>JASANH010001297.1:0-606946 GCA_030248295.1 Mesodorylaimus sp. YZB2_4 | reverse complement strand
AGTGTTGAGCAGGTCCACACGCATACGCAGATCAGGCAAAAGACGAAACCATCCCCGCTCCATCTGGATACGTCGGTGCAAGGCAAGCTGTAGGAGAGGCATTGCTCTGGAAAAATCAGATATAGCACTTTGATTGTCATTTTGGCCTCGCCGAGTGCTATTCATAGAGCAAGAGAGCGGAATTTCATAGCCAAGTCAGCAAAAATTTTGTATGGTAGACGGCCGCGATAGAAAAGCTGACTGGCTCCATTCCACTCATTCCCTTCCCCCCTTTAGAGAGAACACGATGGCAGGAGACCCATGGCGGACTCGATCTCGAATATAGCCCGCTCCAGCTCGATGTCTCCCCCATGCCTGTGTTCATGCCTCGCTTCCTCATATGGCGCCAGCGCTCCCAAAGGAACCCGGACCGCACCCAACTTCATCAGTTCTTCCCCGAAAAATCGCACCCATCGATAGCCCGGTATCTCCTCCTCATTCACTTCCTTGCCAGCTATCACCCTGGCCGGCCAATATGGATGTCCCCTGGACCTCCTAGCCCAAACCCACTCAGGATCAGGTTTTCTCATCAAGCCACTCACGTCTACCACTGAAGGTCGAAAGACTTCTTTCGTTGGCCGTCCCTTCATCGCTTGACTACGTTCTTTCACCGCCGACTCGCCCGATCCCAACTCATTTGCCTTTGAAATCTCTTCTGGCGCCGTTCGTTTCCACCGACTCAGTCTCGCCACACTGACGATCCATGGTGAACTATCGACTCGCCCCGCAAACTTGATCACCACATTGTATGGTGAGAGCACGTCCAGTATTTCGTAAGGCCCCAGCCACCTCGGACGATGCTTTTTACACACCCCCGGTCTGGTAGCTTGGTTTCTCACGAATACCAAGTCGCCCTTACCAAATGCCGTCGTCGTCCTGGCCGACTTATCGTACAACACCTTCATCCGCTCCTGTTGTTCGACCATCCTTTGGTAGACCATTTCGTCCACCGTTGCCATCCGTTCTTTCAACTTCTGCACATATTCTACATCGCTTGCTGGTACCACTGGACCATCGTGAGAGCCTTCTTTGAACAAGGCAGTTAGTGGATCTAACCCCTCTCGTCCAAACATAAGCAAATAAGGCGTCTCTCCCGTTGTTGTATGGACCGCAAACCGATGATGCATTGCGAAAATTGGCAACCAGTTGTCCCATTCGTCCGGAATTTCTCGCGTGTAGAAGTACAGTTCATCGCCCAATTGCTTGTTATACGCCTCGCACGCACCGTTCGTTTGTGGGTGATAAGATGATGTTCTCTTCTTGTCGATCCCAAACGCCTCGCAAACTGACTTCATTACCGTACCACAGAAATTCGCACCTTGATCTGATAACAGTGTCCGCATGACCCCATAGCGCGATATCCATTGCACCACGAAATCAGCCACTGTCTCCGCTTTCATGTCCGCACACGCGTGTAGCTCGACTTGCTTCGTCCTTGAGTCCACCAACACGCATACGTACTTGTTGCCTTTGACCGTCGTTGGTAATGGTCCGACCATATCGATTGCAACCCGTTCGAAGGCACCCACAATTGGAAGAGGTGCCAGCGGTGGTTGTCCAGCTCCCTGCTTCTGCTTTCGCATTGCACAGTCTTGACACGCCTCGATCCACCGTTGCAAGTCTTTCCTCATCGTTGGCCAAAAATAATGCCTTCTAATACTTTCCAACAGCCGTCCAAACCCAGGGTGCCCACCACGCGTGTGCGCGACATCAAAGATCAATGCCCGCAGCCCAGCTGGCGCAACAACCCGTCGGTATACTCGTCCAAGCGCATCATTGGGTTTCACCCAATCGATCCTCAATACGCCGTCTCGATCCAAATAATAATACTGACCTCGCCCGTTTTTTGCATTGCCCAAATCGAAGCATATTTCTTGCAATTCCCGGTCGTGTAGCTGCATTTTGGCCATCGTGATTGGTTCTGGCATGATACTGAACAAATCCGATGCCAAGATCGCCACTTGCCGTTGTTCGTCCCATTGGTCTTGACCGTCCGATATATGTTCGTCGACCAATTCTTGTTCTCCTTCCGATTCTTCGGCTTCGTCTTCTAGGCCTTGGATCGCACCAAACCTTGCCTCAATTCGATCCACGAGCCCTGGCTTTGGATACGCTTGACCCGTCAGCACGTCTTTTCCAATCTCTCGTTGGACTGCCTCGCTATTGATGTCCCTTGACCACTCTGAAGGCACTCGAAGAATCGTTGAGGGGGTAAGGGTGGGGCTAAAAGAACTCCTATCCCACTCGGTCCCCTCAGACAGCTCCAAGTCTCCCCATACAGCCGGATCATACGACAATCCCCAACTGACCATACCTCTGGTCTCGCTTTCCTTGCCTACATGGTCACTTTCAGTCCCCTCTCCTAGACACACAACCCCACAGTCACTTACTGCTACCAGGGCGTTGAGATATGGGTCCAGGAACCAAAACCGACTATCATCCCATTGACACTGCTCTTCGTCGTTGTCTTCTTTACATTCGGCCGTCTCATCCACTTGTCTGGTCTTGGTCTGACACGCACCGCATTCGATTTCTCTGGGCTTGATCTTGACTTCTTGCTCGCCTCGGTTGCCTTCGGCTTGCATGCCAGGCCAACGCGATAGCAAATCAGGTACCACATTGTCCTTACCCCGTTGATAGTGAATATCGAAATCGTATTCTTGCAGCTGAGCCAACCATTTTCCTCTACGTCCCTGCATGTCCTGATCGCGTTGCCATGCTAGCAGACACTGATGATCCGTCTTAACCTCGAATTTTCTTCCAAGCAAATAATGTCGATACTGCAAGATGCCCCAATAAATGGCCAGGCACTCCCTATCCGTTGTGCAGTATCTCGTCTCCGCTGGGTTGAGGGCTCTTGAAACGCAATGCACCATCCATCGCTTGTTCGGTTCCGACGGCTCATATTGCTCCAATACCGCTCCAATCCCATACCCTGACGCGTCCGTACTTAGCACGAATGGCAAATCAAAATTTGGGTACCTGAGCACGGGATCTTCGGTCAATGCCCGCCTCAAATAATCGAATTCTTCCTGCCTCTCCGCTGTCCATTCGAACACCGCATCTTTCCTCGTCAATTCGCGAAGTCTCCTACTTCTGTCCGCATAATTGACCAAAAACTTCCGATAATAGCCGGCCAATCCAAGAAACGAATGCACTTCTTCGCATGACTGGGGCACGGGGTAATTTCGTATTTCTTCCACCTTGTCGCTCAATGGTCGGCAACCAGTTGAATCGATTCGATGCCCGAGATACTCCAAGCTCCCGCATCCGATCACGCACTTCTTCGGTTTCAACTTCAAATTCGCTTCTCGCAACCGCCCAAAAACCGCTTCCAAATGCCCAACATGCTCGTCCACTGACTTACTGTAGATGATGATGTCGTCGATATATGCCAGCACGTACAACCACTCGATCCCCGCCAGCAGCATATCGACCAACCTTTGATATTCCGCGGGCATATTGCATAGCCCAAAACTTGCTCTTGTCCACTCGTAACACCCGAATGGTGTGTAGAACGCCGTCTTCTCCTGCGATTTCGGGTCCATTGGCACTTGATTGTAGCCGCACATCATGTCCAAAACCGTGAAGACCCTCGATCCTTGCATCGCGTCCAACATCTCGTTGATATTGAGCAACCGATACGCATCCTTCTTCGTCACCTTGTTGACTGGTCGATAGTCCAAACAGACTCGCCACGTACCTTCTTTTTTCTTTACCAATACCACATTCGTAGCCCAGGGGGACCTTGATGGCACTATCCACCCCAGCTCCAAATATTCGTCCACTTGAGCCTTGACCACCTCCTTGTGCGCTTCGATTATTCTTCGCATTTTGTTCCGAACTGGTGGTGCATCGCCCGTATCGATTTGATGCTTCGCCCATGTTGTTCCCGTCAATTCTTTCAAACTGAACGCGAATACATCGTTGTTCGCCAACACGCACTTGACCAACTTGCCCCAATCGTCCATGGCCAAATCAGGTGGTTTCTTCAACAACCTGGCCAATTTCTCGATACGCACTGCTGACTCCTTGTCCACCTCGACTGGATAATCGCCTCGCACTTGGACACCAATGCTCTTGAGTCCGCCTTGCTCGTCCTGGCCGAAATCACCTTTGGCATCAGTCTGTGATGAGCAGACCAACCCACTCGGCAATCCCTGCGCCGAATTGTCTATCCCAATAACTGATTCGCTTGCCCTTGACACTTGTAGTTCCTCCACTCGCCCAATTGCTGTTCCTCGCTTGAGCCGAAAACCTGACGCTGTTGGATTGACAATGACCACTTTGGCCGTCCTCACGCCATCTTCTCGCTCCGCTTTGATCACACCTCTTGGTAACATGAATGGCCGCCATCCTCGCTGTGGTTCTCGCCACTGGCACTCGTGAACCGTTGCCAATTCCGTTTTGATCGCAGGTGGCACTCTACACTCTACTACTGCCTCAGATCTTGGTGGCAGGTAGGTGTCCGCTTTCACAAACAAGCTTGACGCCTGCCCTGAACCGCGTTGAGTGTACCTCACCTCGATTCCATTCCATGGTTCCGCTTGAAACTTGATCACCTTCTTCTCGAAATTGCATTGCATCTTGCACTGCTCGATTAGTCCGAGTCCAGCCACGAATTCGAAATCCATATTGTCTGTGACCAAAACCATTACCGGTGCTGATGCCACGCCCTCGATTTTGAACTTGACTATCGCACTGCCCAATATTCGCATATCGTGACCACTCGCACTATTGATCGCGTTGGCTGGATCCATATAGCAAATTTCCTTCACGTCCTTGACTCCTTGCAGCTTTGCTAATGCCACTGGACTGACCATCGACAGCTCCGCGCCTGTGTCCAGCATGACACAGACCGGTTCGCCGTACATCGACTGCACTTCGATTAGATGTACCCTGGTCACCCTCGCAATTGGCCTATTCCACGTATCATAGGGTATGGACATAGCTTCCACCTCCTCAGGGTTGATTTTGAAGAACCTTGACAGGGTTTGGACCTTCTCCCGTTCTGGCATATTATTTGGCAACCGCAGAACCAAGGAGTTTGCTGTAGCATCTGCGACACTACCCTCCAAACCAAGGTTCCCAGTATCACCACCCTGCTTACCACTACCCTGTTCGTCAGCCGTTGCTTTGACCAATTCTCGTTCCAAATCCACACTATCGTCACACTGTACGCTTGACTCCACCACTGTACGCACTGATTTGACCTCGACGCCATTGGCTTTCCCCTCGCCGCTCGGGGTTGGGCACGCCAGTTGACCAGTATCCGAAAGTTTACCAGTCACACCAGGCGCGCCCGCGCACCCTCACGCGGTCGGCGTCTGATCTTCTCCAACCGAAATAGCGACCACTGGTGATTTGTCTGTCCTCGGTTTAGTCTGCCCGAGCCACACATCCGCAATCTCTTGCTTGGTCGGCTTTCTTCCACTTTCTTTCCATAGCGCCTTTGTTATTTGCCGAACTTCGTCTATTAGTGGGCAGTAGCGGCCCCAATGGCCCAACTCGCCACACGTGTAGCACGGATCATTGCTGTAGTCCCGCTTGAATTGCGGGTCCCGCTTCTCGTTTTGACCATTGGTCCACTGCCGTTTTTCTTCTCCTTTCTGCTCGAACTTGTGCCATGGAGGTCGCCCGTTCTTAATTTCGGCTATCGCATTGACACTTGCCCGGATCAGCTCTTCATCCTCGTAGTCGCCATCGACCACACCCGCTACTGGCACGTCATCCCAACGAATCAGTTCTCCATCGTCTTTATCTGGTGGCTCGGCCGACCAATGAAGCATTTTGGCCGCCTGCGCCTGTTTCCGCCTGATCACTTCTTTGTCCAACCGCAGCGCACGTTCTTGCTCATCTTCGTCTTGCTTTGCATCCCTCGACTTGTACACTTGACCACCCTGGGCGCTGTAATTGTACTTACGGTTTCGATCGAAAACTTCGTGTTTCTCTTGTTCTTCCAGCCGCTGCACGAATTGAACCAAGTCCAACATGTCCACGCCCGACTCCGGAAATTTCGTCATCACCCACGATTTGAATTGTGGCTTCATTCCCTTAAGGAACTGTTCGTGGATTCTTCTCTCCTTATCGCCCATATTGTGCGGCGTCTGACATCGACTCCACAATACCTCCAACTGATCGTAAAATTGTTGAGCGTTTTCTCCTTGCCGTTGGTAGCATGCCCGGAAGTCGTCCTCTGCCTTCTCGATATTGATCATCCCCAATTGGGTCAGCATTAACATTTCCACTGTCGACTTGAACGATGCCTTGACCGCCACACTGAACGTACCGTACCTGGCTGCCGGCATGTCCCTGAGTGCCCGCCTGAACGCATACGTCTTCAATTGAGCTGAACACGCTGACGTTGCCTCGAAAAAATCTTTGAGCCACACATCGAACCGCAATGGTGGGTTGCCGTTGAATTCTTGTACCCGCAGCGTCCCAAGAAATCGCAAATCGTTCTGATTCAACTGGATGTTGATGTCGTCGCCTTCCTCCGTATATTGCTCGCCTTGCACCAAGTCAGGCACTGCTCTGGCTCGATTCAGCAGCCCTCTCACATAGGTGCCAGCGGGAAACCGCCCGTCCAGCCTTTCGGCCACCGTCCGTTTTGCATCTTGTCCAACTGGTGCTGCCGCCACTCGTTCGTGTGTTGCTCGTTCCATCCTTGCTACCGCGGCTGCCAACTCTCGTTGATAGGTCCGTTCCAGCGCAGCTCGCTCTTCTACACGACTGCGTCGCTCATTCTCGGCCCGAATCTTTGCTTCCTCGCTAACCGTTCGCAATTCTTGCTCCATCCGTTGGTGGATTGCCTCATACCGTCTCTGCATTTCTTCTCGCTCCCGTTGCATCCGAACCAATGTCTCGGCCACTGAACTATCTCCGCTCCCACTACCCAGGGGGGGCACAGACAGCACACGGCCCACCGCTGCATCGTCCGCAACTACACCTCTTCTTAGCTCAGGGTTGGACTGCACACGACCCCTCGCTGCATCGTCCACCATGGGCCTATCCTGCCTACGCTCTGGGTCAGACCGCACGTGTCCCAACGTTGCGTCCTCCACTACTCCATTAGCCAGGGTTCCTATCCCCTCACGATTAGTATGCGTGCGACCCATCGCAGCATCACCTAACTCACCATAATCCCGTCTTTGTCCCTGGTTGGGGTGCACGCGATCCTTAGATGTACCTGGACCTCTCTGCCCATTCACTACTTCGTGAGGATCACTCCTGATATACGGCCCACTCCGAAGGACCCCAGGCCTCCTATCTTCCACACGCTCGACTACTGGTTCGTGACCCCACTCGTCGCTAAAGGGACTCTCCAGCTTCATATCGAAAACACTTACCCTGTCCAGCAGTGGATGCACCAACCGACTGATTTCCTCCGAGTTCACATACCATCGCCCGTTTGACCGTTCCGCCGCCTGGTACGCTTGTCGCAGCAACGATCGATACGCCGCAAACTGGACCAACCTCGTTTTTTGCATGTCCTCTCGATCCACTGGTTGAGGCGCCTGTTGAGCGATCGCAATGCATGCCAAACGTCGGCATAGCACCAGCTTCGCTTGTCCCAACGACAGCGGATGTCCCGACCTCGAAACCATCGGCACGCCATACTTCTGGCCCACTTGTCCCAACTGATCGATCTCGGTTTCGGTCATAATATTTCGCTCCATTACTGGCAGCCCGTCTTCGTCACACCCCTCCTGGATGCGCGCACTTCGCCTGACCACTGGCAACTGGTCGCCCAGTCCCATCCTGGTCGCCTCCACTGGTTGAGCATGATCACCATTAGCTCGCTCATTGACCACTCGACCATTGACAGCTGGCATCTCCTCGTGTCCGTCAACCGCCTCGCCAATTCGCTCCACCACGCCTGGATTTGCTGCCACCCGACTGCCCGGCAAGCGATCCTCATCAGGTACTCGGTCCCCCAATGGATCCGCTAGCGGCGGCATGCTGCTGTAGTCATCGTCCACTTGCACACCATTGGCTACAACTCCGGTCTCGTCACCACTGTCGACATCGTTCGCGATCAAATATGGCAGTTCTTCCTGGAAGCCATATAAGCGTAGCTTCGCCAGTTTGGGTGGCACCAACTGAGCGATCTTCTCCTCGCCGAAATCCCAACACCGCCGATTGTCCGCTTCCAACTTCTCCCCGAACTGCAACAACGCTCGCTCGAAATCCACCGCTTTCATCAACTGTTCTTTCCAGACATCTTCTTCCTCAGGATACTCGGGATACTTGGCCATGGCCGCCTGCAGGATGAGCCGACGCCAAATCAGCCGTTTGAACATGTAAATTCGGTCTTCTCCCGGCCGCCTCGCGATGCCGCTCCACTTGCACGCCTCACTCAGCATCGAAATATCCCGCTCCGCCAACACCGTATCGCCTCGCCTGGCCGTAGCGATTGCTTCAGCCAGCGATCGCTTCGTCCTCGCTGTCGTTTGAGGTGACGCCTGACCAGTCGATCTCGCACCAGCCGGCTGTCCACTACCTGCTGCAGTGCCTGCTGTTCGCACTGACATGCACTCGTCCTCCATCCTGCTACTGGCTGTTATCTGAGCAGAAGCACTCCAAGACACACGTTATACACTGCACGGCCTACCCGAGGGTCACCTACAGCGCTCCCAAACGAACTAACTCAAAACCCAACCCAAGTCTCAGTTTCTACTGAAACCCAAATAGAAGCCCGGAATCTTCTCTGTCGAAGATTCAAACTTCCCTCACTCACACACGAGCACACACCTACCTAGTCCCTATGAATGAGCCCAAAGGTACTTCCTCCGAAGTATTTGAACTCCTCACTTACACACGAGCACACACCTAAGCCCTGTCGTATTAGAAGCCCGGAATCTTCTCTGTCGAAGATTCAAACTTCCCTCACTCACACACGAGCACGCACCTACCTAGTCCCTATGAATGAGCCCAAGGGTACTTCCTCCGAAGTATTTGAACTCCTCACTTACACACGAGTACACACCTAAATCCTATCGTATTTATGAGCCCAGAGTCTTCGCTTTCGAAGATCTAACTCCTCAGCTTACACACGCCAAATCCTAATACTCCTATGAATGAGCCCAAAGTACTTCCTCCGAAGTGTTCGAACTCTAACACACCCTACCAAAATGGAAACAATCCTTACAGACCGCTCACAGACCGCTTACAGACGTTGAAGTTTAAAGGAACCGTGAGATTGGGAGTAATCTCGCCGGTGCCGCCAAGAATTTAATTTTATGTTTTATCCTAACCTGTTCTTGAACCTACCGTTACCCGGTGCCACCACTCAGATGTTTAATGGCCACCTAAGAAGCCTACTGCGAGTTGAAACACACCACTCAACTTACGCAACAGCTCTGGTACCCGTGAACCAAAGCTGATCCAAAGCGCTCCAACGGTCAGGGGCTATGCCTTGAGAAAGCCCTTGTCCCAAGCCGTTCGACCACTTGAAACCCCAACGCCACACACTCGAGTCCAGTCCAGTCCAGTCGTTCGCCTCGCTGCACCGCCTTGTCGCCTCGTCGCCTCAATCGCCTCGCGAATAAGGCGAACAAACCAATAAGACAAGACGAACTCGAAACGACTGAATCTGATACCGATCTTCTTACTGAACTCACTAAACTGTACAAAATCAGGCACAGTGCACCGGAAGGCGGGTCATCATCATCCTAGATCTTCCAATCACATCCACTCTCGCGGGGTCTTCACCGGTAACGAGCGCCCTCTAGTTCGTCCTCGAGCGCCCCCTAGTCGCTGTTCTCGATCCCCTCCGAGGTGGTCGTTGGTCGGCGTCTGCCGCACGTGGACGCCACCCGCTGATCTTGAGGTCGCGGCGAGGCCCAATGCTGAGGCGGCGAGTATGTCCCGACGGCAGCACGTGCCCCGTCCAGGCTCACCACACTCGGCATAGGCACCGCACGTGCCTTTCGCTGCGGCCTCGACCTCGCAATCGCCGCTCGATGGGCTGTCGTCCACCTGGTCCGTCCGCGACCATTGTCCACCGTCCAAATTTACGACCCTGTTTTGGTCGTCCGGGCCGCCACTAATCCGCCTCCTAATCCGTTTGTTTTCGTCAGATTCGAATCGCAAACGGGCGGGAAGGTGAGGTTACTGCACCGGAATGGCACATTCACAACATCATAAGCAGTTTCAAGTGTCTGTGCCAAGTGTGCGCAGTCGGCCTCATAGTTCTTGGTGATCAAATTTAATTTTATATTGCATTTTTGACGAATAAAAAGGTGTAAAAAGAAACAGAAGACGTTTCGACGACACTTACCATTATTGCTTAATTTTGAACCGTTTTATGGACGGCTATTCTGATTCATATCAATTTCGGCAATGGATTAGGTACTGTATTATTAGAAATGTTTTTCGAACGCTAAAATTTATGTTCTGTCAAAAAGTGCGATCGAACCAGTAAAACTTCTTTTTCCTTCATCATGGCTGGCATTATATTCTATTTTTCTTCTTGTTTTCTTTGCGTATATTTGTTTTCCCCCACACCAGCGAAGGGAAGACCCAAAGGGGAGGCCGCGCACACTCTGCGCAGACACAAACTGCTTATGACAAGGTGTAAATAAGCCCGCTGGAAATTTATAACATTGCGGTATAGGAAATGCAGTCTCCTTCTGATTTATAGGTCCAACTCCTTGTTCAACGTGCTATGTAATCAGGCGAAAAAAAAGTGCAAAAGAGTGAGTGTTTTAGTTCCTCTGCTGGCTTTGCTGAGTTGAAAGACTTAGAATCAGACTTTTTGAAACCCTCTGAAAAGCCTAATTGAAGGCTCGCTTATACTACACACAATACAGACTCTATTGTCCGTTCTACTGCGCGCATTTTGCAGCAGCCCCACCCCAGGTGGTTATCAATAACTCTGGTGGGACTCAGCTGATCCCGGACGTAAGTCCCGTGCGGGATTCGAACCCGCGCCCCTGAATGACAAAAATATCCCACGGGGACTATTTCGAATGAGTCCAAGGCGGGAAGGTTGTTGACCTCATCGACCGCAGCTGCTGGCTGAGTAGATTGGAGGTCAACTAGCCAAGGATTAGCCGTGTTACCCACATTGAATTTGCGGCTGATCTGCCAATGTTGCTGGGGTGTACGGCATTCACAGAAAATTTGAACTGGAGCGCTTGGCTCAGCTAGGAAGCGACTGATAAAGTTAAAAACTTGTGAGAGTCCTATCGCACCCGCATGCTGTACATTCTGCTTTTTTATGCTGGCATCCACATTTACCGTATTTCCTTGAAATTCTCCCCGGGGGAGAAATTTTTTGAAATGGTTTATAGACGGGGGAGAATAACCAAGGGGGGGGGGGGGGGGGGGGGGAGAATAAAACTCAAAGATTGTTCAAATACCGGAATGAAACTATTTTTCACATTGATATCAGTTATAGAAATCATTTTGGATATCAGTCATTTCGGCAGATATCAGCCATAGAAAAATATACAGTCTGAAGCTTTCCAACGAGTGCTACTAACTTGTTTGTTTCAATACTTCTCTTCCCGTATTCATGCTGCTCATAACCCAATTCAATCAATACGCACGATATCTTAGTCTACCCTCATCATCCTCATCTGACTCTTCAGGGAAAACATTTTCTATCACGCTAACACTCATGACCTTCACATTTCCCACACCTGAGGCCGTATTCTCGAAAGTTGGCTGGAAAACAGTGAGCTGACTAGAAAAACCTATCGAGGTTATCCCTAAATTTCCGGTGAGGTGAGCGCGAGCTGACCCTAATATTCCAGTGAGGTGACTGGAGAAAGGCATAACGGAATTGTGCTATTCTCGAAACAAAACTTGGTGGACGGGAAGTTGGAGTCGGCGTGAAAGAGCAGTTTCAATGGCGCACAGTGCATCTTCTATTTACCAGCCTATAGTCGGATTAATCACCCTAGAGGTACTACGATGCACGGCGCCAGTCTGGCGGGGAGGCCATGGCTATACTATATGTGATAAATCACTGGCTCGCACCGAAGCGGGCGCCCCCTAACGGTATGAATCAGTCACCGTTGCCGGCATTCTCCATGAAAGCCCGGAAAGGAATGATATCAAATGAACAAGGCCAAGAGGCATGAAATCAGTCAAATGTGGACAATTTGAACTGTCATCACGTTTCGGCGAAAACATCGTTATTTTGAATTTGCCGCCAATCAGGTTCTTATCGATCTCGTCTGCTAGGATGCGGCAAGCTGACTATGTTGCGCAGCTGTGCACAGTATGCCTTCGAACCTGATTGACGGCAAATTCAAAATAACAATGTTTTCGCCCAAACGTGATGACAGTTCAAATTGTCCACATTTGACTGATTTCATGCCTCTTGGCACTGTTCATTTGATATCATTCCTTTCCGGGCTTTCATGGAGAATGCCGGCAACACTGACTAATTCATACCGTTAGGGGGCGCCCGCTTCGGTGCGAGCCAGTGATTTATCACATATAGTATAGCCATAGGGAGGCCATGGCCGCGCGAAACACAAAACTAGTAACGAGAGCGCGCCTGAAAACAGGTTTCTTGTATGCTAGAGGCGGGAGAGTTTTAGCAAAAGGACATGTATCTAAGGATTGTCACGCTCGGCAGGGGTGGATACTATTGACCTTTTAGGGCGGGCGGGGGCGGGGTGTGAGGCGGAAAAATTAAGGTTTGCATTGATCACTGCTAGCCTGAGTTGCACATCAGGGCTATCGAATTTCTCGATTGGTGCCAAAGCATCTTTGTGAAATTCAGGGCGAACATGTATTTTTCCCACATGAACTTTGCAGCATTGAAGTGGGGAATCTGTTGCACTGCTGGCACAAGGTACTTATGATCCTGAGTGGCCTTCATTTCTTTCATTTGCAGCGGGATCAGCATGCAATTGAGGAATAAATTTAAGGTATGCTGCGTGATCCCACATGGACGTTTTTGAGTGCGTTTTGACGCTAATCCGCCATCAACTCCATCATTCAAATTCAAATCTGTGTTTAACTAGACGTGGACTTCTGGTGTGTTCATGGCTTTATCCATACTTGTGTCCATGTCAATATTAATACTGGCATCTTGTTCCGTAAGCAGCTCGGTTTCCTCATCACTGTCGCCATGTTAGCTTTCGCGAACTAATAGTAATAAAATTATTGGTACGATAAATAGAGTTTTCGTGATTTTTATATATCACGACTTATCCAATTCAGGTACCGTAGCGAAAGTTCGCAAAGGATAGTGCAGCCTGCTGTGTGGATGTGCAGTGAGAGGAAAGACAAATTCACTGAGGAAAACCGAGCTGGGTTCAAAAACATTGGCTTTTCTGCATTTATCAATGTGCAGATGTTCTTCTCGATGTCATGCGGCTATCTAGAAGGCCTCACTCAAAAAAGGTATCTTATATCTGATATCTCATGACTATCCATCACCCATGTCCATAACAGTACTGACTCCATCACTCTTGACTATCCATCACCCAGTACGGTCTGCGTGCTCTCGAATTGCCAAATACATGCAGTACTTCAATGATTTTCGTGATACCATGAATTAGAATACACAACTAGTTAAAGTTTTTATGTGGAAAGCTTGACTTATTCAGCAGATGCGCAGAAAAACCAAAATCACAGAATAATCAACTGCATGCTTATGCTGGATCTTTAGAAATGTCTTCAGGCTTCCATCCAGTGACAATGCAGGTCATCGATATACCTTGCGCAAAACAATCACCACATACCAGGCGCTAAGCATTCGAAAAAATGCCGCCCCTAGCATACAAGAAACCTGTTTTCAGGCGCGCTCTCGTTACTAGTTTTGTGTTTCGCGCGGTCATGGGCCTCCCCGCCAGACTGGCGCCGTGCATCGTAGTGCCTCTAGACTGATTAATCCGACCATAGACGACTCAACCTAGGACGACTGATGACTGGTTGAATATAGGTTTGCTGCCGTATTATAATTACGGGACAGCACAGGCGATATACGCAAAAACAGGGTGAAGGCTCGTTTATACTCGCTACGCTGCCGCTGGCGTAGCGCGCAGCACACAGGGTAAAGTATAGTTTCGCGGGGTGCTGTACTACGACTATGCGAACTGCCGCCGAATGTCGTAGCGATGCAACGGCAGACGAAGTATAAACGATTCGTTCTGGGCTGCTGCCGCAGGACCGCCGAGTCGTACTTTTTGCACTAAGAAAAAAGTTAGTGCAAAAACTACGCGCCCGCGTACCGGCGGTCTCCTCTTTGATAATATTTCACTTAATTATCTCAATTTAAATTTCAGCGACTTAGTTTGTCTGTTTTTAACTATTCTAGCCTAGATATAAGTTTGATTGCATATTTTAAAATGCTGAAAATGTGGTACATTATAATTTTCATTCTCTTTTAACAGGTGAATTCAGGAATTGCAAAATTTGAAATTTCAGGAGCGGCTGCTGCCTAGGAGTCATGATTTCTGCTAAAAGTGTAACCCACATTGGCCTGTATGGCTTCGACGACAAATGTAAATTTCTAAGCTCCGGATCATCGAAGGTAAGTTTCAATTTTGCTGCGCCATGTTGTATTTATTTGTCATAGTTGTGCTGTCGTCGGGCTCTATCCATGGCAAAGTCAGAATGATAATGAACAAATGAAACAAAGTTAGGAGATGCCCGTTTAACACACTGCACCTACTGTAGAAAAAGCCTGCATAGTTTTGCAATACTGTACTGCGAACTCGTCAGTAATAGAATCAGAACAGGAGGTCAATTTCTGTAAACTGCTAACTTTTGCAATTGCATCGTTATTTTCATGCTTTTAGATTTCAATGACCTTCACTCAGCATTGAAGCGATCGATTACACTGTTTTCCAATTTTGAGGAGAGAAGGAGTGATAAATCGTGCCGTATATACAAGAATCCTTTCCGACGTCTTGCCTATAGAAATGGCACTCAAGACATTGCTGGGGAATAAGAGTGACGACAATGCTGATATGGTAGCGTAAACTCTGTGTTTGGGTTCGAGATTGCACAGAAGTAACTGATTGCAATTTGTTAGATTATGATGTGATACTCTCCAATTTTGTGTCAACAGATTCTGTCCATTTTCTGTCTGTTTCTATCTGACTCTCTGCCAACAATAGAAAAAGTTAAATAAATAGCTGTCCGATATAGTTCGTTGTCTGTTCTGTACGAATAGGGCATGTTGGAATTGTAGGTAGACACTCATTCGAGCTCATCCCCGGCTACAGTAGAAAATCGCGCACACAAGGCGAAAAAAGGGGTTTCCCGTTTTCAGCAGACAACTCTGCTCCGCCGCAGTATCCCGACTTCTACGCGCGCAGGTCTCTACGCCCGGACCTACGCGCTGAAGTATAAACATCTCCGTGCTGCACTCGGCGACGCTGTGCGCGCTACGCCAGCCGCAGCGTAGTGAGTATAAACGAGCCTTGACTAAACTAGCGTTCAGCAAAGTCCATCGGTGCTCTTGTGGATATACAGTACACCAACCATTACACTATTGTGAGCCCCGACAAATTCCAGCAGATCAAAAGAAATGTTTACCAAAAGAACCAAAAGAAATGTGAACTTGAATCCACAAAACGCAGAGGGCTGTGCAAAATCAAGACAAAAGAGCAAAAAAGCGGGCCCTGCCCCGCGGCGGACTAAACGCCCAGAAAATGATGACTTGACGCTTGCTCGGTCCCAGTTCGGGGTAGTGTCAGGTTGATCTTAATTCTACAAAAGGAACCATACGGGCCAGAAAAATGGTCTTTGCAGATATTTAGTTTGCCCACATAAGGAGATGCCGGTTGTGCCTGTTTATGGTCATTCGAGCACTATAGTCTTGCCTACGTGTAGAAACTAGCTAATAGAAGCATCAGATTACTGCTAAGTCTTCAGCAAAGTTTTATGGAGAAAGGGTTCGGATCTTCTTCGCTTGAATGAGACCAATTAGATTGTCTGCCCTGATAAACTGCGATCCCAAAGGGACCGCTAATCAGCAGCTGTAGCACGACATTAGCTTGCGACATGCATCATCAGCTGCTATCGAAATTTCCCCAGGCTCATTATCTCTCGGAAATTCTCGCATGTTCCAGTCTTTGGTCAAGTGACGCAGCACAGCATGGCATAGTCGATAGTCACTGTCTATGTTACCCACAAATCACCTTAACCCATGATAAATGCTTCGTCAGTAGAACCCGGCAATCCAACAACGATAGTCATGAAGCTTAGGGCCGTTGACAATAATGCATGTGAATCATTCGCTCGAAATTATTTCTAGACCTCGTTGGAAAAGGTTTCGAGGCGGTCAAGACCGCCTCGTTTTTTTTCCAGTCACCCCCGTTATCTCGACGAACTTTTCCCCCGAACATTTTTTCGAGAATACGATTTCGTGCCAGCTTTGCTCAGTGACTGTAAATTGGACTCGGTGACAGGAAAACAGTGACAGTAATACATTCGAGAATAGCTATTCCAGTTACCTCAATGGAAAAGTGCTCGGTGAGCGGAAGATGTCGCTGGAAAACGCTTCGAGAATACGGCCTCTGATGATCTTGTGCGGCAACTCGAATTCGTCCCCGGGGGTTTTCCAGAGGGGGGAGAATAATCAGAGGAGGGAGGATTTCGATGAAATACGGTATGTGAGTCGCATTCTACCAAATGGGCGAGAAAACCAGCATAAAAAGCCATTTCTAGCCACTGTTAGCACAGATGCTTTGACTGGTCTAAAAGTGTTTAGTTGTGATTGTTTGGAAATTTGAGAGTATAACGATCAAAATTGGGCAAGCTGGTCTCGTCCCTCTCGTGGTCTCGGTGTCTGGCGGAAGCCTTGATCTACCTGCAATGTGAATATATTCAGTCAAGCTGATCGATCGCAGGCCATGGCGCCTTCTGCGGGCTTAATGTGACGAAGCTTTGTAAGTCACGCGGCCACTGTGCTTGCTCGATTGCAACGACCTTAGCCTACTGTATTCCGTGGACAGTAAGAGGTCGAAAAAGGAGCCTTTTTGATTTGAGCTCCCGGTTTCTATCAAATACCTGTCAGTAGCTGGGGTTTTTAGAACTATGGTATATCTACGTCTCAAATCAGCATCTATTCATATCTTGCTAAAAGATAGAATTCGGATGTTGATATTTATATCCATATCTTTCGAGGATATAGGTATCAAAGTCATATCATCTGTATGTTTTTCAAGTTCATATCAACACTACCTTTCTTCTCTACTCGCCCCATCATGGCGCAGTGCCCGTATGTGTCATGGTTGCCCTACAATACCACAGGGAACTGCTGGAGGGGTAAACTTACTGAGCATTCACGGTATGCTCAGCCACTTCTGAGCCCCATACCATGCGATGATTCTCAAGCATGGCACAGTGGTGCCATGCTTGAGAATCATCGCTTTAGAAGCAGTTGTAAGCCTGCTTGGGAGACTAAACCAGTAGAAAAGTGACTACATCATCGATTCTGCACATAGACTGTGCTTGTACATAAGCTTGTGTCGTGCATCGCCAACTATGCGGCCTCAGGCTGAAAGCTGTTACTGTACCTGAACTACGCTGTAGATTTCTACCTCGACTTTGTACAGCCAATACTTACCCATAGTCAATCACTGTACAACCACTCGAGCGATAAGGAACACATACAATATTTGAAAATTATTTCTTACCTAGGCGGGAGTCGAAACCTTCCCTCCAAATGCACCCAGCGTGACAGGCAGACACCTTGACCGCTTTTCCATGTCCCAACTTACCTTTTGGACAGAGCCAGTTGCTGGAAGCGACACCTGTTTGGTGATGTATCAGCATGGATTTGTCTGCTCTGGGATTTTGGAGTGATACTGAAGCATACAGTAACTGGCACTTCCTTATTACGGACCGAGCCGTTTTACACGATGGTCATTCTATTAGGCCCATCAGTGTGACTTACGCAGCTGGCTCCGTGCAAGAAGTCGATTTCCAGTCGTTTGAGCAAGGCGGAATGATTTTTGTTGTCGTGAACGCTTATCGTGTTCGGTTTGACTTCATCACAATTTCCACAATGACATCAGAGTCCGCATGAATTAACTTACATTTTATTCTGGACACACCCGCAAAGATTCAATATGCAGCTCAAGCACGTAAAATCGACCTCCCACCAGCAAGGAGCACGTGGCTTGCGTCTCTGCACTGACATTTTATATTCGCTCGAGCTAAATATTGGACATAATTGGGTGATAAACATCCGTAATTGACAGGGATGACCTTCCGAATCACCTACAGTCATGCCATTCCGGGCTCAGAGCTGGCGACTCCCTCTCTTATCACTTATAACTCACCGTGGAAGATATAATACAGCCGTGATTGATGGCCTCGTTTCCTATGTTTTCTTTGGTGTTGGCTATCACAATTATAACTTTGTCCTGGTCTCACCAATTTGCAATCAAGTAAGCTGCAAGAGCATTGCATCTGATTGTGAGTTCCTTGTGTGGCCAATACTGACTCTTATGGCCTGCACCAACCCTAGTCGTTTTGTTCTAGGCGGGACTCCGTGTCCAAACCAACGCTGTTCAAATGGACGCCTTTGGGAACTATGATGATTAGACATAGTAAAATGAAGATTGAATCGATTCCTGCTATTCGACAAGCTGCTATGAAGAATCGTGGTTTTTACAATTGCTTTTTCTCGCCCATACAATGCATGTTTGTCAAGTAAACAAATTATGGATGGCAATGATTGCTCCTGTGACTGCGTGTGCCAGTGAGTGACCGACTCACAGGTGCGAGCCAAGAAAAAGACACAAAACTGCCAGCGATGCGGGGTTCAACATTTGAGGATTATAAGATGCCCCATAATCCTGGGTGCGCCATTGTCCCGCACACAGCTTGTGAGCGAATCAAATCGATTAGATTTCAGTTTTCAAATCATGTTTCATCTTTTGGCTTCCCTTTTTCTGAGGCAGATACAACGATTTTAGTGTCGCCAGCATTTTTGCCGCACAATTCAGGTGCTTTGTGCAACCCAAGTCTGTCAGGCGTAGGAGAGGATGTGTCTAACCACTGGCCGGAAAAAAGATCCGAGTGGAGTAAGGCGAGTCTTTCGGGCCAGGGGAGATTGACTCATATGTCAGTGAAGAACCTGAATAATGCCAGCATCGATCGATCTGACCCTCGGCTCATTGTTTCAAGGATTAGTCGACGCTGGCAGCGTATTTGCGATTGAGGGGGGCCCGCTAGAGTGGATGTCCAATCTGAGGGGGCATACGGCGAAACGGATGAAAGGTGGAATAGGGGGCTGCAAATTTTGGTGAGACGCAGCGAAGCTCCAGGCGGGAGCTCTGGGCGTCGGGCAGTTCAAAGTTCTGTCCGAGTCCGAAATGGTCTGACGCTCTACTGCCTGTTTCACCACAACTCCTTGACTCTCGATGCCAAACTTGTGGAGTCCAGAGAAAGAGCGTTTCACCACATACTTCGAAAAAGAGTCTCCAAAAATCCTGTCTGACTCCAAAATGGTGAAACATTTTTCAAGCACTCCAATCCGGAGTTGGAGGCTGGAGTCGCGGTGAAACAGTCCCTAAGCACTCCGATGCGGAGTCGTGGTTTATCCGAATCAGCAGACCCCGCTTCATGTTCGTGCAGTAAGAAAAGTGTGCGCCTGAAGATCAGGTCTGCCTACTGTAGGAACCGGCTGGCCGGCTTTCTGTCTTCGCTTGCTGCTTCCATTTCCATTTTTGGTATTGTTTTTATTTCTGTTTATCTTTATGAATCGTGCAAAAAAAGTCAAATGAAACGACGCGCTTGCTCTCGCTCGTGTAAAGAAAAAGACGTTTCGCCAATCAAAACTCGTTTATCATCGGCGGGTGGTGTTTTGGAAATAAGCGACGGCAAGGACGGGGTTATAAAACGATGCGATAAAGGAAATTGTCGCGATGTTATTCCTTCATGTTTTGTCGGCGTTTCCGATAAGTAAGTACACAATTTTTAAATTTTTCGTATTCTTGTTTGCAAGAAAAACACTTGGCAAAAACTGAAAAATCTGTAGTGTTTTCGAAAGACTGCGAAATTTTTCCCAAAGTGATTATAAAACTGCTTAGTTTTTGAGAATTTAAAAAAACTGATGAGATTTGAAAAAGTTTTTTTAATTTTGAAGTTTTTAAAATCGCAAATTTTTTAAAATTTTGAATATATGCTATGCTTGTGCAAATTTGGACGAATTAAGCCTATTTTTTTGCAGATGTGCGAAAAGGGGCATAACATCGCGATGGTATCACGTTTCAATGAGCGAGCATTACTGCAATGCCTGTTTCGAACATTTTTACAGGTAATATTCTATTTTCGAATGTTTTTTTGTTGAAACCACAAAAATTCTTACTTTGGCATTTTTCAAAATTGCAGAGTTGGCAGTGGAAAAGACGATTATGAAAAATGGCTTCAAAACTGGTGCGATAATTGCAAATCTCAACCATCTCATCGTTTATTTTTTGCAGAAGGTTTTGTATTTTCCAATTTTTTTAGCTTTGGTTTTTTAAGTCCGGATTTTTTTAGAATATTCACCATATTGGCTAAAATGCAAACGATGCCAAAAATGGCGATGCCTTCCTCGAGAATCGACTCCAGCAAATATGACACCGGATTTCGTCGCCAATTTTGAATGTAAATCGTTAAGAAATGTAACGATCGGAAAAATTTCCACGGAAGGATCGTGTTCGATGACTGAAGACCCAGTAAATTGTTTTAGAATATTTAATTTTCGGGAAATATTCATGAAAATGATGAAATACTAGAGTCTCTGAGAATTTCTGCTGTAAAAAACATGCTCAAACATCTGAATTTAAAAAATTTGAAAAATTTTCAAGGAAACTATTGTTTTGAAATGTAAAAATTTTACTTTTTTAGCGAGTTAAACAAACTCAGGATCCTCGATGGATGGAAGAATTGTCTGTACCGCCTTTGCTTAAACATAGTCCTGCTGCTCGATTTATCCATCGAGAATATTTTTGTGATTTTGTTGGCATGAGTCCATCGACAACGACTGGAGAACATTTCGAAGATTTCTTACCGCCGAGTATGAGTTTTTGTGAGTTTTCTGTTTGGAAATTACAGAATTAGATTTTGCAGCTGATCCTAAAATTGCGGAAGTTTTGCAACCATTTTATCAACCGAATGAAAATGGAAAAGCCATGGTAAGTTGTGTTTGAAAATTGAAAGCAAAATTTTGAACTTTTAATCAAATTTTTAGTGTATTCGACCTGACATAATGGAATATGACGAATTGATTGAATTTTCCGAATATGCGAGGTGAGAGTTTTATAAGATCTAAAAAAACTAGAAAAATTTGATGAAAAAATTTTCACTTTTGCGAGTGACAGGAAACTGAAACTGAATCTATCAGTTAACTGAATCTTTTTAAATTCAGTCAACTTTGACTGAAACTGAATCCCCTCGTGAAAACTGAATTTAATTGTGATATCTTTTTAAGAATCAGTTGAAATCAATTTCAAATTACCACGTTTCCCAAAATTGTTCAGTCAAAATTCATATTGATTGAATTCAGTTAGCTGGCGCTCAAATTGAAACACAGCGTCAAATGCTCGCAAAATGTGCAAATCGAAGTTTAAAACAGGAAAAATGTGTTTTTGTTTTCAAAACGTCCGTGACGACGAATATTTGCTGTTTTTGTGTGTTTAGGGAGCAAATTCTTTATTTGGGCGTACGGAATCTGATAATTGCTTTGTGGAATATTAATCCGAGGGTGAGCTATTAGATTCTTGGTGAAGATGGCTGCGGTATGTCAAACTTTTGGCATCGTATGGGTGTATTTCATGCATGTGATTTGACAGTTCATACAAGACAAGGATGGAAAACCTGGAAAAGATAGGGAATCCCGCGGAGTGCCTGGAAAACCCAAGAAAATCAGGGAAAATAAAAAGTTTGGAGCTAAAATCAGGGAAAACTGAGAGGCTGCATGTTTGAGGTGCCTTCTTTTCCATATGGCTGCTGGTTATTCTAGAAGTCAGCAAATCAGTTGAAATCGATTACCTGGTTTTGCTGCAATGTGACAAAATCAGGAAAGAATCAGATTTTTGATTGGAAAACTTGTAGGAATCAGGGAAAATCATTTCCCGCTCCTTGTGTGTGCTGTGTTTGATCACACCTTTACAGTTTTGGATGTGAGTCGATCAGCAGCTGACCGATCACTTTTGGCTGATCAAGACTTCGGCTGATCACATGAGATATTAAGGTGAGGTGAGGTGATGATCGATCACCCAATATCGGTTAGCTGTCACTGATCACCTCATGATGATCATAGTATCAGCTGAATTCTTGATTACCCAATATCGATCAGTGACTTGGTGATCGATTGATCACTCAAGGTATCTATCCGATGACTAGGCGGACTGATCATCATCCGATGATCTGTGATCGATCGATCAGCAATATTCTGATCAGGAAGCACTCCAATCGACAGCAGGTTTTGTGAGGGCAAATATCGATTTGTAATTCTAGTGTCCTTTAAGGAATGGCTGACGCCCGAGAAGTGTGCGTCCCACCTGATATGCCGAGGCCTGGTACGCGTGGTCTGCATCGAAGAGATGTATCGGATTGTGGATTTTCTGACCAGAAAAGGTATCATCAATTTTGGACTGGTCAGGAAGCCGCCCGTCTTCTCGTTGGAGTCAGCGGACAGTGGGGTGAGGGTGTTGATTATGTGCGACCATAGGCCTTGTAAATGGTGTCAAGTTGCAGATGCGAGTAGCGATTATCGGGGCGGGCATCGCTGGCTTGGCTGCTGCTCGACAATTGCAGAATTTTGGACTTCAGGTAAGGACGTGTATTTGAAATCAAGTGCCCGGGTCGAGGCCCAGCGGGATGAGGCTTACAGGGGGGAGGGTTCGACTCCCGCCTGGGTAAAAAGTGATTGTCGAATTTGTTCCTCAGCCCTCGAGTCCTTTGCTATGGATAGAATATGACATGATATAAGGAAGGTCAGATTGGTTTCCTTTTCAGCCCATCATCTTGGAAGCGAAAGCATATCCTGGCGGGCGGATATCGGACGATCGTAGTTTGGAAGTGGTGGTCGGACGAGGGGCTCAGCTGGTCACTGGTCAGTGCAATTGGATTTGATGTGATGCTTTGCTGGGAGTTTTTAGTTTTAGGTCTGGTCAACAATCCCATATCCCTGATGTGTATACAGGTCAGTGTTGGGCATAGTCAGTATGAAGTGTCACTGTCAGCCTACTAGTGAGTCATCAGGGCAGCTTGCAGGGACAACTGTAATCTCAATGCCTGGCGGGACTTGGTCAAGTATGGGCAAGGTCGGCTGGTTTAGGTGGGGAGTTTGGATGGGGGGGGAGGAGGGATGTGGTAGAGATCAGATCAGATCAGATCAGATAGCCCAAGCTTGATCTGATCGCGTGGGAGATAGGTTAGGCCAGGTTAGGTTCGGGTCGAGTGGGTGAGTTGTATGACTGTTTACATACAGTACTACAGGCTGGCTGGACAATTGACCTGTTCTTGGAGGCCAGATGAAGTTATGAGGCCAGGGCTTGGTCCAGCCTAGACACAATTTGATCGCTTTTGCTTCCTTCTTGCTGGACCTGAGGTGGGAGGTTTGAGAGAAAGGGTTCAGTGTCCCAGCCGGCCCAACAGGGGCCCTACCCCTTACCCCCTCCCCTTGCCCATACTTGGACATGGCGAGAGGGAGAGAATTATTTATCTCTCCTGTCTGGGGACCTCAACCCGTCGGGTTGATGTTTCAGCCGCAGGTATGGTCGCAAGACTGTATGTTCCGGTCGCAGTTTTTGTCACGTCACGTTCTCTCCTGCGCCTGGCTGCCACACTTGCACAAGCCTAGTGTCTGCAATGTTTGTTCTGATCAGTGGAGATCTGGCTGATCAGATGAGGGATAGCCATTGATCAAGCGAGTGATGGAGTGGTCTGTCGCAGATAATCTCCTTTGGTACCGTATCGACTTTCTTTTGATTTCAGGCGGGAATCGAGATGCGTCGTTTGGGCGAGGAGTGCCCTCTGATCGAGGAGGCTACTGGTCGAATAGCCAATGTGAGCAATGACAAACGTGTGGATTTCCATTTCAACGCTATGCTGGACGCGGTGGAAGATTGGCGAAGTAGCGCGGAAAAGGACGAGGATTTGGAGAGTAAGTGTCGATTATGTTTTGGTCCAGTCAAGTATCGATCGGTCCACCGATCTGGGCTGGATCGATTTTAAAGGATTGATTAAATTCTCGAATTTTGAATTCCCGCCAAAATATTTTTAAGCCCCACCCTCCTGACAGCGGGTGTCCTTTATCGATGAATGAAACTAGATCACGCCAGAAAACAAATCAGCGGGGTCGATGCTGGAATCTAGCACATATTTTATGGCTTATTGATTTTAGGTACATTAAATATGATGCACGATTTATTATTACAACAATCAAAATTACGATTCCAAACGGTGAGTAAATTGGGTTTCATTGACGAGATAAGCAAAAAAATGGTTGTTTTTTAAGGGAGAAAACGAATTATTGAATTTTCACTTTAGCAACTTGGAATATTCTTGCGGTTCATCGTTGTCCAATGTTTCCTCGTTTCATTGGGATCAGAATGAGCATTTCGCACAATTCGTTGGTGAACATTCGTTGATGACCGAAGGCTATTCGTCAATCGTGACTCAATTGGCCGATGATCTGGACATTCGATTCTATGCCGAGGTGAGCGTTACTCCGGGGGGGGGGATGTTAGCCAGCATCGACTGGTCCAAGCTGCGGGTCGGCCATATTGGAATTTTGAATTCCCGCAGAATATCCTTCCCTGACTGCGGGGTCTCCTCCGTCGACGAATGAGAGTAGATCAGTCGATTCTGGATCGGCCCTTGGCTCCTGGGCCGGAATGCACGTGCTTTAAGCTACTTCCCGCTTTTGCTACGCAAGATGCAGAACGACCGAGGGAATGAGCGAGTCAACGTGTGCTAAAGGAAATAGCGTTGGCGGGCCTGGCGAAGTGCTGGGCGCGTTGTAAATCTCGAGATTGGGAAAGCGCATTCGCAGTTCGAGGCTCGGCGACGCTACATTTGATCTGTTTTTTGGTTTTTCAGGTTACGAAAATTGATTATTCGAACTCGGAGATTAGAATAGAGACCAAAGATGAGAGGACGTTTGTGTGCGATAAGGTAAGGCTGGGATGCTGGTCGAGGCGAGTCGGGTAGATTTGAGTATTTTAGGTGCTCGTGACATTGCCGTTGGCAGTATTGCAAAAAGAAGCCATGCAAATTGAGCCGCCTTTGCCGAAGAAGAAAATACGAGCTATACAAGCTTTGGGGGCGGGTGTTATTGAGAAGGTGAGGCGCAGTGGGTTTCGGGTGGACGGGACGGGATGATGAGCGAGTTCGTGTAGGTGGCCATGAAATTTTCCAAGAACTTTTGGTCGTCGATGGTGAATGGGGCCGATTATTTTGGTCACGTGCCAGGACGAAATGGGGTTCGTGGTTATTTTAATATTTTCTACGACTTTTCACCGAAAGTAAGCTTTGAATGATTTCTTGATTGAAATGAGGATTGTCAGAGTTGGTGTTTAGGATGCGGGTGAGAACGGGCCATTCGTACTGATGTCGTATTTGAGCGGCAATGCGGCGGCGTTGGTGAACGAGAGGACGGATGATGAAATTATCGAGATCTGCTTGGACGTGTTGAGGAAATTGTTCCCGAAGGAGGTGAGAAGGAGATGGGTTGTGGGAGGGGCTGTCCCGTGTCAAGTTCCGATGCTAATAGTGGGTGTGGGGTACCTGATCCCGATAATGGTCGCAATTCAATGTTGTGGAAATGTGTGAAAAAGAGGAAGCAGCGTTCCAGAGGGGTGAACTGGGGAAACTTTGGCGGATGATTGGAATAGTAGAGGGGAAGGAAGAGATTCGTTCGCTAATAAGTGACTGATTCTCCGCTTTTTTGCGTTCCTGATTTTAAATGCAATGATGAATATCGCGCTAAAAGTTTTTGTTCTGTATTTGCTGGCTCTGCAGGGTTGGTTATAAATTATCTACGGCGAATCAAAAGTGAAAAAAGCACCACTCTTGAAAAATTCCGATCCTGGTCGGGATTGAGCGAGTCCCGATCCCGAAAAAAGTGATCCCAAATGAACTCTAGCGTGTGGTGGGGGGGGGGGGGGGGGGATGAAGTGGCTGCATATCTTCATGGTTCTTTTCCGTGAGACTGGGGCACGGGGTAATTTATATCTAGGGGAGGTGAGCCGCGACGCTGGATTCTTATTGGCTGTGGTCAGATGGGCTACTTTCGATGCTAACGATGGGTGTGTTTGGGGAGGGACAGTATTGTTGAGCTAGCATGGGGGGGGGACAACCCCTCGCTTTGTCGGCTGAAAAGGTGTCAGGCATGTACTCCTTCCCCTAAGAAAATGGGTTCAGAGAAACTGAGTAAATTATGGCTAAAAGTGTCGCATTCTTTTCTGAAAAAGTAAGAATTTCAATTTCTGCGCTGAAAAGTCGATGAATAATGGGAATTGCCTCCCCCGACATCTGCAGACTGCTTACACTTCTGCGACAGGTTTGGACGACATGTCGAGGGAAAGAGGGATATGGCTGCTTGTATACGCACAGGACATTGTCATTTTAGGAAGTGCCCGACCCAGACGCCTATTTGGTGACGCACTGGGTGGAGGACCCGTTCGCGGGCATGTCCTACAGTTACGTGAAAGTCGGGGCCACTGGTCAGCACTACGACGATATGGCCGAGGCTATCGACTCCAAGGTGTTCTTTGCTGGGGAGGTGGGTCCTGGCGGGGGTAGGGGGTCGACCGAAGCTAAGCTCGTGTCCTTTTCAATTGCAGGCCACGAATCGGCATTTCCCGCAGACGGTGAGCGGGGCTTATTTGAGCGGATTGCGGGAAGCGTGCAAGATCGTCTCGCCGGTGGTCACCTAGGGGAATGTATGTTGTGTTGTTTGCACTCTGTAGACTCACTTTTCGATAATATGCATTGATTTGGTTGACGGGGCAGTATTGGTTCTGTTTGCCAATATCGATCAGTATTTATTTCTTTGTAAGACGTGTAATGTGAGTCAATGCTTTTAGTGCACGCTGGGCTGCCCATTTTTGTTTTGTGCGTGGTGATCGTGTTTATTTTATGATTGCTGACAGTTGAATATTGTAAATGTCACGAGTTGAATGAGTTACTGGGAAAACGATGATTCCCACAAACGTGACAACAGACTTTGAAGTGGCGCTCTTTAATATAGTCGGCAGGTTGAAATCTGCTTATGACAAGATGGCCTTTCGATGTGCGCGTTGACGTCGACGTCTTCCAAGAAAAAGGCTGAATTTCGGATTTCCAGAAAAGGCTCGGTTTGCCCACGTTTCTACTTCATAATCCAATTTTTATCCCCGTTGTTTTTCCTTTCCGTAAGTTTAATTTGGTAAATGTATCTTTTTACTTTTTAATTTTTCCGTTTCAGGATTGTCGACCAGAAATTCGGACAAAACTCGGGCCAACCAACGAATGATGGGCGACGAAAAAGACGCGGTGTCCGATTACGAATCGTCCTTATCCGAGCTGACGTTCAACAGTAAACCCCACATCAACGTGTTGACCATGTTAGCCGGGGAATACGCCGATTACGCGCCGAAAATTGTCGAAACTATCGAAAAACAAATTCATCAGGTTCTGTCGAAGATTAGGAAATTTATTAGTTTTGTAAAATTATCTAATTGCATATTGTCCCCGGGTTACTGCTTTTTATATTATGCCAATGATAAGCTTTACAATGTTATAACGATAAGATCGATCGTTGGCGGGGTTTCTACTCGAGATGGTTTTTAGTTCGGTCTTTCTAGTTCTATATTGCCTTCGTATTCCTCCATTTTCCCGCCCGATTCTTCCTCGATTTTATCCTGGAACATCTCGAAAATGGCGGGAGGGAATGCGAAAAATACGTTTCAACGCAACGAAATTCGTAAATCGACGATTTACCAAGGAACATAATGAAAAAGCGTGGGCCCCGGGACGAAGCAGATTTCCTTCGCTTAACCGAAGTTTTTTTAGGTTCCGGCAAATCAAATGCTACCGATTTTATATTTGATCGATTCGATTGTCAAGAATTTATCGAATTTAAAATATAAAGATTTATTTAAGAAGAATTTAGTGAAAACGTTTTTAGCCGTTTTCGAAAAAGTAGGTTTCTCATTAAAATTCGGAAGATTTTTCGAAAAACCGGCCATATTTGTTTTCCAAGTTTGAAAAATATCGCATGTCTTGGAATTTTCATGAACAGTTTCAGGAAACAAATACAAAAGTTCAACTAATTTTTTAAATCATAATTTTGTTTTTTAGGGAGATGAAAAAACACGAGTTGCCTTATTTAAATTACGCGATACGTGGAAAGGATATTTCCCGCCAGCTCGACTTTACGCAATCGATATCAAAGTGCACGCAATCGATCCAAATTGGCCGATCAGACAGCCCGATCGATTGGACACGAATTCCACTGGAATACCACACAAATTAGTTCATGTCAATCCTGAATTTTTCGGGCAGGTATGCAGATTTTTTCCGAATTTTTGATCAATGTTGAGAAAAAAATGATGTCTAGTTTGGGAGAAATTTTCCTGCTGTTTACGTACGGACGATTTTAGAAATTTTAAAAACAATGTTTTTGATGATTTTAGGCTCCGAAAACGATCGATAAAAAATCGAGTGAAAGACCAGGGAAAAATGACGATCGAGACAAATTATTGCAATTAGAACAACGAAAACGAGAATTGGAAGATGCCAAGAACAAAATTGCAAAACAGGTCAGTCATTTTTTAGGTTCGAAATTTAAAAAATGTAATTTTGAATTTCCAACTGAAAAAATAATATTTACGATAAGAATGGCACAATTTACACGCTAAGAAAGTTTTCCCCCATTTTATAGGGTTATTATAATTTTTGAGTTTGTTTTCAAAAAATTCCACGAAATTCTCCAAAAAATTGAGATTTTTCAAAATTTGAATTATTTTGGAGGATTTCGGATTGAAATGAAATTTTAAATTTTGATCTTAAACTAGTTAACTGCTTTTTTTCAGTCGACTCATCCTGCGTTGGTCAGTGTCCCTTCGTCATCGCATCGCGATCGTGGCCCTTCGCCTGCTCATCGATCGATCGATCGAGAGGTTGGTGATCGGCGGATACAATCGATTGATCGATCGTATCGATCGAATGAAAAACGTAGTGGTTCGATGGACATGAACATGGCGAAACGAGAATCTCGAGATGTGGATATGAGAAATGGACCGAATCGACCTTGCTTGCCACCAAAAAAACGGAAGCCGCAATCGAATATGATCGAATCGGGGTCGGGAATGGCGAGTGCGAAGAGCAAGAGAAGACGACGGGATGCGAAAAGTAGAAGAGAAAGGTGAGTCAGGAGACGATTTGAGATCAAGTGCAGATTTCCCGCCGGTTTTCGTATTTGAATTTTTGCGGGAAGAATTTTTCCGCTGCATTTTTGGAAAAGTGCGGTTTTTTATTTGCTCTTGACAAAGAAAAGAATTGTGAGCTATCGGGATGACGATGATTAAAAAACTCAAATTAAAAAATGGCGGGAAAATCTCTTAGCGTTCAAATCGTGCCGTTTTTATTGTAAATATCTTTTTTAGTCCTCGCTCATTGGCTTCGTTGGCCGACAAGGATTTTCGGCCAGCGTTTCGTGGTCGCACATCGTCGACGTCAGTTTCGGGAATGAAATGTGAGCCGATTGGGTCGAGGTCGTCGCGTGTCCGATTGGATGGACTCGGTCGATCGATGTCGCCCGCGGCTGGTGGTGGTCGTTTGAGGATTAGCATCGATGCACCCGACTTGCCCGATCGATCGATGGGCACGTTGATGGCGCACAGGGAGACCATATTGCAGAGGACGGAGCAGCAGCTGCTGGACGGTCTGATCAGTCGACAGCAGTACGACGAGATCGTGCACGATTTCAACACGGCCTGGCATCGGAGTGTGGGCAGGCAAGGTGAGCGGACGAGGCGGGACGAGTGGGCCTTGTTGGATCCAGTGGAGGGCAATAATCGCATCTTCGTGGACGGCCGTGTGCACGAGGTGATCTTCATCGACGACGTGGCCGTCATCGAACGCGATGGACTGCCCCACAGGATTCACTTCGTGGGGGCACCGCGCGATGTCATCGTCGATGGACGCGCCCACTTGCTGGCATTCGGCGAATCGAGGACGATCGTGGTCGATGGCCATCCATACGTCATACGATTCGGGGCCCCCAGCAGGGAGTTGTATATGGGTAAGTGGGCTCCATGCGTCCGGTGGCGACCTTGTCCTCTTCCCTTAAAAGGTGGCCCCTATCAGTTAAGAATGGCGGGAAATTTGAATTTGCGAATCTGTTATGCCTGTGGGGGTTTCGGTGTTGACAGCGTGCCAGATCCGGGTCCCAAACATGGATCGTCGTGGGCGTTTATCATGCAAACATTCGTTTTCAGGTCCATTTCCGTTCCGAGGCGCATTCGGTGGTCCTCCAATTCGCGCCACGATCAACGGTGTCCAACACACGATCCAGTTGTGCGGACCGGCACCCGAGGTCAATATCGATCCCGAACCCGCTTACGAATTGCTGCGCTACATGAAAGGCCGGGCGCCCGCCCAGCCTAGTCGTCGACCGGTCCTGGTCCCGACCGGGCCGACGGGCAGTCTTGGATCGCAGTCGATATTGCCGATTCAACAACAGCCCATGAATGTGATGGATTTGTACTCGAAATTGGTCGAGTCGGGGATCATCACGTCGACCAAGCAGAAACAAGTCAGGCGGGAATTGTCACCCGTCGCCAGAACCAGTGCGAGTGCGCAACCGGATTTGACAAGATTCCTAGACGGATTAATGAAAGTGTAAGTGGAACAAGTGCCATTTTTCATGCGCTAAGAAATGATTCTAGGATTAGGAAGCGATAATGTAGGTACCGTAATTCCCGTCTTAATCGCGCGAATTTTAAATTTGATCAAGTCGCATGATCAGAGTCTCGTCTTGCGGCTGCAGGTTGGGCTTATGTGGGCTGGATTATGGGAAATTCAGGGGGACCCATAAATTGAATATCAGAATTTCCTTTTCAGCCGTTACTCGTCGGTGATCGAATCGTTGTATCGACAGAAGACGCAATGCGGACTGTGCGGAATGCGATTCTCGGACTCGGATCGCCAGAAGTATTCGAAACATTTGGACTGGCATTTTCAACAGACTCGACGCGACAAGGAGAAATCCAGTGTTCGACCGTGGTATCTGGTGGAGGAGGTGAGTTGGGATTTTTAGAGGGGGAAGGAACCTGTTTGTAATGTTTTCTTTTCAGGATTGGATCAGATACGAGGAGGCCATCGATGATGTTACGAAATGTAAGTTATGTGGGTCGGGTGTCCTTCCGCAGTTGGTGATGAGTAAGCCGTGGCCTGAAGAGATGGCATTGCGGCACGGAGGGGTGTCATGTGATAAGCGCATTCTTGGCTCCTACCCCTAAGATGAATGGTTTGAAGACTAGGAGAAAAATAGCTCTGGCGGAAAGTAGCGGGATTAGTTTTTATAAAGTTTAAATTCAAAAATGGTGGGAAAATGACCTTGAGCATTCAGACGATGGTGCATGGGACTCGTCAAGAGAGAATGAGAAATGGTATTTTGTTTTAGTGAAGAGCACAGTATTCGAGAAATCACCGAGAGAGCAGAGTGAACGGGGAACTGACGTTGGTCATGTCCTGGTGGTGTCGACGGATTCGGTGATTCCGGCCGCGGATGATAATCAGGTGAGTGAATGGGCAAACCCGGGGCTGGCTGGGCGTGTGTGCTCGGCCGAGGGTTCGAGTTCTGTCTGTGGTAATCCGGCTGGATGGGGTTGATAGGCACGTGGGGGCGGGGGGGGGGGGGAACCAGTTGGGGTGATGTTTCACCAGTCTTTGACTGCTGGAAGCCGGCCTGCTACCCTGATCGGGAGTTGGAAGGCGATGGAATCTGGGTCACCCGTAATTGGGCGCGTGTTACAGCAATGACTCGGAATGGCGCTGTGTCAGGGCGGGGGGCTGAGGGGAACCCCATGAATGACCCTGGTACTTTCCTTGCCCGTGAGTGGTGTCATACTCGAGTCCTTCAGGCGTATGTGACCGGTGTGTTGTTGCAGGAATGCTCAGTATGCGGTGAAAGGTTTACACAATTTTACGATGACGATGACGAAATGTGGAAAATGCGCAATGCTACCATGATTGGGGGAAAGGTAAGTGGTCGGCCAAGGGCAGTAATCAGTTGGTCATATCCCTTGTTATAGGCCTATCATCCGTTGTGCTACCAGGACGTTCGAAGTGCGGATATGGAACACGAGGTGAGTGCTGGCTGACTCGATTTTCTATGGTTTCAGAACAGGATTTCGGGTGCCCTGGATGGGTTGTAGTCCCCGAAGATGAGTTGGTTGAAGAATTCTCTGGCGTATTCCCCTTTGCTGCAAAGTTTTTCGTGGGTTTGAATTTAAAAATGGTGGGAAAATGACGTTTTAACGTTAAGCATGCAGACCAGCATCGACCGATCCGACCCTAGGCCTGGATCCCGATCCCGATCTGATCCGCTTCAAGAAATAGAAGATAGATGGGGATGACGTGTTCGGCACTGCGTCCTCGCCAACCTGCCATGGTTCCTCGCTGCCACTCTTTGTTAGGCCACTCCAAAGGACACAGGAGAGCTGAGCTGGGCCTGAAGCGGGATTAAATGCTGATTTGAGAGAAAAACGGGATTTTCTCATCATTTAATCCCACACTTTGTCATTTGCCAGCATATAAAGCGGGAAAAATATTGCTTGTCGATCCAACAGTTGGACTGGATCGGGAGCCGATCCACCCCCTGGATTGGCGGATCGGTGGATCGGTTGATGCTGGCATGCAGACGATGCTAAAACGTCCCAGCAGGCAGTTCTGAACTGTCGTGCCTGCTGGTACGTGTGGGGGGCTCGCTGCAGGCTCCTACGGCCTCCCTCTGCCTCTTACCACATCACCATCAGCTTATGGGGTGGAGGGACCCTTGGTTCAAGAAATGATTTGGACTTGGTGGTTATACGCTGCCTGTTCCAGGTGTGCCCGTCATTCATCCCAATGCCCGATGACCTGAAGACAGCCTGAGGGGACTCGGAATGCACGAAGCAACTTGACTGATCGATATGCTGGCCTGATGTGTACAGTTGGGCGAAAGATTTTGAATTTGTAAGTGTTTAAAAAATGAAAGTAAAAGCTTTTTTCGAGGTGGTGTGTGTTTTCTATTTTGTGTTTGTGAAGTAGAAATAAATGGATTGGAAAATGTGCTGGCTTTTGTTGATCGACGGCGTGAATACGGTGTACTTTGGTGAGTGGGCAGCGGTCAGGGGTGGCTGCTGTGGGTGTGTCCTGATCGATTGTGGTGTTGGGGAGGCCAGGGTATGGAACTGGTGGTTGCCATGAGGGTGTGGGTGACTGTCTGGGTTCCCTGGGGAGGCTGCTTGTCGAGCGTTATCTGTTGACTAAGCTGGGCGGATTCGTCTTTTACGGCTCGTCTTAGTTTTATGCGCAGCTTACGGCCAGCGAGGCGAGACGAGTGGCTGGGCTTATCGCCGACGAGCCATTGGCTTGGCTAATTTGACGAGTACGCGTGAGCAGATTGAGATAAGGGATATAGTCGGGTCGGGCGGATAGTATGTGCGCGGGCCCGCACTGCAGTCTGCTCGTTCGCCACTGATAACGGATCCGAGGCGGGGTGTGGTGACGACCAACGCACTGAGGGCCTGTTCTTCACAGGTCATGGGCCATCGTTTTGTCAGGTCGGCCTGTGTGGTTTCTGCGGGCTGGCCAGCCGTGAATGTTCTGTGTGTCTGTCGATGGGGGTTGTATCAGTTGATATGATGTGTCGCCTTAGCGGGTGTGTGCAATACCCCATTGCGCACTAGTGTGAGGGGGTGCCAAGGATGTGCAGCCCCTATCCCCCGTGCGGGCCGTCGACATTGCCTTAGCCCGGGCTGCGGTGTGCTCGAAGGGGGAGCCGTAGGAAACGACGCGTGTCAGCTGCGTTGAAGCGCGAAGGGGGGGGGGCGGGCAGTAATATCGATCCCTCGGATATCCAATACCGGGGGCGGGTTTAGCCTAGCCTAGCTAGCCGAGGCGCAGGCGCGTGCTAGCACGGCATGGCGGCCGACCCGATGCGTTTAGCTTTTCGAAAGCGGACGAGCAGCGGCGAGGCAGATAAACAGGATTTACGTCCAGCTGCGCGCCCACTGTTTCCCCGGGAGACGAAGGGGATTACTCGATAAAACTGGTCCAGCCCAGACCATTTTGGCAATGGATCAATCGCGGACCAACTATCTTTTCTGCTTCGATCTTAGATAGCGCGTTGCGGCTTGTCTCAACAATTTTTATTTGGCAAAGCCGGTTGGTTGTGCGTGTGAGCGGATGGAGGGATGGAGGGAGGGGGGGGGGGAGTAGGCGAGTATGGAGGACGGATTTGGGATGGGGCGAGGACTGTAGAGTGGAAAGTAGGCTACGCGCGGGCGCGAGCGAGAGTAGATCCCCGACGGGGCTGGCTGGCGGCCGGACGGCGAGTACGGAGTGTCTTTATGGCATGGATTTACTGGCTTTCTTGAAAGAAGGGATTTCTCTATTGGCGAGGGTGTGTGCAAGGACGTCGTCTATAGTCGTGTTCGAACTAGGCGGCCAGGTCGGCCGAAAGTGCACGATTTTCAGCGGTTTTAGTGAATGAGGATTTGCCGAGGTGACACTACCAACATACGTTCTCCCCCAAAATATGTTGTTTATCTGTCGCCATCTGAATTCCTGTGATTTCTACTCGCCCATGGCCCACTTCCTAATGTGGCGGGGTTTTGTTGCTGGGTCTGCGTGTTTCGTGTTCATTCGGCGAGTGGAATATGAATTATCGATTGGCAGTGATCAATCGATAATGTGATGTCTATTATTTCGGGCCTAATCGATTGCCAGTTCCCCTACCTGGCGGGTTTGTGTTGATTCGAGTCGTTGGCGCGAATATGAATTATCGATTGGCAGTGATCAATCGATAATGTGATTCATTGCAGGTCTGATCGATCGCCCGTTCTTCCACGTTTGGTATGTCCATGTTTCCCATCCGATGTTTGGTCGAATGCGTGTCGGAGGGCGAGTGTGTCAAGTGCTCCGACCGAGGTGCCACCATCGTCGATTCGTTCGCTATCGTGGCCGGCCAGACGCCCTTGTCGCAACTGGTCGAAACTGTCCTCTCCGCTCTCGGCTTCCAACACTTGGCCGTCGGTGCTAGAGGTAAGCGTGCCTTTCCGGGTCCCTACACGGCACCAGCTGAGCAAATGCAAAAGGGTTGCCCTCGGCGAGGATCGAACCTCGACCGCATATTATTAGGACGAGTGCAGTGTAAAGTGTGGAAACACCCTCTTGGCCCTGCCTATGTCTACCTGTCCGAAATCGATCGATGGCTTTCGTGGGGGTTATTTATGACAGACCCCACCCTGCTGGATCCTGTGCTGACATTACCAGTCAGTCGAGTGGTCTGGTGTTCGAGCCTTTCCAGGGCCAACTCTTTTACTCATCTCAACAACACTCGTCCTCATAAAATATGATCAAGCATTCATCACACTTTTAATTGGAAAGATGACTTTTTCGTGTAGCCTGGATTCAAATGAAAAATTGGAAACCGTTGACATTCGATCAGATAACGGACGATCCGGACTTGGAGATCGAGTGCATTTTGAAAGATGTCAGCAATCAAATGACATTGAAAATATTGACCAAGCAGTGAGTATTGCCACCCGTGATTTACTGCCCAATCATATCCCCCTTTCTCGTCAGATCCGACGCGGCTGTGGCCGATTGTGTTCGAGATATGAAAGATCGATTGTTGAAAGTCTCCGTTCAAAAAATGCCTAAATTATTGCAAGAAGCGGCGGCATTTTATCCACAATTAAAAGTAAGAATTACTAGTTTTTTAGGCATGGGGGGGGGCAATTTTCCTAGTCTGTTGGGTCTGTCAAGTAAATTGCTTGGAGTGTGGTGGTTTTCGATCACCCGCCCGCCATCTAAACTGGGTGTTTTCTGTGTGTGTACAGTATATGGGTCAGTTTTTGGGAATTTTCAACCGATTTGTGCGGGAGCAATTTTCCTGTAGTCTGCTGGGTCTTTGGGCAGAAAAAGAATGCTTTGAATGTGATTTCGGATCACCTGCCATCGACACTGGCTGCTGTCAATTGTCAGTAGATAGGTTCAAAATAATCAAAAACATATGCCCCGAGTGGGAATCGAACCCTACCCGCACCATTGCAATTACAAGTCAGTAGGTTCGATTCCCGCTGGGGCTTTTAGATTATTTTTTAATCTGGTAATGAGCCATTTTTTAATCTAAAACGAGAGTAAATAGTTTCCATTTTTTTGCTTGGCAAAATGACTCGGCTGGATTAAGTTTTATTTTCTGACCGATCAGAAAATGAAACTTGACCCAGCCGAAGATTTGATGAGAATGAAGGTTAATCATTTTCTGATCGAAGATAATTTTGCAACTCGAGTGGATAAAGCCAGATTTTTAAAATGAGTTTTAATAGTCCTGGGAGTCAATTATCGCGGAAAATTGCCACCGTGGGAGAAATCTCGAGAAGTATTCAAAATTATTTATTTTAGGAATTGATTGTTCAATTAATTCAAGGGGATAATCCACCTTTGATCGACGCTCAACAAATTCATCATTTCAATATGTGGTTGGAAGAATTCTCTTCATCGAACAATCTACGATCGCAAGGCGGTGGGGGCACGAATTCGAATGGTCTTCTCGTGCAAGCCTCGTCTTCATCGAGCACAGCCAAGGGAACGACGACTACGACGACGAACTCGCATCGAAACGGCTTATCTGTGTCGTCGAGTGGTCATAATCAGGGCAACGGGGGTCACTCGACGCCTCGTTTTAGTCCGTTATTAGAAGTGCCCAAATTGGAAAGATGGTTCCGAGAGAATCCCAATCCATCCAGGCAACGATTGCAATATTATATGCAAATATTGAATGGTTCGAATTTTCGGAAACACGCTGGCAAGATCACTTATCAGCAAATATGCAATTGGTTCAGTAATGCCAGGGCGTCGAATCGGAGACGAGAAGGTGGTAGGAATGGCGGGGCCAGGAGTAGCCAGGAGAGTGCGGCAGATTCGAATAATCAATTGAGCCAAACCAACGATGCGCGTCCGAATTCGAGCGGCAGTGGTGCGGGCCCGTCGAATAATCATTGGGTTAGTAAAGTATTCAGTAATAATGTACGAAATTTGAGTATCGCCTTCAATGATTTCATTCAATCCACACCCAAATTGTCCAAGGTGCCGGGGGGCGTGGTCGAGGGGGGCGTGGCGACCAGCAATGGCGAATCGCCATCCGCGGCTGTTCATCAACGTCCATCCGTGGCCAGACTGAATTCGCCCAGTTTGGAGACGTCGAGCACGAGCAGCCAATCGCCGACGTCGAGGACTGGCGGGGGTTCGAGGGACGTGTCGATCAATGTGATGCGCGACGATGGACTGGCCGTCGTCTACAAGGAGGAGGTGGAGGACGAGGAGGACGAGACTAGGATGAGGATCGTCTTGGACAACTCCGACGACGCCTCATCGCCCTACGCTGGAGGCACGGCGCTGGTCATGTCCCCTTCCGTCTCGCCCATGTCCATCAGTGCTACGTTGAAGGTGAGTGACAGAAATCGAATCCATCCGGGGTCAATTATCGCATTGGAAAATTGACCCCAGGTGGAAACTTCCGTGTAGCTGGTAGATTGGTCCATCCGAGACCCAAAACTTTTGACAAAGGCAGTGTAGAGGATTTTTAAATAAAAATAAAATTAGATTCCAATCTACTGTTCCCGACTAATGCTATTCTTATCTGAAATTGATCTTTACCGCCATGTGATGTTTCGTTTTTGGTACAAAAGTAGTTTATGTTTCAAGTTTTGCTTCATGGCCTCAGCCACGGTTTTGCTGAGACTTAGACGCCAGAAGTCACAAGGCCTGGGTAAAAGTCAGTTTCAGATAGGTGGCCTGAGATGTTTTGTTCACTGTGCGATTCTTGACAGGCGCTCAACGACGGTCTTCCAAGCATGGCAGTGCCGAGTCGTCTTACCAATTCGTCATCTTCCACGCCAGCATCAGTGGGGACGGCATTCGTTGGTGTCGGGGGAGGTGCGGGTGTGAACAGGACTCGATTAATGTTCGATCCATTAACCGAATTGCCCATGTTGGAGAAATGGTTCGAAGAGAACCCGCATCCATCCTGGGCCCAGGTCGATCAATATACTGAGCACTTGAACTCGTTATCTTATCGCCAAACTTATCCGCCCGTCTCTTCGCATAATTTGAAAATATGGTAAGTCATGAGTAGCCGATGAGCGGAGCTGGTCATTTCTGATTGGTCCAAACGGACGAAAGGGGCGGAGTCTCTGTTTTAACCAATCAGAACGGCAGAGCTGGTCATTTCATTAGTCCAAACCAACGAAAGGGGCGGAGTCTCTGTTCAGCCAATCAAAACGCGAGGCGGGACAAACGGGCGCTAAAAAATTAGAGAAGCCCTCATAATCAGTTAAGATACTCAATGTGCTATTGAATTGTATTCTAGGTTCAAAAACCGTCGAGCAAAGTGCAAGCGATTGATGAGTGGCAATGGTGGTGGTGATAGTAATATGTCAGCTATAAGTATCAAAGGTGAACACGCCTAATTTCCGTCTTCATGCCTGTTCGATCAACGAAACACTGTCCATACGGCCACGGGTCTTCACTGAAATACTTACTCATGTTTGCGTGTCTCCCGCGAGGAATGAAGAATATGCATGTTATTCTAGATATTCCCAGCAACGGAGTGCATGCTTTGTGACATAGATTTATGGGGAAGGGATGCCAGTGTAAAGTGTGATTGCTCGCGCCCATCAAAGTAAATTAGATTAATTGGTAAAATGTATAATTTTTTTGAACAAATCGATATTGGCCCATTCTTAATATCAAAATAATCGGAATTCATTAAAGCTTTTCAACCTTTGATTAGTTTGTACAAAATGAACATAATAATTACTGTGACTACCATACCACCGAAGAGAATAATCTTATCCTGGAACGTTCGAGTTTCGATTCGTCGCATAACAAGATTCGATAAACCGAGCGTATTCACAAAATCCAGCATGCGTTTTTGAGCCGTTTTCAATGTTTTACCTTGCCAGCGAAGGTTTTCTAGAAAAAAAGATGAGAACATAAATAATCCACGATTTCTTTCGACGCAAAGATAAGAATGGGTTTGGAAAAAGAGCTGCTGGAAACTGATAAATTTTCTCATGGTTTTTCAGGCGTTACACGCAGAAACTAATCAAAACGTGACAAGGAGGCCTAAACACAGCAGGCTGTTACCTAAGGCTGCGTAACCAGTCGATAATAAACTCTCCATTTTATGATCGACCGACTGCAGACGATTGTGATGATCGAGTTCCCCATCGGCCACGAGCGAAATAGTGGTCGAATCGTTGGCGGTGAAACGTCGATTCAACAATTCGTCACGTTCCTGTTCACTTTTCCATCGCGAAGCTAATTTTTGTTGTAAAGTGACGATAGCGGCCTAAAAACGAACTTTGTTTAATTACGAAATTCTGGGTACTTGATTCATGAATTTATTGGGCGGGAAATTTGACCAAGCTATTTGAGAATTTAGTTGCTTTTTAGTCTTGTAACCCCAAAAATACGAAAATGGGTTTTTAAACCCTGCTATTCTCGCAGAAAGACATAATTTTCAGTCATGATCAAGTGAATTCGTAGCAGATAGAGCCAGTATACCTGGAAATCCATGGAAACCAATATGACTTACTCGCAAATGTTGGGCATCGTATTTCAATTGATCGACTCGATATTTCGAGTTTCGTCGCCTGGCCGGTGGTTCTTTGCTGACCAAAACGTCTAAACGTTCGCAGTTACTAAATATCTGAAATACAACAACGAATTTCACACATAATATTACGCAAAAATCAAGAAAAATAGAAATTACATGATTCAATTGCGCGGAAATATGTCCCTCGATTTGTTGAGACTGTTCCACATTTGTCGCGCGTTCCAACGTGGCCAATGCTCGTTGAACGTGTTCTAATAAGTTATTAGTTTCCAAAAATAATGCTTCCATTCTTCGAAGGAGTTTATTATTCAGTCGTGAATGACACGAAACGAGTGGCCTGCAACGACCAATCACGATCCAAGAGTGAAACGTGTCGCAGCGAGGCACGGAGAATTGACACCCTGGAAAATTGCCTACAACGCGCGAAATTCAAATTTTGCGAACATGAAGACGGAGACAAGAGAGAAGGAAAACGGAAGCTTGGAACAAATATGCTCCCCGGAAATCACCAAGTTTTGAAAAATTATCGTTATAACGGCTTGCAATGTTTCTGAAATTGTTGAAATCTAGCAGCATCACCAATTGTGTGCATTTTATTGCACAGAATCGGTTCTCAGTTCAGCCAGCGACCTGTTTGGGCCATAATCTCGTTTGGGCCAGTGTTTCGTTTCGGCCAGTATCCGTTTACGGCCAGTAACGATTAAGCCAACGTCCCTTTATTGCCAGTCTGCGAGGTGTGCAGTGCTTGAATATCCAGGCATACCTGCACACATGAGTTCACGGTTGTTCCTGTGTCAGCATCAAGGCCACAGTGTGCATGTACTGCTACTGTTTGGACAGGCCCCACGAAGGATAGGGAGCAGTTGTGGTGTTTCTCACGATAGACCTGAATATGCTAAAGCTCTAGACTAATAAGCTGCAGCTGCGAGTATACTGCAATGGCTTATCTTAAGATGTTTCAAGTTCGAGAGACACTCTCAGCAATCTTCCCTCTCCTTCTTCCTACTTTATGTTCATGCTCATGTTTTACCATTTCAGCAATGGCACAATTGAGGATGGAGGGACTCATTGCACAAAGCGATTCGCCTGGTCGCGAGCCGAACGCCGGCAAGTAAGTGCGCACCCAGCCCGAGAGGTAGACACTCCTAGCCCGCTATGCAGACCATGAGCTGGATCTTTCAATGAACACCTGCTCGTTGCTCAGTCGTGCTGCTGATGTTCTTGCAGAAAAAGCAGCTTCAGCTCTTGCCCTTAATCGTCGGTGGTTGCGTGCTTCAGTGGCCAAGTAGACCAGCCATCCTAAGCCTCGGTTATGCACTGTGTGCATTGGCTGGTCTAAAAGTTTCAAATTTCATTGCGTAATACGCAAACTTTGCGTATGCGTATTTTGTACGCAATCAACTGTAGCGGAAGGTTTGCTTATAATGGTAACATTGACGAGGACATGACAATCTCGTCTGACAATCCACATCCCGCCAAAATGGCAGCTGTGAGCATCACTCTGATGGGTAATCTCTCATTCAGTTGTATAAAACACCAACCAACTGGCTAGGTCAACTCCTACCTTGCGTGTGCTCGTGCTCCGACAGCTTTAGGACCAGGCCAACTGCTGGTCAGGACATTGGTCGATCTGCGGGACTGCATGTCATCGGAGCTAGCTAGGACTGGCGGACACGGCGATTCAGGCTAGAATAATGAAGGAATCACTGAGCATAGTCCGACAAAGCACCACTAGATGGCCATTCGCACACAGTCACAATAATGCAAGCGAGAAGTCATAAGCCCAATCAGTCAAAGAAGACCAGACACAGCGTCAAATCAACGCAACCGATCGATGCGAGACATGACCGCGTTCCGGGGCAGCCTCGGTGCCAGCGGTTCCATTTCGACATCGGGGGCGAACTGCACGAAAGCCAACTTGGCCATGCTCAGGGGATCCCAGTAGATGCGATGACGGGCACGGCCGAACGTGTGACAAGCCTGGCGCTTCCATTCCCACAAGAAAGCGTAGACCACGACGGCGGAGACGAACGGGTACAACCACTGAATGCCGAACACCAGTGGCCCGAACATTCCCAATATGATCAAGCCTGGCACGAAATCGCGGTTGGTGATGACGGACGAGCCGCCTCGGTTTCTGGCGAGAGGCGATGACCGGGGGCGCCTCGGTTTCTGGTTCGGGCACCAAGACTGGCGGCTTGAATCCGACTTTAAAGTCCAAATCGTCATCGTTATTTTGCTGCGATGCCATTTGTCTTTGGATGGACTTGACGCACGTCGACCACGAACTCTTCGTCGAGACTCGCCGCAAGCACAGCCTAAGCAAGAATGCAGCAACACCTTTTTCAGCACATCCTGATGCATTGTACACTGCAACTGCAGTACACGCTCTGGTTGGCGACCAAGTGGAAACAGGCTGCTCTCTGCTCTAGGGGAGAAACTGAGGCTTCTATTGATGATCAAAGACCAAGATGAGGAGACCTGCAAGCTATCCCTGTGTAGTAATTTCCATTAATAGGCCCAGCCTAATCGTCAAATGACCATAATCTGACAGGGTTCAATGTTTGGGGTGCATACTCGAATTTGAATTTAGTGAATTCAGGTGCTGAATCCAGTTCATCGCTTTCCCTGGATCCTGCAAGACAAGTCACTGGTGGAAGGGCCGCTCATGTAAGCAGATTTCACTTCATCCCGACTCCAGGAAATGCTCCTGTGAAAGCTCATATTGCAATCGATCATGGAATATGGATGTTCTAGCCATGGTCGGGGTTCGGGGTGTCACCAAGACTGTGTAAGCAAGCCTGGTAGGCGTAGGAGGGAGGTGGCCGACCGAAGTCGGCGGGACAAAAACTCCGACTGGAGCAGGCAAGTCTTGCGATCATACCTACGGCTGAAACATCCCAGCCCCGAGGGGTTGACGTTTCCCAGCCAGGGGAGAGTGCTGATTACTCTCTCCCACTCGCCGGGGCCTAGCGGGCGGGGGTTAAATTCCTCCCATCGACAGAAGAAGCGACGACCCCGTCGCTCTTCCTGGAAGGAAGACCTCCATTTCTCTTGAGGGCCGACCCTACACTGCCTTCGCAATGCGGACGGTAACCGCTCCTCGGTGGCTAGCCGAGGTCGAGGTGTCGGTCTAAACGCCCCAGACCGTGACGAACATGGGGGCACTCATCGGTTCGACGGGGACTTACACCACCAAGGTGGCATCAATGTCCGTGACGCCAATGTAACCAAGCCTGGCAACCGTATGAGGGAGGCGGCCGACAGGCTGGAACAAGCAAGTCTTGCGACTATACCTACGGCTGAAACATCAACCGGAGGGGTCGACGTTTTCCAGCAAGGAGAGAGTATCGATTGGTTAGCAAATTCGAGGGCCCACAGCGCAGGCGTACCAGTCTGGTGCGGTGGTCGAGCCAGGTAAGACAGCGCAGCAGCGCAGTTCCCCTAGCTGAACCCAGCTACGGCCACACGGTCTGCTTAGGCATCTCTTCTGCTTTATGGCCCGATGCATAGCATCGGGCCATAAAGCAGAAGAGGCCATAAAGCATAGGTCAGACCAGGCTGCATGCGACGTCCACATTCACCGCCTCCAGCATTAGCAAATGCCTTACTGAATCCCCTGCAATGGCACAGTAAGACGGCGTAGCCACAGTTGGCCATCCTTTTGAGCCTCGTTGTGGAAACTCCAGGGATCACGGGCCCACGGACCACCACGCACATACAGCCAGGGCGGTTAGGAGGGGGACGGTCTGGAAATAGGATCCGGATTGGGTTCACCAAAGTCAGCGAGCAAGGAAAGGTGGCACACTCCTCCACCGCGGATCGGGTTGGGTCGGGTCAAAATCGGGGTTTGAAAGGTCGGGTCAAACGGGTCAAAAATACTACTGATTCTTGTCACCTTCGACCAACAATTCATGTTACCGTTGCAAGACAGTTTTACCTGTGTTCAAAAGTCGTAGGTACCCTCACATCCTCCATCAGTAGTGACGATTCTGACTGGAGCTAGTTCCTAGCACAATATGACCTTGTAAGCTGTGTCTTTTTTAAAGACTAGATGCTCGTGAATTAATAAAAACATATAATTAGGTTTCTTTGTACGTTTAGCCTTCCTCTGACTCAAAAGGTTATGCAAGTAGTAGTCACTGTGCTTAAATTTTGCTAAAGGCTAGCGTACAGACCCTAGTCGCTTTTAGACCCTACTGACCACCGTTGTGGGATAGAAGGGAATGCTGTATTGTAAGGATTACTAGGGAAAAACAAAAGATGAATGTTCAGGTGCGTAAAATACAGTAAGGTACCTCCATCGAAGTATTCACACAGTCACCTCGGCACCAAAGTCACCACATAATGGCAGGAATTGCGCAAAGTTTCTCTTAATGAGCTCCAGTTGCAAATAACAAAGTCGGGTCAACCCGACCCAAAATTTCGGGTCAGGGACTTTTTGGTCGAATCGACTTGAGCTCGACCCGATCCGGTGTCTATTCCCGGTCAGTACATACGGCACGACAGTGAGCTAGATCGTATCTGGAACACAAGAGGGTCAAAGACAAGGATACAGTAGACAGTAGGTGCCTAAATGCTGGCATGCTTCTAGAGCGTTTCTTAAGCTGAGTAATTTTCCCAGTCATTTTTCTGTCCTTGTCAAAATTACTATGGTAGTAAAACAGTGCATTGCTGCGGCCGTGATGCAGTGGATCAGCATTCTTCTACTCGTAACGCAAGGTAGCGCGACTGGGCTCATCCTGGGTTCAATCTCCGGGGGCCAGTTTGCGAGCCATAACCCCTGGCTGACCCAACACTTCCGTGGGTGACTCACCCAGTACCGTCGATGGGCTCCGAGTGGAGAGACAGAAGCCAACACCGACAGGCTTCATAGCCCGCCTGAAATCGTCCCAGGAAGTCAGTGTCCAGGCCGAAACTCCCCCATATGTGGGTACCCATAGTGGAGACACGCAGAGGTACGCTGCTGTGTGTGCTGGTCCCCGCGCAACCTGGCTTAGCTATGACTATTAGCCGACTACACTATCAGCAAAATTGTATTGCCATGGCTTGAAAAAAGTTAATGTGCCAAGTAAAACTGTAAGATCGAGCGGTTGCGCCTAACATCCACTGCGCTCCACAAACATCGGAAATGGGCACTCTTTCCGACAACTTTCTACAAACTTTTTCTTTCTTCGCTTTTTTCATTTACTTCTTACTTTCTGTATACCGTGTACAAATGCGATTATGCTTTTGTTGCGCATGTTGAAATGTTGGGTGCCAGGTGACAACGAAAAAAGAGGAAGAAGTGGAGGGCTTGATGATAATGACAGGCCTAACAGAGCAAGCATACCCTGAACACATTTGAGACACCTATGTGCAATGCTCACGCGTGTACCACAGTACTTGCAATGTCCACACGCTCTCCGCAGTATCACTGGGTTAGGCGTCTGCCTCCCACGCCAGATAGGGTAGTTACGGGCGAGCATTCAACTCGCGATCTGGTATATCATTTCGCGTGCAATGTGTCCCCTCACCCTCGAGTGCGCATAAGTGTTGGGTGCTGTGGTGGCCACATGACCAAGGCCTGGTCCAGTCACCGAGGCACTTACATATGTCACAATTGACAAATTTACAAGTATTCCTGTTTCACCAAAAACATACTCACAAGCTGCAAATACTAGCGTGAGTGGTGCAGAAAAGCAGAAGGCAGCAGCTCAAGGTGCCTTGATAATTTCCCTGTCAAATGATCAAAGTGGAGCCACACAAATGAGAACGAGCAGTGCTTAGTCCTACAGGCCTCGAAGGTCCCTCGCAGGTCACAAGCCTCCGTCCAGTTTCTAAAAACTAGTACCTCATGAAAGCAGATCGTGCGACAGCTATTTGTGGCAAGCCGTCTTGACAAGAAGCTGTCACTTGTTCCCTACTTTTTGATGAAACGCCAGTCACTTTTGGACTCGTAACGCGCTAGCTTGCAGTCTCGTGACTTGGTGAAACCTGGCTCAGCGTCTACACCAAACATGAGGTTGCCTCACATCTCACCCGTGCCTCCAACAAGGACGCGAGATACTTATATTGCACCAATCCTTTCCTGCGCATCCCTTCGGCCACTAAATCCTTATACCCCGTTACCCTCTCACGACTACGAGCTACTGCATTCACATCCTTGTTGGCATAAATACGGCACTGATGTCCACAAGAAATCAAATCACGGAATACACAAAATCCAGTCTAGCGGTCAATCGCTAGCTTGAGACATTCATTCCGTTCGGAATGAGCTAGTCAGAGAGAATGGGTAAATGCGAAAAGGATGGAATATAGAACGCAAATTAAAAAAGACGTGCCATTACGCCTGAATCAAAAGTACACAGCACGATATCGAATGATTCTATTTTACGTGGCCTGATAATAGCATGGTTGTTTCCCTGTGGGCGCAGGCCTAGCCGTCGATGATTCGCCGACTGGAGGTTCGTTGTCTTCGACACGTTCCTTACGATAAGGTGCCACAGCTTTTCTATCTCGTTTCGTTGGTTTCATTGCCGCATACAGTTCCTTGGCTTGGTCGTCCGTCTGGATTTCCTCATCACTTTGCGCAGCCGCAATCGCCTTTCTCGTTCGCGTCGACCTTGCTGGTATCGTACTGTGATGAAGTTGGCTGGATTGTGACCTACAGACCTAACCACACCACACTCACTGATGCTTACCCAAAGTCCGCACGCGGTACGGGGTTGGTTGCGCCGAGCGCCCGCAAGACGTGCCATTGACTTTCTTGAACCAAAAAATAAGAGCGATGAGACTTCTTTACTCGATGAAGGGACGTGGAATGAACACTGACTAATACATGGCCAGACGCCCCTATTTATACTCTTTCTAATACACGTGCCTGGTAAGAGCTGGTCTATCAGAACAAATATGCACACCAGGGAACAGGTCTAACTGAATGATATGAGATAAAAGTGACACAATGCAAAACAGGCTACAGCACGGGCCATGGCCCTCGATCCAGAACATATTGCCTGTGCACACCTAATCAAACATGACAAACTGGGTCCATTCTAATGCGTGAGGATCCATTCGTAATTATGGCCTGGTACCGAGCTTGTCATAGGAAGTGATTGTCACTGGAAAATCGCGCGGCAAAGATTGACTTCGGATAGCCCTATCACAGTCCCACCATCTTCTTGCTCCTGTTCGACAGGTACTTTTGGTACCGCCGCTTTTCGCCCAAGTTTCGGCTCGGGATCTCCAGATTCGGTTACCACACGATTTGTCTCTTCTCCTTGATCGGAGTTGACCGTCGAAACTTTCCTCGTTCGTTTTGGTTTCACATCCGGCATTGCCACAACAGTTTCTTCGTTCTTCTCGACCGCTTTATTTTCCGCCATCTTGCCTCGACTGCGGCGGGTACGCGTTACAGCAGCAGTCTCTTCCTTTCCTGACACACTCAGAGTTTCCCCTATGGCCATTCCACTCAAATTGTCCAAATCAGGCGCTTCTTTTTGTTTCCTGGTCCTTTTAGCCTTCCTTGATTTGGGAGTGACAGACACTTGAACATTTTTGACGACTTCCGCCGATTTGCGCGTACTACTCTTCGTAACGCGTCCTGATGGTGGTGCAACAATCGTCGTTTCGTCGCTCGCCAAGTCTTCCTGTCGCGGGAGGCCACGTTGTTCCTTCGTTCCTTTAAAGGACATAAGTCGGGCTCTTTGAACAAGTTATGTGTCCGCCAAGGTTGATAAGTTAGTGTACCTGCCCATTGTTTTCACGGCTAAACCCTTCTGTTCTCTGCCTCTGCGTGTCAATAATCAATAAGGCGCAGCGGGGGTCATTTGATGCCTGCCTTATGAATGCCTGCCCGAATCTTGTACTTCGTCTAACATAAGCGGTAGGCCAACATTTCAAGCTACATGCTAAAGAAAACGTTGAGCTTGCAGCAGGCATGCAATTGTAAAGTTCTAAAATACAGTGCGGTACAGTATGAAATCTTTGCGGTTAGCTCAAAAAAGTCCAAAAAAATTGCTCGAGGAGAGAATCGAACCCAAAAGTTGTATGATACATTTGTATCTGAACCCGCCACGTTTATCACCAGCACAACATCCCCTATTCTTTCTACTATGATAGCTGTTATTTCCACATGCAGAAGCAAGGGGCTCGCTCAGAGACGATGGTGATCATCGTGGCACTTTCCGTCGTGAATAATCGATTGACGTTGAGCCCTTGCAGTGAGAATATGACACTTCTGTTAGGCTACTGGAGCTTGACCTGGCTCTTTTATTAGCATTTATCATTATCTGGCCCACCCCTGCTTCTGATAACATAATGGATGACCAGTGGTCGAGGTGCTCTAGAACGCATACAAAAAAAGCAATGGAATGTGAAGTTTGTTACACTCTCGCATGTTATCTGGGGGTTTTCTCATTACGGAATCGGCGTTCGTTCATCGCAGTCAAGTCAAGTGTGGAGGCTGATTCCCGTTTTTCGGTCCAAGTAAGATTTTATTCATCTGTGCGTCCCGCGTCAGCAACCCGCGTCAGTAGATTTAGGCAAGTAACCAGTTCGGAAAATAAAAGACAGCTCAGAGAGTTGGCACTGAACATTGTCCTCTCGGATTTAGGAAATGGTCTCTTGGTCACTCTCTGCCCATCCCCACTGTTTGGCGCAAGATAGTCCATCACGTGCAAACTACATATACCGCAGATAAGGCTGGACAATTCTGTCATTTGAGTCAATTCGTGCTTGCTGTCTCCAAAAGAAAGATTGCATTCCAGATATTCACCGTTTCCGCTCTGAGAAAGTCCCTTCCGATTAGACAGGAAAGGCCTGAGAGGGGTCAAAAACCGGCTGTCTTGTACCAGAAATGTAAGAGCTCTGTGGCGCAGAGGAGGACTCTTGACGCACAGTTACGGCATTCCAGCCGCTGTGCACGTCCGTTCGAGCCTTTCCAAGCTCAGTTCTTTTTCTTTCTCACTTCTGAAATATTTCTCATTTTGTTCCACAAGCATGAATTCCTCATCGTTGATTATTGATATATTCTGTTATATTTTTCCTCTAATAGTTTCAAAATCACTGTTCTACTTTTTGCGCTGAGTTCCTCGTCCCGTAGACATGAAGACGTGCAGTTCGTATTCGTGCATATAATTTGAAACCAGAAAACTCTCAACAACAAATTACTGCAAATAAATAAAAACAACATTATTATAAATGAAACTGGCAATCGGCCCGTGTGAGACAGTTTTCTGACTTTTGGCATTGTTCAGGTGAGCGCTTACAGTAACCCCAGCCAGCACCCTCTCTGTTCACCGTTTGAATCTTACGCCATTTGTGATAAGTGGCTAAAACGACCCTGCCTGAGGTAATTTTTGGCACCAGAAATTCCCCGACGCTTGTCCTTTAATCGAACCGCTTGTACTGCCAGCAGTAATATTGGCCAAACCCTTATCTGGCGTCAGTGTAATTCGGCGAGGCCTAAGCGACCGACCAGTGCTGGGTGCCAATAACGTGTCTGCTTCCACTTCGACGCGAGACTTTCTACGATAAGTGCTCCGCCGTGGTTTTCATGAAATAATTTCGAAATTCCATCCAGACTTGATTCCATACTATCTTTTCGCTCAAATTACAAACCCCAGCCAATTTTGGTGATTGTTTCGGCGTGCTTGCTTTGAACAAGCAACGCAATCCGCCGATTATGGGCGACGAAGGAGACTATGCTCGAACAAAGTCGACATACCACTCAGAATGGGCGATTTCGCTGCTGGGTCTTTACGGGATACTTTCGATACGCTTTTAAATCGTGCTGATTTGCGATTCTTTATCTCGCGGAACAATTCCGAAATTCCTCGAAGTTTAGGCGAACCATCAGCGTTATTTTGTTCCGGAAATAATTCTACGTCACCTCCCAATTTTGGCGACGACTGCGGCTTATTTTCTCGCAGCAGTTTGGCGATTCCATGCCGTGTTGGAGATGCTTGAACCTTTGCTTTTTCAGACGATGTCGCTACTCTGACCAACCGTGCAGAATTCAGAGACTTGCCTTCTCCTAAGTTCCTAACAGGCGAGCGACTGCAGCCAAATTCGGGAATTGCATGCTTTTCCGTTGCTCAAATAAACTCTAAGGGCCAGCAAACCGCGGAGTACGAGCTGGAAGTTGCCCTCTCGAAAACAGCGTGTTTACGTCACCGATTGTCGGCGATGGCTGCTCGTTTCCTTCAGTTTCTTCACCAGAATATAAAACCGAAAACATAAAAAACCCGCAGCTTCAATACGATAACAAATCCATACCATTTTCCGCGAGATAGTTCTGAGCCGTAACAGCCGAAGTATCAGTCCGGTCTTTTTCTGCCGGCTCAACATTTGATGTTGCAAACGAGTCAAAAGTGGACGGCGGGTGGAGTTTGAAACGAAGAGGTTGGGGCATCGCAATATCATCCATTTCCATGGCCAAATGGTTCTTACTAGGCGTATTATCTCCATTTGCAATCGCGATCGCCGATTTCTTGACAACCGTGGCTTGAACAGATTCCAAAGTGAATCGGCGACCGTTGGCCAACACATAGCCGTTCTCCTCCTTATCCGTCATGGCAAACACGGGCCTAGCAATTTTCTCTTTTTGACGGCTTGTTGACGGGGTTGCGGTCGAAACTTTGTTGAATTCCATTGTAGCAGCAGGCGTGCGATTTGGAGTGAAAAATTGATTCTTCATCGAAATCGGCGGTTTCGAAGAAGTGCGAACAGGAACAGTCACGGAAGTTCCCTTCTGTGAAGAATCTTGCAATCTTGCGTCTAAAAGAAAATGATGCAGCGATGAGAAGTACCAAGCATTCAAGCCATTTTTGGCAAAAATTTTGTGTTTACTCAGATCAAAAGATTTTTATGACAACAAATTTTTTAAAGCATCTCAACACCACGTCAGGCCAATAAGGCAATTATCAGTACCGTTTAAGAAAACCGATAATTTACAATCTTTCAAAAATATCAATTTTCGGGCGGGAAAATTCAAATTTGGTAACTCCGCCTCATTCAAATTCCAGGAATTTTGTTACTGGGTCCCCACGAACTCTTTCTATGAAGCCTCACAATTATCCAAACGGTTTTGTCCTTGCTGAGTCATCTTGTTTTTATCAGAAGTGACGAAGACCTGAAAAGATACGATTTTTCGCTCAATAACTACTTTCACAAACCGATTTAGGGGCTGTATGCGTTTCGAGCCTCCACTTTGTAGCTGGAGAGGTTCGAAATTTTTCTTTCGGACGGCAAGAATATTGAATGAAAAAGAGCCAAAAACTTGTGGAAAAAATAACTAAAAAACCGCTGTATTGCTAGCTCTTGGAAGGACGGTTTGATGGTTCGATTAAAAAAGCGAAGAATTGAAAACTTTAGATTGGCAGCAGTGTCAAAATTCTATAAAATTAAACGCTTTAAGAAAAACGTTTTAAAAAAGTAACCGAAAATCCAAAGTTACAAAACGGGGTTCAACCTGAAATTTAAAGTTATAAAAATGAGAGTTGCGGGAAGTTAAAAATTTGAAGATTGAGACAAAAAATTTTGAGAACAAAATGGGGTTCAAATTTTGCAGTAGGAATCAGCAAAGTTTAGGAACTGCAAAACTTCTGACATGGCCAAGATAGTTTTAATTTAAAACTTTTAGTTGTTTATTTGACTGGCGGAAAATTCAAAACATCTTTTCAGCGATTTCAATCAAGACTAACCCAGCAGTCGGTCAACTATGAGAACTACTGTAGTTTATTGACTTGCATTTTCGAAAATGCCGCTCTCGAATATCACAAATTGGCCAATCCTGATCAGATTTAAAATAGTCAATTTTAGAAGCGGTGACATAGCTGGCGCAAGACTCTCCCTGACCTAAAATGTTTCATTCTCCGAGAGGACGTATTGAGTGAAGCTGAAGAGTTTGTTGAGGTGAAACCAGCTCGGCCAGATCGAGCTGGTTAGGCCTGTTGGGTAGCGCCGATCCAGGGGTCAGATCAGATCGAGGGATCCACTACGGATCAGATCCCGAGATCAGACTCCAAGATCGGTGGATTGCAAATGTGCTCGCACCTTTTTTCCTAGAAAATATTGTGCGCAGTTGACGAGCAGGGCCCATTTCTCTTTGCTCTGTTTGGTCCCTAGCATAGGTTAGCTTTGGTATAGGCAAAGGTTAGCGATGGTACCTGACAGGCCTAACCAGCTCGATGTTGACATAGGCAGCACCAGAGCACTGTTCCTAGATGTAAGCGGCGGGAGGCCATTAGTGAAAACTAGAGTGTCCAATCAGTGTCTACTCCAGGGGCCAGTTTCACGATCAGCTAGGACATGTCCTAAAGTTAGGACGATCAAATCGCAATGATGTAAGACAGGACTTCAGGTGTCCTAATATTCAGGACATGTCCTAGGCGATTGTGAAACTGGCCCCAGGTGCCGACTGACGGCTAGTAACCAAATGTACAACAGCTTACACGAAGCGTGGCCAAAGCGAAATTCGAAGAAAAAGGCAAAGAACCGAGCAGGTGCGCCAAGAAGCGCGGGGTGTCCTAAAAACATTATCAGTTCCTGAATTGTTATAAACAAAATGATTAGGCATATCTTGCTTAAATACTGGGTATGTAAGCAAAGTGACAGGAGCAAAAAAACAGAGCAGTCGATCTGCAGCGAGCAATAAGTGACCAGCACAAGTGTGCACATCGACAATAACTGGGACTAACGCCACCTCGATTCAACCCGACTGCTGGTCTAGGAATTGCTGTAAGATGGCGTGATTGCGGCTCACTGGCTGTTGGACGCTGGCCAAGATGCGGAAAACAAGCCTACTATTCACGTGAAGAGTTCCACGTGGAAAAGAGGTGGAGCTGCAAAAGTCAATATGCATCACACCACTGCAAATACTCAGAGAACCCGTCGAGTTGATGTTGCAGTCTTTTTTTTCTTCGTAAAGAATCTGTGCTAAACATAATCCTTACCTTCAAGTGTATGCAGTTTTGCTGACGTTTTGGCGGGGAGCGGATGTTCAGTGATTTCATCAAGATCCTTTTCAAATCAAAATTGGCGGGAATTAGCAAATTGTGCGCCACAAAATAGCAGAACGATGACTGCCCAGAAGGTTTCTAGGAATATCACTCTTACAGCGTACCCGCACGACTTTTAATTCACATAAAAACCCAGAACGCAACCATGACATAAATTTTTCCAGCCCAACCCAAAACGCAATTTTTAAAAAAAGATCCGCCACGAATAACATAGCAATATAAACCAAACCACTAGAGCCCAGCAGACTATTTATGATAGAATTCAAACAAGGTTCAGGGTAGCATAGTCAGGAAGAGCCCAGTCGGGTTTCGTCATGTTCGTATACCAGACCAAGGGGGTTCCAGCTGGGAGGTCGACATCGATTAAGTTGACTTCAGGCTTGTTGAAACCTTTTCCCGCTACACGTTGCTTGACTGCATCAGTCAGGGGCACTTTGTAATCGTCGAAATGCTTGGTCAGGTCCACCTGCAGAATATCGCTCAACATTTCGTAGGTGGCGTCCAACTTACCTTGCGTGTCCCCCCGGCACACAGGGTCGGTGGCATTCACAAATCGTTCCCGAAATCGTCTGCTTAGTTCACGATGCGATCAAAACCCGTACGTTTTGTAGATTTGCACCCAAAACAACAGCATTTCGAAGGGGCCCAAGTCAAAGTAGGTTGCGCCAGCGGCTAGTTCTTTTTTCAGGATTTTTAAGTGCACAGAATAGTCTATAATTATCAGGATACAAATTATTGTTGAAATAGGCGATTTGGAAAATGCTGTAAACATTGTTGGTGACTTCGATACCATATTCGTCTGAGAAGCATCTCGTTTGCATATTGTGACCAAATTCGTGAACAAATCCCCATATTCTGAAACGAATTCTCTGCTGTGCAAAGGAAAAAATTGATCCTGAAACAGGTAAAGTTTGTATTTTTGTGTGGTTTTTTCAGATTACCTTAGCAGCCTAAAACTGCTGACTGCTATGTCGCTTTCATCTGTGAACGAACCCATGCAGACTGGATTGCCGGCATATGAATAGTAGAACGTAGAATCTCGCATCCACCAATATTGTCCCTCGGGTACAGCGTGCACTGTTCTTGGCTCAGCATTGAAATCGTAACCACTGAGTAGAAATCCGTTTTTAATTATTAAATCAAAACTTTTAATAGCGTTTTCTATTTGTTTATATGTGAAATTCAAGTAAGGCTTTTTAATGTCGAGCCAGCTGATGTACTCGCCTTGAGCAAACATCCAACCCGCTTTGTTTTCCAACTCGTATTTCCAATCTTCTTCAGTTGTTAGCCCGAGAATAAATGTGGCCATTGGTTCTGCATTGTCAATAATTGCTTGGACTTTGCCTGTGCTTGTGCCAATTACTTCCAAGGTGATGGGTCCTCCATAAGGAGACCAAATGTTGTTGGCACCCGGCTGAAGCACACTTCGCACTGTGACATGCTCAGGACGATACCACGTGGAAGCCCCACCAGGCTCCTGAAGAAAAAGGTTCGCCACAATGACCACATCGTCCGTCTTGTAGTCCTCGATTTGAATCGAAACATATTTCCCAGGAATTGCATACATGCCAGTTTGAACCAGGTTTTTGGTCGGATAGTTTTCGTAGCCAGTGCCACCAGCTTTAATAGACAAGTTCAGATCAACGTAGGCTGTTTGAAGTGATTTGAAGTCATAGGTGATTGGGAACCAGCCATCCATGTTTTTACACCACCATCGCTCTGAACAATAAGTCTGATTGTAAATGATCTTCGGATACATGGATTTTGTGATCAGCTGATCGATGAAGCCAGCTTTGTATTGTGCTGCGCGGGGGTCGTTATCCGCAACAGGATAGACGAATGCTGTGTTTCGAACAGGGGCTGCATCTTTTTCAATCACCGACGTCCAGGCCCATTTAAATGAGCCAACTTTCACGATGCTGGAGCCCCCTCGGTAGAGTCTATTCTTACGACCAAGATCCACATTCAGATACGTTCCACTCGATGAGCCATATAGATCGAAGTAATTGTGTCCATATTGCATAATATAGATTTTTTGATTGCTGGCATTTTCCTTGTCACACGGACTCAGCCGGGCAACGGGTTGATCACGATGGAGAGATATGCACTGCGTGTTGTCGCTTTGTAAACGGATTTTTGCAACCTTATTTTCGACGACGGCAACAAATATTTGATTCGGGCTTTTTGTGCATGGGGCCATAAAGACGTCGCCAGCTCCGCGACTCACTCCAGTTTCGTCAGTTATGCTAGTCGTAGTTGCAGTCAAACACAGTGCTTGGCCATAATGGTAAACAGCTTCGTATGCAATTAACGAGTCGCCATTGGGATCTTGGCTGAAACCTAAAATGGTAATGGATTGCATTCCTTTACATACATAATTGCAACAAGTCTAGGGAGCTTTGGCGTTTAATTAACCTGTGCTGGAATTCAAGCTTATTGTGTTCATGCAATCCTTATTCTGCTCGGTTTGTGAGACTGCAATCGAAAACAGTCGCATATTTTCAGTGCAGTGCTGCGCTATTCTTGTGCTCAAGAGTCGAGTCATGGCCCCACTACTACTGTTATATATATAATATTTGTTATATATGCATGTTATATATGTATATAACATATAACATATCTATATAGATGTTATAGTAACATATATATATATATGTTATAGTGACATATATATATACATGTTATATTAACATATATATATATATGTTATAGTGACATATATATATACATGTTATATTAACATATATATATATATGTTATAGTGACATATATATATACATGTTATATTAACATATATATATATATGTTATAGTGACATATATATATACATGTTATATTAACATATATATATATATGTTATAGTACAATATATATACAGATATTAACATATATATATATATGTAAGTGACATATATATATACATGTATATTAACATATATATATATATGTTATAGTGACATATATATATACATGTTATATTAACATATATATATATATGTTATAGTGACATATATATATACATGTTATATTAACATATATATATATATGTTATAGTGACATATATATATACATGTTATATTAACATATATATATATATGTTATAGTGACATATATATATACATGTTATAGTACATAATACATATATATATATAGTTATAGTGACATATATATATACATGTTATATTAACATATATATATATATGTTATAGTGACATATATATATACATGTTATATTAACATATATATATATATGTTATAGTGACATATATATATACATGTTATATTAAAAAGAGGAAATATATATATGTATATATATATATATATATGTTATAGTGACATATATATATACATGTTATATTAACATATATATATATATGTTATAGTGACATATATATATACATGTTATATTAACATATATATATATATGTTATAGTGACATATATATATACATGTTATATTAACATATATATATATATGTTATAGTGACATATATATATACATGTTATATTAACATATATATATATATGTTATAGTGACATATATATATACATGTTATATTAACATATATATATATATGTTATAGTGACATATATATATACATGTTATATTAACATATATATATATATGTTATAGTGACATATATATATACATGTTATATTAACATATATATATATATGTTATAGTGACATATATATATACATGTTATATTAACATATATATATATATGTTATAGTGACATATATATATACATGTTATATTAACATATATATATATATGTTATAGTGACATATATATATACATGTTATATTAACATATATATATATGTTATAGTAACATGTATATGCTATTGTAAATATGATACTATAACATTTATACTGCATATACAACTGTTATAGTAACATATATATATATATATGTATATATATATGTTACAGTAACATATATGTATATATATTTTTTATACATATATGCTGACATAACCGTAGAAGCGGGGCCATGACTCGAGTAGTCGTATGGCTCACGGGGACTGCGCATATTCAGGATGGCTGCTGTGGTCACAGTCAGTGACTGGCATCCGTATGGTCAGTGGCTATCGTGGCTGCTATGAGGTAATTTGGTGAATTGCTGAGCCTCTGACCATGGATACACTAGAATTGTTGTGTATCCATGGCTTTGACTCTGTGAGGCTGGCGCACAATGGGGAGAATATTATAGACATCCAATGTCCCGTATAATACATCTGAATATTTGTACTGGATTACTCAAACCCCCTTCAGAAATATTCTACGTATTCTGTCTTCAGCCCGATGTATTACACGAATTCGCGTATTTGGTGTAACCAAGCCTAGCTGACTAGGGCGCCCGACCATCCCTACGGTATCGAAATCCAGGGGAGAGTAAACTCTCCCGCACTCGCCATGGCATATCTCTCACAGCAGAAGGACGATGCCTATCGAAACATCGTCGAACGCCTTCACGGTTACCCTTACCGACCTAGTGAATGACCCTGCCAAAATATATAAGAGCACTGCAGAAAACCGTTACCTGCATCGAATAATGCGACAACAGTTACCACCAACAGGAGAAATGCCATTGCTCGAAAAAATTGGAATGGTGGGTGATCGTGAAGTTTCCGAAACTTGCTATCTACAGCACTGCTGGTGTACTGCTCTGCTGTTTTATACAGCGTTCTCAGCAATTAGTGTAATGATGATCGAATATTATAAGGGAAAATTGAAGTTATATTTAGTCTCGACTAACAATCAGCTCAGCTTTTCTATGTTCACGATCATTTGTCATTCTAGCTCGGTGAATTTGATCTCTGGATGTGGACTTTCGACGCAACGCGAGCTACTGCACTGAGTCCCTAATTTTTCTCCTGATCTTCAACAATACGAGGGCCGAACAAACAGGCTGCTTCTAGTTAATAGCATGCGAATAACTTTGTGAGCCTTTATGAGCTAGTGCCGAAGAGGACATATACTAGCCCTCAGTGCGTTTCAGCCCGAACGATTAAATCCAGTTCGCAGCCTTCTATTAGCCTGAGGGACGAGCGGGCAACGCGAGTCCGTACCCGCATACCCATATTATTAATCAAGGAATGTCATTCGTAAACAGGGCCAGTGCAGTACTGTACTGCACTCTGCATGCTCTCGTGCTACCCCCTCACTAAACTAAGCAAGACAAAGCTCTCTGGAAAACTTGCTTTTTCAGCTAGCCTAGTCATAGGAGCGGCGACCATGCTTTCCCCGCAGTACTACACCAAACAGCGGACCCATGCGATGGCACTTGTGGGACCAAAGTCTTAAAGTCTTAAAAATACCTCGGACTGGACGGTAAGTCTCGAGGGGTGTACCTGCCGCTGACACATCAGCCGAAATGAGTTTTTTTGGTTTTTATTTTTGTGGGTTGGGCCCCGCGCTGCCCTGTGCTGCCCCCGCTCTCCATGGGACTTCCAATCCGTTTTGTCTATGGTCGCCAGCATTCATCGATAAGCAGGGCCGTGCGGTGACCAGCGCTCAGCAGCAGCTTCCCTCTGTGTGTCTCCACTAGGAGCACCTCCACGCGAGGGCATCCTGTGCCGAAACAAAACGCTTACAGCTATGCTTCACCTAAATCTGCCAAATGCTTTAATATCGAGTGTAATGTGTGAGTTTGGATCTTTGTCCGCTCACTGTTGAAACTTTTTTAGCTCTCGCTACCTTTTACAGAGGTATGTGCATTATGCTGTACTATCTGTTTTCTTTGGGAATGTACCCACACGCGGCCTATGCGGTAACGTGGAGGACGTGTATATTCTCAAAGAAAACAGGTTATAGTTTTGTCAGACCATACCAGACCAGACCAGCCCAGTGGGGCCAGGTGAGTCACTCACGACTTATTGCTGAAATGCAAGGATTAATGATTCGCAAATTGTCCTCTATCGTCAGGGATTAGGACGATATGGATATCATGGCCACTGTTTGGAAATAATGCTTTATAGAGACCATCAAATACTGTAAATCACTTTAATTTCGTGGTACCCAATTTTCGCGGTTTCTGGCCCAGAGTCAGTCACCAGTTCTATGCATGTGATGAATCGCCCGCTTATAATCCTGACTTTGCAGGAATGTTCGATCTTTTTAAAGGACAAAATATCAGCTTCTGTTGTGTGCCTGCTTTCCCGCACGCAGGAACTTCAACCATTAGCCGCGTAAGGAGCCGCCTGGGTGGTGTAACGGTGAAAGGCTTCTGTCACTCACAGTTTGCTTGGAAGAGCTGGAGACCGTAGGCCTGAATTAAAGTCTGGCCGTCTAAGAATTTGGTCGACTTCTCTTTTGCGCGTCTGGTGGTTGGGGTCCATAAACGAAGAGAGGTCTTATGGGGCGAGAGGATCTCGAACCCAGCCCCCTCTGGGGTACGGTTGGGTATGATTAGCCCATAGGGTCCAACATCGCGGAATAACCTAACACGCACCCTTGCCTGGCATGCATCCCACAGGGACCCATGTCAGATAGACATGTAAGCAATCGACAAATGTGGATCAGGCAGTCAGTGATCAATGAAGTGCATGCTCAACGGGTTCTGAAAGCTCTTGATAGCTTCTGGAGAACTTTATGGTAGTCGCAGATTGAGAAAAGACTGATATCTTTAGCGCTGTTCAAGATGCTGGTCCAGCGCATCACGACATTGGTGAGGTGACTAATGTCCGCATTCTTTGATAAGGTGGCTCGAAACGTTTTTGAAAACTGATTTGGGTTGAAGTTCAAATTAAAGTTATGAGGGTGGCTAAAAACAAGGTAAAACCATGAACCTATGCTCTATCTGAAAATCCATGTTTTCTACATAAAAATTTCGTGGAAGAAATTTTCGTGGTCCAGGCCATACGCGAAAACCGCGAGATTGAAGTGATTTACAGTGTATATTTGTTCAACAGTATAGGTATAGTTTATTTTGCTTGGTGTCTGAAGGCGGCTGTGATGTCGATAAGTGAACAGTCAACCATGCCGAGTGCAACTATGGCCACGGTACGAGTGCATTTTTTAGGTGGTTGACCGAACTGGAAATATTAGGAGTGTTTGTGTCATTAATGCCCAGGGCACCAAACATGAGGCAGACTGCGGTATGACTAATTCAGCCCATGCACTCATCCCTTATCGCATGACCTCATTGAAGTAGTCTGGTGGGTTGGAGGGCCTGTTACGTCAGGGCTTAGGACTAGAGCAGGTTGTGATTTGGATTCTCTAGTCCTAGGAAAGTACGCCTCGGTTTATTTTATGGACCTTTTCAGGGGGTTTCGGTGTGTCTATGTACATGCCGGTGCAGAATGGCGCTTTTATTCGAACTTACGATACGATAAATATAAATTCCAAAGCTCGCCAGTAGATATATAAAAGAGATAGGAGCATGGGATACCAAACATCTCACATTAATCGGCGCTTGCATCCACCGCTCATGCCGTGCCCTCCCATGTCACCGCCCATACCACTGCATCGATTGGTCATTCTCTTTCCGGCACTGCGTCCTTGAGAGCAGCGTTGTTGACGATGGACTTCAGCGTCGCGTTGTAAAAACATTTGCTTCTTGGCGATTTCAGCAGCGCGTTGGGCCAAGGCGCGCTTGCCGCAGCAGCAGCAACAACAACAGCAGCAGCAGCAGCAGCAACAACAACAACAGCAGCAACAGCAACAGCAGCAGCAGCAGCAGCAGCAGCAGCAGCAACAGCAACAGCATCCACGCTTGGTGCGGGACATGCGCTTGTCAGTCCTTGGCTCAAAATCAGCGCTGTCGGCACGTCCGATCAACTGCAACTCACGTTTCCCCATCGAGCATCGCTTGTTGCGTTGAGCACACTCCACTCCCCGCTGGCTGTGATCACCACTGCTGCACCGCTTGCCAAACCTAGCGTCCTTGGTCGACATGACTTTGACTGCATCTGCAATCACTACAACAATGAACTGCCCAAACAAGCCTCGCAGGCGAAGGGGAGTGTGGGGCTCTGATTGGAGTGGGTCCTATAGCTGAAACATCAAATCGAGAGGTTGATCGATCTCATATGGGGGAAAGTCGATCATTCTCTTCGATTCGCCATGGCCCGCCAGGACCCAGGGTTGCAACTCATCTGCACAAAAAATTGTTGCCGCATGACCTCACCTTCGCTGCCCGCCAGGCTGTGCACATTATTTGACTTCGGTACCAAGCGAGCTGCTGCTACTGAAGCGATCATGAAGCACAAAATAGCAATCAGAATCTTGGCGGAGGCCATCGCAAATCCAACTGGGAGAGTGATAGCGCAAAAAATGCACCGTACTGTGAGCTGACTAGAATGGGATGATGCTGGCAGCGATTCCGCTCTCATATTTATATGGGATTCTGAAAGCGGATGGTCATGTTCCGAAAACAGAGGTTTTTTGAGCAAATAAAAAATCATGTCAGATTTTTTATCCCGTGAGTGACGCAGCGTATTTTGGCTATCCCACATGAAGATGGCAGGCAGCAGCAGTTTTTTCGTGCAGCGTCTCTGCCACTGAATCTGCTGATTACCTTCCCGCAATAGCGAGTGAAGCAGACCACGAAACGGTGTCAAAAACTCATGAAGTCCTTTGATTCAATCTACAGTATTGTGCGCGTATTTCTCGATCCTCACTGAATTGCTTAATCTTCTTCCTGGAGGAAAATCGTTGATCCCGTTTCCCACTGTATAAGTGCGATTTGTGCAGCGCGCCATAATCTGACCAATCCATTAGCATCCTTCAAAGAATTCTTTTTGATGGCAAGCTTAATGTAGAATGTCCAAAACGTGGCTGCATCACTCGCAAGGAAAACAGATCGGGCATGACATTATATTTGCTCAAAGCCCCTGTTTTTTGGAGCGTGACCACCCCCCTCGCAAATTCCGTAATACCCCATAGGAGTCGGAATCGACCCCAGTATCATTCCTAATATGGCCAGCTTGCAGTGCAGTTTATATTCTTGAATTTTGCAAAACTTTTCGAAGTTGCAGTTTTCTGTTAATACTTGCTTCAGCAGTAAATGTTGATATGGGCTGGGAAAAGGATAACAATCCTATTCTGCTTGCATCGGTGCTTCTATTGAATACCAGAAGAGATCTCTGGATTCAGTAAGACTAGAATCCAAACTTGGTGATCAATGGTTGGCTATCCTAATCAATAAATGCTCAATCTTCTTCCTTGAGGAAAATCGTTGACCCCACTTCCCACTATAATTGCTGTTTGTGCAGCGCATGCCATAATCTGATCAGTCTATCAGTATCCTTCAAGGAATTCTTTTTGTTTTCAAGCTTAATGTAGAATGTCCAAAACATGGCTGCATGCTGGAGGTTCAAGGAAAAGAGAGGGGCTCTATCATTAGCGCCAGCCACATGGGCTGCACTTGCTGTAAGCTTAGCAGCTTTTCATTTTTTTATGGTAATCACACAGGCACCAGCGCAGTTGAGCTCTTGTTTCTGCGTAAACTCGCGATCACATTCCATCGCACTGTGGATAAAGATGAGTGGCACTAAGAGCATAGAATATGGATTGGCTGTTTAGCCCTGTCGCTCCCCTGCTTCAACCCAGGGCAGCTTGGAACACGGCCCTGGTGCCTTGGGCTATCCCTGATGCACAGGAACACGTGCAAGGTAGCCCGCAAGTTTCCCAGGGTAAAGTGTGCTGCAGCCACAATGGTAATCTCGAAAGTGTCACATAGTAGCACAGGACCGCCATTTGGAAAAAAATTAGTTTAGGCACATCAAGACCCCAAAAATTGAGAAAAAGTTTTGCGGTTTCCTGGATATTTGCTTCTCATGATCCCGCCCTCATACCATATAAGTGACTAAACATTCTTAGCTGGATGCACTAATCCGAATTTAGCTGTCAGTAATCTGTCAGTATTGCCCAGACTCGACTCTGCATAGCGCAGCATGTAGCGTACATCAATAAGACATGTTTACAGAAGCAGCTGTCTCGCCACCACTTTTTCGATGGCATGGCGTGATCATGCAAAGCTTTGCGCAAAAGTGGTTCGTAAAGTTTCTGAGTCATTTCAGTTAAATTAAATGACTGGCAGTTGCACATGGACCCAGCGTGTGTTGTTGTCTAGCGTGTGTATTCAGCGGGAAGAAATTTCCATATTTGGCTCGACGCCACCCTTGTGACTGGTTGGATGACTGGGCGCATTCGACTGGTCTATTTAATATTTTCTTCTTTTCGGTCACTGATGCGCCTCGTTTCTCGACTTTGCATCTTTAACCCATCGAAATTTGACCTTTCCCCTTTTCCCATTCACCTTAGGCATGGTGCAGAGATAAGGCCATTCCTTCCTCTAAACTAGTTCTTCGTCGACACTCTGCTCGCACGGGAGCAAATCATACGCTCTCACGACCTACTGGCTTTGGCTTATAAAAATGAGTGTTGGTTCAGTTGAAAATTTTACTTTTCTCCTGCTTATCTATCGATTATGGTGTTTTACAGCTTATTTTTTGATGGATCATACTTTTTCTCAATCTTCAAAGACGAGACTAAGTTTTTGGCTGATTTTATCTCATCTACTCTTGTCATCGCCTGGTTTTGATGCAGAGCACTTTTATTCAGCTACTGCTGCGTCCCTAATTCTTGCCTAGTAACTAGTCGACGAAGACTGGTTGAAAGTGTCGACTAGGTTTACATTTTGCCCACGAGTTGGGGCGTGATTGATGTTTGCTAGCTAGCTTGTACATTGGACTCGAACTTGGCATACGATGAGCGTAGTGAGCGAAAAACTGGCCTAAACTTCGTCCTACACTGCTGCTGTGTGTTTTCCAGCAAACTTTGAAGAAAGCTTCGAATTCCGTTTGGAATATATTTTAAAATGTTTTTCTCAACCGAAACCACGTGCCGTGCGTCAGGCGAGGTTATCACTGCCTTGTTTTCTCCTGGCATTTCAGTTAGCCGTGGCGTTCACGTGTACTAAATTTTCTTCTCTAAAAGACGTTTTAAAACGGTAAAAACTGTGGGTGTTAAAGAGGTTATCAGACCGTGATAACACTGGCTACGAGGATGGCGGACTGTCTGCTTCCTGGGAGAGGAACAATGTTCACGTGAAGTACACGGCTAACAGAAAAAACACTCTTCAGTGAAGGAAGCGGTGATAACGCCTTGCTTCAATGATTTCTTTTACGAGCTTTATGTCCGAACATCGCGCAAATAGCTGAGATATGCGCGTTTTCGAAGAAAAAGGGAATGATTTTGTGTTTTGTGGTTTTAGAAAACTTGAATAAAATGGCCATAAACGGATTATCGAAGGGTCCACGTCCAGTGTGGATTGAAGTGGTGTTGGTGATTATGCGATGCTGGCTATTCATTTACGACATTCTGGCTTATGTACCCTTCGCTATATTTGCTAATCCGAAAAAGAAGTTGGAGCAGTCGGCGCGCGTCAAGGTCAGCAGGTCAAGGGTCCCCTGTGGGGTCCCCCAACCTAATCTGGGTCTGAATAATCCTTCCAGAACATTAGGGGCTGGAATTGCTGCATGGAATATGCTTTACAGACACGAGGTTACCATGGGCGATAACTGCATGGGTCCAGGACCCGACGAAAGGGATGTGGACACTTCTATCTGAAACCATATTTTACGCACTGTGCAAGAATATGGCATTTCTGGTCTCGTTACATGGCTTCACCAGATTCGTTCTGCCAGTGCTAGTTTCAGCTTGTCTTGTCCTGCCATCACCATGACCGAAAGTGCTGAATTCTTGCACAGTGAGTAAAATATGGTTTCAGCTTTGTTGTTTAGTCGATATAATGTCTGGGACTGATCTTCGATTTTTGAACAAGTTTTATGTTGATGATGAAATTTGAACTCTGTCTACAATGCCTGGGTCGGTTGTCCTAAACTAACTGCATCTAGGCAGGGCCCTCAAAAGCTGGTACCGAGTTTTTTGTCTGTCAGATAAAAGATGTCAAAATATTTGGTGCACTAACTTCAAACTCCTGAAAGCCCGTTCGGTGGCTTGGCTGGAATTGTGTTCAAGGAAAAATCAAGCAACTGGGAGAATTTGGCCCTTTTGGGAGACATGGTATCAAATGAGAGATATCGTTAATTGTAGGCGAAACCCTTGGAAGAAGGAAACCCCGCCTCTCCGTGGCGCAATGTGGATTATTTTGACGGCCTGGCGACGCATCGATTCGAAGGTGCCACGACTGTGGATCGATTGTGGGACAGAGCCACCATGTTCTACGGCAGCTGCCCCTGTGAGTTGTGTGCTTTGCAGGGAGGTCAAACACAGCGCTGCCTGAGACCCGAAAAGTCAAGCTTTTGTCGCTGATAAGCCGACATGCCTGGGGTGGGTGACGACAGGGGCCTATCATGTTGAGCACTGTGCCCGCCTGACCTGAAAACATGGTGTGACCATTTAAGGCATGGGCACTCGTGAAATCATCAGTGTTGAACAAGAGAAACAACCGAATGGACGAGTTTTTGAAAAAGTAAGCTTTTTGAACGAAATCGGGTCCCTTGTTGGAACTGTAAGGTTTAGTTGAACATGGGCGAGTACAAGTGGGAGACGTACACTGAAGTGGCCGATCGAGTAGCCAACGTCGGTGCAGGGTTGTCCGTTCTCGGGCACCAGCCCAAACAACACCTGGTCATATTCGCCGATACCAGGGCCGAGTGGATCATCACGGCATTGGCTGCCTTCAAATACGGTTTCCCAGGTGAGAGTTGAGGTCCCCAGGCCACACCACACCAATGGGTGCTTCATGGTTGGCTGCGTCACTATGGGCTGATCCCCTTATCAGTGCGGGGTGTAGCATTTCAATCAGTACATGGTCGGCCCGGCCAGTACCCAACGTTTAGCAGGTGCAGTATTCGCTTATCAGGTGTCAGATTTTCTTATCCCTACAGCTGCATGACAAAATTATCTTGTGTGTACCATGCTCGCTCATTCTAGTGGTGACCGTGTACCCGACGCTGGGCGAGGACGCGATTGCACATGCCATCAATGAAACTGACGCCGAGACAATAGTGGCTTCCCAAGAATTAATGCCGAAAGTTTTGGTAAGAACTTTTGTTAAACTTTTCTTTAGGCGCATAGAAAATGTTTTTCTGTTAAGAAAGTGACAGCGCATGTAAAATCGTTGAGACGACTGGTTTATATCGAGTCACGCACCCCGGGCACGCCCCTCTTGCGAGCTGGTGACTTGCCCTCGTTCCCGGCCAACACTCGACTGGTGAGCTTCAAAGAAGTTGAAGAACTGGGCGCTGACGATCGTAAGTGAAGAGGGCCTGTTGATCGCACGAGGGTGCTAATGGCGTGTTTTGCAGATGTGGACCCGGCTGTGCAACCGACTCCAGAAGACATCGCAGTGGTTATGTATACGAGTGGAACAACGGGTTTGCCAAAAGGTGAGGACCGGGTGCCTGTGGGAGGAGGTGGTGGCTGTCAAGTGGATGCACATAAGTCGCAGTGCCCAACTGGATATCCACTTGAGCAGCGTACCTAATCAAAGATCAGTTTTTAAAACCCTGCCTAAAACATAGCTTTAACATGCCATGCAAGAATACTAAAAATTGACTGAGTGCCATCGTGCAACTCACATGCACAGAGTATGTTGGTAAAAGTTGGTTTCAGGTGCAGGTTTAAATCTGCTAGTGTGACAAATGCAGTAGCCGAGTCTTCCTTGCCTTTTGGGTTGACCTGACTGACTGTTCAATCCATTTGAGGTGTCCTGATAACGCACGGCAACATCGTGGCGGCAGCAGCTGGCCTCGGCGAGAAAGTGCCGAATATCGGGTGAGGTCCATTTCGATCGCCCTCCTTGGCTTGTTGCTATGAGAGTGAATTTTCAGCTTTGGGGATGTGTATATTGGCTATCTGCCATTGGCGCACGTTCTGGAATTATGTGCCGAACTGATCGCCTATTCGCACGGTGTGGCCGTTGGGTACAGCAACGCTTTGACACTGACCGATTCGTCGAGCAAGATCAAACGCGGGGCCAAAGGAGATTGCAGCCTGCTCAGACCTACCTTCATGGCCACTGTCCCGGTGAGTGGACCCTAGCCTCCAATGTATCCATATCTGCTGTGTGTTGTGCATGAGAGGGAAAAGTGCGAGTGGGCGGGGCTTAGCATGAAAGGGCCAATCAGAGAGGAGTATTGATTGAATCGATAATTTTGTAGACAGTTATGGATCGGTTGTATAAGGCGGTATTGGAAAAAGTTGAACGTAGTTCGCCATTACAAAAAGCTCTTTTCGAATTCGTTTATGAATTGAAACGATCAAAAATTGAGGACGGTTACGACACCCCATTTTTGAACAGGTATGTGTTTTATGTGATTCTCGCTGGTCAAAGGGCCACAAAGTTTTATTATAGATTAGTATTCAGTCATATCCGGGCTTTGTTGGGTGGTCGTGTGCGGATCATGTTGAGTGGTGGTGCCCCTTTGAATGCCGAAACGCAGCGATTTATGAACATATGCTTTTGCTGCCCGGTTGGACAAGGCTATGGTCTGACTGAGACCTGCGCTGCTGGGACATTGTGCGATGGTGAGCGCGTGTTGGGACTGGTTTCGAATTAAGAGTAGTATAAATATCGATTTCAGTGACTGATCTGCAAACTGGTCGGGTAGGTGGCCCCTTGGGGTGCTGCGATATTCTGCTACGCGACTGGCCGGAAGCCGGATATTCGACCAAGAACCAGCCTTATCCTCAAGGGGAGATACTGATCAGTGGTGCTAATGTGACGAAAGGATATTTGAATAATCCCCAGAAGACGGCCGAGGATTTCATCGAATTGAATGGGCGTCGTTGGTTTTGCACTGGCGACATTGGGGAGATTCAGGAAGATGGTGGCTTGCGGATTATTGGTGAGGACGGGTGTGGTGCAAGCTGGGTCTGGGCATTGGGTGTGGGTCAGTAGTGATAGAGGGCAGCGAGTACCTCTATTACTACTGTGGTCGTAAAGTAGGTTGGTCTCTGGCCCTCACTACTGGCGATCCCTGAAGTCTTTTTCTGTGATAACATAACACATGTCTAGGACTTCATTTTCCATGTTTCGATGCGGTCCAAAGCACACTTATCGACGCAGCCAATGTGCTTTTTATTATTTTGCAGATCGAAAGAAAGATTTGCTCAAGTTGCAACACGGCGAGTACATATCCGTGTCCCGCGTGGAGACGACGCTGCTGACGTGTCCACTGATCGATAACATTTGGGTGTACGGCAACTCGTACCAATCCTACGTTATCGCATTCATCGTGCCCAACAAGAAGCAGCTGGTGTCCTTTGCCGAGAAGGTGCGTGAGAGGTGCGAGTGTGAGGGAATGGATGATGACAAGCTTGGTTTCTAGAACGGCATCAGCGCACAGTCGTTCGAACAACTGTGCCAGAACAAAGATTTGGCAAAAGCCGTGCAGAAAGAGTTGGAGAATTTTGGAAAATTAGGTATGAATTGGGTGGATTGCAGAACCTGATTCTTACACAAGTTATTGGGTAAAATTGATGACAACATGTGCACTCTGCGGTGGATCTGATCTTACTCGCAACTCTGACCGCAGGAACGAAAGTGTAAGGACTAAGCCCATAACAAGAACAAATCCACGCATGCTCCACCAGTCAGCCGCATAAGGAGACAGGCATGGCACACCCATCAGACAAACAGGGATAAGCGCGTAGTCTGCTAGTCTGCTACACAAGAGGGGGACCTGGCTATTCGATAGGGTGGCCTGATTAAAATGTGCCCCATGGCGAAGGTGGGTAAGATATGGTTTCAACATTTTCCTGCAAGTCACGTGATAACAGCGGTTACAGGTCACTGACCTACCATATTCAGCCTCTCACAGAGGGATGTGGAGAGCGATGATGCTGTTTCCATCTTCAGGTAAATTAGAGAAGGCCGAGTTTCCTCAGAAAGTGCACTTGTGCAGTGAAGTATGGACGGCCGAGTCCGGATTGCTAACCGATGCGTTGAAATTAAAGAGGAGGCCGTTGGAAGAACACTACAAAAAGGAAATTGCCGACCTTTACAAGTGATTGCCTTGAGTTGTAGAGATGACAGGGAACTGGGCTCGCTCCTGTACGCGCCTTCGGATGACTCCGCCGTGCCTATGTCTGAAATGTGTCTTCGCAAAGTCAGCCAGTTTCGAGAATTTTTAGAGTAGTCTCAAGTTTTTAAGATGTCGCCTAGGCAGTATTTGTAAATGAACAAAATGAGGTTTGCTTTTGGAATTTTGATACGTTGCATTTTTTATTTTCTTCACCTCGGCGGTGCTTCCTCCTCGTGTCTGGTTTCTATTTTTTGCATGAGTCCTTCATTTAGTGTGCGAGCAAGATGGAACAAAAGTGATGGTAATGTCAGTGAAAATTAGCATATGTGATATTGGATGTTTGGTAGCTTACGTGAACGAGAATATTTGAGTAATAAAGTGAAATGTTGGAAGTGAGATGCACCCAGTGCCCATTTCCGATGATGTGTGCAGCGCGCAGTGGATGTTTGACGCAACCGCTCGATTACAGTTTTAGATCAACAGGAAATTCTCAGGAAGGAAGAAGGAAAAGGGGTGAGCCACAGGCTGATTGGAAACTGTACAATACTTTCGAGACGCAGCATCCTTCTACTTCACAGAATTATGCAGCATCTGAGGCCGTATTCCAGAAACTCGAAGGAAACCTCGAGGTGAAAGGAAAATTTTCGTTCAAGATCACTGGAACTTTCCTTCAATCTCGCAGGGTAAAATCTCTTGGAGCTCGACGAAACTTTCCTGTGGGCATAAAGCAAAATCGCCCGGTGAGGTGACCCTATTCCAGAAGCACAGTGACTTCAAAGGAAACTTCCAGTGAGCTGGAAGGAATTAGCTCAGTGGATATTACGGTTTTAACCAATTGACTACATGTACAGGCACTCACACATGATATGGGAACTGCGTCAGTCTCGTCGCCTAAGCCCGATAAAAGTCAGTCGCCATTTTTGTTGTCATCGGCGATCACGATGTCCCTTATCTTTGTTGTTTTCTCTAACAAAGTCGGGCATGTGCCAGTCGAAGCACCGTGCGGCCAGCCATATTCATGCAACCAGTTTTGTGCCCGACCAGACTCAGAATGAAGTCATCCAAAATGCCGCTTCCACTTGTCGATTGTGTTCTCGATTCTCACCCTCGTTTTCTTGTGAGTTGTTATAATTCCGTTGACTCTCATTTCAAAGAGGCTCTTTGAATGGTGTCATACTGGAAGCCATTTTCGGCGCGGATAGGCCGAGTCGACTGAAATGATCCCTCGCTGGTAATACCTCCACGATATCCCGCAGGCAGCTTTGTCGAAAAATGTGCGAGTTGTGGGATGACTTCAACTATGTATGTACAGTATATTAGTGAATTCACAATGATGGTCGTAAGCTACTTGCACGTTGACAGAGGTGTACTCTCTTGATTTCGATATTGCTTAGGGTTTTCTGGAGACGTCTCAACCGCCCAAGCTAGCGTTGTTACAGTTAACTGAAACTGAAACTGAATCTATCAGTTGACTGAATCTTTTTAATTCAGTTAACTGCAACTGAAACTGAAACTGAATCTCCTCGCCAAAACTGAATTTAACTGTAACTGAATCTTTTTAGAATCAGTTAAATTCAGTTTTCGAGTTACCGCTTTTGAAAATTAGTAATGTGTTTGCGGATGTTCGCGCAGATCTCAAAGAGAAACGAAACGCAGCTAGACGAATTGCTAGTTCGAATCATCTTAATCGCGAGTTGGAGGTGTATTTTGTTATCCTTAAAACGCTAGTTATCGTAAAAGAAATCGATCCATCTGAATTTTGGTCCAAATGTGGAGAGATGTTGCAAAATCTTCACGAATATTGTAGTGCTTCATCATTTCCTGCAGGCTAGCGCCGAGTGACAGAGTTATAAGCTAGGCGAGGTCCAAGTTGAAAAGCAGTCGGTATGATTGAAATAAAATAAAAGCATTTACAGTACACTATAAGAAAAAGGGTTTCTTCAATATCAATCATTTTATTACAAACATTTTAAAGTTACATCTTCTTGATCTTAGAAAGCTTTGCCAACCAGTGAGTTGAACTTGACATGCTCATTCGATAATTCCCGAGTTCCTGGTGTGGAAGAAGGCTCTACTGAAAATATTTGGCCCTAATGGCCAGCTGGTCAGCTGCGGTAAGCTCCAAAAATCTTGCGGGTTTCTTTAATTCGTGTGTTGCGAGGCGACAGAAAGTTGACAAACACTCGCAGGGCTCTTCTGAACCCGCAGTTCAGGTATGGGCTTTGGTTCCGTCTTCCAGGCTTCTGGTTCTGAATTGTTTTGCACAAAAGACCGGACGAAGCGAGAATGTTTCCAAAAATTTGCAGGACTTCGGCCGCTGACCTCTGCTGAGTAGTTGCCCAAACGAGCTACATATTTTGCGCAGAGCTTTCTTTCGGACCAAAAGAAATCAATCAATCAAAAGAACAATCTTGAGATATGGCATTAGAATTAGAACGGTTATAAGTTTCAGGTACCTGGTCTGTCTGCGGATTTGTTGGTGGGTGGACTGTCGAGACATGGTCGTTCATGGCTGTGCTCTTAAAGGCCGAAGACCCTCTGGTGTTGACTTTGGTCTTTACTGCGCCTTGTGAGCTGTTTAAAGTCTGAAATGCGGAAGAGCAGTTATTTGACTGAAGAAAAGTGGGAATTGTTGTCGTCAAGTGTTCACATCTAGATGCGAAATGCTTTATAAGGAAAAACTGAATCATTCAGTTAAATTCAGTTAACTGATTCTTTTGAGATCCAGTTAACTGAAACTGAAACTGAATCTTTTTTCCAAAACTGTGTCAACGCTAGCCCAACCTCACCAAAATTTGCTCGCATCCAACCTCGCACACATTCTTGAGCATAAGCGCCTTCAGGAATTTTACTGTACCTGACTTTTTTGCAAAATGCTTCGGAGACAGCTGTAATCATTTTCGATAGAGCTACAGTAGCTGTGAAATGCTAGGCTGATCACCATCGAGCAATTGATATGGCTTATTGCTTGCATAAAATCAAAGCGTAGCAAGCAGCTGCTCCTCAACTTCATCAAAGCATTATGACGACGAGTCTTTCGCCTTTAGGTCGTGGGTAGCAAGAATGGCAAGGGATTGCCTCCATCCTTGGTAAACGATAGCGAGTGATACGTTTTTGGTCATCGTACTCATCGTGCGGATCCATACGATAATAAAAAATTGCTTGGCGTTTAGTTCGACAAATATTTCTTCACATCGAGTTCAACGAGATCCATTTTAGCAGCACGACTATATTAAAACACAGACAAACCTCGCAGAAAACCCGATTTTTGGTGCTTTCGACCACCTAAACGTTTTTTCCTACGAGGTGGTCAAACTAGCTGGAACTTTTCTCCAAGGAAAGTTTCTGGAATAGCATTTTGCGTAGACCCTGTAAGCTCGCTGGAAAACTTGACCCGCTGACAGGAAAACAGTCAGCGCAATTGTTTCTGTAGGTTTACTGTGACCTCGGAGGAAACTACCCAGCTAACTAGAAAACCTCACAGGAAAACACTTCTGGAATACGGCCCCTGGTCTGCTTGGCGAAAGAAACATGTAGATAGCATGCAAAAATCTCATGGGGCAATCGCTCGTTATAAGCCAGAGGGAGTTGATAGCGAGTCAACCTGAATCTTAGAAATACTGCAGTTACTGAATGCAGACATAAAATCTAAACAGTGTGCTGTAAAGACTTGGCAAATGCACATGCACAGTATATTTAGGCATTGGGGAGATCATAACCAAAATCTGGTCTGGACTTTGTCTCAAGTCTAGTCAGCTGGCATCTGGAACCACCTTTGGCACACAGTAGGGTGCAAATGCACAAGATCACATGGTATATTACTGTGTTCACGAACACTGTTCGCATTATATGTTTGTTATATGTGTTTGTTCAAAAACAAGGAAAACCAGCAGGTACTTGGTCATGAGGACTGTTTGAAGAGACAGGGCAGATATACACGCTTGTTCACTTGCCCATGCAAATAAAACCACGCTTACACAAGACATCACATCACATACCCATCGATGGGTGTTCAACAGAGTGCTGCCAGCACTGTCTAAACTTCAGCAGAAGACACGGGTTCGATCCCAGTTAAGACCCAGGTTTTTTGAGATTTTTCTAAACTGCACTTTAATTTTCGGTATCATCAAACATTTCTTTAAATTGACGTCAGATTTGCGCAAAAGTTTCTGCTTCCTCCCTGATTGGAGGAAACAAAATGTGGTCGGCAAATGATCTTGTCGAAAATTCTCTGCTCGCAATAATGCATTGCCGTGGTTCTGGATGTGATCAGTTCGTTCGATATATTCAGGGCTTACATATCGCAAAATGGTTGAAATTAATATTTAATACCACAGTATATTTTATGTATCATACTGTACGTGCAGCGCCCTTAGAGAAGTGCTATGGCTTTTACGACAGACAGATGGCGGTCCAGACCAGCAGTACATGCATATTAGCTCAAAGCATTCAAATTTTGCAGATGCGCTAATAAAAAATGATCCCTGATTTTAAAGAAGAAAATCAGTGTCGCCCACACGCGTCCATTTTGTGCAAATCTGTTGATTACCTAAAGTGCTCATCAGTCCAACACATACCCTTTGCCTTGGCCAATGAATGGCTTGTACTGACGACATGAGGACTTTTGGTACAAATTCCGTGAACATGGATGCAGTAGAGTTGTGCCAATATCTCTTGATTCAAATGCGAGCTTCCGTTTGGACCCAAGTCCACTGTATTTGCACAAGATGGGCGGATTTGCATAAACGGTCGATATTGAAGATAACATCGCCAGCTCGCTGCTACTGAAGCAGTAAGTCTTGTTTAGCAAAAAATAGGACCTAAGTCTGCTCCGTTTGCACGAAATGGACAGATTTGCATGGAAGGTTGACTGCGAAGATGACATTGGCACTGCTCGCTTCGCTACTGCTCTTAAGTTTTCTTTGACGACTTTGCCTATGGTTGCAAAATGAAAGTTCCCTCCTATCGTGAGATACAGTGAAGTACTGACTCCTAATATACTGTGCAGTACTACAGGTCATGTTCATGCTTCACGTTTTACCATATCGCCAAACGCTCATGCACATTCGAGGGCGAAGGGACACATCATTACGTACAGAATGATTTGCGGGGTCGTGAGTCGAACACTCGCACCTGACGTGAAAGGCAGACGCCTAACCCACCAGGCCAGGACACGAGCTCAGCGCATCTGCTACTGTATAACAAGGAGTACTCGCCTTCACCTGCAGATCTTGCTGTTGCAGGACCTATGCGATTGCTTCGAATGTCTCTCAAAGGTGCGTGCACAGATGCCATATCTCGAACAGGTGGTCTAACTGTTCTAGAGCATGGTAGACCAGCAGACGTGGGCAGCATGTGTTCCGATGTCATGCAGAAAAGAGGATCTGTTTGACATATCTTCCTCCTTTTTCAAATAGTGTCCCTAAACATACTTGATGAACGGAAATGTCTGTTATTACATCCAAAGAACTTTGGGACCAGCCAATGCACACAGTGGATAGCCAGGGCTTACAGTAGGATGGCTGGTCTACACGGCCGCAGGATGAGACAAGAGAGATGATGCCACGCCTTCCCTGTCAGCTTAATTTTCGAACAGGTTTCGATTAATTTCAGTATTTTGACTTCCCCACAAGGTCTAACACCATCCACTTTTAGTCGATACGCCCAAAATGCAGGGGACTTTGAGCGTTTATTGAGGTGGTAGAGGGACTACAGTACTAAATGTGGAAAAGTAAATCTAGATGCAGTATGTTTACAAAGTGAGTGCTGCAAAATCTAATATCTGAGGAAGGAATTGATTAGTTCCTAAAAATCAAGATTTGATCTGCTCTGGTATTGTGGAAATCAAGGTTGAAATTTCGTGCAGGCACTAACAATATTTGACTAAAAAAACCTGAAGGGTGAAATGTGGCCGTTGAATTCGCTCTGTGAAGTTGGTACCTGGCAACTCCCTCCTCCTCGTCAGACCACGATGAGAAGGGAGGTGCTATGCGCAACAAAGCAGTGCCAACTACGCATCAAAGGCCTCGTATCGAGTGTCACTATCCACTACCTTTCCATACTTTCCTGTGCCTTGCACTGACTCTGCATCAGCTCCTCTCTTGACTCATGGCCAACAAAATTTTACTTTATCTTTCATTTTCATCTTGGGCCCTCATTTTCGGACTCGTCAGCTCATCATGGGTTGGTGATGGTCTTCCAGTCGTGACCAGTCGACCAATCACAAACGAGAGGGCGGCCAAGCAAGTCTTTATTCAGGACCAGCTGAAGAGAATTATGAAGGAGCTAGGCTTGACGACCGAAGTGCACCTCGTCCAAGCTACGACTGCTAGTGGGAGAATGAACGGGGAGAGAAGCAAACGTCAGATGGCATTCCTTACACGTCATGATAAAAAAGAATGATCTATCATGCGATCTTGTACTTGATGTTGCGACTGTTCAGTGATCTTGTTGCGAAATTTGCGTTGGTAAGTACTAGATATTAAGAACACGCCAGTAATGCCATCGCCAGGTAATGAAGTGTATTGGATTACTGTATACATTGCTAGTTAATAATGTGCTCCATGATTTTAGTGTCATTTATATCACAGCCAGTCGCCTACATAAACTGACCTAGTGATCTTTTGAATTTTTCATATTGACTTGACTGATCAGCCTCCTTATTGTGGTCAACCAAACTAAGGAGTCCACTTTCACAAGACTGATCAGTCTGGTCTTCAGTCAACTTTAATGATCAATCTGATCTCAACACTAGATCAGGCTGATCCACATTAGCATTCCATCCATTGAATGAAAAATCAGGAGTTTATCGGCCAGTTCGCATAATAGTTACAGTGCAACATGAATGTATTGACTTTTCTAAATGCAATGCAACTGGAGCATATCTATCCAAGTTTGAACATAGATGACACGGCATCCAATCCTCAAGTTCGTTTAATCCTCCCCACCCATCCTCTTTTGGCCCATTCGACTGGTGGATCGACGATTTCTGGCCATTTCACCTCATTCGCTTCTAATTGTTTCTTGGCACTATCTCGAAATTCTTCCAACCATTTCTTCGATTGTCGTGCTCTGATATAGGTCAATGGGTGAACTGGCAGAAGACCGCAGTAGCCGAACAGTTCCAGAGCTGGCACAGAAACGGCTGTCTCGTCTTGTCCGAGCCAATAGCGAACACGATCGAAATTCAACGCCACTAATTTCTCGTTAAAACGGTTTGGAATTGGATCGTAGCTGCCCAGCTGAAAATTGAAAATACTTGCTGTAGGACAGCACCAGACCTGTCCTCAGTCTATGTTGTGCTATAGGCGGTACATTACATTTTCTCAGGTTCTTTACTTTTGCACAGGTTATTACACCGCTTTTCTCCGCAGGGTCCAAGGAGCGGAAAATTATCTCTCCAGGTTTTCAAGACAAAATTTGATTACCTCCCTGCTTATTTTCACGCTGTCGCAGCATCACTTAATCAACTTTAATTAAGTTACTCGCTCGCATCGCGATCAATAGGCACACAGAAAAGGCGGTCAACACGAAATTTGAAAACTCGAAATGCAACCGGCGCTGAGTTTTTCCTAATTTCGGCTTAGAAAATCCTATTTTCTAAAGTTTTCTCAGCAGTTTTCGGATTCCCTAAATTTTCCAGGTTTTTTAACCATATATGAACCCTCTTCTCACACCTTTTTAATATCCAAACCATGCGAAAACTCCGAAATACGTCCGACAGGCAACACATCTCCCTCACATGGATAAGCAGCCTCACACTCCTCATCCTGCACAGTACTGTACCTTGGTCAATGACCAGTCACCAAGTAGTTACTTTTTGAGGCTATTTTTTGCCTAATCCACCTCCCTCATGTCAACAACAAACCAACCTGCTCTATCACATCGCCTTCCCATCGTCGTCGTTTCCTCGTGGCCACGATCACGTGATAAAAAGGTCGATTCTCGCATCCAACTCTGGCAAACGTTATTGCATATTTCGCATTTGTTGACAATTGCCCAAGTTTATTAATGAACCCCATGATAATAACTTTGCAAACTTTTCTATTCTGGAAAAAACTTGACGACCAGAAAATTCTAAAATGAATAATCCCGCTGCTAGCAGACAACTGTTAAGTTTCAGATTCAAAGACAAATCATAGTTTTTGCAAAAACAATAGCGTACAGTGAAAACAGCGTTTATTAAACATAAGAACCCTGACTCTGACGACCGTCCAAGTGATTTCAAGTAAATTATAAGCTGAGACTTATCAAACTAATCTGAATCTAATTTGCATAATTAACTAATGACTGTGCGCGAGAACCAGCCGAGCGCAGCGTCGACGAGAGAAAATGCCATGTAGGGAGGGAGGCAAACGAGGAAGTGAGGGCGCATACGGAAGAAACCATCATTGGCACGTATCAGTCAACCAGTTTTCTTATTATTCAAGATCGGGAATGTCAGCCTAATGATTACGTAGCGTGCCCAGGCTGGCGCGGCAAGTAAGCTGAAAATTTGCATTTCCGTTTCTATGCATCAAAACTTTATTTTTTACCTTCAATTTTAAGGTGGTTTGCTCAAAAGTTTGCGTGGTTTTTAATTGTGGCACGTGATGGTTTTTAATTAAATCAGCGTCATCTGCATTATTTCGCCTTTAACGATTTTACTGGGTGAGTAGGTTGTTGCCCTATTTGGACTGGTTTTGTTGAAAGAGGAAGTGACCTACTTTACGTTCGTTTGTCGGACAATGCGTAGAAGTCTTGGAAAAAACGATTTTTATGAGAGAATTTTTTTAGTGCAAAATGATGGACGCGGTTGACGACGATGCTCGCGTTCTCGATCGATTTGCTTTACATTTTGGCCAAGGCGCATTCGATTTATCGGATGCTGGATTGCATCACCATCAACCCCATGCCGATAATGCCTTCGTTGGCGGGGATAGTCTAAGTTTGGATAATAATCACCATCAAACTTATTACGATGCTAATTTCGGCTCCAATATTTTGGACGTTAGCAATGGTGTCATTTACGACTCGACATTCTCCTCCATCAATTTGACCAGCGATAGTGTGGTCGATTTAGACAGTGGCACTCGATTGACAACATCGGCCGTCGTCGATGCCATTGCCACCAGTGCCGTCGATTGCTCCAATAACGAATCGAAAATATTCGATGCCGAACGCCATAACGTAAGAAATTTTGAAATTCGTATAAATACAACGTTTTTATTCGCAATTACCGGTTTTTATTTCATTCCGTCCGCTCCTTTTTTTCTGTTTTATTGCCATTCAACTTTTTAGCTTTCCAATTCAACTTCGCCGAATGAAGATAAAAAGTCGTGCACGTGCAAAGATTGTGGAAAAGTATTCAATTCGGTTTGGTATTTGAAACAACACGCGGTTAAGCATAGTAGCGAACGTCCGTTCAAATGCAAGTACTGCCATAAGGTACGTTTTCTCAGGGTTACTGACCCGATTTATAAACAAATGAAGTGTCATCTTTTCTAATGCACGATAAGTGTTTGATTTGAATTCCCGCCAATTATGTTATCTGCCGTGATCTGCAGGTAGGCTGATGACATAGCTGTACTACAGCTTTATAGTAGCTCATAAAAATCACATACGGAGAGCTTAGATAGCCAAAATGAATTATTGGGGTGAATCAAAATTGGCGGGAATTCAAATTTTTGCTTTCTTATCGCTTGGTTCTCTTGACCAGAAGCCAGTCGATATGTCAATTTTAAGGCGGAATCTGATCTTTTCTCCTTGTTTTCTAGACATATCGTTTCCGCAGTAACCTGTACCAACACAAGTGCCCTTTACGCGATCGTGCATCGGAATTGGCGTCGGCGGCGATGGCGAACGGGAAGGGGAACGGGGACGGATCGCGGAAGGCCTCGTCGAGTACGGCCACCGACTCGCCTCATCCATCGTCCGAATCGTCGTCGTCGGCCGAACTGGCCGCGGCTGGTGCAGTCGGCGGCGGCGGCGTTGGGAATCGAACGAGAAAACGTCGCGCTTGGCCGCCGTTGACATCGCCGCCAGCGTCGAACGCATCGTCGATAGCGAACGGTGGCGATAAACAGAAAGCGAAAATACGGAAAGGTGGGAATTCGTTGTTGATGAATGGGGATATATCGATGGAAGCATTCAAATGGGATGCGAATAATGGATCGTCGGCCGACTCGCCCACTTCGCCATCGTCGATCGTACAAACCAGTACAAAACCACAACGCGTTACGACGTTGAGCGAAGAAGAAGTACAGAAATTTTTGGATCGTCACAAAGATAAATTGCACAAATGTTCGAAATGTAAATCATTGTGGCCTAGTCGCGAATATTTAACTCGGCATATGGAATGGCATAACGACGATAGTAGTCGATTCAGGTGCGTTCAATGCAGCGAAACGTTCGTCGACGAGCATCGTTACGGTTTGCACAAACAAAATCATTCGCCGTCCTCCTTGCACGTGTGCGCGCGTTGTCGCGGGAAGTTCAATACTCGAGTGGCGTTGAAGAAACACGCGCGACGATGCTCGTTGGCCGATACGAAAAATACGAACGGATCGATGGCCGGTGGTCAATCGATACAACGATCGGCCAGCAACGGATATCGACAAGCCATGTTCATCGATCCGACGCCACCGCCGAGTCCGACGCCGCCGTCGACGATCCAAGATACGAATGGGACGCAGTCGGAGGAGGATGGCGGCGGTAGTGGGTCTGGAGAATGCATGCAAATGGGAGCTGCTCAACAAACGTCGCCTTGGTCGTCTTCGAACGATAGTAGTGGTAGGAAAGTGATGGATTCGGATGGGAGAACGAGTAACGATTCTGCCACGTTGTTGACCAATCATACGCTCAGAGGAAATGTGGCCAATGGATTAGAATCGACGAGCAACCATGTCTTGACGAATTCGAACGACGTCATGTTATCGGCGGCCGTCGTATTGTCCACGAGCGACGATGGCGGATCGATTTCATTGAATAATTATTGGAAAGAATCGAATTTCCGATGGGGAAATAATTTTCCATTTTCAAACGTTCCGAATAATAATCTCTTCCAAAATGCACTCGGTACGGATCGTAGTTGCGATCGAAATATGCACGGCCGAGAACATAATGAAGCGCATAATTGGGATTTGTGGACGAATGACCATGTAGATTTGCAATGCGAAAGGCCTTATTTTTATCACGTCGAATCGGAATGGCGACATTTGGAGAATATGAAAATGCACAATAGCATTGAAGAATCGACGACGATGGGTGGTCTGCGATCGATGGCGTCGATGGAGAAGTTGGTGGTGGTTGGGGGAAATGGGCGACTACGATTCGATTCCATCGGCGACCTGATGGGCGAGAGTGAGTTGTGGGTCGAATCGGATGGGAGCAAGCAATATTCGAGTCCAATGCAACCAAACGTGCCATTTGTCGCCGACGATGATAATCAGACGACGGGCAGTGGACCAGGCGACGCAGTGGGCGGAGGAAGCGATGCCGTCGCCGTCGACCCGCAACCAGTGCAATCCGCGCTCGCGAGTGTGTCGGCCAACGAACAAGGATCGTACGTTTGCCAACAGTGCGGCTGGTGGTTCGACGACGAGCACGAGTATCGCTCGCATTGCCAGTCCGTTCGTGGTGGACAGAGTCCGTGTTCCAGACGGGAGACAGGTGAGGTGGTGGAAGATGCGGGTCTGCACGGTTAGTCGATTCTCGTAGGCTTTACATTAGTGGGGCGGGAGGCATAATCCATTCACGCGCTTAGTACAATGCAAAGTTTGAGTCTCGCTGCGAGCTGCTTATAACATGGCCGACATGGATGAAGAGGCCCGACCGTCTGATCCTGTGCGCGCGTTGTGATGCATGGCTATACTATATGTGATAAATCACTGGCTCGCACTGCCGCTCGCGCCCCCTAGCGGTATGAATCAATTAGCGTATCCACGAAACGGCGTGAAGGCTCGGAAAAAGATGATGACATATGGTCAACGCCGAGAGGCACAAAATTAGCCATATATGGTTAACTGCTAAGGAAATTGGAATAGGGCAATCCAGCGATTATTTTGAATTTGCCGCCGATCAGGTTTGGTGTCTTAGTGTCTGCTAGAAACGCGAAAAAGTGAACATCGGCCAGACCATGGTGTAGGACCCTCGTTAGTGAGTTTTAACAAATAAAAGTCAATATAACCTAATCTACGAATAAGGAATGAACGAATCCAACGAAAGGACGAGGGTCCGACACCATGGTCTGGCTGATGGCCATTTTTTTGCCCTTCTAGCAGACACTAAGACACCAAACCTGATCGGCGGCAAATTCAAAATAATCGCTGGATTGCCCTATTCCAATTTCCTTAGCAGTTAACCATATATGGCTCATTATGTGCCTCTCGGCATTGACCATATGTCATCATCTTTTTCCGAGCCTTCACGCCGTTTCGTGGATACGCTGACTGATTCATACCGCTAGGGGGCGCGAGCGGCAGTGCGAGCCAGTGATTTATCACATATAGTATAGCCATGTTGTAATGTAAGAAAATTATGTTTTTATTTATAGTTTTTCAGTTTGTGATTCGTATTTTACGGTTACTTTATTTAAAATGGCCTAGACTAGTTGTTTTCCTACCGGAAAACGCGGAACACGCACAGGTTACATGGGACGTGTCATTCATATAAAACTGTCATAAGCGGCTTGCAGCGGGAAATTTAAATTTTTCGGTGAAGGAGGCATTGCAGTTGTATATAGCGGCCTGCCGGGTGAATTATGTTTTCTTCGGAGGCGCGTAGTTGTGGTGCAAACAACTGATTGTGACCGCCTTCCTCTGGGCAGTGGGTTCATAAAACTGGAAAGTCAGGCAATCGCGAGGATTTTAGAGCCAAAACCATGGAAAACTGAGAGATTGCATTTCGAGCTTTCAAATTTAAAATCACCCGCCTTTTTTATCATGCCAGTTGAAATTGGTTAAGTAGTCGGAGAACAGTGAAAATGATCAGCGGAAAAGTATAACTTTGTCTGGAAAACTCATGTTTGAACCCTGTTCCGAAGTATTGCACAGTAGGTCGATGAATGACGGTTGGACAAGAAAGTGTAATTTTACAAAAACTCTTTTGAAATTCACGCCTTCTGATCGTGATCTTTCTGGATCTGTTATCATTTTCGCTGCAGTTTTAGTGGTACATGCTCTGTTCTGGTGTCTCCCCTGTCACTTACTGTTGCCTGGGCGCCGGTGCCAAGAAGGTGGATCTTGAAAACTGATGTGCCGATCCGGATGCAGGGCTGGAAAATCGAGGAAAAAGAAGTTTTGAAGAATTGAATTCTAGGTTTTAAATTTCGAGTGGCCCACCTTTTCTAGTGTACTTGTTGATGGCGCTAGAAGTGAGTGAATCAGTCGAAGTTAATTGAGTTGTCAGAGGGACAGCGAAAATACTCTAATCAGGGGAGAAGTAGAATCTTTGTTCAAAGGAAGGTTTAATTTTTTTCGCTTTTTATGTGAGCCCTGTGATGAAATTTTACACGATTTGAGATCTCTGCCGCGGTTTGTCTAACTTTTTCAAAGGATGAGCAAAGTTGATGATTTTCCGTGCGTTGTCTTGCGGAACATTCTCGAGGATGGGTCTGACGCAGCACTGAGGCGTGTACTCTACATTTAAAAAACAGAGTTTGCGGAAAAATTGCCTGAAAAGACTTGGTTTGTTATCACAATTTCAAAAACAGCATAGTTCACTCTAAGGACAACTTGTTTTATGACGATTTTCTGTGGTTTTAGACATTGAATCGAGGACTGGACGAGAAATGGACAGGAGCGATGGGGCCATATGATTTTCCATTCGAGCATGGAGCGATGGGTTTGGTTTAAGTTTTTATGTTTTCCCGCCTCGACCCATTCAAATTTTTTCGACGAAAATTCGGTCATCATCGAACTTTGGTACGTTCTCTTTTATTTTTGTGTTTTTTTACGGTCCACTCGTGTTTTTGCTCTTGGAATACCAGCGCTTTCTGGCGAGCTCGGATATTCGAGTCTCGCGTTAATCCTAATTTATTACGAGCCTATAATTTGGCAAGTACTCGATTTTTGTGTACCTATGGTTATTGTGGGATTATTTATTCCGGTTGGCTGCTTGTATTTCGTTTTATTTGCAAAAAAACTTCGAAAGTGCTTTGTCGCGCGTTGCCAATGGTTTCATGAATATTTTGGTCAGAAAACTCATTCGTTTTGAAGTATGTGCTAATAAGTGTCTGCATACTTGCTACATGATCATAGGCTGCGCGAATGGCTGCTTGTGTGTGTTTTTTGTAAAGTTTTGTTTCAAAGTAGGTTTTGGAAGCAAAAAAGGAGGATTTTTGATGTGGTTTTTTAGAAATATGATGGGAGAACATTGTTTAGGTCTAAGCCTTCCCTATTTTGTAAGTTAGCCGTGTCTGTCCGATATGCATTATGGATGCGTTGCAGCTGTCAAGTGCACTGAGTTGATTTGTTTGACTGGTTTGGCAGGTTCTTCGTTTCTCGCTCATTTGTGCCATGTTCGAATGGGAACTAGTGTATGTTGTCCATGGTTGCTTATTGTCCATGTTTCGATGAGTTTGTGTTTCTTAATCGAGGCAGCGCCATGGTTTTTATGCCCTTTTTTGATGACGACCATTTTGAAACCAATTATTTGTTACAGTACCCTCTCCTCTCCAGGCAGGCTTGTGAATATGTGAATGTTTTTTTTATTCTGATATGAATTTTGGTGTAGTGTGATGGTTTAATTTATTACTCGATTGGTTTGTGCAGTGTAAACCAATTCTAAGCTTTGACTAATTGATTAGTGTTAGTGAGGGACTTATGAGATGGTCCCCCGTTTTATGCTTTCCCCTAAACAAGGCCTTTCAATTATTTTTGTGTTTAGGATTAGGCAATTTGGGTTTTCTATTTCTCATATATCCCATTGTTTAGCAGGGATTATTTATGTGGGGAATAATTTGTGTAGCGACTGGTTTAGGATTGGCGGGGACGCCTTTGACTGATGCTTCATGTTCAGTGCTTCGGTGATTACCTTGTGTACATATGCATACGGCCCCTCCATTCATTTTCAATGTTTGCTTACGGTTTTTGTGCGGTGGGTGTGGTTATAATAAGTAAAATGATAAAATGAGGGGCTGATCAATCTTGATGGACCAGAAAAGGTGTCCTGAATGGAATCCGAACTTATATGAAATAGGATATTATGAGGGAAATATAATTTTCGGTTTTAGTTGTGGGATTTTTGAAAATTCGAATTCGAAACAGCAAAAAGATGAAGGGTGGCGGGACGAGTGTGGCTCCGATCAATGCTGGTGTGCGGACGGATATGGAAAAATTATTGGAAAAGTTTTTGGAAAAACCGACTGTTCGTTATAATCATTTTATGGCTTGTTTTCATGAAGTGAAATTTTCTTTGATTTTTTCGGGCAGGAATACGGAGAATGAATTGCGTGAGGTGAGTGACGTCAAGTCGATGAGTGTCGGCTGATCAGTCTGATCGGATTTGGTTTTACCCAATTTCGAGGAATGTTCATGATGACTATCTGCATTCAATCGCGTCAGGGGCCCATATCATAAGAGCGTGTGTGAGAAAAATGTGAACCCAGTGGAAGACCCTTTTAGACCTCAGATGCAGGGGCCGTATCATAAGTGAGTGTATGTAAGGTGCTGTAGACTCAAAAAACTCAGCGGAAGATCATTTCGGATGGATGCAGGGGCCGTATCATAAACTGATTTTTGGTACTGTAGATTTAGACCCTTGCGCAGGATTATTTTGGAAGGATGCAGGGGCCGTATCGTAAGCAGAGTCCTGCATGGGTACCCATACCCGTACCCGGTTTGGGGAAGGGTCGCCGGGCACGAGTATGGGTACGGGTATTCGCTCTTGCTAAGTTTTTTATTCATATGTATTTATGACAGCGCTGCAAATTGGACCCTTATGCATTTTTTGACTGGTTTTAGCGAAAGAGTTCTGATGTCTGCTACTTTTAGGCTAGTTTTTACTACTGTTGATATTGGATATCCATATCTATGTCTAATCGATATCGATATCCTTTGGCATATCCATATCGAAATAATATCCACATGCATATCTTTCGGGATCTCTATATCAACTATCTGTTTTCTTTGGAAATGTACGACGTGAAGGGCGTGTATTCTCAAAGAAAACAGGTTATATGAAAACATAATATATTTTTACAACCAATATATCGATATAAAGATATAGATAATAGAGCGTTTTTGAGATTTGAAAATGGTTGTTTACTGCAAAAAAAGAACCTTGTTTTTTGTCGCTGTGGCGCAATCCGTGGAGGACTTCATGACCCCTTGTGGTGGGACACCACAGACTGATTGACTTCTTGGTTATCTGGTCGAGCTCCTATCAAAGCGGCGTCAAAAACATTTCAAAAAACAAGGATAAAATGATGCTATAAAAGCTGGATTTAAGTGAAAACTTATCTAGGAAATAAAACTGCAGTACAGAGCATCTTCAGTAAGAAAACTTTGAAACAATGTAGAAGAAAAGATAAACGAGTGTTTCTGAGCTTCTAAGAAGGGTCCGTACTTGTATGTGACAAATCTTCACCATTGCAGCAACCCTGACCCTTTGCTGGATCGAAGTCACTTTCACTTTTAGGTCAGCGGCTCCTTAGATTATAACAGCAGCGTCGCTTTTATTCAGTTTAGGACTTTCTTCTATGCATGTTCTGCGACTCACCATCAGACAAGTCTCATCTAAATGAGAAACTGGCTCCTGCACGCAAACTAGCTTGCTTTATAGTAGTAGCTACAGTAGTTGTTGATGTTGATGTTTATGTTTTACCACATCACCAAACGTTCTTGCGCACTCGAGGGTGAAGGGACACATTTTACACGAAAAGATAGGGCCGCGGTCGAACACTCGCCCGCATCGCCCTGGCGTGAGAGGCCTGCACTAGCAACAGTGAAGCAGGTGTCACGATTCTAGGTATCATAGGGCGGCTGTTCATTTTTGGTAGACTGTATGCATGGGTCACCTTTGGGTCATAGGTCAGCCATAACTGCCCAAAATGCCTTTAGCTAAACATTGTGAAAGGTACTCCTTATCAAGTTCAAATTCAGTACTCTCTCCAACATGAATGCAGTTTCATTCAGGGTTTTAGATTGTCTTGTTGTCAGCTTCAGGCATTTCAGTTTAGATTGAGATGCCTATTTCCGGAGGAACAAAAAACCAAAACACTACTAAAAATAGACATTATTCAGGCTTTTAGCGCTAAAGCATTTGGCTCATTGTCAGATTACTGCTTCAAGAAATTTTTTTATGGAAATCGATCGAGTTTTGTTGAAAACTCTGGTTTTCTGGAATTAACTTCATGAATTTTCTGTTTTTGTACTCCATTTGAACATTCATCGAAAAACCGGGTACGGGTATGGGTACGGGTAAGGAAGTCGTCCAGCGGGTTCGGGTAGGGTACGATTTTCATACCCGTGCAGGACCCTGATCGTAAGTAAGTGTATGTAAGGTGCTGTAGACTCGAACCCCCAGCGGAGATTATTGCGTCAACTGCAGGGTTCGTATCATAAGTTTGTGTCAGGTGCTGTGGACTCAAAACTCAGCGGATGGATGCAGGGGCCGTATCATAAGAGCACATGTGAGGCAGATTCGAGCCCAACTGATGATCCTTCCTTAAAATACAGGGGCTGTATCACAAGCTCAGTTGACTCAAACCTCACTGGAGTAGGGTGGAGGATCATTATTCCCAAAAGATGCAGGAAATGTAGCGTAACCTGCGCGCGGACTGTTTCATGGCGCTGTACAGAGTGCAATAGCCGTGTTTGGCCGGTGGGGAAGGTTGTGTATTTGGTTGCCTTGACTGGCCGCCTTATACACGGAGCAGTGTATTGGCTTGCCTTCGTTGGCCAGTCGATACGCTCCTCCAGGCGAGGCTGAAACCCGTTGGGTTGATGTCTCAGCCGCCTACGACCAGGTGGCCTGCCTGGAGGTATATTTGAGTCCATCCGCTCCCCGCGGTACCTTCTCCAGTGTACGGCCGTTCAGCCTGTTGCAAGAGCCACCTTCAAGAAAGTGCGGGAAACTTTGAAAACATGCTTGCCTAGGTACTGTCTCATTTATGATGTGGTGAATTCGATAGAGGGCTAGCTACCTCATGATTCGGGGACTATATCATAAGTGTCCAGGGACTCTCAAATCTACTCCGTGAGATTGTGCTTTCCGCGCGCCCGATGCGACTTTCTAGGGGATCCAACTCGTTGTTTATGATTGCTAACGGACTCGTTTGATCTCAGAGTTGGTTCTAATAGGTTGAGTGTCCTGAAGACAAAGCGGGATTGTACCAAGCTGTTTTATCGAAATCTGGAACTGTAGTGCCTTTCTTAAATTTCTGCAGAATGATCTCCTAAAAGTGAGCTTTTGATAAATAATCGAGATGGATCAAGTACACGCACTTATGTACTCTAGTATGGCCAGAGTGGAATTTGAACTGGCTCAAGTCAGTCGGCTGAAGTATCATTTTATAAACTCAGTCTATGTTTCAGTTTGAAGAAAAAGTCCTGATGGCGGCATTGTCGTATTGTTTCCCGCCATATTCGTATCAAGCTCAAGTCGGTGCCATTTATTTATTGTACGCGCTGTATTACTTGCAACCCAGCAAGTATCGTATGAAAGTAAGCAAGTTTGCATTGTTGGTGGGGGGGCGTCTCATAAATAATTTGTGTCCTGTGTACAGGTGGTCATTAGCCGTTTTCGGATAGTGTCGTGACCAAGAGTGCCAAACTCATGGTTTTTACCTATGGGGACAGTGTCATAAGTGAAGTTGATCCTTGTCTTAGGGACCGTATCATAATCTGCAGTTTCAGGCGACTTGCTGAACGTCTTGTGCAGACTAAGAACTTTGACCACTTGTAATTTTTGAGGGACCATATCACACTAGCACCTAATCGATCGATTGCTTATATATCGTGGTCTTTTGGCTGTTATAGATCCGTATAACTTTGCCGATGATGAAAAGCATGTGCGAGCTGCTGGAGACGTTGAAGGCGGACGCTCATTTGGACGCCTGCTATGTACTGAATCGTCTATTCTATGATGATGCATTTTATATTTGCTTGTATCCGGAGGAAGTATGAAGTTCTTTGTATTTTTCTTTCCGTTGGTAATTACGATTTATTTTTAGCACAATCCGCTGACTTATCGTCGTTTCGATTGCACGGACGATCTCGAGAGGGCCACTCAAACTTTGCGCAGCGGCAAGTCGGCCATGGACGAGTTGCTGGAAGATAGTTTGACCGAGGTGAGTTCATGTGGCGTATGTGTGGACAGCGGGGTCCTGGTAGGCAGCAGATAAGGGACTGATAAGAACTGATAACAGTCGCTTGAGACTTTCCAATTAGATATGTGCTGATATCACGTTTGGTTGAATCCCTTGTGCACAAGGACGTGAGAGCAATGGCACGTGTGTGGAGTCCGCAGCACGTATCCTGTCAGTGTGTCATAGACTTCTGGTCAGTGGCAGGTGTTGAATGCTCCCTGACGATGGTCTGTTGTCTTATAGCAATTGGAGACACTGCACGAACAGTATTATTTGATGAAAGCTGCCCTGTTCCATGGTGATGAACAGTTGCCCGCCTCGTTGTCCCTGGTCACCTCGTCGTTGAGCGATTACATAAAAAGGTAAGCTGATGTAATTTGATGGGATTGCGTGTTCTTGTTTTTGAAATGGGGATGTTATTTCGCGCTAGGAATGTGCTGATTTTTGTTGTCTTTTAGTGCGGTGAAAGATTGCGAGGGCAAGTTGGAGCGGCGATTCGGAAAGAGCAAGAAACGTCACGAATCGGGCCCGGGTGCAGCGGGGGAGGCGTCGCCGTCGAAGAAACGACATGCTGTAAGTTCCTATATGAGGGATCTACTTTTCTAATCGCTTGGTTTCAATGTACTGTATTGTCTGAAATTTCAGGAAGGCCGTGCTCAGATTCGTGAGCGAGCTTACGCCGCTGTCAGCACGCAAGGCCGTTTGCAAAGGCGGAGGTCGTCGAAAAAGGGAATCTGACATGGTTCGATCGATTGGGTACCAAACTGATGATATGGCTTTAGGTAACATGTAATTAGCTGGTTTGGATGGACTATTTTATGTCATGTACCCTGAACAAGGCCAGTGTTTATCCTTGTATTAACCTCCTTCATCCGCGACTACGTCACTTCTGACAAGACAGAGAGAACAAGCTAAAAAGGTCAATGCTGACTAAGAAAATTGAATCTATGGCGTCGATGATGGAGGTTAGTTGGCACAAGAGTGGGACTAGATAATGCATAGGAAAGGCACGCTCATGCAGGCAGGCAGGCACTATGATCTGCGAGGGGGAAGCACAATGACGACTCGGGCAGGGCACACTAAAATTCGCCAGCGCGGGAACGACTCGGACTGCGACCGAAGATGGCCGAGGCCGAGGGCATAAGCACGGGTCCGACCGAGGGCGTGCTCCTGTTCTTGGCACGAATCTTGGCCAATGAATTCTCGGCCACGTCGGCGCGTTCGTTGGCGTCGTCGACTTGTTGTTGGGCTTGACGATATTTGGCCAAGTTGGTTGCCGCCAGTTCTTCCTGAAATGGACGACTGGTAAGACTGTCGGAGAGGAGGGATCATCCAGACCAGGTCAGGACAGGACATCCACTGATAAGCCTTATGGCAGTTAAGCACACGTGATCGTGGAAGCCCGGGACCCGCCTAAAAGTTCCCGCGACACTCGGATTGCAACTTACGGCTTCATCGATCTGGCGTTTGTAGACTTTCAATTTCAATTGCAATTGGTCGACCAATTCTTGGAGTTGCTCAGTGCTCTTGCGGTCTTCATCGATCTGAAATCAAGATCAATAGTTCTCTAGGCCACCAAAAACCCTGAGGTCGATATTTTCAAACGGACTTTTTTGAACATTATGTGCGAATAACAGAAAAAGAATACGCACATAAAGAATGAAGTTTGTGGGTAAAGATTTTCCAAAATTTTGAAACTACAGGCGAATTTCGCAAAGTCTACAAATTTGAAAATTGCAGTAAGAAGTTCCCGCCATTTTAATTTGAATGTGACCAAAAATCAAGACGATACGTGTAGCTACCTGGAATTCGAGCTCCTTGATACGCCTGTCTTGTTTGCGCAGGTTCTTATCGGCTTCTTGGTAGCGACGATTCTCGGCATCCAAGTCCACCTCTAATTGGCGAATCTTTTGTTCCAAGGCTTGGATGATCTTCTTGCCGCCCTTCAGAGCAGCTTGCTCGGCCTCGTCCAAACGGACTTGCAACTCCTGCGAGGTCAAATTAACCAAAATTAAACCCCTTACGGTGACAAGACATTTGGATGCCGTTTGTGTGACAGCACCTGGTAAACTAGTGATGAGCAGGGCGTGGACCGATAAGTTCTTGGAGATCCCAATAAAGGATAAAACTGATACAATATTCCCGTGTAAAGATAGCATAAAGCGGGTGGTGATAAGGACTGATAAAATGCGATAAGTAACCATTAAGCATAGACATGGCAGGAAGAAATACTGGCGAGTGATAAATTCGAGATGGCAATTGATAACTCCAAATGTGATAAGGTGATTAGACCCACGTGCTAGCCAGCACTCACCTTGACTTGGACTTCCAATCCCTTGCGCATACGCTCGATGTGCATGCTGTGCTCTTGCTCCTGACGCAGCTCCTCCGCCAGTCGTGCAGCATCGGCCATGGCCTTCTTGGCTTGCTCGTCCAATTTCTTCAATTCGTTCAACGAGTCGTCCAATTCCGCCTGCAAAAAAGATCAGATCCTGCCATTTCCTCAATCAATGACTTCAACCCTGAGTGGGTTCGATCCCCGCTCAGGGTTGCGCATGTCTGGACTAAAAGAGTTTCTTACATGCAAAGCTTGCAATTCGGCCTCCAATTTCCTCTTGGTGGCATTCAAAGCAGAGGCTTGGTTGTTCAAATCGTTGTTCTGTTCGCGCAAGTCGATCACCTCGGTTTCGGCTTGGCGGCGAGCCCGTTCGGCTTGTTCGGCAGCCAATGCGAATTCGTCGCGTTCGGCTTGCAAAACGGCGCCGCGTTTTTCGCTGTTTTCGAATGCTTCGCGCAACAAATCGCGTTCTCGTTGTTCTTCTTCGATTTGCAATTGCAATTCTTTGACTTGTTCTTGATACAATTTGATATTTTTCTGAGCATCGGCGTTAGCCTTATTTGCGTGATCTAAAGCGATTTCTAATTCGTTAATATCCGATTCTAATTTCTTTTTCAAGCGTAACGCCTCGGCGCGACCTTTCGCTTCGGCTTCCAAGGTCGTTTGCATGGACTCCAAGGCGCGTTGATGATTTTTGCGAGTATTCTCAAATTCTTCTTCCTTTTCGCGTAATCGACGTTCGATATCTTGACGAATTTGTGAAACTTCGACTTGAGCGCGTAATACTTTCGCTTCTTCCGCTTCCAAAGCCGATTCTGCTTCGTCCAAGGCTTGCTGAAGAAAGCGGTCATATATTAGGGGCAGTGGGACAGAAATCAGGGTTGTATTCTGTGCTGTGATCATCACTCGCTCCCTGAACTACAGTGCTCACGGAAGCATAGTGATAAGAATGGGTTTAGCTACAGTAGGACACAGTGAGACGTGCTATGGGCTACTCTACTGTAGTCTGGTGCACCCACGACTGTCGGAATGCGTTTTTGCGCCTTCTCTGCTTTCGTTTAATTTTTCTCGAAATTTTTAGCGATAACATGGATTATTGACAGCGACAGTTTTGTAGAAAAAAATGTGTTCTACCGACTGATCGTCTTGGTTTTGCTTTCACTGCTTTTATTAAGTTTATGACATATTTCTCCAATTTTAATCGCAAAAATTTACGAAAACTCGTTAGTAAAACCTGAAAACGAGAAATTAAGACTCGAAATTATATCTGCTTGATAGAACACATTCTGCTCTACAAAATTGACGCTGACATCATCTTACGTCACCGCTAAAAATTTCGAGAAAAATCGCTGGAAAGCCTTCTCCTCGAATTTGGCGCACACGCACCTGTTGTACGACGACGGGGGGGGGGGGTACTGACTGTAAGCAGGCCCCGAGTGTGATTCGAATGCTCGCATTTACTCGCTGACTACAGCAGTCTCACGCTACTGTTCTGTTGTTCTAAGCCAGGCTTATACTTCTGACGCAGGCGTGAACGCCAAGTGGCAGGCAGGTGAGAGCCTAGATTCTGGCACTCAGGCGAGCAGCAGGGAGAACCTGGCGTAACGCACGAGGCGTCAAGAATACATGCAATACTGATCCCTGCATGTATCTTATGATGCCTTATCAGACGTATAACAATCGTTGGTTGCATAGCGATGCTGCAGGAGAACTAGGACTGCCTCGGGCGGGCGTTCTGTAACCTTTTACAGCAGGGCTGACACCAGGTTAAAACCGCTGATAATCAGTTCCTGCTCGCCTGCATTAGGTGTACTGTAATCGCTGGCTGCAGTGTGCGCTTACAGGGCTGTAATACAGGCGACTTCACTGACCTGTAATTCCTCTTTCTCCGATTCCAAACGACGCACGATCTTTTGCAATTCGTGCACGGATCGTCCGCCTTCGGTCAACTGATCAGTCAAGTCCTTGATCTCGATGGCCAGGTTCTTATTCTCGCGTCTCAACGATTCCACCTGTTCAGCCAGTTCGTCCTGCGCCGTCTTCAATTTGAAACATTCCGTGCTCAAATTACGATTCTCGCGTTGACTAGCGTCCAGTTCGGCTGCCAGATCGTTATATTTCTGATTCCATTCATCGATAATTTGATCGAATACTTTCTGTTTTTTCTCCAATTGTTGAGCGTAAGCATTGGCCTGCAACATCAGTGAGTTAGCTAATTAGCAGGGCCGGGAGGCGTGGTTGGCTTACTCTCTCCACATCCACCTGGGCATCGTCCAGTTCGCCCATCAGCTTGTGTTTGGCCTTCTCCAACGTGCCGATCTTCGTGTTGCCTTGCTCAACGTTCTCTTGCAATTCACCGATCTTGCCCAACAGTTGTTTCCTGCAGACAGCGAGTGATAAAGTGATAAGGCATCACTGGCTGGGGCTTGTGGTCACTTGCAAGCAGTACTTAGGAAGCACAAAGAATCCTTATAAGTGATAAGGCTACACTAGTTTTATGATTGCATGCAAGCCTGCGCTTACTTGGCGGCCTCGATCTCCTCGACTTTAGCCAGTCCCTCGCTCTCGAATCGTGCTTTCCACTGCTGGATTTCGGCATTTGCCTTGGACAGTTGTCGTTGCACGTCGCTCTTGGCCGCAGCCTCATCCTCCAATTGATCTTTCAATGATTCCACTTCGGCCTCGTAGTTCTTGACTTGGGCGGCGAGTGTGTGTCGTTCGCGGGTCTCCTCGTCCAACTGTCGTTTCGTGTCCTCCAGTTGGCCTTGCAGTTGACCCTTCAATCGTGTCAATCCATTCAACTGAGATTCGGATTCCTCCAATTGTCTCAACAAATCGGCATTCTCAACACCCAAACGAGCTTTCAAGGCCGTCAAATCGGCCAATTGCCGAGTTTGTTCGTCAGATTTGGCCTGCACTTCGGCCAATTGCAATTCCAACTGTTTCGCCAAACGGTCGGCCTCGGCTTTGGCCTTGGCTTCGGCATCGGCAGTGGCGTGAGCTTCTTCCAAATCGCGAGCCAATTGAGCTTTCTCTTTCTCCAACCTGAAAGACATTATCAGTTTCTTATCTTTATGAGACCGTTTTCATCCTAGGTTCTGATTATCCATCTCCATTACCGCTTATCACCTTTCAATTCTTTAGCATGATAATCTCAAGCACGCTTATCAGTATCTCTACCAAGTTGGGCTGATCTCTATTCTGTCGGCTCCCATCCACTTATCGCCTATCACTCCATCTATCACAAACTATCCCCGCATCACTTATCGTTTATCAGAATGACAAAGCAGTGGTTGACTATGACTTGCTGCACCTCTCGTCTTCCCCAAGTCACTGGCAGTTCCAGTATCATTAGTCACTACCACTACTGATAAGGTCATTGATAAGTTTATCACCACTCCGTGATAAGACCAAACCGATTTGCATCTATTTCACTCAAATCGTTGGTGATAAGCCAGTGGATGGGGTGCCCTAAACACTACCTCTGACCTGCTGACACCACTGCTATCAGTGCCCTTTCGCCTCATCCCATGTTCTTATCACCACTTACTTGGCCTTGATCTTTTGCAGTTGATCCAATTGTTCTCCCATTTCGGCCACGGCGTCGTTGTGTTTCTTGCGCAAAGCCGACAAGGCGCTCTCGTGGTTCAAATTTTGCGCTTCCAAATCGCGGCGCAATTTTGCCAATTCAGTCTCGCGTTTCTTGTTCAATTCGATTTGTGCAGCCGTTGCGCCGCCGGCTTCGTCCAAGCGTTCGCTCAATTCCTCCAATTGACGTTGGAGGTCGGCACGTGCCTTCTCGGCCTGGAATGGAGACGGCGATAAGGGAAATGTAGTGATAAGGGAAATGTAGTGATAAGGGAAATGTAGTGATAAGGGAAATGTAGTGATAAGGGAAATGTAGTGATAAGGGAAATGTAGTGATAAGGGAAATGTAGTGATAAGGGAAATGTAGTGATAAGGGAAATGTAGTGATAAGGGAAATGTAGTGATAAGGGAAATGTAGTGATAAGGGAAATGTAGTGATAAGGGAAATGTAGTGATAAGGGAAATGTAGTGATAAGGGAAATGTAGTGATAAGGGAAATGTAGTGATAAGGGAAATGTAGTGATAAGGGAAATGTAGTGATAAGGGAAATGTAGTGATAAGGGAAATAAGTGGCAGGATATCCGGGCTACGCCAATATGCTGAGCTCGAACTGACATATTTCCCTCTGGCTGATAAGCTTACCTTGGAACGAGCATTGCGTTCGCCTTCCAATTCTTCTTCCAATTCCTGAATGCGAGTTTGCAATTCCTTAATTTGCTTTTGCAATTTTCCGACCAAGCTTTGTTCGTCTTCCAATTTCGACGAGATGGTGTGCAATTCTTGTTCTTTCCTGAAAATCAAATTTTTTTCAACTTGCTCGCAACGAATAAGACTAAAATCTGACACAGCGGTTGCTTATCGAGGCTGACACTGCCCTCAGTCGTCATGGTCACAAGCGCAACCCATGGCTCCCATATCTACCACACAGTAAATGATGGAGCGTGCATGGGATCAAACTGACTTTATGGGATCTGGCATTTGTACCAGTCTCCCATGAAATGGCAGCAGGGCATATTGTAGGAGTCACCCCCCCCCCCATATGAAGCCTACAGTCATCGTGACCCGATAAGCATCAGCTCCACTTCGCCCCATACCAGGGTGTCACTGATGCCCAACTACTCACTTCTTCAAGTTCGTCTCCAAATCATGCTTTTGCTTTTTTAATTCCTCGATATTTTCATGGGCCACCTTCAGATCGCCTTCGAGCTTACGCTTGCCCTTGTCGCCATCTTGACGACCACGCTTCTCCCTCTCCAAACCGTTTTCCATCTAAAAAAATCAAATCTCGATGAGACTCAAAAAAAAGCGGACACCAGCCTTGACTTACATCATCCAATTGCTGTTCCAATTTGGTGCGAATCTTGTTCAAATGATTCACTTCATCTTCAGCCGCTTGCAAATCTTCCAGTAATTTCTTATTGACTTCTTCTTGTTGTTTCTTTTCTTTGTTCAACTTGGCCACCAGGTCGTCTTGGTGAGTCATTTCGTCTTGCAGACTGCGGATTTGGTTGTCCTTGGATTGCTTCTCAGTTTCCGATTTCTTTAAAGCCAATTCCAAATCTTGAATCTTTCTATTCAAATTCTCAACATCTTGCTCGATCTTCTTCTTAGCTTTTTGCAAATCGGCATTCTTGTCTTCTTGGGTGGTCAAGCGATCGTTCAATTCCTGAAACCATTCATAGCCTTATCAGTTGGTGGAGTTTCTGCCTATCACTGATAAGACATCACTACCGGCAATATGCGGCAATGCCTGTGGAACTGAACCACTGATTATGTTATCAGCCTATTATCAGTAACTGATATCAAGCGATCGCTCAATTCCTGAAACCGTTATCAGTCTAATCAGCCACCATAACCTTATCAGTTGGTTTAGTTAATGCTTATAACTGATAAGGTATCACAATGCGGTAGTAACTAGTGCGGAAATGAGCGACTAATTATGTTATCAGGCTGTTATCAGTCACTGATATCAATACTCAGGGCCAGGGTTATCAATGGCTCCTTTATCGTCCTTTCGAGCAGTATTCATTTCCCAAGTTCTATCAGTCCTGCAGCTGTCGGTGTCCTTTTCAAGTTACTGATACGTTATCACCTGCTCAAAATAAGTCTGCGAATTGCTAGCTTACCGAAACTTGCTTCTCCAAATCGTTCTTTTGACCAGTCAATTTGGAGACGGCTTCTTCGGCCGCAGACAATTTGCTCTTCTCATTTTGCAATTGCAAAAACAATTCGTTCTTTTCGGCCACCAATTTGGCGATTTGCTCTTCATAATCCTTGCGTTGTTTTTCTTCGCGCGCTAAATTTTCTTCCAAGATCTATAATAAGCAAGAAATTACTTCAGTTCTAGATTTTGTTTAGGGGTGGTGAGAGTTCACTGGAAACACAGAGGCCCGAGGTTCGACCCCCGGTGGGGGTAATCCTTTATGTTTCCTAAAATGCAAGTTTTAGGGTAGATACTATCATCAGGCTGGATCTAGCACATTCTGTGCAGACTGACATGGTAGCGAGGACCTTGCAAATTCAAGGAGAGTTAAGACCCAGAATTGAAACTGTTGACTGAAAAGTGTGTGAAACTCTTACCCTGATCTTGTCTTCCAAGGAAGCAATCTCTTCGTCGACCTTGGCCGATTTCAACATGGGCTTGACCTGACGAGCGCAGAGCATAGTTGTGAGGACACAAAGCTGGGTCTGAGCGAGGGCCTACCTTGCCGTACAGTTTAAACCACTGCCAAGTTCGCAATTGCAGCCACATTCGCACGTTGCGGCTGATGATCAAGTAACCGGCTCTGAAAAGAGAGAAATTCTTCGCATTCTTTACTTTTCGGCTTACAATAAATCCCAATCCCCGTTCTACCTTTGTTCTTCGCGGCGTTTGGCCTCAATCCTGGCCGTCCAATGACGAACCTGGGCTTGGAAACCAGTCAGAATTTCGGACAGTTTGGCATCGCGGTAATCTTCCAGACGAGCCAGGATACCGGCTTTGAAGAAGACCTGACGAAGAACGAGAGGTGAGGTGGTTGGAGGGGAGGGCGAGTGAGGCTACCTTGGTCGTCCCGACACGGTGCTCCTCATCGGTCAGCATCTTCTCGTTGAGCATCTGGTCAATCATCTTCGTGCTGGCCGTCTTCGGGTCGTCCGATGAGCGCGATTGCGTCGCGGCCAGAATGGCGTACCTGCAGGGAGAGGGCATGAGGGGGCTGCGAGCTGAGGGGGTGGGCTTACCGTTGTTTGAAGTCGGGGTACATGACGCGATTGGGGAAGCCTTTGCGGCAAATACGGATGCCTTCCAGCACACCGTTGCAGGTCAGCTGGTTCAAGCACAGGGCAGCGTCCAGTATGCCGCTCTTCTTCTCTTCGTTGGGGATAATGCAACGGATAAAGTGGGGATGGGTCTGGTTCAACATGCGCATCAGGTTGTTCAAGCTCTCCTGAAATGGGTGTCGTGTGTTGGACTGAGCTAGTGCCAGTCGGGCAACAGGCGATACTCACCCTGTACATCATGGAGACAGTCATGAACGAGGCGGACTTGCCCTTACGACCACCTCCGGTACCGGCCTTGGCAGCCTCGGCGGCCTCTTCCTGAGTCTGGTAGTCGGCCCAGATGTCGAGGAGCAGTTGATTGCCCTCGCTGGTTCCCTTCAGCACGGCCACGGCGCTGTCGTTCAATGGATCCTTGTTCTTCTCCAACCAGTTGTTGGCGTTGTAACGCACCTGCACAAAGCCATGTCAGGGCAGCCCCTGAGCGCCCAAGAGAGTCACTTACAGTGCCGGCGTAGTGGACGATTGCGAAGTGGGCCTCGGACTGTTTTCCCTTGGGTGGCTTGGGTTTCTGGAAGTTGGGGTGCTTGCCCAAATGTTGATCCATCAACTTCTGCACGTAGGTCATGTCAGTGGCCTTGGGCACGATGCACTCTTCGTCCAACATCGAGATGATACCCAGGGGCTGAAACAGAGACCAGACGAAGGTTTGCAGGCGAAGTAACAGTTGTGGTCAACCAGATGGGCTCCAGGGAAGCTCTGGGCACTGGAAATCCTTCACAGACTGCAGTCTGCATGCCATGGACCTGTTCTGTCCTGGCCACAGATGCCACTGACTGAAACATGCGAGCCAGCCACACTCACCTTTTCGATCAACTCGATACAAGCTTGCAAATCGAGACCGAAATCGATAAATTCCCACTTGATACCTTCTCGTTGATATTCTTCCTGTTCCAAGACGAACATGTGATGGTTGAAAAATTGTTGCAACCTTTCGTTCACAAAGTTGATCCATTGTTGTTCGAAAGAGTTAAAATCGAAAATTTCGAATCCGGCGATATCCAAGACACCAATGAAATATTTGCGTTCCAAATCGCTGGCGTCCAAGGTCTTGTTGCAACGTTTGATCAGCCAGTGGAACATGCGGGCGTAGATGGCCTTGGATAAAGCACCCACGGCCCAGTCGACTTGCTGCAAGTTCTGACCCTTGTTCACCCACTCGTTGCCCACACGCACACGAGGTTTGATCAAGGCCTTCAAGAAATCCTCGTGATTCACACCGAAATTGACGGCAGCGTGTTTGGCGTCTAGAAAAGACAATTATGGCGGCTTCAGCTCTTGTCTTTGTTGACTGACATTGAGCGGAATGAGGAAAAGAAGTGGTCTCAGAAGCATGATTCCACTTTGTTAGAAGCTGACATCAAGCTTGTCTCACTGATCTGCTAAGCTGATAGCTTATCAGCAGCTGGTCAAACTGATAACTGCCTAGACAAACATTTCCCCAAACAATGTCACCGCACTGATAGCTTATTATTAGCGAATCAGCTGATGATAAGCTAGGATTTCAATGAGGTAACAAATCATGGGTTTTTGGTCGAATTACCTTCATCAGTATCGACCTCGGCCTGTTCTTCGCGAGGGCGTTGCTTGAACTTCATTTCACCCATGTGCATGATAGCGGCGCACAGTTTGAACATGTTCAATTTCTCGTCAGCGGAGAAAGCCATGATGTCGAAGGCTTCCTGAAGAGTCGAGTCAGCAGAAAGGGCGATGCGAAGGGAGTCGGGAACTCACATCGGTCAGACGCATTTCTTCCTTGTCGTCCATACCATCCACAGTCAACTCGGCCTGGGAGACGAAGTGGTAGTACTTGATGTCGTTGGTCAATAGCAATTTTTCTGAAATGGTAGTTTAGTATTTTCGAGTTAGAAATTGAATTTGTTCCACACCTTAAGACCGCAAAACTTACCTCTCAAGCCAGAAATTTGACCAGACATAATTTGGTAAAAGATGTGGTAGCAACGATGTCCAGGGGCTTGGAAGATGACACGAGATTTTTCCAGCAAGTCTGAAACGTAGTTTAGAATCATTTGTTTTTCACGGTGCTTTCTGATTGGCTATCTCAGAGATAAGCCACGCCCACCACGCGGGCTCGCGTATTTCTCACCAGCTGACAGGTAAAGTACTTACAATGCTCGATATCACCACCGGCCAATTTACCGCGGCCATCGAAGTGGATACGAATAAATTTACCGAAACGGGACGAGTTGTTGTTACGGACAGTCTTGGCATTACCAAAGGCCTCTAAGACGGGGTTGGTTTGCACGATTTGTTCTTCCAAAGTAGCCTGAAAATGATTTAGCATAAAGTATCTGTTACAAGTTAGGCATGTGGTTTTTCTCACTTTTTTCTCGCCGGTATCAGCACCTTTCTTGGCGGCAGCAGCAGCTTGGGTGGCGCCGACGATGGCGAAATAGGCAATGACCTTCTTCGTGTTCTCAGTCTTACCGGCGCCCGATTCACCAGTGATCAACATGGACTGATGCTCGTGGTCTGAAAATTGCTTATCAGTGATAAGGTACAGTGGGACTTATCAGCCAATTTCGGTCTGAGATTGATGTGGTCCTATCGCTAGAGATAAGATAAGACTTGCAGTTGGTGATAAGGTATCAGTAGTAAGAGTTTTTGCCACACTGATAAAACCTAATCAGTTCAATGCAGATTAGCGAAAGGTCGAGTGCTGCTGTAAGCCTGTCCAGTCTTATCGATGCAAACATGTGCAACTAATCACATCAGCAATCTATTGTGAAAAGTTGGGAAAGTACTGACCTTATCAGTTAGTGATAAGCCCACCACATTCACCAAGTCACATGCTTGGAGGCAATTGTTATCAGAGGACACACTCAACTCACCTTGCATCATGTAACGATAAGCTTCATCGGAAGCGGCGAACAAGTGGGGTGGCATCTCGTTCCTACGCTTTCCAATGTACATCTTGATGACGGACTCGGTGTAGATGGGCAGACGCTTGTACGGGTTGATGACCACCTGCACGCACACTCACCCTTACCACCAGCACCACAAACCAAGACCAGACTACTTACGCAGAAAAGACCAGAGTAGGTCTGAAAAACAGTGAACGTACTGTTACAACTTGGCACCAGCAGCGGTTACAGTATGCCTTACGTAAATCATCATGACGAAGTAACGTTGGCGCAAATTGTTGAGTACGCTAGCGTCGTTCAAAAATGTCAAATTGGCCATGTCTTCAGTTTTTTCGAATTTCGGTGGATTCATTTCTTGTACTTGATCTTTTTTCAATGTTTGCTGAAATGAGTGGCCAGTGTGCTTACGGCAGTGTAAAGTGTGTTGTGGTGTACCTCGTTGCCCTTGGCCGTAACCACGGTCACCACATCTCCTTTGGTCGCCTTGATTTCTGCCGCGATATATCCTTCATCCGGATCCGAAATCCATACATTCTTTTTAGAATCGTACGGTTTCGTCTGATCTTTCAACGCGTCCTCCATTTTTTGACGCAAATACACCCAACCTGGATCTGTTTACAAAAAAAAGATTAGATTGCGTTATAAATTTGCATAATTAGCAAATACCATCTTCATTAGCCGTGAATGACATTTTCGCTGAGGACAATTATTTGTGTGCCCAAGATGGATCGTGGAAGAATTCGTAATTCGGGGAGGCTTTTAGCTGAAACGGGCTTTGGGTGCCTGCGCGAGAGTCACGCCTTGGCCTTGCTACTACGCCGAGCGATGGGCCGAACTGGAAGAAGCTGCCTGGAGGGCCTGCAACGAGTCGAGCTAAGCTAATGCGCCAGCAGTCGGGTCTATTTTTAATCGAGCCCCTTCGAGTTCACTTCTGGCTACGAAGAAAGAGAAAACGAAGGGTCGACAACGAGCTGAGGCGCATTCGGGAACTAGCCTCGGGCGAGAATGATTGGAACCGATGGCGAATGGCGTCAGAGACGAAAATGCTTTTCGTTCTAGGAATTCAACTCTTCGAAACTTGACTAAGGAACAATGAAACCAGGCTCCACTTAGCTCACCAATGACTGATGACTTTCAAACAAGCCGTTGCGTCAATGATAGTTTTTCAGCCAACTTTACTCGCTCATATTCCAATATCGAGTTGATGAAAGTCACAATTTATATCACTACCAATTCAATCTCAAACTAATCACCCAACGAACTTTTGCAAAGCAGTTTGCAAAGAAAAATGTCATTTTTGAAATGCACGCTTTACACTGTCCCTAAATTTCTCTTATAAATTTCGAATTTTGAAAGGAAAAATTGAATTTCACACAACAACATTGCAAGTGCGCATTCATCGTTCAGGAACGAGGATCAGTTTGCACGAGTTTTTTTCGAAGGGCTAAATGGGTGTCTGGTAAGAAAAAGGTATTTGACAAAGCTGAGCCAAATGATGTCAGTGAAAAGTAGAAACATGTGGTGTGGACACACGCCCTGTATATTTCTCCCCACTCCCTTTTTGGCCTCTTCCGCCCGAGCCTGTTTACCAGACGTGCATGGCGTAAGCAATGACAAAAGGTTGCGTCAGTCAAAAATTGATGTTTGAGGATCGAGTATTTTCGAAAAGCCATCATTGAAGGAGAAGAAATGCTCGTAATCGCCAGTTCACATCGAGGATGAGCCTGAGCTTAAAACAGAGACTCGGCTGGAAGGTGGATTTTCTGGGCGAGTGCGAAAGAGGAGGTGCGGCTTAGTTTTGTGTGCTGACCGTGGTCACCGTATTTTATGCATTAGTCAAAACAAAAAAAGTGCGAGGTGCCTTGGAGAGCGAGGTCTCTATTTCAGCAGAGAAAACAGTGTAAGACATCTAAATTTGTATTTTGGGTTGTAGAGAGCTGGAAAAACAGCAGGGCTTTTTAATGTGATCAAGGATCCCAGATTCTACGACCAGCAATGGAAGGGTGAAATGGCTCCATGGGGCCCAGAAGACGAAGGGGACGGGAAGGGCAAAAACCATATCACAGCGCACGTTGTGGGAGGCAGGCGACTTTGGAACTGTTGATCGAGAATGTGACCCTCTTGGCGCAGATTTTGCTGATTTCAGCTCTCCCCGTTCTCTCCCAGGTGAGCTAATGAAGGCGACAGAATATGCGATTTCACGGATCTCGTGCAATGCCTCTCTCTACGGCCTGTGCACAAATGGTATAGTCGTATAGACAAAAATTTTCTGACAGTTTTTCTTGATTTTTAATTGGGATTATTTTCAAAAAATCCAGAAAATGTTGCTATTCTGTTTAAAAAAGCTTCCAAGACGGGATGCGCGCAAGCTTTTGTAAAGAGGAACGTTTTATTTATGTAAAACTGTCATCAGCGGCTTGTAGCGGGAAATTCAAATTTTGCATCGTACGAGATCTGCGAAGTGGTCTTTACAATCGAAACATCACCTTCATTTTTGCATTTTCCGAGTGCTCTGTTTTTCTAGGAAGGTGTGCATGTCAGTGGAAGAGCACTTTGGATGGAATGCAGGATCGTGAGACCACACAGGCTCCTAGATGGAACTTACAGCCAGATCGGATGGCGGTTTGTCGGATCGGATCGGATCATGTGAAATACATGCAATGTTTTTCAACAACGAAAAACTCATCAACTTTTTTCGAAAGGTTGCTCCCAAATAAACATACAGTATTTATTGGTGCCATGACACAAGCAGCGCCCCTCTCACGGATGAAGTAAAGTAAAGAAGATGCATGCTGCTCATAAATGACTGATCGCAACTTCAAATTTCTTTATAAAAACGGATATTTCCACTTTTTCCCACAAGACATGCAACTCTAATGAGCAGAAAAAAGGATGCATTAAAGCAGATATTTATCTTATCTCACTCATTGCAGGAGTTGGAGGAAAATTGCGCAATAATTAGTTGTTTGGCCGCTGTCATTTGCAGACACCATAGGCTTAGAATTTCGGATCTGTTAGCTCAAATCCGATCCGAATTTCCGGATAACGAGTTTTTAGATGTGATCGGATCGAATAACTGATCTGAACGGATGGCATCCGATCTGATCCTGCGCCGTGAGCAGGCGACAAAGCACCTGCAGAATCGTGTCAGCACACGACGAATGGCCACATATTTTCTTCAGTTGGCAGCATCCTGTATGAAAAGCCTAGTTCAGTCCAGGATTTGATACTGTTTGACTACATCACATAAATGAAATAAGATTGAAGTCACTGATGCTGGTCTTTTCAGCCACTTTTCCTCAATCTGACAGCGGAAAAAGGGTTGATGCCAGCGAGAAGGTTGGAGAGGAAAAGCTGCCGCACATGAAGACTATTTCGATTCTTGTGTTTTTCTAGCTTTTGGATTGCAGAGCCATAATTCTGGGTAGCAAAGAAAGGTTACTTTTGGCTGAGGATCAGAGATCCGGAAAAAAGGTTTGCAAAAGTACATCCTGTCAATTCGGTGATTAGTTTCGTGACACCTTTGTCGCTTGAGGGTCTTTGAGTGAAGTCATAAGAAAAAGCTTGAGTGAAAATTTTATGGCGAACTTACGCTGACCCAGCGTCCCCACGTTTTGCGAGAATCCTGCAGTGTACAGTACACTGCCAGGAGAACCACAGGAGGAGCTAGCATCAGTATGTGCCTTATTCCATTGCGGGTGTGTGGTGCCTGCTGCCGCTGTGATGTGCGATCTCTTGTTCCTTGCTTCGATTCTTCGCCTTGTTGGGGCAAAGTTCAATGGTTCATTGCCAGCGTCGATCAAGGACAAATGTTCCGACATTCCCGACATGTATCCGTACGGCGATCACTGCTTGTTCGTCAGCGAATCTACTTATGGTTCTCGTCAAAACGCCAGTTACGCCTGCTCTAATTTGCCGGTCGCTTCGTCTGCGTGGCGTCTGCCTCAAATCGATTCGAGTTCTGAAGCGAAATTGCGATTGCCAGTCAAAGAATGGCTTTTAAAAAACAAGAATAGCCATAGCATGATATTTTGGATCGACTTGATTCGCGACGACAAAAAAGAGACCAATTTGACGCAGTGGCGCGACGCGAGCAAATGGCGTTCTACATTCGATAATCGCACGTTAGATCAGTTGTTCAACGATCAGGATCCGCCCTGGTACAAATATGCAAAGCCCAGTAAGCGGAGAGAAACCTGCGCCGTAGCGATGGTCGACAATGATTCCCGATTGCATTTATCCGAGATTTCCTGTGTGACAATGTCATTACTTATCAACGCCCAAGTGTGCGAATCGTACGTAAATTCGACCAAAATGGAGATTCCAGCCACTATTCTGGCCAAAATCGACGGGGAAGACAGAACAGATGATAAAAACGAATTCGAGCGATGGAAATGGGCACTGATTGGCGCTGGTGTGACCATGGCTGTCATGTGCGTTGTGCTCCTCCTGGTCGTCGTCGTCCTTCGTCGTCAATATCGACGCAAACTCATGCAGGCCATGGCCATGAGAAGGGAGCGTGACGATGACACTCAAACCGTGAGCACCTGTACGTCGCAGCTATCGAGTAGCACTGCTTCGAGCCTGTCTATGGACAGTTCATTCTTTCCGTCCGAGAGGGAAAACGTTCGAAAACCGATCCGAAAACTCCAGGCTAAAAAAGGCGGAAAGAAGTGACGATAAGATTGACGATAAGCCCTGTGGTCTCTTCCTGCAACGCGCCTTTTACTTTTCATGTAGAAAAATTTCAGCGTTTTCTTCCGTACCAGGCAACAGAGGGGAGGATCTCGCTGGTTAAGCTCAAATCTGCCGCTTGCGCGACTCTCATCGCACGAACTGCGGGCGTACTGTAACCGCTGAATATGCCTGTAAGGAGCTTCGCTGGTGTCACAAGGTAGGCTGCGCGTGACTGAAAATGGAGCCACTCCAGCCATAGTTGAACACGAGTTGGGGTTGAGGTGGTTAGAATTCAGGATTGCCTAAATCACCAGTTATACTGACACTTCAATAAATTTCCCTTGTGACCAGATCTGTCATTCAATCGCGTATGAAAAACTGAAACAAAAACCAGCAAATCAGTCCGGTGGAAATTTCGAAACGGCTTCCCAATACAGAAATGTGTAATCGAAGACACTGTTATGAGAAAATTTGAATTTCCGCTGCTGATGCTCAGGCAGTGCTGATCGCTTCGAGAGCAGCAGTAGTGTGCGTGGATTACGGTAACCCTGGTGACAGCCGTTGGTGCGTAGCAGTCGTTTGCTATTGCCAGCCGACACGTATCCGAGTAAAAATTGTTTATTTACTTGGTTAGTCATTCACATTATTCCGGAATCTTTTTCTAATTACCGCCCAATTAATTATGGGTGCCGTTTTGGGATTATTAGGCGGTGCTGGTTGCGCGGCCCAAGTAAGCTTGTTGAATGTTTTGTGTTTTTTAAAACACTAGGCCCTAGGCTATATACATACGTCCAACATGTAGGATTTTATTATCGATCGATGATTTCGGCAGCACATATTCTGTTTTCTGTCCATTTTAGCTCGCTTGTTGTTTCGGCAGTGCGGCTTGTGGTTTGTGCTGTGGTTCTTGTCCAGGATGCAAGAACAGTACGAGCACGCGATTGATGTACGCCCTGATGCTATTTTTGGGCACGTTGGTCGCTTGCCTGATGCTGGTACCGAGTATCCAAGAAAAAATGAAATCTGTAAGTATTTGTCTATATTCGGTCGGGATTACTAAAAATCTAAACATGAGTAAACAGAAGAGAATGCCAGGCGAATCGTAAGCATCAGAATATGACCATAAAATACGGAATAAAAATCTGGTGCGACCGATTTCGTTGCGCTTTTTCATCCAAAAAACACAAATTTGCGAACTCGTTTGCTTAATTTTATTTTTTCTGTCTTATAGGCGAATCCGTTTTGCGAGAAGATAGCTGGCAAAGAGTGCACGGACGCCGTCGGCTATCAAGCAGTCTATCGCATGTGTTTCGCAATGGCCGCATTTTTCTTCTTGTTCATGATAATCATGATCAAAGTGAAATCGTCCAAAGATCCCAGATCGAAAATACAAAACGGGTAAGTCACCGATGTAATTTTAGTTCTCGTTAATACCACGTTTCAAGTTAATTCGCATTTTTTAAATGTTTGCTTGTTTTTTAGTTTTTGGTTTTTCAAATACGCCGCTTTGATCGGATTGGCCGTTGGAGCTTTTTATATTCCTTACGGTGATTTCGCTACGGGTAATAAATTTTTATTGATTTCTTGACTTTTTTGCCTAATTTTTTATGTTTCAGCTTGGATGTACATCGGAATGATCGGTGCATTTTTGTTCATATTGATCCAACTGGTGTTGATTGTCGATTTCGTGCATAGTTGGGCCGAGAAATGGGTTGGAAATTACGAAGAGACCGAAAGTCGTGGTTGGTACGCCGGTATGTGAAATGTTTTTTTTTAATTTTCAAAAATAAATTAATTTTTTATAGCTTTGCTCGGCTTCACATTCTTGCATTACGCTCTGGCGTTGACGTGCGTCGTCCTATTTTATATTTACTACACTAAGGTATTGTTAGTTTAAAATAATGAATAACCTATGAGAATTTTTGTTTTCTTGTAGCCCAACGATTGTGGTATGAATAAGGCGTTTATTAGCGTCAATTTGATTCTTTGCGTTTTGGTATCGATCGTATCGATTTTACCGAAAATTCAAGAAGCGCAACCTCGTTCTGGATTATTGCAGTCGAGTTTCATCACTTTGTACACAATGTACTTGACTTGGTCGGCCATGGCCAACGAGCCGGGTAAGAAGATTTGGGGGAGGGAGAGTTTGGTTTAAGTATGGGCACTTAACCCTTTCTGTCGAACCCCCCCCCCCCCCCTCAGGTCCAGCAGGAAGAAAAAGCGATCAAATTTTGTTGGCTGGATTAAGCCCTGGCCTCCGAGCACAGGCCAATTGTCCAGCCAGCCTACAGTACTGGATGTAAACAGTCATACAACTCACTCACTCGACCCAAACCTGACCTGACGCAATCAGATCAGCCTAACCGTGCCGACCTTGCCCATACTTGATTTGGTGGTTTTTTTGAATAATCGAGATATTGTTTTAGACAAGACGTGCAATCCGAGTTTACTGGATATTTTCGCGCCGCATCGTGCAGGAAATGGGACGACGACGGTGGCCCCGCCCGGTGCCGAATATGCTGGCGTGTCGGCTCAATCGATCGTGGGCATGTTCATTTGGTTCGCTTGCGTCTTGTATGCCAGGTGAGGGACTTATGATCAGTCATCTGAAACTGACTTTTACGCATTTGACGGGTGGGTTTGGCCATTATTTATATCTTGAAAAATCAAGGGTGGCTTCAAATATAATTTTTGGCTGCTAAAGCGGAGGTGCCATTGATCGAAGGGTGGTCTTTGTGTGTATAAAAGTCAGTTTCAGAGGTGCACTTTGAAAATGAAAATTGGGAAGAAGTACGGTGGGACATTACAAAAACGTTACTCTGAGTGGGAATCGAACCCGTCATTGCACCTGTTCGTACGAAACAGGTCGGTTTCTATGGCTCTCCGTGTATCAAGATTCAATGCGGGGTCATTTGGTAAGGAGAGTAGGCCCCTACGACTGGTAATTGATACCGTTAGTAATAGGATGGGGTTCGATTCCCAGTCAGGGTAACATACATTTTTATGGTTGTGTGCCTTTCAGCATTCGTTCGTCGAGTGTGACCTCGGTGGGAAAGATTACTGGAAATGTGGAAACGACCTTGATCGCTGACAAAGGTGAGCAAAATTGTTGATGGGCGAGGGTCAGCCTATGACCCTCCTAAATCTGGGACGTGTCATAGGCGATTGTGAAAGTGACCCCGGGCAGTGTATTGCTTGCAACTGGGTTGGGCGAGTGGGGCCCTGTTGGTGTCTATCAGTCCACGACGAATGGATTGCTTGCACGCGGTGACTAACTGGGCACGTCTTTTTTTTGCTTGCACGAAACAGGCGGTGATGGGAACAGATGCTCATCGGTGGCGTTTAAGCCGTTGTCTGATGCTGGAGGTAGACAATGGTGCCATTGTCAGGTGTGTGGTAATTATCTGTTTCTGTGTTTGTTTGTGCAGGAACATCGTCGGACAGCGAGAAGGGCGAGCGACGTGTTTGGGACGACGAGGAGGAAGGAATCGCGTACAGTTACGCTTTTTTCCATTTCATGTTCTTTTTGGCATCCTTGTACGTCATGATGTCGTTGACGAATTGGTACAAGTAAGTGGCATCGAGGGGGTGCTTGGATGGGGAGTGTATCGAGGCACATTCTAGGCCGGATGAATCGAATATTTTGAAGTTGAACAGCAACATTTCGAGTGTGTGGGTGAAAATTGCCAGCAGTTGGGTGTGCTTGGCCATTTATTTGTGGACGCTGGTGGCGCCAATGGTGTTGCCCGATCGTGAGTTCAATTGAGGGGAGTGTAAAGTGTGGAAGTGGTGTAGTGAGGAGGTGGGTGCAGTGTAAAGTGGATTGACGAGTAAGTGGGGTAACTGTGTATTTACAATCGATATTCATGTTCATTTGTGGCTTTGGACTGACCTACTAGACAGTTCGTGTTCGAGTGGTGATCAGGTGCAGTGCGAGTGGACTGCTTTGTTGTATGCTGTCAGCCATATTCTAGCCCTGTTCTGCCCATTGTATTCATGTGCTGTAGTAAAGTGTGGAAAAAAAATTGAGTTTTGTTTGTGAAAAATGCGTTTATGAACGTTTTATACATGATGGAATGGTTGTGAGAAAGTGTTTGATTTGTTGGTTTTTAGCTGCCGAGCATTGTGGTTCGGTCGGGATATTGTTCCGAAGTGATCGATTTCAGAGTTGGTTGGATTTAGGTAAGGAGTGGTTGTTTGATAAATCAGTTGAATCATTTTTGTGATCGATCGAATCGATGTCGATCAATATTGAATTATTGATCGATGATTAAAAAAGCAGGAAAGGTCGAACTTGTAAATGGTGGTTTGAAATCAATAAATCTATTTGATCGATCGATTTTCGATTGTGATCGATCAAGTGGATGTCGATCAATATTAAATTAGTGATCGGTTATCAAAAACGCAGGAGAGGTCAATCATAGTTGCAGAGTTGAATGTAGTAATCGGCTCAGTGCCATTTTTTTGGGTATTTAAAATTGAAGGATCGATTGATCGCCGATCGATCAATCGATCTGCGCGATCTGCGATCATTGATCGATTGATCGCCGATCGATCAATCGATCATCTACTACTTAATTTGAATTAAGCGATCGATCATCGATTATAATTAGCGATACGACTGATTGATCGATCAATTTACTGATTCATAGTCCCCGAGCTTATCGATTATGCGCTCTAGGCAAAGTTGAGTGATCGAAGATGACTGGAATCGAATCGATGGAGCGATATATCGGGCCAGTAAACCCGGCCGTGTATCCACATTTGACAATAACGTTATTAGGAATTGGAATATTCTTTATGGCTTGGTTTTTTGTTTATGAAGTGACATCGACCAAGTACACGAAAAGTTTGATGAAAGAATTATTGGTTGCCTTAGTGGCGGCTGTGTTCGTCGGATTTGGAGTTTTGTTTTTAATGTTATGGGTGGGAATTTACGTTTAATATTTGAATTATTTCATAAAACAAAAAAGGCGGGAAATTTGAAATGGGAATACGTTGCACTTATTGTTGAATTTGAATTTTTTTGACTTTAAACTTAGCTATAGACGGTTTGGTTTTTGATATGCATGAAATGTTCATTGATAATGTGGGCATACGCTAGTAAAGTTTGGGTGAAATTTACGGTTGCGTTTGAATTCCCGCTTATTTTTTAAGCGGATTTACCGCCAGTTTAAATTTTTAAATTTCGCATCCCTTACGACACAAACATTCTAGCTCGTATGAATTATGAAAGTCAAAGAAGGGAAAAAATTATAACGAGGAAATGACAAAAAATCGCTGGATGCAATTCCAGTTGAGACAGAGAGTAGGCGAGTTCAATCTAATCCCAGGCCTTGCATTCCGGGTGGTATATCGACGGGTACGTTGTTCACATCGACTCCGCGCGCCAGCATTCGTTGCTCGGCCACGTATCGTCGAAATTCATCCAAGGCCACATTAAATTTGGCCAAAACTAATTTCTTTTCTTCATGAATTTCCAAATCTTGTTCTAAAGTTTGTTTTTGAAGTAATAAAACGTCTTTTTTCAATGCTTTTAACGAAGCGTCATTATTCGTAGCCGTATTTAATTTACGTTTTTGCGCGTTATATTGAGTTGATTGTAGGCCGGCCCCGCGTTTATTCGAGTTTGTCGAGGTGGATGCGGCGGTGCGACCATTTCGGATGGGTGTTAGTGTACGCAGTCCGCCCGGCTGGATGGTGGGTGTGAGTGGAATGTGGGCTGGTGGACGTGCCAGTTGGACGACGGTCGGACCAGGATTGTATTCTTGCTGAACTGTTTGAGCCGCTACGTAATCTTCGTCGGCTTCGTCCACGGAATCGTCCAGGTCGTCATCGTCGTCCTCGTAGTTGGGTGAAGGCACTTGGATATATCCGTCCAGATTCATCGGGTCATTCGCTGAGGCCTGCGCGGCGGCCGCTTGCGCGTTTCGCACGGACAATATTTTGGAAACGATGATTGACTCGGCTATGGACATTTGAGGAACGTCGGGTGCATCTTCGCCATTGATTGAACGCAAACCTGAAAAAGGGTTTTTGCAAACGTAACCTCAATTTCGAATTGTGCGAAATCCAAAAGATCTCAAACCATTCAGCGAGAATTTTTTAAATCAAGATGAAATCTCCCATCTCTTCTAACATATTTTTAATGGATAGAAAAAAGTTTACCGTTATCCATTTCGACCATCAAATCACGAATTTCTCGTTTCATATTCTTCAATTTCACGTGAACTTGTTTCACCGTAAATTGTTTTCCCCATTTCGTATTCAATTCGTCAGTCAATTGGTCGTATAATCGATTACGTTCTTTATTAACTTCTTTGCCAAGTTGTCGATCACGACGCATAATATCGTAATTTTGAACATAAAATTCGGCGATATATTTGGTTTGAGCGTCGCTAAATCTAGTTTTTGCTAGGGCAGCATTATCCGAGGTTGACATTGTTACAACACAACGAGCGGGAAGTCCCCAAATCTAATAGAGAATAATCTTGCTGCTTTGACTTGACTTTTTCCAAAATTCCACGATCGATTCGATTCGATCACTCGAGAAAGAGGATCGAAACTTGACTTGCTCTACTCCGCGCGTCAGGGTTACTGTAAATTCAACAGCTGTTTGGCTGGTAAAATTAAGATACAGGTCAACATACAAATAAATGGAAATCTTGTTTTTTAAGGAAAGCGTTTTTCATTGAAAAAAGAAAAAGCTTTTTGAAGTAGTATTTGCTGTACCGTGGTTGAAACTTTTTAAAATTCTGACTGTATCTCGTTATCTCAAACCATATTTTACATACAGTGAAAAGTACGGTATTCGCATTCGAAGATCAGAACGAAAATTAAGAGGGGCGTGGCCTACAATGCAACAGCCAATCAGATCGGGTCATTGCCCGACAACATTTGCATATCAAACAAAACTTTATAGGCGAGTATTTCGTACAAAATAAAGAATCAGAAATTGGCAGAGCATTACATAAGATCATATACAACTCAAGACTTCGTGAATTTCGCGCCGCACAGCGTGAGGACAGGGTAAAAGATAGAACTCAATTTTACCGTGTCTCAGCATACGAGTGTGAGGGTCTCTTCAATAATAGCTGGCAGATCATGCGAGGCTATCTCAAATTCCAAAGCCCTCGAGTCCGGGAGGAATGTCGACGGGGACATTGTTCACATTGACCCCCCTGGCCACCATCCTTTGCTCGGCCAAGTGTCGTCGAAACTCATCGATGGCCAAACTAAACTTGGACACTGCCGCTTTCTTCTCGGCCTGATATTCCAATTGGCTCTGGAATACTTGTCGTTGCAAAAGTAGCACTGACCTTTGCAGGGCTTCCAGTGCCCCATCGGTGCTCGATGAAGAAGGCGACGGGAGGGAAGCAGCGGCCGTTACAGCCTCGGGGTTCACTAAACGTGGTCGTTTCGGTTTCGGTGCGGGTGGATCAGTGTAAGCTGGCGCGGGGGCAGGACGTCGCTGCTGAGGGGTGATTGGCTGCTGAAGGGAGCGACGCGCTGAAAAATGCTGCTGTTAAGACACGCTTCTAATCAGACAGAAGAGCATCACTAAATCCTATGTTTTTAGCGTCAGCACAGGCTGTGATGCTGGTAGCAAAGACTGAAGATTCACCAAGACTGACGACGTCATCAGACTCCATGCTGGAGCTCGAATTGAACCTCTGTGAGTGACAGAATCCTACAGGCCCATTCCCAGGGAGTGCTCTCTCTTACCAGCCAGCGTATTGCGTCTTGATTCGACCCGAGCTTGCACTGATGGACTTTGCAAACGTAGCAAACACACGTCGCACCGTTTCACGAATTCCGCAATGTCCTGCGACATGCCAGGCCACCAATATTTGTTTGATACACGCCTGGAAAGTGCAGAAATCTGTTGAAGCTGTATTTCTTGTGCACATGTCTGAAAGAATGCCCATTCGATGGTACAGTTTAACTTGGCGCCAACAGATTTGGTCAGAGATGAGACCCAAGCGGGGGAAGGAGTGAGGTGTGGATGAGGGAGGCTAAACTTGCGAGTCGCAGCAGCACTCAAGATGATGTGAGTGCACAGTCCACAGGTCACATGACAGTTCCAACAGAGCACACTGGGCGATCTCCTGCCAATCTTCAAGCGCATGCAAGAGAAACACGTTGCACGCTGGCACTAGCAGATGAAGGGAGTCTTATCATGGTCCAAGATTGCAAGCTGCAACCATAGCTTTTAGTCATGTCTTAGCGTGCCATATTTCATCCATAGCCAAGCACTACACAGCGCACTCGATGGCACAATCATTTTTCTTCTAGCGGGAGTCGAACCCTCCCCCATAAATGCGAATCCGACGTGAGAGGCAGACTTTTTTACCACTACGACACGAGCTGGGCCAGCTTCCAGTCACCCGCTCCGTGTCATTCATCCGAGTCAGAAATACAGGCCTCTCAGACAGAAAAGGACCTGAAACCAGGTCAAGGAAACCGGAGGGTCCAAGCCTGTTAGTCCAAAGAGAGGAGTGGTGCATTGGCTGAGTATGTGGAGTGGACAAGGGTTCGATTCCCACCACTGCAAGTCACTTTCGCAAAACGCACGAGGTTTTTACATCATTTAGAAAAGCATGGAGGCTTGATCGAAGATTGCGATTGCCGAAGAGTGGAGGCTGCAAGGCGATAGCGAGAACAAAACCAGGATGGATGGAGAAGGGCTTCCGTGTCCTCGACCACCCCTCTACCACACGCAAAACTGGAACAGTGCTGCATGAAACAGATAAACTGCGCAGTTGAAGCTAAAGCAAACTACAAAATTCACAAAAAGTTATCCCTCACTCTCGAGTTCCAGACGCAGTCAAATGATTTCCATTCAAGCCGATATGATATTCCCGAATGGCCTGCTCAATCTCGCCGCTCCCTTGCACCAAAACTTTCTGCGATTCGGCCAGTCGTTTTTCCGCGTCGTCCATAAATTTCCCTGAATTCAATCGGTTTTCTATTTTTTTCAGATAAAATATTACACTTACCTTCGCGAAGATGATGTAACTCTCCATTTTTCAAAACGAAAGATTGGCTGACTTTCCTCAATTGTCTTTTTTGACTATCTTTCAAATCTTTGGGATATTTATGCGTTGTCAAATAAGAAATCATTGCTTCATATTTTGCAAATTCCATTTTTTAAATGCCCCGAAATCACGAATTTCTTGACCAAAAGTTCAAGGCAGCCACCAGACGACTGTAATTTGACGATACAGCGACTGTGCGTTATCGCACTTAGTGACCAGCGTTATAAGTTATAGCGAAGTAACAGTTTTCCACCGAAATTACAACAATTTTCGATTTCCAGCTACTAGAATCATCTAGTAAGTGGCACGCATTATATTTGACTCGATAAATCCGTCCATTGTTTGCTGGCGGTGATGAATAATTGTTACATACTGACTGTGTGATTTTTCGCGTTATACGTTATAGCGAAAATTATTACCGCTCAGCGCGGGAACAGCTGTGTGACAGTTTTTGATCTTCTTCCCTTCAATTTGGTGAAGAAAACATGGCGAACGAAAAGGTTTTACTTCCGATGTTGAATCATTTACGTAAAAAATTTATTTTACCAACGAATCGAATATCGGGTTCGAATGTAAATCGATGGTTTCCATCGCATATGTACGTTTCTTTGAAAACAATGCAAGCAAAGTTGCGAGGTGTGGATTGCATTGTTGAAGTGCACGATGCTCGGATTCCATTTTCGGGAAGAAATGAAGAATTTCGTAAATTATTATATTCTATTCGACCGCATATTTTAGTGTTAAATAAATGCGATTTAATCGATTCGAAATTAAGATCACGAATTGAAGTAAAATTGAAGAAAACAAACACAAATTTGGAACATATTTTATGGACTAATTGTAAATTAAGACAGAAAAAATCGATCGACGATTTCATGAAAGTGGTCAATTTAAGTGTGGAAAATATGATGAGATTTAATCGAGCTGCTCGAACTGATTATTCGCTCATGGTTATTGGTAAGTTGTCGTCAAAATGGTTGCTGATTGTTTGGAGAATCTGGATTCTGAGTATGAGCCATCGCGGACTGCAGCTGAGAAAATGCTTTTAAAAAGTCAAAAAGTTGAACCCTGAGAGGGAATCGAACCGTGGCTAGGGATGGAAGCGACCATCCTGCTCACGCATACCTTATTTTTGTATCCGTGATCCCGCTAGGCGCTTATTCTGTCATCAGTGAGACCTCTCCAGCAGCTTGAGCGTTTTTTCACCAAAAGTCGTGTGGTTGGGGAAATATCCATCTGAAACCATATTTTACTCAACATGGTATTTTGGCATATTTGTTCCTACAGACAAGCCTGCTTCCATGTTCTGTAATCCTTGCGCCGATGATAAGAACAGGTTCTGAATTTGAGCTTGATATCTTGGCTTCAGCTGACAGCCGATCACAGTCAGTAATTGGTTCCGATGCGTAAAAGTGGGTTTCAGATACTGATGTTTTTTTGATCCGATTTGAAACATGCGGATTTTCCCCACATTTTTAAAATACGTTTGAACTTTTTCCTGTCATATTAGTTAATCCATCCTGAAAAATCACATGGCTCCGATTGGTGTGTAGAAGTGAGTTTCAGATTCGAACTTTTTTTAAAACTGGATGTTTCTTTTTTTAGGTATTCCCAATGTGGGCAAATCAAGTTTAGTCAATGCTATAAGAAATTTCTGCGGATTAAGTTCAGCGGCTAAAATAGGCGCGAGGCCGGGCGTTACTCGATCAGTGCAAGAGAAAGTTCGCATTCAAGGGTCGCCTTTGATTTACATGATGGACACGCCTGGTGTGGTGGCACCGAACATACGAGATGTGGATGTGGGAATGAAAATGGCCTTGTGCGACACGGTAGGTTAGAGGGTGCGAACGGTCTACCGGGATACACACCCTGACTGTGCGTGCAATGCACGTCTGCTTGTCTCGCCAAGATTTGAACTGCCCTTTCGACATTGTGCCGGGGTCGTGGCCTAGCGGGTTAAGGGTCTGCCTGTCAGGCTGGGTGCGCAGTTACAGGGGAGGGTTCGACTCCCGCCTCGGTACAAAATGATTGTCAAATATGTGTTCCTTAGCCCTCGAGTGCGCTGTATAGTGCTTGGCATGGATAAAGTATGACATGACATGACATTTTGCAGTTTAGCAGCAGTTGCAGTAATGGAAGAAAATAAGGACTCGCAGGTTTTGGATTCATGTGAGTGGCCAAAGCATTGCACCCCACCATACCAAGGAAAGACGGGTGGCTCCATTAGCATTGGAATCAGACCCGACTCGTGACCTAGCAGTCAAGGCGTCTGTTTCTCACGCTTACAGGGAAGAGTTCGACTCTCGCTTGGGTAAAAATTCAATGTTAGCTCTCGAGCGCACTGTAAAATGCTTGGGTACATACAGGCCGACAGTCTGAACTTCAGCCTATAAATGCGCAATGCTCTGACAAAATGGGTGCGCATCCCTAAATTTTGCCGTTTTTCGTGCGCAATCCCTAAATTTCGCTGTTTTTCGTGCGCAATCACTCAATTTTGCCTTTTTTTGCTTCAAAATCGCAAAATTTTGCTTTTTTTAGTGCGCAATCACTCAATTTTGCCATTTTTCTTTAAAATCACAAAGTTTCGGCACTTTGGTTTAAAATCCTTCAATTTTGCTATTTTTGGGGCGCCATTTAGCTGTTTTCAGCTTACAAGCGCTAAATTTTGCTGTCTTTGGCTGCGCTAGATGATCTTTTTTTACAGGAACTGTCAGCCGTTAATTTAAATATTCGCGTAATATCTAACGAACTTCTTCATCATCACGAACTCGCACGCGATATCAGGGCCCGCTTTTCAGCAAATCTGCCTCTTAATCAGTCTCAATCCATGGTATCACGTCTTCATTTATGGCATATTCGAATCGATGCGTACAAGGTTCCATCGTAGCACTCGCATTTCCATGACATGAAGGGCCTGCTTGTGCCTCGTGGTCTCTGGCCAACACCCAGTCAGTAGCGTGTAGCAGGGCAGAACTCGGTCTCGTAAATCTTGAATTTGGGGCAGAGAAACACCCAGCCGTCATGGCGCTGATTAAGGGGGAGGTTTCGTAGAGAGAATCACCATCACGCCAAATGATGGAGCCGAGATATCTGGATGCGTCTACTTCAGATCCTCTCCTTTCGTGCTGATGTCACATTGGTTTGTGGGCGGCACTTCATGGATTCAGTCTTCACGTTCAGGCGGAGTCCGCAGTCGCCGAATCGATCATTGCAGCACTGACTGCGAGTGTCTTTTTGGAGCCCAGCGGGTTGCTGATTTGCAAGGAAGACATCGTCTGCGTACAGAAGTGACCGCTACTAGAGGCGACTAGAGGTCCGCTGTCGCTGTGTCAAGTACGCAGAATAAAGAGGAGGGGCGATAAGGCCTATATTTGCTGCTCGGAGACATTGATGGCGAATGAAGCATAGGGCCACGCTTCAGACCAATTTGGTAATAGGACCTCGGTACATCAGACATAGGATTCGGGGATCTTGTGTGGCCGAAGGGCATGCCGTATAAGGTAGTAGGGGATGTGTCGAAGGCCTGAAGGTCAGGGAACGCAATATGGATAGTCGTTCTTTTCTCTCGATGCTTCTTATGGAGCAATAAAGCAGCATCAGTGGCATCCATGGCGCCGCTCTTTTGACAACACTGCAATGGTTTGGCGTGGTTCTGATTCTTTCGTGGCAGAAGATGTGTCTGGTGTGGCACATAAGTGGAATCGGTCAGTAATTCTAGTATCCTAGACATATCGCGTCGACACCTGACGCAGCTTCGGTGTGATTCACAATCCTTGGCAAAGTATGCTCAGCTTCAGCCAAATTGAGGCACCTGCCGCTCAACGATGCAGTGGCTTCACGTGCAGTCTTTTTCTTTGTGACGGGTTTTCGCCTAATTTCCAACTGCGAAACAACAACAAATTGTGGTCATCATCAATCGCTGAAATGGACATCCGCTTCCTGGAAAATAGCGGTGGCCCGCTTGTCACATCCCATTCGCTTGCTGGCATCAGTCCATTACAGTAGGTAGGATCTTGCTAGATTTCCAGTTGAAGAAGATTTTTGCCAATTCGTGTAAAACGTCGCATTTCTTTAGATGAAAGCGCAGCGTCAGGTGAATCATCGCGTCCACAATGCGCTTCCAATGCGCACTGGAGGCGACCATACCTCGCGAGAGTGATACCAATGCGCACTGGAGCCAGATAGACCAGACTGCGCAAAATTTGCTCCCATGCGCAAAATAAGGGTGAATTTTAAAAAATTTTCTTGGGCCGCGACTGCGCAATCCCCCCATCTTTTTCAAAATTCCCAAAAATTTTGAAGGTCAGCCTATAATTATTATAGGCTGTTATAGGGTGTCGGCATGTATGCTTGGGTATGGGTAAAGTATGGTGCACGGGGAAACTCTTGACAACCAGCCACGACCACTTTCTGTCTGCACACACCTTGTAGTCCACGTATTGGCTGTCATGTCATATTTCATCCATAGCCAAGCACTGTACTAGGGCTAAGGAACACATATTTGACAATCATTTTGTACCCAGGCGGGAGTCGAACCCTCACCTCGAAGTGCGAGAGACAGACGCCTTGACCCGCTAGGCCACGACTCGGCTGTGCCCTGGTTGACTGAGACAGGATGTATTTCCTTTCAGATCCTGCAGCATTTGGTCGGTTACGACCTGATCGCCGATTATTTGCTGTACACAATGAACAAACGAAGCGATTTCCAATATTTGAAGTTGACTAATCTGACTGAACCAACTGACAATATTCGAAAACTACTTTTCGAAATTGCCTTGAAAAATAATTACACAAGAAGTCAGAAAGTGGCTGGCGAAGATCAGACAACAAAAGTCGTCGATTTGGAGGCAGCTAGTCAAACTTTCTTGAGTTATTTCCGTTCAGGAAAATTTGGCTGTCAGTTCTTGGATTGGGATGCGCTTGATAGTTGAATATGTGTAACAGGTTTGGAAGAAAATGTAGTTTGCGGCGAGTAGTAGAAGTTTATTAGCGCGCACTGTCCCACTGGAAAACTTTTCGTGCAATCTGATTGGCCGAGTGTCGAGGAGACGTGGTCTTGACTCCCATTGGTCGAACCATTTGGGGCATCCTTCCTGCCCTTCTTCCAGATTTGGCTTTTCAGATTCTTTCTGAAGAAGAAACTCGCTAAATAAGGAACAATTTCATGATTTGCGGAACACACGTGAAAAATTCTATGGTGTTGCAGTCGAATTTTTTAATTTCCCGCAGTAATTTTTTACAGAATTTGTTGCGCTGCTTACGTCAAAACAGCGTGGCTTGACTAGTCGATGTGGTGTACTGTATCGAAAAAAAAACAAAACCAGTCGGAAACTTCGACTTCTCGAAAAATTTTTGTCTTTTGTTTCGAAAATGGATAAAACAAAATTACCTCGGCATAAACTGGAAGAATTACGACGAAAAGTAATAGTAAAATTGTGAAATTTATAATTTAAGAAAAATTGAATATTTTAGGAGGATGAAGAGAGAGCGAAAGAAGTTTACAAAGAATTTGTGGAAACATTCGAAGAAGGAAAGAATAAAGTTGGAAAAGCATTCGTTCGCGGAGAAGTCGTCAATCTTGATGCTGGTAATTAAATTTTCTGCTTTTTCGTATGTTTTGCTTTAAAATTAAAAATTTAAAATTTATTCCTTCCTGCTTGTTTTCGTAAAACGGAAATAGCGTACTAATGGCAAGATATTGTATCATAGTTTAGGGAATGCGCTTTTTTTGCTGTTCGATAAGGGTTTCTCTGTGTCCCATATTTCGGGTGAATTTTTTTGAAATCAGTTCGAAAATAATTTTTCATATTTCAGCGGAAAAATCAAGTATGAAACCACGTTTGTACAAGCCGCCGCCAATGTTAGCCAAAGCGGAGAATCCATTCGACGCGGCTCGAAGAGCAGCCGAAGAGAAAGCGAAAAAATTAATGGAAGAAGCGGCGGCAAAAATTCGTCCTCAGAAACCCGTAGCTTCACTTTTCTTTCTTGTTTTGACACCTTTTTATAAAATTTAAAATAATTTTTTACAAAACTTGATACTATGTTTTAATTTTAGGGGAAAAAGAAAGATGAAAAACCTAGATCGAATTTGGAGGCGTTCAAAGAAGAATTACGGCGGTAAGGGCTGTTAAGATTCTCGTGGATTACGCAACTGTGAGTCGATTAGGTGATCGGTAATCGATCGATCGCTCGGGCATTCATGATCGATTGAGTGATTATTAGATGACTGAATCTAGGCTGGGCTGATCTAACTGATCGATAGCCCCATTAACTTTGGGGCTATCGATCGATCGATTTTTCAAGGCAATTTCGAAAAGTAGTTTTCGAATATCGTCAGTTGGTTCAGTCAGATTAGTCAACTTCAAATATTGGAAATCGCTTCGTTTGTTCATTGTGTCAGGACTGATCGATCGATCGGTCTAAGTTATCGAAAAACTCAAATTTAAATCTGATGATAGAGTAAAAATATAAAAATTAGAATAATATTTGCTTTTCAGAGTTCAAGAAGAACGGGAGGAACGACGTAAATTGAGGCGTCAATTACAAGAGCAATTGGGCATGGGCAGCGAGCCGCTGGACAAGATCGCGCCGTCATTGGATAACCCATATTTGGGCACGTACGACTCGGATCCGATGACGACCAATTTATTTATGTCGAACCTGAATCCCAAGGTAGTCACTACGTTGTTGTACGAGTTATCTGAGTGGCCACCGTTGAGTGGGCAACATGTAATAATACGGGTCTTCGATAAAAGAGCAACGAGGAGGACGTGTGTCGAGTATTCGGACGATTCGGACCATTGGCATCCGTGAAAATCATGTGGCCGAGGACGGACGAAGAACGAAATCGAGGATATTTGACTGGATTCGTGGCATTCATGACCAGACGAGATGCCGATCGAGCCGCTGCCTATTTGAAAGGTGAGATCTGCTGGTTTTGGAGAAAACGACTGATTTTTTTGTGAAATTCAATTGTTTCACAGAGGTTGTTGAAATTTCAGGCAGGGAAATATCTGGTTATGAAATGAAATTGAATTGGGGCAAACCAGTGCCGATTCCTCAACATCCAGTTTACGTTCCTCCGAGGATGGTGGAGATGACGTTGCCCCCGCCGCCGTCTGGTCTCCCCTTCAATGCTCAATCACGGAAAGAAGATCGAGAAGCATTCGAATCCAAATGGCAGATACCATCGATGGGCGCTCCGCTGATGGTGGATGCCGAGAAACGACAAGCCTGGGAGAAGGTAGGCCAGGGTGGGGATTGGGTGGAGAGACCTTGCGAAGTGTCATTCGCTTTATCCCACATGCCTGGTGGGTCATGGAGGGTGGGAGGGATTGTTGAACATTCGAGATCCCCTTGCAAAGAAACAGCAACCCGTCAGATTGCCCTTTGCAGGTGTGCAGTGGTTTTTAAAGGATGGGATTATTCAAACGCAAGTCGATCAGGTGATCGATAATCGATTGATTGATTGACTACTGTACACCTGCAAAGGGCAACTAAAGTGTAGGACTACAGTACATGTGCGGCTGAAACATCGACCCCATCATCGGGTTGATGTTTCAGCCGCAGATGTAGTCCTGGACTCGCCCCGCTCTACGTACCTGCCGAGTTTGCTTTGGTTACATGCCGAGCAGGTTGCCGTTTACGGAAAAGGTTTTAGATCAGATGCTTTGTTTTTCGGTTCCTAGGCATTGGGGCGGCTGTGGCGCCTAAAGTTTTTTCAGCAAAGGGCAGCCTGCTCGTCATTTGGGAGGCCCCCTCGTCAGTGCTCGATTGGAAGCACTTGAGTGATCTAGGCGAGGCGGGATGAGAATAATGTTGGAGATCAAAGATTTGTATCATTTTATTGTGCTTGCATAGATGATCAAAAACGCCGTTGTTAAAGTGGTCATTCCGACCGAAAGGTACGATGTTTTTTGGCAATTTTTTGTTGATCATAAGTGAAAGGCGGGAGACAAATTTATAGTCGATATTCAAAGCAAGCAAGTGGATGAATTTGATGGAGGATTTAAATTTTTGGCAATTTTTTAGGTCGTGATTTGAAATGATATTTTTTCAGGCCTTTATTATGTTTGATTCATCGATTGATCGAATTCGTGGTCAGGGAAGGGCCAATGTTCGAGGCTATGATTATGAATAAGGAGATCAGTAATCCGTTGTACAGGTGAGGCTGGTGGGATGGGTTTCGAGGTGCTGAGGATTTGTGGGCGATCTGGGGCGGGGGAGTGAAAGGTGTCTGCCACAGTTTGCTTAGCAGAGCTGGTTAGCCCTGGGTTCAACTCTGGCCGTCTGTGGGCGTCCATAAACGAGGGGGCCTTATGGGGCGGGAGATACTCGAATTTGGGTCCCCTGACGGGCAGGGTATGGTTATCTTATGGGGTAGCGGGGTAGCGACTACGATTGCCGGTCATGCATCCCAGATGGACCCCAGTCGATGGCAAGACAGGGTCCTAGTGTTCGGCCGAGGCCGAGGCCGAGGCCTCGGGTCGAAAGAATCGGACCTCGACCTCGATGTAACCCCCCCCCCGCCTGGTAGGCCGCGGCGAGTGGGAGAGAGTAATCGATACTCTCCCCTGGCTGAAACATCAATTGACGTCCCCCAGCCAGGGGATAGTATCGATTACTCTCTTCCACGCGCCGTGGCCTACCAGGCGGGGGGGGTTACATCGACCTCGAAGAAAGTCATCCTCGGGCGAACACTAGGGTCAACTAACAAACCCCCTCGCTAGTGGGTAAGGGGCCAAAAATCGAGCCTTCCCTGCACCGAGCAGAATGGATAAAAAGAAAGTACAGTGCCTCCTTCACAGTCTTATGACCGCGATGCAGGAAGGCCTTGCCTCAACTGATTGTGAAATTGACCGTGTGGGGCGGATCGTTTGCATATTCAGGCAACTGATGATTAGTTTAGAGTTGTTTTTCAGATTTCTATTCGATAATCAAAGCCCTGCACATGTTTATTATCGATGGAAATTATTTTCGATTTTGCAAGTAAGGAGTTGGTTCGGTTTATTTGGCGAAAGATGATAATTTTGTGGTTTAATTATTTTAAGGGCGATACGGCGACGAAATGGAGGACGGAGGAATTTCGCATGTTCGAGAATGGGAGCGTATGGCGCCCGCCGCCGGTCAATTTTTATCAGCAGGGTATGCCGATGGAATTGTACGACGAGGCTGAGTTGATCGAGAAGGAACGTGAGCGAAGTCGATCGTCGTCGTCGTCGCCACGTGATCGACGATCGACTAGTCCGAGGGAGGACGAGTCCAAGTTCGTTGCACCCTTGCCCATCTCGACGCCGCAACGAGCCTCCGCGTCGTCCAGGGAAAAGTATTCGAAAAAGAGCGCGCTTAGCGATTCGTAAGTTTAAGTTTCCCGCCAATTTGGAATTTGAATTTTTTAGAATTGGGGATTTTGTAGAAAAGGTTTGAAAACTAGTATTCGTTGGTGGCTTCCAGTTTTTGGCGGCTGGTTTATGAGATTTAGGGCTGGGACAGTGTAGCCAATTAGGCAGGGAGGATTGCTCTTTCGCGGCATCGGTTTTTGAAATGGAAGTGGTGATTTTCAGGCAGCGAAGGAAGTTGGTGGACATGTTGGACAATTTGACGCCGGAACGGGAGAGAATAGCGGACGCTATGATTTATTGTGTGGAACACGCGGAAGGGGCCGAAGAAATCGTGGCGATGATCGAAGATGGTATCGCTAATTCGGAGGTTTCATTGACCAGAAAAGTAAGGAGGCGGGATTTGGATAAAGTTTGGGGAAGGAGAATATTTGGTTGGATTGTTATAGATTGCCAAATTGTACTTGGTGGCGGACATTCTTGCCAATTGCGCGGCCAAGGTCATGAACGTTAGTTATTACAGGAAATTGTAAGTGGGGTATGCCTGGGATCGTCAGTACAGGGCCGGTCGTGGGGCAGCGTAGTGTAGTATGGAGTGTAGGAGCACAGTGTGCCGGGGATCTCGTTTGGATGGTCGGTTGGTGCAGTAAGCCTGGGGATGTGCTATGGTAGTCTTGTGCGTGCAGGATGTAGCCACTTTGTACTGAGAAGTTGGGCAGAGAAGGGGGCTTGGATGACCTATGTACTGCCACAGTAAGATGGGCTAGGTTCACGTAGACGCACAGCAATCATGCTGAACGTGGTCAGTGCGTCAATAATGCACCACGGGGGCCTCATGTACAGGGCTAGCAACGTCAGATGCTTGTGTATTTGGAGTCCATACAGTTGTGTGGTGTAGCAGGGCTCTCGGGTGTCCTGATCTCACAGACGTTATTTGTGCGTTTCAGTTTTGGGAATCGTCTAGAGGCCATGTTTCAACATTTGCATTCGGCCTATGCTCGAATCGATGCTCGATTGAAGGCGGAGCAGTTCAAGCAGCGTGTGTTGGCTTGTTGCCGAGTGTGGGAGGACACGGCCGTCTACACCACTGACTTTTTGATCAGACTGCAAAACATATTTCTGGGCTTGGCTGTTGGGAATTTGGAGGTAAGGGGAGTTGGCAGCTGGGGTATATTGGGTGATGGAGGATTATTGGTTATAGGAGTCGAGGGCGAGGCCCGACTTGGATGGGGAAGAATTGGACGAGGACATCGAAGGAGTGCCCATGGACGACGAGCACGGTGGGGACGTGGGGGCTAAGCCGTTGGTCGACTACGATTTGGATGGTGTGCCGCGTAAGGAAGGACGGATTGTCGGGAGAGTGGGCCCTGAGTTGGTGTTGTTTCAGTGGATGACGATGAGAACGAGGCGGGTGCGAATGGAAGGATGTCGGGGCAGGAATCCGTGTCCAGGGCGAGAGAGGTGGGATCGAAATCGGCAAAAAATGAAGGCGGTGCGAGCGCGAGCAAACCGGCGTTTGTCCGATCCAAGTGGGAAACAGTGGAGCCCGAAGTCGTCAAGGATCAAGGTAGGGCGATGGTTGGAAACAAGGGTGGATAGGGTAATGGGTGTGGTGTTTCAGCGATGACGTTGAGCAAGTGGGAGCAATTGGAACACGAGGAGAAGGCGAGTACGCGATCGACGGCGGCCTTGGCGGCCGTCAGCGGATATGATTACGAAGAGGATGATTTGGATGGAGTGTAAGTGAGGGGCCAGTTTGGATTGCGGATGGAGAATGAGGTGGCTGTTGATTGCAAGCCATTATTGTGCGCCATCTGTCTGGGTGTATGGAACCTAGCCGAGTGTGATCTTAAATTTGATGTCAGACACAAGAAGATGCAATGTGTGATGTGTTTCAGGCCAATGGACGACGACGCACTTGGCAATGTATCGACCCACTCTCAGTCGTCGTCTTTGTCAAATTTCACGACTTCGACTTCTCAAGTGTCCAAGAATGAAATGTCTGAGGAGAAGAGACTGCTATTGAGGGAAATCGAGGTGAGTATATGGGCATGGTGGAAGTGGACCGAGGCATTAGATTGAATGTTTCAGGTGCAAGTAATGAAATATCAAGACGAATTGGAATCGGGACAACGGGACAAGCCGCATGGAGTCAGTTTGCAGCAGGAGGTGGAGAAGTACAGGCAGAAACTGCTGAGGAAGGTACGTGCTTCAGTGGGCAAAGTGGTGAGGGTAGATGGTGCGGGAAGGGTCTGCCGTGTTGCAGTATTTGATCCAGGCGACATTTGACGTATCGATGCGGAGTGGGAGTGGGGTGTAGGTTTGTCCTCAACAGGAGGCTGTGTCGTAGGGAGTGGGTAGAACTGGCCCTCGCCACCAGTTCTAGTCTGACCAGCCTTCTCAGGACTCTCTCAACCTCAGGAATAACATAATGCCTTGTATTGTATAGGTAGAAGAAAAGACTGGTTCCGGTTCGAGCAGCCATACGCGCAGTGTGGACAGCGAGAAGAAGATGGGCGATCGAACAAGCAAGCCGAGTAGTTCAGGTGCGAAGAGTAAGGAGGAGTCGGAGAGAAGGAAGGACAAAGAATCGCGCAAGAAGAAACGTCGGTCACGATCGAGGTCGAGGAGCAGGTCGCCGAGTGATCGTCGATCGAAGCATTCGAGGAAGTGAGTAGCGATGAGACGGGTATAGCATGGGGCTGTATGGGTTTTTGGATTGCAGTAGATCGAGGAGCCAAAGTCGATCTCCGTCTGCGAGGCACAAGAAAAGGATGCATTGAGTGATTCGAGTTCTGGGACTATTATACAGATGTTTGATTTTTTGTGAATTATGTTCTGATAGAATGCCTGATCAATAAACGTATTTGTCGCTAGATAGGCGAATCTGATTACCTTAGCTTGGCAGTGGCGAAGTCAGCCTCCTTTGTACCATGGCAACAGTTTTCCCCGGGGTTCGATTGAAAGCTTCATCATTAGGGTTGATACACACTAAAAAAGTGAGAAGTGGCGCTTTCGTTTTATGCTAATATATTCCGCTAGAGAAGAAACGACGATTCGAAAAATGTCGCGATCAAGATTTGAATTTGGCGCCTTTTCTTGCGCACATCAGCGGAGGCTCGTAATTTCGTTGCGGGACTCCATCCTTTTGTGCGTGTCATATGTCCTCGCCGTCTGACGTCGTGCCAGTGCGGCTGGTGACCTTGATATTGGAAAAAATTTCCTGCTTCGATTTTGCTCGCCTTCGCTCAAATTCGTTCATTTTTGATCGGCTTTTTTCGTTGATAATCACTCTGTTATTCCAATCGCCTGGCGTTGGAGTCTGATTTTGTTCGATTACGCTGCTTAAAATCGATCAAATTAAACGGTTGCAAGCCGTGTCTGAAAAGCGCGTCGTCTTAAAAAACAGTTTGGCCAATATAATCGAACGTTGTAAACGTATTTGTACTTTCTAAATCATTTTGTGTAAGTACTGGTATAAAGGAATAAACGGTTTATGTTTTTGATTCCATTCATAAAATTTTCAAATCTTTGTGAAAGATGGAATTTTCTAAGCGGTTTTTAGTTTGACTTAGAGTGCGTAGGAATTGTATATATTATTGCATAACCACTATCAAATGTAGGAAATATTAGCGGTGACTAGAATCCAAGCTTTTTCGAATCTCGTTGACAATCATTTTTTTTTTTAGGAAGTGTATAAAATAGCGAACGCGCAGACGTCGCTGTTGGCCGAATCAAGAAATCCTCAATGCTACTCATCTGCTGCAATAAGCAGCATTATGTCCACGTCTGGGCTTTCGGGGAAATCGCATGGAGACAAATCAACGGCCAGTGGTGGCAAAAAATACCAGGCGGTCAATATAAATAGCGTGTATAGCGGCAAGTCTCTCGTTGGTCAAAAATCTTCCGGTGAGTTGAATTTTCACGTTTTGGCCCTTGAGGTTGGTAGAAAACCGCAAATGTGCTCTCTATGGTTCTTGCATGGATACAGCGAGGACCGCAGAGAGCACAGACGGCCAAAGTAGGCAAGTGATGCTTATGTGTGCGTGCCTGAGAGACCATAGTTGCTCAAGTTCAGTCAATGACAGTAAATCGTAAGACAGGGATCCTCCCATAGCAGATGGGACTTTGGAGAGAGACTGACCCAGGCGGGCAGTGGAAGAGATGCAGGAGCTCGATAGTTTTTCAATTTCAGCTGCGCCCAGACATGGTGGCTTGCAATCTCTCGGTAAAGCGACGGCGGTGGCTCGTCGTATGCCGCCTCCAGCCAACTTACCCAGTCTAAAGTCGGAAAGCGCCGGACAAGACGTAGCCGTTAATATTGTACCGTCGGGTGTGACAGGATGGGGCACGCAACAACAACTATCGACGACGCCCCTGGATGTTCAACAGGATGCCAAATCGTTTTTCGATGCAGGCAACAAAAAAGTATTGTTGAAGGGAGGAAAATACGGAATATTGTGTGATTGTAGTGGATTGTAACATTTAGGTTCCGCCGGACGGCATATCCCTGCGTCCATCCGGTGCACCAACAAGTGCAACGGCGAGCAAAGGGACGAGCAGTGCGAGCGTAGGAGGTGGTGGTGCTGGAGCTGGAGGCGGAACGTCTCCCGGTTCGACAGCTGCTGCCATACCCGCCACACAGACGGGCTCGACGGGCGGTCGACCGACTTGGAGTACGCGCATTGGGACGGGCAGCAGCAGTGGTGGCGGTTTCTTTGCCCAAACTGCTCAAGATTATCCGAAATTGAGCGAATCGGAATCAGGCGATGGAAAAGTGGGATCCGCAGCACCGAGCTTACGTCCGCAAAGTAAGTCCAATTGTCATGTGAGGGTTTTTTGATGAGCGATTTGTTGTTTTCTAGAAAGCGGAAATTGGAAATCTGGAGGTGGGCACGGTATAAAACAAGGAAGCGAATCGCCGCCTCCATCGCAGAACGGTCGAGAAGGGAGTCGATCGGCCAGTCCTGCCTCGTCCGATCATCACTGTCCGCCGTCGCATCGAGAATCGAGTGCACCGGAACAATTGCCCTATGGTCAACCTGGTTACGGTCCGAGGCAAGGTGGCTACCCGCCGGGGCCCTATCCTTCCTACCCACCGCATCACGCTTATCCGCCGACGCTTTATCCCCCTCCGCCGGGCGGTCCTCCGCGAGGCGGTGGTGCTGGACCGCCGTTCCCACCATCGCACGTACCCCCGCAATTCGATTATCGTTACGGACCCGCCGCGGGTGGGCCGCCACCACCGCCAGTCATGATGCAAGGCCGTTACGGGGCCGGGCAACCCCCGTCATCGCAGCAGCAACCAGCGTCGAATCGTGGAAGGCAAGGAGAAGGAGCGGGCGATCACGGACCGCCCATTCATTCGCAAGGCCCGCCACCGCCCGAACATTTTCGGGGCGCTCCGCCGCTCGTGGCCAGAAACAATGAGTACAATATGGCCTACGGTGGAATGCGAGCGCAGCAACCAATGGACAGAGACTACGGACCCCCGCCGCCGCGCGATGGACGTGGCGAACATTGGAACGCACCCCCGGCACCCTATTACCACCCCAGGGACCAGGAGATGCGATATCGGTGAGTAGACTGGACTGACCAGCAGGGACAGACATGACGGGGTGCTCGTTTCAGGGATAATATCGTTTGGAGCGACGACGAGGGCGAGGATCGAGGAGATCGTCGTTACGGCCGAGGGGATGTCAGGTGAGTGGCGTCGGAGGGGTTGCCGGGGTTGGGGGAGAGAAATGATGAATCTGACTTACCTTCTCCACTTTCTGAGACTCGTTGATGGAGGACTAGTCTTTGTGTCTGATGGCAGTGGGAACGGGGGCTCGGGGATGGAGGATTCGTGGTGTCGGTACTGAATAGCTGGATTCTTATAGGCGGAACAAGTCTGACAAGCACGCGTGGTCTGATAGCGAGGAGCGTTATGGCGAGGAATGGGGTGCATACGACGAATCGAGGGATGGAGCGCCCGCGTCTGCTCGTCAACCCCCTCCTAACGTGCGAGGTGGCAATGCGTACCCGCCGCCGCCTCCTATGGCCAATATGAAATCAGCTCCGTACCCTGGCGCGCCGCCGGTCGGACCCATGATTCACGGACGAGATAATCGATACGGACCGCCGCCTCCCATGCCACCTATGCCCATGCAGCAGCAGCGGTATCCGCCCTACGGTGGCTACGGACCGCCGCACTACGATCAAAGACATATGGGCCCTGCGCCTCAACATATGGTGAGTGGGGAGTGATGAGGTATGGGTGGGGAGGGTGCAAGTGATGGTCCACATGCTCAGACATCCACGCTCATGGTGACGTCGTTCTATCATCACCCATTTACTGATGCACCAGAGGAGACAGTGTGGGAGGAGGGATGGTGACAGCGTAAGAAAAGCACATATTTCTCGCAGAATTATGGACAAGCCCCGCATCATTACGGACGCAATCGTGCAGCACACGATATCGAAGCGGAAGAAGAAGAGGAGATCGCTAGGCAACAGCAACAGCAGTACGCTCGCGATGCTGCTATGGAACGATCGAAGCAGAAACGACGCCACGGACATCAGGTGAGGGTGGCTGGTGTGGGGTGGGAGACGAGGCTTAATGGTGCCCATTGTTTTGCAGCCCCCTATTCCGACTGGTGGAAATGCCCTAGAGCACACTGGTTCGAGTGATGGACGATACGGAGGAGTGGGCGATGCGTCAGTAAATGAGGAATACGACGATTCCGAAGCTGATCGATCGAGTAGTCGAGAGAGTTATGGGAATAAGGTGAGGAGGGAAAGGTGATATGATGGGTTTGGTAGGAGCGAATGATGGTCCACCTTGTCAGACATCCACTTTCGTGGTGACGTTGATTTATCATCACCCATTGACTGATGCGATTGGTTAGTCATATCATGAGGATGGCTGGTCAGAAAGGGAGTTGGATAAAAATCAGCTGTCATATTTTTTAGCCAGGAACTCGGCGTCCGTCACAAATGCCGCCGCGTTTTGTACGTCAAGGCGATGGACGACCGATGGCTCAAGTGCCGCCCGGACAGCAGCCGTTCAATTATGGAAGGGCGTATCAGCACGGTCCAGTATCCAATCAATACGACAATTCTCAGACACCGCATATGGGACAAGGCGACGGAGCCTATTACGACAAACGTTCGCCTAGGCAACAGCCGGCTCAGAGTGAGTCCTATTCGGCACCATACGATGGAAATCGAAGGTAGGAGATAAAAGAGCTCAATTGAAAGATGTAACGGGTGCATGTTTCAGATACGATGCTACGCATTATCGTGATGAGAAACGAGCCTATGGAAAAGACGATACCGAACCGAGCCCCTGCGATGAGACGTCGAACGATGCCAGGGAGAAGCAGTTAAAACGGCCAGACAGCAAGGAGTCGTTGAGTTCGCGATCGGACAGGTAATATGGGCGAAGGGAGTGGGCTGGGGTGGTTGAAATAGAGTTAGATTGTTGTAGATCGAGTAATAAAGGTGAGAAGAATTCGACCAGCAGCGGGGTAGCGAATGTTCAACGCGGGGTCAGGTTATGGCCCAAAGAAAACGCAACGGTCAAGGAAGAAGATGACGCTGCGAAAAAATTGGAATTGGAAGAGGATAATGAAGAAGGTGAGAAGGGTCTTGGATCATTGGGAAAGTGTATAGGTTAGGGGAAATGTTGATGATGCTTTAGAAAAAAAGAAAACTGGTGTTTTCTCTTTTCAGAGTGTAGGTATAACATGCAGATGGGGAGGGAAGGGGCACCATTTACAGGTTTTTACCGGACCAATCTCAGTTGTGACCATAAATTAACCGATGAAAATAAAATGACCTTTCGTTCGCCTTATTTCTAGATCAAAAGTTCGAAACGCTGTCGAAGCCGATGGTTGTAGTCAAGCGCACTATGGCACCAGTGGCCACTGAAAAACCGAAGGAACCAGAAAAGCCAGCAGTTGTTCCAAAAAGTGAATCACCAGCGTTGTCATCGTCGGATATTAAAAGTCAACCGAAGTCGAGTGGACAAGTTCAGAGAAAGGAAGAGATGAAATCGGTCCCAGGTGTGCACAAATCGCACAGTCAGCAGTCGATGGAGAAGGATGATCCGTCGAGGAAGAACGTATGGGAGCAGAGGAAAGAGCAATTCGAGAATAAGTTGGAGATAGGGACGAAGGAGGATGGTGCGGGCGAAGAGGGCAAGGCGGTCTACGAGGACTGGTCGCCGTCGTCGGCCGCTCGTGGACGCGGGGCATCGCGTGGCCGTGGTCATCGTCGGGAATTCGTCTCGTCGCGTCGTATGCACGGTCATTCGGTTGGTGGCACTGGCGCCGGGGTTTCTCGACGAGGGGCTACTCGCGCGGGAAGCAGTCAATGGGAAAAGGAACCTGGTTCATCGTCGTCGTTTGGACGTCGACGGGGAGGAAGTGTGAATGAATCGCAGCCGAGGACGAAACAAATGGAAGATGCTGGTGGGCCGATCGACAAGACGGTGGAAGAATCGAAAGAGGAAGCCTCGTCGCAGGTCGTGGTCAAGACGAAGGAGGAGGTGAACTCCAAGGAAAGTGTGCAAATGAAAAGCGGCGACAAGGACGATGGGCACGATCATCTGGTGTCTGCTCGAGGTGGCAAGGCGAGTCGAGGCGGTCGAGGAAGGGGCACGAAACGAGGCAGTGGCAACTACAGTGCCGAACAGGATTGGAGTCGTCAGTACGGCGGTGGCGGGACTGTGTTCAGCAGTCGTAGTCACGGCGGTGGGCAGAATTATTATCGAGGATACGAGGAATGCGGTTACGGGGAGGAGGAGGATGGTCAGTACGGCTACTATGAGTCTTATCGTTCCTATAACCATAATAATCGACACGCCGCCCGGGGCGCTGGACGCTCGCAACGCGCCGTCCCGCCTCGATTTCAAGAACACGAAAAGAGCGGTGGTTACGGCGGTTTGTCCACTGGTGGCTATCGACATCACGGCGGCCGACGTGGCGGAGGTGAATCGTACGGGCGCAATCATGCGCCTCATTCGGCCAAAGCGTCGACTGGTGGATCGAAACGAGAGAATCAATCGGAGGGCAATGACGAGTGGGAAACGGCGTCTGAAAGCAGCGATGTCGGAGAAAGGCACAAGCAGGACGAGGGGAATGAGAATGAAAAGTGAGTGATTAGTCGAAGGGGTCTGACCGAGAGTCCATCCATGTGTTGGGTTTGTTTTCAGTATGGACAGGAAGAAGCAGATTTCTGGGCCGAAGAGCTTCAGTAGTCAACGTCGGGCTCCCGATCGAAGACGCGGGGGCGGTAGTGGTTACGGGAACGAGGGGCGGGGCGGATCGCACCATCGACGTGGTCGCGAATCGTCCGACCCGATGTCGACGAATGGCGCCGGAGGTAGTGGCAAGACGGCAGACCCTGACTGTTCGGGCAACGGTGGGTGCGAGTCGGCCGATCAAAAATTATATTCCGGTTCAAAAAACGCGATAGTCGCCAGTCACCAAGCGTCGTCCAACAGGGCCGATCCGAGAATGCCGTCGGAGTATTCGGCTCGAAACGCCATTAGGTGAGTCAGTTGGGGGCGTTGCTGGAGGTGGTATGACGATTTTAATTTTAGGAAAATCCCAAGAAAGGACGAAAAGCCTGCATCAAAACCTGGTGCACTGGCGACGGTCGATATTAATAATATTGCAGGTATGGACGGGGGATGGGATGGGCTGGCATCGACCGACCCCTTCATACTGCCTGCTTATTCATACTGGCTTGATGTAATTTACTTCGTTGTTAAAAAAGTCAGGAGCGAGAGGCTGAAGGGTATTTTGGCGGGGATTCAAAATCACGATTTGGCCGGATAGGGCCCTGGTCGGTCGATGCTGGATGGCGGTGTGCAGGATTGCGATGATGCCAATAATAGTCATAATCTTTTGAAAAAGAATGAAATTACCTTTCTGGTAGCTTCGCACTGAGCAATCCGTGCCGGGTTGGTGATGATGGGCTGGCGTGCTTCGAGCTGGAGTGCACGTTCTTGTTGCAGGCGTAGTGATAATCGATGATCAACCAGATATTACGGTAGCGTCGGAAAATCAGGATGGATTTCAAGAAGTGGTTTCGAAGAAACGATTGAAAAAGGACGTACAATATTCGGATGACAAGGTGAGCGTGGTGTGGCTTTGAGTGGGAGGTGGCGGGGGGATTGGACAATGACGATAACGTGTGATCCGTTCTCATAGCGAGGAGGAATCCTCGGTTTGTTGACCTTCTTGGCTGTGTCTGAGTTTGGTGTACAAGTTGGGTTAGGTGGGGAGGATTGGATAGTGAGTGCAGTGATCAATTGTTGGGTCGGTTTAGGATCGTAAATCTCAAAGTCCATCGAATCGTAGTCGATTGCAGCCGCATTCGGGCAGTGTAGGGAGCAAGGCGGAGAAAAGTAAGAAAGCAGCTGGCGCGCCGGCTTCCGTATCGGCTAGCGCTTCGGCGAGATCGTCGGCTGGCGATTCGACTGGTAAGATGGTGAACTTGTGCAGAATTGGAAGTGAATTTTGTGGTTTTTTCAGGTGGATTAAGTTTGGTGGGCAATAATAGCCCGTGGGAGAGGAAGACGGCCGGTGGTGCCATGCCTAATTCGAATGTGTTTATGAATCGATCGGTTCACGGGACTGATCAGCAACATTATCGAGGCAACGTGGGGCGCAATGCTGGTGCCGATGTGCTCGTTCAGACGTCGTCGATGGCTGTCAGTGGATCGGAATCGGGCAACGGCTCGAATATACCATCGAAAACGGGCGTGGAAATTTGGGGTACCCCCGATCCTATACCGTTCTCAGGAGCTAACGAACAAACGGCCAGTAACAAGTGTGTGGCCAGGGTGAGTAGAGGACTGACCTGCAGTCATAAAACGAGAATTGCCCCCTTTGACCTGTGGTGAGCCACGTCTGTGCTTTGAATGGTCCCAAATTTGAATTTCGCGCTAAATTGTGGGAAATTTTTTTAGGCTGATTTCTGTTTTTAAAGCATGCCAATTTTGAAAACTTCCCCACCCGTCTGGACTGTGCACATGAGTAGACTGGTCACTTGTGTGTTGTTGGGTGACTAGGGGTAGAAGTATGTGCGAGAGGAATGGCATCTGATCGGGGAAACGTTGGCCTAGGATAATTGTGGGCCGATGTGACACCGAATCGGAACATGAAATACATGGCTGGTCTTTTTTGTTTTTAGCCTACGAAAGCGTCCGAAACGACGGTTCGTCCAAAATCGGTGGAATTTATGGCGGATAGTTTGAATAAAGTGAGTTGAGAGGGTGGGAAATTGGGAAGATTTAGAAATCATGGAAGTTATGAGAAGGGTTTGAAAAGCTTTGAGTGGGAGTTGAACCCTCGCCTTGGAGGATGTTTTCCTGAAATTTTGTGCACTGGTTTTGTTATTTGAATTGAATTTAAGCGGGGTCCTCTCTGGTGGGTTGTGGGGTGTCGATTGATGTTTCAATGACTTATATTTCTAGATATCGGACGACAATGGTGTCAAATTAGATTTCACTTTCGACGCGTCCTTGGGTCCGTTTCGCGATCCAAAGCAGACGACGACGGATGGTCGCAACGCCGACTTGGATTTGGAGGGCAGCAACAGCGATAACAGTCCGTCGGCCGATCAGTTAAGTGAGAAGATCGCGTCGGTGAAGAAAGTGTGGGATGTGCAGTCATCGATGGTGGGAAACGAGATGGAGGAGAACGGCAATCATCAGGCCGGTGGTGGATCGTTCTTCGGAGGCGCCACCGACGCTGAGACGGCGGCCATCGTCAGCAGCGCAGCCAGTCTAGTCTCGGCGGCCGTGTTGGGATCGGTGCACGTCGATCCCACGTCGACGCACGTTCATCACCCGAGCGGATACGACGGCGAGTCGACGACAGCCAAGGCCGAGTCGAGTGCGCCCGGTCAAACCACGTCGGCTTCGGGATCGTCGAGCAAGGCGGAAGGGCCGAACGTGGCCAAAGTACGACCGCAGCAAATGCTCATTGAACAACAATCGGTGGCGTCGGCATCGCAAATTATAATTGGACAGGATGATTTTACGAATAGCGCAATCTCGATGAATATGGGATACGCGTCGGGCGCGTCGACGCCATTGTACGCGTTCACTGGAGGAAATAGTTCGCTATTTTCGGCTCAATTTACGCCCAAAGGCGATTTTGGATTGAATACGGCCCAATCGCCGATATCGAATTTCGCGCCATTCGCTCCGGCGGCGGCTTCGAATCGATCGATATTCGGTCAACAGGCGGCGACGGCGTACGTGTTGCCACCAGCGGCCGGGGTGTCGCAATCGATGGAATTATCATTCGGCAATCAATTGAGGAGTAATCCGTTCGCCACGGCTGATCAGAATGTATTGTTCGGGGCGGCGCCATCGGGCGCTTTCGTGTCGCAACCGATTCGAAGTCATTCCGCCATTCTGACGAATCAACAGACGCCCATGTCGAAACCGTCGACCGTGAATGTTGGCTACGGGGGCGTGCAGGGATCGTTCGTCCTGCCCGATGGCGGTATGTCCTTGTTCAGTCACCCGCCACCCGCCTTCGGCTCGATGACGGCCCAGCAACCACCCACGACCGTGGTGGCGGCCAGAGCGACGCCTGGTGCCAATGCCTCGCAACAGACATCGTCGCCTGGGGGATTCGATTTTAGTCAACCACCTCCCGCGGCCGTATCGATCAATCAACCACCGCCATTGGCCACCGGGCCTATTTTACAAGCGCATATTTTACAGGCGGCCGGACCGAATATGCCGCCTCCACCGGCAGCCGCGGCGAAAATGGCCAATTTCGCAGCGATCGGCAATCCAGCGCCGCCAGGTGCGTTCGGTTGGGGGGCGAGTATGGTAGCGCAACAGAAGGCACCACCGCCGGGGGCCATGATGTCGGGCCCGAGGAAGGGGTTCAATCCTACGATCGGACCACCCAACTCGCAGAAGATGAATGTGGCCGCGACTGGGCCAGGCATATTGGGATTGGTGCAACCACCGATGGCAGCCATGGGGCATATTTTCGGGGCGTCGGCGGGCGTGATAGCCGGTCAGCCGTTATCGATCGCCACCAGCACGGCCAACGTGATGGGCGGCGGGCACGGCTATAATCGACGAGGCGCGGCCAAAGGCACCGCCGTCAATATGGATCAGGCGAAAAGGGACGGCGATTTGTTGCAACAAATGGATAAATTCATAAATTCGACCCAGGACGACGAGTCGACTGGGCGAGCAGAGGTCGAACAGACCGAGACCAATATCGCCTATTAAGTCAACTAAAATGAGGGGGACTACGTTTGCGGAAATTTAGGAGAGGAAAAAATTTGAGAAAAATGTTTTTTGGACACTTATAAAAATTATGCTATAATGAAAGCATTTTTTGTGGATTTGAAAATGAAATTTGGTGGAAAAGTGAGAAATGTGGTTTGGGCCTATAATTGATGGGAGTGCAAGTTTTTGGTTTCTCACTGTTTTCTCTCGACTACCATGGCTTGTGCGTTTGGCCCTGAAGGGTAGCTAATATGGATGTACCCGCTGGGAATTCCCTAATTTAGACGTTTCTTTGGTATTTTCGATTTCTCGTGAGCGCGTTCATAATATAACGTTAATGGGGTTTTCAGGTGTGATTGCGTTTTGGACATTACTGTTGTGGTGTATGTTGTGTAATAAATGTATGCTGACAGTGAGTAGTTTTGGTCGGTTTTGGATTTAAAATTGAGCAATGATAGCTAGAATCATTTGAATTGCCGCGCGCAGTGATGCTCAGGTACACACAGGTGTTCTCGAAAGGAATGTGCGCGGGCAGTCTGCTGCGAAGGACAGTGTAAAGTGCGGTATAAAATCAGGTTGTCAAAAACTTTCATCATCCATTTTCTTCTTCGTGTTTCCGGTTTGAATTAAGCAGTTTTGGAAAAACAAACGGGTCGGCGGCGAGTTGCATTTTTGAACTTGAATATCGTCGAGGAGAAATTGTAAAAATTTGAAAATGAGTGCAGCTGCAAACGGGGTTGTGGAGGATCAGAAGATTAGTAAAAAGTGAGTGAAAATGAATCAAATTACGGATATTGATGTGTGAATTATGAGGAGCTGGTCAGAAATTCAAAAATGCTGTTAATTGGATTTAAGTAGGCACTCATAAACCGATAAATGGGTCTTAGTCAGTGATTGCGCAAAAAAAACGCTCGTGGACATTCATGTGCAACAAAAACTGAGAAACATGGTTACCGCCAGAAACTGGCAAAATCAGACATTTTGAAGCAATTTCGCCGAAGAGACATCTGACTGACAATTTTTTCTTTTTCAAACAAAATTTGAGGCCCCTTTCCCTTTTTTCATTTAGACCCGCATTCTAAAAATTTGGCGAATTTGGAGGCCGATATTTTCCAATTTGAAATGTTTTCATTACGTTTTCCTTGTTACTCGATTCGTTCTATTTTCGGTCTGGCCTCGTCGCAGTCATGCGCGCGTCGACGTGCTGAGGAGAGAGGACTAGGAACAACGCCTAGAATAAATGGAAAGAAGTTATGGCATATGTCGTAGGATTTTCAAAGTTTTTTTAAAACTGTTTCAGACTCTCGGAAATACGTTAGATTTGATTGAATTGTATTTTTACATCCCATTTATAGTTTATGACACTTTTTTCCGAAATGTCAACTTCTCAAAGCTCGAAACTTTAAAATTCCGACAAAATGACCCGGTTTTGAAAACTTTTGAGGTCATATCTGTCGATTTTTAAAAATTGTTGGAAAATTTTTTTTGTTTCAGTGAATTAAAAAGGCAGCAAAAAAATTTGGAAAAACAAAAAAAGAAATTGGAAAAAGAAGCGACCAAACCAACGCAAGAGACATCGCCTTCAGCTAAATCGCAAGCGGCAGCTGCCGATGCTGCTTTTGAAAGTGCTGATCCTCAAGTAATTTTATGTTTTTTTTTTAATTTCTTGTACGTAAAAGTTGTAATTTTATGTTTCTTCAAGGAATATTTTAAATTACGTGCAAAACAAGTTATCGACTGGAAAAATGCTGGGGAAAATCCATATCCACATAAATTCCACGTTTCCATAGCTTTGCAAGAATATCTTCGCAAATATGAGTGCTTGGAAAAGGATCAAACGTTGACTGAACACGTCAGCGTTGCTGGTAAGAAAATATTTTTGTTCTGTTTTGTGCTTTTTACTGATTGCTAGTTGAAAGAAAAATAACCATTTTTATCGATTAATATTTGTTTTGATCGATAAAAAAGGATTTCAGTCATTGTAAGAAAATAATCTATTACTGATCGTGAAATCTGAAAAATACGTAAATTAAAAAAATCTATTTTGTAAAATTGATCAAAATTATTTGAGTGAGTAGAAGAAAAATCGGTGATTTTATTTTTCGAAAAGCGCATGATTGATTTTTGCAAAATTTGTACTATTTTAGGTCGAGTCCACGCCAAGCGGGCTTCTAGTCAAAAATTGGTCTTCTACGATTTGCGAGGCGAAGGCGTACGTTTGCAAATTATGGCCAATGCACGCGCCTACGAGGCTGGCGACGAATCGGCTTTCTTCGCCATCAACGAGCGCATACATCGCGGTGATATTATTGGTGTACGTGGACATCCGGGTGAGAAATTCTAATGTAGTTTTTCTTGATTTTCTGCTGATTGATTACTAAATCGATTGGATCGATCAATCATCTGGAATCAATTAATTTGAACGCATCGATTGATTGAATAAATCAATCAGCTGAAATCAATCGATTTGAACACATGATCAGTCAATTTGTTTGAATAACTCGACTATTTGGTCGGTCAATCGATCGACTACCGATATTATCGATCGATCGTTTAAAAAACGGTTGATATCGAGAATATGAGAAAAATCGATGTAAAACCCGAAGGATTAAATATTTTTAAATTGAGTGACACAATTTTATCAAAATCGACTGATCAAGTGCTGAATACAGATTTATCGACCGATATTGATCAATCGGTCATTTATCATGTCGATTGATCAGCATTCTGTGAAAGTAGTCGATTTTAAAAGATTGTTTGATTATCGATCGATTTGTACTCAAATTGTGTGGTCGTTAATCGATCGATAAATTGATTTTATACAAATCGAATGAGTTATTGCGGTTTAGGTGTTCTTTAACTGCAAAGTGTATTGCAGGGCGTACGAAAACGGGCGAGTTGAGTGTGATCGCGACGGAATTGGTTTTATTGACGCCGAGTTTACACGCCTTGCCGCATACGCATTTCGGATTACGCGATCAAGAAACGCGTTATCGAATGCGTTATTTGGATTTAATGGTGAACGAACCGGTTCGCAAAAAATTCATTATTCGTTCGCAAATTATTAGCTATGTTCGAAAATTTTTCGATGCTATGGGATTTTTGGAGGTGAGCGATTTGAACGTGGGGAAAGATTGTGGGCAGCGGGGAGGGGCTGGCGAGGGGTGGTCTATCATTTTGGTCAAAGAAATGGAGACTAGGGTCTTGGCGATCATCGGCGGTCAGCGTGCTCAACATCGGTGACTTGGTCTGTTGGAAACGAAGGTCAGATCGTCTTCTCAAAACAGGGGGTCGTCGACATGGCGGGATACCCAGGCAGCGATATTGAGCATGCTGGTGGTTTTATACAAGGCGGAAAAATCGAGGAAAATAGAAATTTTGGTGCCAAAATCAGGGAAAACTGAGCTCTTGTATTTTGAGATACCGAATTTTGAATCACTCACCCTTCGGGTGTACCTGGGGCCGGTTTCACAATCACCTAGGACACCCTAAGTCCTAGCCTACATGGTGACTTGATCGTGCTAACTCTAGGACTGACTGTGAAGCTGGCCCCAGTGATTATGCTGGAAGTCTGTGAATCAGTTGATATTGATTTTGTAATCGTGAGACAGCGAAAGTAATCATGGAAAGAATGAAAATTTTGTATGGAAAGCCAGGGAAAATCTGGGAAAGTCATTTCTCGCTTCTTGTATGAACCTTGTTGGAGGCCCAGGTTCGATTCCTGGTTAGGGTTCCTATTTTTGCTTTTCTTCTGCATGAAATAGAGCGAGCGATTTTCCTGAAATCTGGAAAGGGAGAATAGGTGGTGGGGGGAGAGATGGGATACTGATGAGTAGAGGATCACAAATTGCGGAATGAGAGTTGTCACAATGAGAGTGAGGTGAGGGCTGCCAGCATCGCCCGACCTAAAATGCATGATTTTGCCTTTGAAAAATCCATATGCTAGCACAGAACAGAATTTTCATGTTATTGCGTAAAATCAGGAGTATGGTATGATCGACCAGAAAATCCCACAATTTTATTATATACATACAAACCTGATCCAGGCTGAGGGTCGGCAGATGCTGGGGGGAGTGAACTCGATTTGACTAAGTTATCGATTTTAGGTGGAAACGCCGATGATGAATATGATTTGTGGCGGAGCAACGGCCAAACCATTCGTCACGCACCACAACGAATTGGGCATGGATTTGTTTATGAGAGTTGCACCCGAGTTGTACTTGAAGGTGAGCGGGAGTTGGCTTGGTCAGGTCGGCTGGGCCATAGCCAAGCACTACAGCGCACCCACGGCTAAGGAACACATGCTGTACTCATTAGACCATCATGTTTCACCCGGGCGGGAGTCGAACCCTTCCCTCTAAGTGTGAGAGGCAGACGCCTTAACCCGCTAGGCCACGACCCGGGTATTTTTTGTTGTTCAACAGGCCCTTGGGCGAAGCTTTCACTCTGAAGGCAATAAACAGGAAGAAAAAACATGTGGTCTAAGTGGGAATCGAACCCGATGTGTCATTTTTGAAGATAGTGTGTTCTGTTTCAGATGCTGGTTGTGGGCGGTTTCGATCGAGTTTACGAAATTGGGCGTAATTTCCGCAACGAAGGTATCGATTTGACGCATAATCCGGTGAGTAGGGGACGGTTGGGTGATAATGGAGGATTCGAAAATTAATTATAATTTTTTGATTTGATTTAGGAATTCACCATGTGCGAATTTTATATGGCCTACGCGGATTATGAAGATTTGATGACGTTGACGGAGGATTTATTGTCAGGTGAGTAGTCAGCTGGTGAGGAATACTTGGTGGGAGGAGTCGAACGGAGGCGGGACTTATGCTTTAGCCAATCAGAATAGAATATGGTGTAAACGGTTAGAGAGGGGATATGACTTGATTTCTCTCAATTATAGGCATGGTCAAATTTATTCACGGCAGTTATCAAGTGATCTATCACCCGCAAGGACCGGATGGTGAGGCGTACGCAATCGACTTCAGCCCGCCGTTCAAGCGTGTGTCCATGTACGATGAATTGGAGACTCGATTGGGTGTCAAATTGCCTGCGCCAACACAATTGCATACGGAAGGTGAGCGAATAGGGAGTGCGGGGGTTGAATTGTCAAGTTTATTGAGCGGTAATAGGGATTATGGGAGGTTTTTGTGGCAGGTTTTGTCGTGATTGAAGTATATTTCGGGTTTTTTTTAGAAGCCAGGAAATTCTTTGACGATATGGCTGTGAAGAAAGGTGTTGAATGTCCGCCGCCGAGGACGACTGCTCGTCTTTTGGATAAGGTAAGAGATTTGGCGGGTGCGATTAGTATCCTGGGCGGGTGAGTAGACCAGAAAACTTAGCTCGGGGTCCAAATCTTGTGGGAGGGAAGGTCAATCTTTGTTATGGGGGCATCAGGAGCAGAAAACTGTCGCCTCGGCTTGGGCGGATGTATGTGAGTGGGGTTGGAAGGGTTTGATGTTCATCGAATTGAGCGTGTTTTCATTTCAGCTGGTTGGAGAATTGATCGAAGTAGATTGTGTGAATCCAACGTTCTTGACTGGTCATCCTCAAATCATGAGCCCGTTGGCTAAATGGTAAGGAAGAGGTATTCTGTGTCCTGGTGGCCCGGGCTAGTGCTAATAAAGGCAGGGAGATGATTTTCGGGTGGGCAAGAGAGGATGGTCTGATCGGGTGATTTTTTGCAGGCATCGATCGAAGCCAGGTCTGACGGAGAGGTTCGAGTTGTTCGCCATGCGTCGAGAAGTGTGCAATGCGTACACGGAATTGAATGATCCCATGATTCAGAGGGAGCGATTCGAGCAGCAGGCCAAAGTGAGTAGACGCGGTTTATGGTGGGGTCTTGTCAGTTGAGAAGATCTAGTGTTTGTTTTAGGATAAAGCGGCTGGCGATGAAGAGGCGCAGATGGTGGACGAGAACTTTTGTCTGGCACTGGAGTACGGTCTGCCGCCGACGGCTGGTTGGGGAATGGGCATCGATCGGTTGACCATGTTGCTAACTGATAGTAACAATATCAAGGTGAGGGAGACTCGTTATATTTTTGGATGATATGAAAGGTTTTTCTATTTTAGGAAGTGCTGTTTTTCCCAGCCATGCGACCCGATGATAAGCGCGATGCGGATGGTGAACAGCAAGCTGAAGGCGATGATACTAAACCAAAAGGAAAGAAATAGGTGGGAGATGCGGAAGCTTTGAATGTGGAGAGAAGGAGAGTATTTTTTGGTTGTCCCCTCATTTTTCTGTTGGTTGCCCGTTTGCGTTAAAAATGTGCAAACGCAGTGGATTTGGATTATGAAAATATGACGAGGATATTTTTCAAGACCTAAAAATGCGCGGGGTAATAAATTGAGGCGATGAAAATTGGGGGTTTTCTGACCGCATGAAGCAAATACGTTTTCTGACCAGCGTAGTCATGCAAATTGTCAGCGTAGGCCTTGTCTAGTCGTTAAAACTATATGAACTACGAAAAACTGCGCACAGACTGCAAAATTAGCAGTCCGGGTGCGCAGATTTGAAATTTCGCGCTAAAATTGATGATAATGTTCAAAAATTCGACTTGGCTATTCAACTTTTTATTTTTATCTATTTTCTCAGTGGGATCAAAACGGGTGGTTGGAAATCCTACAGCATCGAATCGCATCACCTCGAGATCCCATGCAGCCAAACGCACAATCTCCAATCTGACGATAAGTCACTTGAACTGTGTGAAAAAGTAGGGCAGAGTTGTGCTGGTGTAATTAGACAGTGTAAAGTGCCCTTGAGCTGTTGCAGACGCTCAGACAGCCTCTTCATTTGGCTTATCAATCAGTGAAAACTACAGCGGGAAACTGAAGTAGGGGTGGGCGGGCATAATTGCTCGTTCGAACCTTTCGCTGAACCATGACTGAGGACTTTCCAGAAAGACCATGTCTGCGTGAAAAGAGCCTTGAAAATGGGGTTTTTGATGCAGTTACAAATGGGATCCATTTCGACCTGGCTTTTTACAGCACTGCGGGAAACACAGCGACAGTGAAGCCACTTGGGTGGTCCGCTGTTGATTCGCCTTTGTGCCTGGTGGGGGAGACGACTCCTCATCGCCAGTAAGACGTGTGACCTTTTTCCCACCCATACCGTAATTTTTCGCCTGATGCGCAGGCACGACAGGGGTTGCAAAAGGCTGTCGGATGGGGCAGTGTAAAATGCGAATTTCGCAGCTGCAGCCCATATGCGACCCAGATTGGAAAAGCAGCAGTATGTACAGGGTGTCTCGTAAGTTTTGTCGCGTGGTCGGTAGGCCACGAAAAGTGTAATAGGCTTGTAGGATATGAGCATTGCACAGTGAGCTGGGTACAATTTTCGCTGCAGCTCATGTGCAGGTGTGGTAGGTGACTCACGATCAGTGCAGTCTATTTGCACAGAACATTTAGTTGAACCCTGCTCTCCGCCTGAGTAGGTCAGTGAGGACGACCTGGCGGGCCAGCTTCTTCGATCCTAGATGAGTCCCCGTGGTTAAACGTAGGAGACGCTCGGGTCGTGGCGTCTACCTCTCACGCTGGGTGCACCTACAGGGGAGGGTTCGACTCCCGCCTGGGTAAAATCCTTGGGTGCGCTGTGCGACACTACATGGTTGCTTGGGAGCGCGAGACTGGATTCGTCCCAGGTTCGATCCCCGCTGACGGAGGTCAGTTTGCGAACCATACACCTTGCCCGCCAGGCCGTGGTTGACTCACCCATACTGTCGAGGTGTTGCTAGTGGAGAGAAAGAAGCCAAACGAGGAGACAGTCTCGGCTGCCGAACACCGACAGGGTTAAAAGCCCGCCATTGTCCGAGGAAGCCAGTGCGCAGTCCAGGATGCCCTCGCGTGGAGGTGACAGAGGGACGCTGCTGTGTATGCTGGTCCTAGACAGACATCTGTAACCAGCATCCCTGGCGGTCGGGAGTAATCGATAGACTCCCCTGGCTGGGAGACGTCAACCTCTTCGGTTGATGTTTCTGGGTCAGGTATACAGTAGTCGCGAAATTTTCCTACCATCAGTCGGAGTCTTTCGCTCATAGACTTCGGTCCCGCCGCCTGGGTGCGCCGGTGACGCTTCCTTAGATGGTTGAACTGCGGGCTGTCCTGGCCAATCGGGCTTCGGCCAACAAAAATTCTAATAACAAGGACATGATAAGACTTGCAAAATACTTCATGGATGCCTTGGCCGTGTGGTTTGACTAACCTGACGTGACATCACAGTCGGCCCAGTGATAAGCACCAAGAACCAAATTGTTTCACAGGGTACTCAGGCTGCGAACTTTTGAACTCCCAACTTCCGGGGGCGTATTTGACATGCTGCTAATCGAGACATTGTCAAGTCCAAAATTCAAATATGCCCAACACTGAAAATTAGTGGAAAGAGAAGATATGCACGGCAGTGGTATTTTAGTGAATTAACCTGCATGGCAGCTGCAGATTTTGCGTATCAGTTTTTCATTTTAAGTCTCGTCTTCGTTGTCCGTGGACCAGGTGAGCGTGGCGAAAGTCGACCTGACAAAGTGGCTCAGCAGAAGCGCAGACGTCTCCATGCACGTCTCCATAGACTCTCCCAAGGCGCCCGAATCCCCAGGGAAGGAAAATTCTCAGGTGCGGGTTCGATCCCCACTAAGCCTAACACTTTTACCCCATGCATCAACCAGGCGAAGCAAGTGTTTCAGACCGCCATTACATCATGGCATCAGAGCATGGCAATCAAATCGAGTTCAACATAATCATGGAGTATTTGAGGCATATTTTATATCTTCTGGGATAAGTGATGACGATGTGTAGTTGATCCTAGATAAAGGATCAAAATCTGAGTACTTGCAATTTCCCAAACTAATGGTGGTAAAGCATCGCATGTCTCACTGAGTCGATTCCCCGCCAGGCACGGTGGTGGGTTGAAGGGGGGGGGGGAATCATCTAACAGTCACTTGGGTGATGGTTGTTGGGGAAGACTGCTCGTCGCTACTGCATGTTGAGTAACAGTTGTCAAGGGCAAACATGTGAGCACGGACTCGAACACTCGTCCTGTGGTCTAAATACTTATCAGATAGCATATTGTCTCTAATAAGTGTACTTTGAGCCTACAATACAGTATGCCAGCATGTGGACGCACGGATGACCGTGTGGGTGGGGGGGGGGGGCAATAATCGAATCCGCCCCCGAGCGCGCGATAGTAAATGGCGAGGGGGGGCGGACGTGAGGTGAAAGGCGAGGAATGCAGTCGAGACGTGGGAAGTGGAATCCAGTCAGCGAATAAGGAAAGACCGCCTTCGTTCACTTTCCGCCGAGGAGTACTCAACAACCAACAATGAGCATGAGCAGTCGACGCGGATTGATGCCGTGTTGAAAAGTGGCCGAGTGGTGTTTGTTGAATTGTGTTGTCGAAGAGAGCATGGCGTCCAATATGCTAGTTATGGTGGCACTCATGCTCGGAGCCACGCGTGCCCAACAATGTAAGTCAGGCCCATGGGAATCAAGACCTCGATTTTCCTGGGGGGGGGGCACGTGTGTGTGGTGTTTGCTGTAAGCCAGGGGCGTGCCCAGGATGCAGAAGTCGTGGGGTGTCTGCCCCGGATTCTCGTGAGATGCGGATACTGGGGGCGAATGTCAGCCTTGACACTGCCTCAGCCAAGTGTCAGGAAGGCACTGCGGTCTCTTCCAGGGCGCCCAGAAGCCCCAGGGATCATAGGTCCTCAGGCGCGGGTTCGATCCCCACTAGGCCCAACTTTTTTGCACTATGCAGCTCCATAATAAAAGTCAGTTTAGTGGTCCCACCTATTACATCTGAAAGCCAAAAATTGTAGAAAACCGAGGCGAAGTCTGCTTCCTGATTTCAGTGTCCTCTGACGGATGTTACGAAATATATTCAAACAGCAAAGTGAATTGCATGCCTTCGTTCAAGACTCAAATGGTGGCCAGCGAGGAGCAATGTCGAGACCTGTGCACTCAAGGGGCCCCCCAATGCCAAGCGGCCCAATTCACGGCCTCCACGCAACAATGCGATCTGTTCAGTACCTTCATCCCTGTGGGCCAGACTGGAAGGAGGAAGAGGTACTCGCATGGTGCGAGGGAAGTGACACGGATACAGGTCTGGCTTGTTTTTAGGGAGGATATGACATATCGATCTCGACGAGGCAGTTACGCCGCCTTCGCTGGTGGAAGTTACAGACCCACTGGTGGGGGCACCTACCCCGCGGGGGGTGGGGCCTATCGCCCTCAACCGGCACCCCAGCCCTACGTGCCCAGACCAGCCCCCTCGCCCACTTACCAGCCCGCTCCCCAACCCTACGTCCCCAGACCCAGCTATCGACCATCCCCGGCCACTTACGGCGGGGCCAAGCCTGGCTACGGTGGTGGTGGGCCAGGGTACGCGTCGTGCGGCGGATACGGTCCTACCATACAGAGCGTGACTGGATGCACCTACTGCAAGCCGACGGGGTCGTGTCTGGGGGGGCAGACCACGGTGCCCCCTCCTCCGCCAACACCCGCCCCCTCGGGTAAGTATCCCCGGGCACTCACGTACCCCTCTACTCTGCCCCCTTGCAGCGTGCCCCGCGGGACAAGTGCTTCGTTACTACTTGGCCAGTGGGTACAAACTGCAAGGCACCCCCGACGCCACATTCAGCAGCGATAGTGAGCAGGCCTGTGTCACCGCCTGCACCAACAACCAGCAGCCGACTGGCGCAGCGGCCATGTGCAAGTCTGCCGATTACAACACGCAGACTAGACAGTGCCAGATCTATGCCAACCAGGCCATCATGCCACCTGGGTCTGGGGGAGCGGCTGTGGCTGACCAGGCTACCAATCACTACGAAAAGGTCTGCGTGGATGGTAAGTACTGGTTGGGGTGGAATAGGGCGGGTCCCCAGAGGTCATACTGGACAGGCCACAGCTTACAATGGGCCTCGCTGTGTGTCTGGCAAAATGGGTGCCTGCACCACGTGCGACCCCCTTGTCTGTCTGAGTCAACGCGTGTGTCTGGTGTAGTGATAAGGACAAGGGGCCCTGACTGTCGGATATGCCCTGAAGGAAAGTGATATTTGTGTCTAGACATTAGTCGCGCAGGAACCAAACTGAGGACAGAAAATTAACTTAGGAGCAGTTTTTTCCAGCACATACAGGAGGTATGCAGCTGCATTTTGCTCATCGCGCAACCATATTATCACGATACCCTCACTATTTCCTGCTGCCGGGTCCTTATCACTTCCTGACGGTAATCACTATTTGCTCAGTTCCATCCTACAGTACTGATCATGGAACTGTACTGCTAAGTTCTTATCCTCAGGTGTCTTATCACTTCCCACCACAAGTTTATCTTCACAGGTTTTGTGGAACAATCTTGGTTAGAGCAAGGTCTTATCACTGCTGTACTTTGCGGTGCTAGCGGTTGCGCCCACTCCACAATCTGATTACCTTTGTCACACCATTATCAGTACTGATAAGGGAACTGGGCAGTGCTGATTAGTACTGACAAGGAAAATGAGCAGTACTGATAAGTACTGATAAGGGAACTGAGCAGCACTGATACGGGAACAGAGCAGCGTGATCAGTCGAGGTTATCCTGCTGATCAGCTCGACTGATCAGGCTGCTCATCAGGCTGTTAAGCAGGCTGCTCATTCAGGCTGCTCATCAGGCTGCTTATCAGGCTGCTCAGCAGGATAACCTCGACTGATCAGGCTGTGTCTCAGCGCTGTTGCTATTCCGCCCACCATCACAGTCATTTTTTTTTTTTTTTGGTAATTTTTTTTTTTTTGTTTTTTTTTTTTTTTTTTTTTTTTTTGTTTTTTTTTTCGCGCGGGGGGGGGGGATTCCCGCGCGGGGGACCCCCCCCGGGGGGGGGGGGGCCCCCCGGGGGGGGGGATGGGGAGGTTTTTTGGGCCCCCCCAATTCCTTCTCTTCTTCCGTTTTTTTTTTCCTTCCTTTTTTTTTTTTTTTTTGCTTTTTTTTATTTTTATTTTTTTATAACTTCGTATAGAGTCAGCATTCCGAAATCTTCTACGGGAATATTGCTTATCACTTATCACTACCTGAAATATCCACTTCTTTCATCAAATCCATTTTTACCATAGCGTTATTATCACTGGTTTGAAAACTGGATAAGGGCTTTTCTGGTCATCGAAATCTGCGCAATGTCTTAACCCCCTTACCATCCGAATTTCATCACAAAACATGCGTCTTTTATCAACTTATCACCTTATCACCACTGTTTTTCAAAAATTTCCGAGTGCGACATAGTTTGATCATTTTCTCAATTAATAAACAAATAATTGCAGCCGCGGAGCCAGCCGCGTGGAAATAGAATGTCATTTTGATATCAGCGAAGGAGACAGTTTGTGTGACAGTCTTGAAATCGGCATTGGTCAGTGCCCGCTCGCAGCTGGAGGCTTGGGTGGACGTGTACTTGAGCAGGACACCTTTGGCCAGTGCTCGTTCCCAGAACGAGACGGAGAATGAGTTAAGCACTGCGAGCAGGTCAGTGTCGTCCTTGCGCACAGCGAATGCCCACGGCTCGTTGTACTGGGTATCGACTGTGCGGAACTTGCACTCCTTATAGTTCTGAGTGAACTCAGTGACAGCCGATCGACTGGTGAGCGAGACGAGGTAGGTGTCTCGATGCGAGAGTATGATGGATGGTATGTCGTCCTGGCTGCTGACCAGGAGGGGCGGGTTGGACTTGAAGGAGTGCTTGATTCGTGAGCCTAAACTCGACTCTTCGGACGTGAACACTTGCATGTAGCTGGTGGAGAGGGTGGTGGTCACTATCCGACACGCACTCGATTCCAGGCACTCCACGAATGACTCGAGGTCGGTGAACGGTGGCCGGGTCGTGTCCACCAGTCGACGTGAGAATAGGACTCCGGTGTAGGCCGCGGTCAGGATGACGGCTCCCATGGTCCAGAAGCCGAGAGTCAATCGGAGCGAGGTGCGTCGGAATCGATTGATCCGATGTTCGATGTTCATCAGGGCCACGAATGTCTCGAAGTACCGGGCGGAGAGTGAGGGCGGGGACTGGTTGAGGGCGCGTATGGTGGTGGTCAGGATGAGGAAGGAGGCGGTGGCGAGCAGCAGGGCTATGAAGCAGGCCCAGATGGGCCATTGCCAGGCCAGCACCACGTTCCACGTGCTCGCCGAGCTCTGCTCACTGGCGGCCGCTGTGTTGGCTCTGGTGAAGAGGACGATGTCCGACGAGAAGTACATGTTGGTGAAGTGGAGCGCCTTGAATCGACGATAGGTGGGTGTGAAGACGGGCAGCGAGGTGTCGAACAGGCCCCTCTGGATGGCACCCACCATCCCAGTCCCGTTCAACGTCTCCTCGTCCACATCCCCGTACTCCCGTTTCTCATACCAGGCGTAGGTGCAGTTCCAGTTCAGGTGCTGGCATATCAGGCGCACCGCGTCCACGCCTATGCCTCGTCGAGGGCACTGCTCGTCGAAGGCGCATCGAGTGCTTTGCGGGGGCGAGTAGATGACGCCGACTCGCACATTTCTGGTCATGGTGCTCACTTGGGATGATTGCTGATAAGAATGACCAGTGATAAGAAGAGGCGCGCACTTGACTGTTAATGATAAGGGTTACAGAGGACAATCAGTCCCTCGACTAGCGGGTGATAAGAGTCTCAGTTACGATGATAGCAAAATATCCACTTGGTGATAAGCAATTGATAAGCAGATAAGTAATGGCTGCATCAGTGGCTGAAATCGAATGCTGCTGAATGATTAAGATGGGAATTAGTTTCGTGATAAGAATCATTTTCATGATAAATAAACGCGAATTGGATCAGCTCACTGATTAGTGTTAAGAATCAACTTTGTCGAAAACAGTTTCTCTCAACTCCGCTTAAGATTAGATAAGTGGTAAGTTATCAGTGATCGAAGGACAGCATGTCTGACACTTCATCATATCTAATTAATTTGATCAATGATAAGAATGAATCGGGTGTTATCATAAATGAGTGATAAGGATCTCTTGCTGATAATGTAAAGACTGGAAAGAGCCAATACAGTAATCAATCGCGGCAATCTTTGATGGTAATGACTAAAAATCGAAAATCCCAACAAATCAGTGATATTAATGCCTAATCAGCACTTATCAGTGATGCCACAATCCCAAAAGGCAAGTCGTCACTGATAAAGGGCTGTTATCACCAGCCACGTGCATACTAGCTTCAAAACTATTGTTGATTAATCACATCTCACGCAAAATTCTTATCACTGATATGATATGAGAGACAGTAAGAGCCCCAGAGGAACCGACTTTTTAAAATGATCTCTGCGTAGAAAGCTATCCCAAAGACTGACCTGAGGCCCACTCAGAGTTCCTCGTCTCAACTGATAAGGACCCAATCAATAATCCTTGACACCATGTCCGTCGAGTCGTGCTGTGTCACGCTTGCACACGGCCATTGTCACCTGAATTAGTGAAAGTGAAACCGACTTGACAAGGTGTAGGTGAGTCCTGGTTTCCATTAGGGCCGCGCATTATTGATGATTGCCACTGGAGACCACTTCAATCACAACGCGTCAGTGAACTTGCCTACAAAGAAGAAAGGACTGGCAGCCAGGATGCTCGCGGGATTCTTACGTTTCAGGGGATCTATAGGAGGGGAGTGTAAAATAGTTCTGGAACCAGTGTGATCACTGATAAGTTATCACGCAGAGGACTGTCTTGTTTCCAACGTGGCAAACTGACCCTTATTTGGCTTATCAGTGACGCATCAGAGATATAGCCCAGTGATAAGATGTCAAATACCATTTGACGGCAGTCAGACGACCCTTATCAGCACCTTATCAACTGCTCTTTTTATCATCCTTGTCTCGCATTTCAGCTGCCCTGGGTCGCTGCCAAGGACCGTTCTTCCTGGGACCGCAGATGATCCTGATCGGCTATGCCCAGAGTGTGACCACAGCCAGCAGCATGAGCGACTGCTTGAGTCTGTGCGCCAACTCGCAAAGTCGCTTTGGATTCAACTGCCTTTCAGGAATGTACTATTATCAGGTATGTGAAACCACGGACATACTGTCTACAGTCATTGCACTCGGGGGTGATAAAGTGATAAGGGCAGTGATAAGATTTTGGAAAAGCAATACGCACACTCATCTTCCAGGAATCCACCAACAACTGCATCCTCAATTCTGAAAGCCGTGCCACTCATCCCGACTTGTACAATCAAGAAAGTCAGGACAAGGTGACTTATTTCGAACCAGGCTGCCAGTCCTCGCGCTGTAAGTGGACTCTGCTGCCTCTATCAGCTGTGCTATTGAAGTCTCAAGCTTATCAGTTGTAGAAACTGCTGATACACGCTTATCAGTGATTATCGATTAACCATTGACTATCGCGTATCACCACGTATCACTTATCTTTAGATATCACTTTTGATCTTATCAGCTTTCTATGCACCTCTTATCAGTGACCCCTGATAAACAGCACTCGGTGCCACCAAATCATGAATTTGTCTCCTCTGGTTCCAGCTGTGCGTCAAACATGGCGCGAACAACGGAATCGCAATGTTCTCCAATTGGACACCCCCGACTTTGGACCATGGACACTGTGTGATCGAATGATCTTGGATCACAAGCGGTTCAAACAATGCTCCACTCTCAATCCTAATAAGTGCACCAAGGACGAAAATCTGTGCGATCCCAAGAAAGGTAAAAAATTCATCGATCAGTCTGAAAATCGAATATCGATTTCGTCAAGGTCCCAAAACTTGATTTGGTTTATATCAATGTTCTCATATTTGCTGTGAAATTACTCCCTAAAAAGGTCGCAGCGGCAAAATTTGGATGTAAAGTCACTCATTTCGTTGCAGTCGCAATTCTTTTTTCAGAAGACGAATATGACTTGCAAATCGTTCGACCGATCAAGCATCAGGCGTTTAAGAATCACTCGTCGGCTACACGTGCCACGACCGAATCACCACTTAAGGACAACGATTCAGAAGAAGCAGTGACAAGAGTCACCAAATTGGTGACCAAAGAGACCATTTTCCAACAAGTCCAACGCGATAGCGGCCACAGCCAACGCCATCAAGGCTTCGGATTGCCACCAGGCCGTTGCTTCCCGCTTGTGAACTTGGACGGCACTAAGGACTGCCAACATGGCACCAAGTTCAGCGAGTCGGGAAGACGCAGCGATTGCGTGCCTACCTTCATGGAGTGTGCTAATTAATAGTGCTTATCCGAACAATGTTGGCAGTGATAAGCCGTGTCCTTGTTATCACCTGTCACAGCTGATAACACAATTCTGTGTATGGCAAATAAAGTATACTTAATCGATCATTGCTCGATCAGTGCGGACACAGTACAGGACGCATGCGCGAGAGGTTCTTGCGGGCGATGGTGGAAAAGTTAGGTAGGGAAAGTGATGGGGGCCATCCATAAAGGACGTCCACCCAAAGGGGGTGGGTGGGGGTCAGCGGAAAGTGGACGGAAGTGAATGGGGGGGGGGGGGGGGGGAGCTAAAGCCAAGTGTGTCGTCGATTGTTTGCGCAGTGGAAATTGATCTAACTCGACGGCAGAATCACACGTTGATTTAATATATATAGATTATATTTCGATAGAGCACTTGATTAACCGACCGTACACTCGATTCTCATAAAACGACACTATGCAATGATCACTTGTATCTTCTATCACCACCTTTACATTATCACTTCCCATTCCCAACATGCCTGGGCTGTGAAGCCCTTGATCTTAGCTCGCGTTCGCGACAAAGTGGACGTCCACTTTACAAAATTAGTGGGAGATATCTCAGAAAACTAGCAAAATTATTATTAGTGAAAAGAAAAAATTACTGATATTTTTAAATCATCAAGCGTCGATTCAAAAACTCTTCGTCGGGTGACTAAGATCGATTATATTCCAGTTTTCACCACGATACTGAGATCGATTACCGCTACCGAGCCTGCCGAACTTAACAAGGGCCAAACTGAACCAGACCGAACCGAACCAGGACGCCCGCGTGCCTTGTATCATTTCACACTGACTGACAGTGCAAAAATAAAAAAGTTGTTAGTGAAAAGCCAATTATAAACTAGGAGTTATCATGGGTGTCCCTTGATCTTCACTGCAATTGAACAAGCTGTTGAGCTTTGCAACAACTTGACGGTCCATCCTGACTAGCAGCAAGAACGCTGCGTTTTATTTCGATCCTGGTTCAGTTATGGTCTGGTCCTGGTTCAGCTGCGAAAGCTGGTTTTGTTGAACCTGGCAGAGAGGAGGATCGATACTTCCCCCCCTCCACTCGCCGTTCTCCACTGGCGCCAGGGTTACATTTATGTGTTCTATCTTTTAGACGCAAGAGAAGATGCTGAGCAATGCCAGCATCAACTGATCTGACCCCCGGCGTGGATCCCAATCTCGATGCGGCTGATGCTTCAAGAAATAAGATGAAAAAGGGGGTGGCTTCTTTGGCACTACTCACCAACCTGTCTGGCCTCCTGCGAGCCTGTTTTCTCGCTGTCACTGTATATGCCCACTTCGAAAACTCAGCAGGACTAACCTGCACCTAAAGTGGGATTCAATACCAATTATCACTGATCAGCAATCTTTTGTCCTATCTATTACTAAATTCAAACCGAATCACTTTCACCCTGGTCGCAATCGACTGTGTGCCTGCACAACCTGGTTCAACTTGGTGGTGGTATCTCGAGCAGGTCTTTGACCAATGTCTCCGCATCTTCCATCTTGACCCAATCGTATCTTGTCAGTCTTCTCGGCTTGGCTTCTAAGACCACCCGTTTCCAATCCATAGGAATCTTCGACTCGCCCACACACGCGCCTAGTAATGCCCCAGCTATGCATCCATTTGTATCCGTATCACCTCCACGAGACACAACTCCTATCAAAGCTTGGTCGAAATCATCACCACCGAGTCGTAATCCTTGGAATGCCCATTTTAGTGCCACTCCCAAATATCCCATATGACTCCCATCACCACTGATCATGTGCACTTGCTCTTGACCATCACTGCCTCGCGAAACGATCGGGACTGAGGGATTGTCTTCCGCCGATGATTCTAACAGGCGCCTTACGATAGATGTTTGGACCTGCGCCAACGCTTCCTCGTAAGCTTTCGATCGATCACCTGTGTTGATCAGGTACCAAATAGCAGTGACATAAGCTGCCACGGCATCATGAGCGATCGGATTAGGATGAGTCAGGCAACAATCGGCAATAGCTGCCTCACGCAACTTCTCTAAAGGCCATTGACTACCGGCGATAGCCAACGGTGAGATACGCATAAGACAACCATTACTTCGACTCGATCGATTACGCTCTGCCGACGATTTGATCATAGATTGATGAACTTGATCATTGGTTAATTTCGATAATTCTGTTCGTTTCACATGATGGAAGGCGTTCATTGTGGTTGTGCCGATATCGGGTGGTGAACTATGGAACCAATGAGCGTACGATCGTGCCACATCACCGATATCGAACTTACGACAACGTTGCATACTTCGAGCTAATGCCATGGCCATTTCTGTATCGTCAGTTACTTGACCTGGCTCCATATTGAATGGACCACCACCCAAAATTGGTACAAAACGAACCTTTCGCGATTTCAAATCACTTTCGATCATCGATTTTGTAACTGCAGAATTTTTAAATTCGTATCGAGTTCCCAAAGCATCGCCGATGGCTTGTCCTAATAAACATCCGTAGGCTCGATCAAAAGTGGAAGTCGTCAACGAAGAGGCCATGTTTAACTTTGAAAATGATGGAATGGTATTGAAGTAAAAAAGAAAACGTGGAAATTGAAGAAAAACTCTGCGCAAATAGATCATTCACAATCCATCGCTCCTAGCGACACTGATCGTGAGTCACAATTACTCTGTTTTCTCCGTATCTATAGTACTCAGTCACGTGACAGCTTATTTCCCGCCTGTAGCAGACAACATATTGCAAACTGCTTATGACAAAGTTCAAGTTGTGCGCACGGTGTCGCAAAGTGGCCTTTTATGATAATTTCTCGATTTTAGTACTGGTCGGCCTTCGTTTGCTATGAATTTGAGCCAATAATTTGCATTGAAAGCCTGAAAAGGGAAATTTTTAATACGAGTCAACGGCGGCTCTGAGAATTCACTGGCCGCCGACATGAATGGGAACATGTCCTCCGTCATTGACTGGAATACGAACGAATACGATTACTACACGGCACAGTCCTTGTTCGTGGTAAGAAATGCCAGGCTTGCATGTTGGGCTGGGCTGGGGAATCAGTTGGATAAATCCCCCGGGACAGGCTAGATAACCTGGGGGGGGCATTTATATTCTACTGTATTTTTTTATTGTTCGACAAATTTCACAACTGGAGAAAAGCCGATTCGCACAAAGAATAAACGCTAAATAAATTTTGAGCCTGCCAACTAGGCCCAATAGAAATTCAGAATCGATGCCTTTCAAAACTGTTCGGCATTATGGTCTTTTTTCTGTTTAAAATCACGTATGCGTGAAAAAAAGACATGAAACTGAATAATTAACTGACAAAAGACACTTAGGCCTATGCACTTTACGGGGCGCAGAAAAATTTTCCAAGTTCGAAGAACCTAAAGCATGAACTGATTGGATGCTTGTAAACAACTGCTCTCAATCACTTTCGTCATCAGGTTTTTCGGCAAGATTTTAAAAACAAATCGTGATATGATTTCATTTACATAGTGCATTTTTTTTTATGGGTTTAGCCCATCAGTTTTGTAATTTAAATATTTTTTAGGATAACACAGCATGCGCAGTCGATTGGACATCGAAAACGTGGTCGGATCTTGACTCGCTGATGAATTGTGGTATGTTTGTCTTGAAGGTCGGCATGGCCATCGTAAGTTCGGCCTGTAGAGAAGATTGTAAGCGTAACTGCCTTGGTTGTGTGCTCGATACGCTCCTCCAGGCGGGGCTGAAACCCGTCGCGATGATGTCCGCTCCGAAGCCTAGGCGGCTTGTGTCGCGGCCCAGGCGGTAGGTGTCTGTCTCTCAGGGGAGGGTTCGACTCCCGCCTGGGTAAAAATTGTTAATCTGCCCTCCTCGGCCCTCGATCGAGTGCGCTTAGCTATGGATAAAGTTTGACATGACATTATGAGGCCTGCCTGGCGGATCTAAGAGACCATCCTCTCCCCAGTGTAGGACTATCCAGTCAATTACACCATTGAAATGCACAGCTTCAAAACTCTCTGCCATCTTGTCCAATTCTGCTCGTTTTTTAGTCGAATCTCGAAACAATGGCGAAGGATCCAGTTCAGATGGATCGCCATTGAATTCGCCAATGTCTGCAGCCGTTTCCACTGATCTGTTGTCACCGGGCACGCAAGACCAACACAAGGCGACCAACGAGCATCAAGGTTGGACCAGCGATGATTTGGTATGTACATCACTATGTCGCCTGGCTTATTAAATGAAACGGAGTAAATGCTTATGATTCCTCAAATTATCCATTTGGTAAATAACCGATTTTCATTTTGGTTGTGTACAGCAAAAATTTTGATTTCGATGCAATGCGTGGTTAGCAACTTGAGTCACATTGTGACCTCACTGCCCGGCGGCCCATGGCGGGTGGGGGGAGAATTGTTGGTCGCCGTGACTGGGAAACAACCTGTTGGGTTGGTGTTTCCCAGTCCCGCGGCTGAGACATCAACCCGTCAGGTTGATGTTTTAGCCGCACGAATAGTAGCAAAACGTGCCTGCTCCAGTCGAAGTTTTTGTCACAATCTCTCCTACGCCAGGCATTATTGCAGTATCATCCAAACTGCCAGAACATCCAGAAATAATAAAGGGCTCCTGCGATGAAAATAATTGAAAAGTGCATTTTCGTCGACATCGTTCCAAATCACCGAAAATTTGTTTAATTTTATATTGATTTCAGGCCGATTTTCTCAGCGATCAAATCATGGAGGCTGGTGAAAGCAGCGAGGACAGCGCGGTTAGCTTATCCAGATCGAGTAGTAGTAGCGGGGCGTCGACGGCGCACGAAGATTTATTGGCCAAATTATTAAGCGATACTGTCGAGACGAATGTATTCGCCGAAGATAGACGAGGTGAGAAATTCATGTTTTTACAATTATAAATTGATGGAATATCCTTTGTTGCAGTACAAGCAGCATCGTGGTCCGATGTTGGCCCCGCTCACCAACCAATCGTGTCCTTGTCACCCATGCAACATCAACAAGGTCAGGCCCACGGGGGGCAGTCGGCTGTGTCGCATGGACCAATGCCAATGACGCACGTGCCAGTCAAGAGGGCGGCTCCTATTACGAGCGAGTATCAAATATCCTTGCAACAACCCTTCTTGCAAGCATCGGCGCCAACGGTCGTGGCCGCGACTCACGCCGGTGCTTCGATCGCATTCGTGCAAACAGCGCCCGTCGTAACTGCTGTTCCCGTAATTCATTCTCAAACGGCATTGATTCCGGCCCCGAATACGCAACAAATCTTATTGGTTACGACGAATGGTCCGGGCGGCGCGGCCAATCGTACTCGAGTACATACGCCAGTGTCGAGACGATGTTCGACGGGCGGTGAGAAATCGAATGGACGCCTGGGACCGTATATGCTACTTAGACCCAAGCAGAAGACTGTCGATAAGCAGTTATCAGTGTCAACAGCCAGCACACCAGCACCGGCTATGGTCTCGCCAGTGCCATCGGCCAATGTGATCGGGGCAAGTGTGGCACCCCACGCGCCGAGCCCGCCATCGATCGAGACCATCCTAACGCCCGCGCCGCATGTGCCAATGGCCATGGCAGAAATGGGCGGTGAGGAGAAAGTGAACGGGGCGGATGTAAGTCGGGGTTTGTTCCTGGGGGAAGAGAGGACTGCTAGAGTTTGTTTGATTTTTAGGCGGCGGCTATGAAACGGCATTGTCGAATGTTACGTAATCGAGAAGCGGCTAGTATGTCGAGGCAGAGGAAGAAAGAGGTGAGGAGCGAGGCAGAGATTACGTGTTGGTTAGTCCTGATCGGGGTCATTATTTTCAGTTTGTGCAGTCATTGCAAGAACGTTTGAACGAAGTGGTTTTGGAAAATGATAAATTGAAACGGGAGAATGTAGTTCTTCGAGATACTGTGGCCACCTTGCAGGCGGAGGTGAGTTAATTGTGTTTCTTATTGATTGATCATCTTGCTGATAAGCGCGATGGGTAGTTTTATCGGTAATGATATTGTTATCATTATCAGTTATCAGACAACAATATCATTATCAGTTACCAGATAACAATATCATTATCAGTTACCAGATAACAATATCATTATCAGTTACCAGATAACAATATCATTATCAGTTACCAGATAACAATATCATTATCAGTTATCAGTTACCAGATAACAATATCAGTTATCAGATAACGTTATCAGTAATGAATGGCTATCACGCTTTGTAAATGACTGATGACAAAGCGCATCATGTGTTGGTCCATTACTGATGAGGCTAGTACAGAGTCTTATCAGTGGACGATCGCATACTGATAATTTGGATGGCTATCTATCAAAATTATCACCGATACACCGCTGACCAATGTTAGACGCACGACTGATACCATCAGCAGCTGCATATCACTTCTTGACATGTGCGGTAGAAAGCCTTATCAACAAAACGTCTGATTACTGCTTAGGGCCATGTCATCATTAGATGATCGACTACTGATAAGAATATCGCATGATGCCCTTGAAGGGTTGCTTTCTGATAATCAGATTATATCAAGAAACTACCGACTGATAAGCGTGATATGTCTCTTATCAGCAAACGATTCCTTGGCTGATTAGCGTGATCGGTAGTATTATCGAGGCATGATAACCTGTATCTGAGCTAACTAGGCTGGGTGTTTTAGAATGGATCGAGATAGTGGCTCTGACTTTTTGGGGTGAACATATGTACACTGTAATGAAGCTTTTTGTGGGTAAGCGATAAAGGATCGATGGTCGTCTTATCAGTTGGCATTGAATTCGATTTTCAGTGAGTGACAAGGTTGTGCCAGTGAAGTTGTAGTGTTGTCAGAAGATCGATTGTCACTGCTTATTACTTATTATCTTATGTTCTGCTTGGAAAGTGATCATCATCAGATTGCTTTTATGAGCGAGCTGATCGCTCATAAAAGCAATCTGATAATGATCATGTTTTGAAGCCCAGGCGCCCCGTGTAGGGGCTGCTGCCTATCACTATGAGGGGAGGCATTGTAGGAGTTCTGCACTCATTTATGATACCATTTAGCCATGATAAATAAGTGTAGAATCAGTAAGTGTTTCACCAATGACCGATCGTCAGTCAGTCGAATCACTCATCGGAATATCTCTATGCTGATATCGGCTAGCCTTTATGAGTGGCTAGGACTCAGTCATCATCAGCAAGTAAGCCCTCATAGTTCTTATCAGTATCACGCTTATCACCGGACGAGTGCTGTTCAAGTAAAGTGATAACTAATCAGTAATCGCTTATCACTCGTATCAGCGAATTCAGTTTCTTATATGATTTTTGTGGGATCGACTTTAATTTTTCCCGGCTCTTTCAGAATGAGAAACTGAAAGGTTGCCGGAGCGAAGTTAGTTCAGGGAGCAGAGCAGTATCGTCGGTCGGGGGTACATCTTGGTCGAACGGGGCGAAGGCGACAGTGTGCGTATTCGCACTAGTGTTCTTGTTATCGATCAATATCGGCTCGTATTGGTGAGTCACTGATGTGTGGGCAGGGGGCTGGGTTTGACTGTGATTGCACTTTAAGGAATGCATATTATCCCCAGCAACTGCAGTCGGTATCGATCGATCGATTCAGCGATTTGAATGGGCCGATATCCGATGGCGATAGTAACTACGTGGCTGGTCGTAGGTTGTTACAAGTGTCGAAGAGTGGCGAGAGTCGAGAGGACGGAGAACTCGGGACCAAGCAAAGACATGACAGGAATGCGTCCAGGGTCAGGCGGAATGCCACCAATGACAGTCTTGCCACACCCGATAGGAACAATGCGTCGTCGACACCCACTTGTTTATTATTTAATCGCACAGAATCCATCATGTGAGTAGAAGATGGTGTTTTCTGTTAGCCGTAAGGGTTGTTTACGCTGGAAAGTTGGGGCATTGCCGGATTGTGAGATTAGAATCCGAAATATCGGTGCTGGGTCTAAAATGATATAATCCTGATAGTTCTGTCTTTTAATTCTGGCACATACAGTAGCAATAACTAAAAAAGTTAGGGCACGGCTAACAGAAAAACTGAAGTGTCTTAGGAAATGTGAAATATTTTGCGGATTTCAGGTTGGCCGAACGATTGAATAGTTGGGCTCGTCAGCACGAGAATGAGCGTACTAGTCGATACAAGTCGAAGAAACGTCCGATTTGGGCGCAGGCGGACGAAGATGAGATCGCCGCATTTTGGGGCGGTGATGGCGATGTTCAAACGGGGGCTGCTCGATATCGATTGAGAAATGGATTGTCGTCGAAGGGCGATCCGATGGATCAATTGCCACCCTTCCCAACCCAAATTCAGTATTCAGATCCGTCGTTGAAAACGAATAAGAAACGGGTATCTGCCGAGAAGACCATTGAGAGGAGGTGAGCGGGGTGCGGCGTGCTGGGACTTGTTGGTCCCGCTTGCATCAGAGGGAATGAATGGCCTGACTAGGCTGGGTGGGGGGTGCTTCGTCGGGTTGATGATTCAGTCGCCTGTCTGAAGTGTTTAGGAGACCAGCTGGTGCCCACCCGCAGGCTGATCTTGGTATCGCTGTGGGTCGTGGCCTAGCGGGTTAAGGCGTCCCTGTCACGTTGGGTGCGCTCTTACAGGTGGGGTTCGACTCCCGCCTGGGTACAACATGATTGTCAAATGTGTGCTCCATAGCCCTCGGGTGCTTGGCTCTGGAGAAAGTATGACATGATTGTCTCGTCATGGGATTCTTTACATATTTCTAAGGTCTCGGATCCTAAAGATGTGGAGATTTGACTAGCACAGGTGAGGTGCAAGGAGTGAAACAGTTGGTCTTGTTTTCAGGAAATTAAACAATAGCAAACAGTGGAGCGTGCAAATTTATGAAGGGAACGAATTGAAGTATGTTAAATTCCTGGAAGCTTTGCATCGACGAGACGACACTTTTTATGTCATTTCCTTCCTTCGAGTGAGTGCATTTTTTAATGAAGGATGTGTGTGATGTGAAAAGTGTTTTTCTATTTTAGGACTACTTACTATTGCCGGCCAACTCGTTTAATAAAACGGCGCGTCCGCGAATGTCCTTAGTTATGCCTGCTTTGCCTTTGAATGGTAAGTGAAAGATGGGGGGACTCTTTGAGGTGAATAATTTCATGCCGTGATACAAGTGTCAGTCAGGGGAGGAATTGAGGGGGACTCTTTGAGGTTGATAGTTTCAGGCAGTGAAACAAGTGTCAGTCAGAGTGAGGAATTGATTGGGACTGTTGGAGGTGGATATTTTTATCCCATAAAACAGAAGTGTCAGTCTGGGTGAGGAATTGGGGGATTATTTGAGATAGATATTTTCATGGTATGGAGCAAGAGCTGCGTGAATGATGGAGGGGGACTCTTTGAGGTGGATATTTTCATGTAGCGTGACAGTCAGTGTAAGGAATTGAGGTAGACTCTTTGAGGTGGACATTTTCATGCCATGAAGCTGAAGTGGGTCTGGGTGAGCACTATTTGAGGGGGACTCATATTTTCATGCCCGAAGCATGTGTGTTAGTCGGGTGAGGAATTGAGGTGGACTCTGAGACGGATATTTTCATGTCATGAAACAGAAGTGTTTAAGTCGGGGGAGGAATTGACGGGGACTCTTTGAGATGGATATTTTAATGTGCCAGTGTACCCAGGTTTGGCTTAGGGGTCTCTTTGCTGCTGCAGCTGGAAAAAGTTTCAATAGCTGCCGCCTAGTCGTGTGCCCTGCACTGAGGGGATAAGAACATGAAACTGTGTCATTTTTCGCGGGCTGGGAATCGAACTCGGATGGTTATTCCTTTTTGTGAGATTGCGCGAACATCTTCTCTCGGTTTCAGAATCGATGCAACCCCCACCACATCACGTGGCAATGATGCAAATCGAGTGCGAAGTGACGGGCACGAGTTTATTGCATTTGCCCGAGGCATTGATACCCTCGTTTTTATTGCAAAATAATACGGCCCAATTCGATGAGAAATCGGGACGCCATGATGGGCAGGCGAAATCAGAGAAATCTAGTCCGTCGTCAGAGGCCGGCAAAAAGAGGCAAAATGGGAATTAAGAGAAAAGTATTCGATTATTGTAGTAAAATGCTTCATTTGGGGGATTGATAAGGAGGATCTCGGGAATTTGGGATATTTGTTTGTGGTTCGCTTTAGGGAATGAGGGTGATGTGATGTTTTATTCTGTCTTAACGTTATTTGGATGTAGCTAGGTTGGGTGGCAGAGTGTTAATATATATGAGTAAATGGGTTTTGATAATTTGCGAGATTGGTGAAGGAAATGACCGAATTTCGGTTTGATGTTTCTACGATTTGAAGGTTGAGACTCGGAGGAAGATTGTGTGTTCTTTAGGGCTATGGCCGGATTCGAAACGGGAACTCATTTGAAGAACTTTTATTTTAAAGGATTGAATGTGGATGGAGTGGGTGGTAAGGATGCGTGGTTGGACAGGCTAATAGGCTTATCACTGAATGGGGTGACCAGTGGTGATAAGTCGTAGGTTATGAGGTGGTTATAGATGGTGATAAGGAGCAGTTATCACTGGTGGTGGCATGTGATCAGTGATGGAGGTTTGCATAGTGAGTGGATGGAAACTGATGATACCTCAGGCCACTGGGGGGATGTGGTTATTGAGAGTAATACTGTAGTTTATGGTCACTTACCATCGAAAACGTAGGCTTATCACTGCGGACCTTTTATCAGCAATCATAGTTAGTAGTGATAACACCTTATCTCTAGTATGTGGCTATCAGTAAACGTTGTGTGGTGACAAACAAGTTTATAATCAGGGTTTTCATTGCAGGTATTTTATTAGCTGCCTTTCTTATTTTCCTCTTGACCATAATTTTCGAAATTTTGAAAGTAATAAATCATAATTTGCATTATGTTGCCCGACACAAACCGACTAGAGTTCTCAGGTAAGGTTGATAAGTGTTATCAGTGCTGATGACTAGCGATGAACTGATTATAGGCTATTGTTTCGCGGGATATCCACAGTGGTGTTTTGTATGAACCTATGTTTGGCCTATTCACTTATGCTGGCCGCCATGACCTACAATGTTTGGTTATTGCTGGCCATATTAGTCGGCTCAGGGATCGGATATTATGCGGCCGTGCCGTTGGAGGCGTATGCGTAAGTCGGGTGGGACCACTTGCCTGATAGGCACGGGCAAGTTGTCGGAGTCATAGGAGATACTGGCTTATCAGTGAGGTAGTGATAAAACAGGTAATTGATCACGAATAACAATGTCTGCTCAGTATGTGAGGTGATAAGGGTGGTGGGTGACCACTGATAGCGTCGATATCGTTGATAAGGGTGGATAATCATTCGATAAACGTTGATAAGCACTCGATATGCAGACTGATCAGTGTCTGATTCTGACAATTGATGGCATTGATCGTGGTGATAAGAGGCTTTGCTGACATAGACGTACGAAAGAAGAATGGCGTCTCTTACGTTGATAAGAGATAACTCATTAAGTCGCCTTCATTGAAGGGAGATATCGGATAATGCGCAACTATTTAGGTCATATGTTTACTGATAATGATAGGTGATAACGTCGTTTTATACTTAATCGATAAGCGGCAGCTGATAACTGCATTCAATTGTTGGCAAGACTGCCGCTTTTATGTATGTTTTTTTAATGATGGCGTGTACTGATAAGGTGATGAGCCAGATAAAGAACGATTGCCTATTCTTTGCCACTGCACTCCCTGATTTCATCTTTGCTCACTTTAGATTGATCGATACGAGGCAGTTCGATCGTAGCCCCCTCTTGCCCGAAGGTGCTGGCTCAGAGATTATAAACGATGCCGAGGTGGTACCGTCACAAAATAATGCTTTCGACGACAGATAGTGGGTGCCCTTGCACGGATGGTGCTGTACTGTGACCAAGTGATAAGCTATCTGGACATTGATTAGTGTACAGGTAATGTTGACTGGCCGCAGGAGGTGTGGCTTGTGTTTGCATGTCTTGTAATGACGCTACTTATTTTTATACGCTTTCAATTTGTGCATAAAATTGTGTCGATTTAGTCGCTGGGATTTGATGAACAAATCGATTATCGATTCATCGATTTTTTAAATCGTGATTAGTGTTTTCAGTGATCAAGCATTGTTTATTAGGCGCGCCATCGTCATTGCTCGCCGGTGGAAGATCATGTCCGTGCATAAAGCCAGGTAAGATGGGTGACTGGATTTGTGGGATTATCGAATTTATCCATCGATTAGGAGTGTGGGTATTAAGGCGATAAAGCAGGTGTGATTAATCAGCGGGGGTTAGTGGCTGATCAGCGGGGGTTAGTGGCTGATCAGCGGGAATCAGTGACTGATCAGCGGAGATCAGTGGCTGATCAGCTAGGATCAGTGATTAATCAGCGGGGATCAATGGCTGATCAGCGGGGATCAGTGATTAATCAGCGGGGATCAGTGGCTGATCAGCGGGGATCAGTGGCTGATCAGCGGGGATCAGTGGCTGATCAGCGGGGATCAGTGGCTGATCAGCGGGGATCAGTGGCTGATCAGCGGGGATCAGTGGCTGATCAGCGGGGATCAGTGGCTGATCAGCGGGGATCAGTGGCTGATCAGCGGGGATCAGTGGCTGATCAGCGGGGATCAGTGGCTGATCAGCGGGGATCAGTGGCTGATCAGCGGGGATCAGTGATTAATCAGCGGGAATCAGTGGCTGATCAGCGGGGATCAGTGGCTGATCAGCGGGGATCAGTGGCTGATCAGCGGGGATCAATGGCTGATCAGCGGGGATCAGTGATTAATCAGCGGGGATCAATGGCTGATCAGCGGGGATCAGTGACTGATCAGCGGGGATCAGTGACTGATCAGCGGGGATCAGTGACTGATCAGCGGGGATCAGTGACTGATCAGCGGGGATCAGTGACTGATCAGCGGGGATCAGTGACTGATCAGCGGGGATCAGTGACTGATCAGCGGGGATCAGTGACTGATTTTGTGGCTAGGATCTTAGATTGCGAGCTGAAGTAAATTGGCAGCCTATCAACCTGGAATCGATTAATTGTGTGATTTGTGATTTATTAAGGACGGAAGCATTTCGCGAGCTGTTGAACAACTGCTCAGACATTGTGGATCTAAAAGCGTTGAGGACATTGTGTTTCTACGGGATACCCGAAGAAAGTCAGTTGAGGCCTTTGTGTTGGCGGGTAAGTGCCATTTTAATTTGGCGCGTGAGTGAGCAGCCGTAACATCCAGCAAGTTCGTGCTGTAGGTCTGCTTGTCTTCAGTTGGAAAAGGTATTCTGCGCAATCGCTTGTAGCTTTTTTTTGAGTGGATTCAAGACTGATTAGTGGTAGAACTTAGCGATCAGGTGCAAAGTCATAGAGAATGCATACTGCAACTGTTCTGTCTCGTGAAATAGAAAAACGCCCCTTGAGGTGGCTGTAGCTGCTTAAGGATTTATCATTTTGTTGTTTATGACCATGTCGGGGGCAACAATCTTTCCAGGTGCTGTTACGTTATTTGCCATTGAGACGAAGCGAATGGGACAAGTTCCTCAGCGAGCAAAGGTGGGAGTGATAAGGCTATTGATAAAGTAGGATTTTATAAGGCAATCTTTGTCTTCAGAAATGTCTACAAGAGTCTCGTCGTGGATCTGATTGCCAAGGCGATTCGAAAAGGCGAGAAAGACGATGGCGAGCCTGAGGATCATGTAAGTCGGCTTCGATAGGCACTGGGTTGGATTGCGTTCACTCTGTCTGACTTGTGTGTAAGCTAGCCTTCAGGTGGGCCCATGAACGAGCAAAGGTTTGTCGTAAGGCCTCGGGTAAAAGCAAATGTTGCAGACCTCGTTTGTGATGGCAGTTGGACTGATCTAGGTCACACTTCCTTGTGGATGCAGTGCCTCTGTTCGGGGTAAAAGGTTAGAAGGAGAGCCGGCGCATGTCATGCTGAATATAATCTACAGTAGTATACTCACTGTGTTTAACGCATGTTTAGAAAAAGGCGAAATTTGTATTCCTTTTGGGGGCCTCTATGGGTGACATCGTGATTCAGCGAACCTTTATCTAAATGCCAGTTGCTCAAACATGCAGCGATAAATGTGATTGCAGCTTAAAGCAACTCTTGTGCCCTGCAGCCGTTGAACCTCAATCCGAACAGTGAATGGTCAACATTCTTCAAAGACAATGAGATTTTATTGCAAATCAACAAGGATGTCAGGTAAACACAGTCCTCTATAATTCTTGCGCCTCCTTTAATTAAAATCCTTTCAGGCGCTTGTGTCCAGAGATATCATTCTTCCATAAACCCACTTCCTATCCATCCATGGCCTTCTTAGAATCCGGAGTCGAGCCACTGTTTAAACGTGTTGCCAATGACGTGCTCAGTGCCGAAGTGTTCGAAAAGAATCGAACAGGAGCATCGAATGTGAGTCAGCCCAACTGTAGTCCTATAATTAACTATGCCTATCTCTAGCCATTACGTGGATCATGCTGATCTGTGTTATCCCCTGATCGTGCCGATCTTGTTACGTGGATCATGCTGATCTGAGTTATCCCCTGATCGTGCCGATCTTGTTACGTGGATCATGCTGATCTGAGTTATCCCTCGATCGTGCCGATCTTGTTACGTGGATCATGCTGATCTGAGTTATCCCCTGATCGTGCCGATCTTGTTACGTGGATCATGCTGATCTGAGTTATCCCTCGATCGTGCCGATCTTGTTACGTGGATCATGCTGATCTGAGTTATCCCCTGATCGTGCCGATCTTGTTACGTGGATCATGCTGATCTGAGTTATCCCCTGATCGTGCCGATCTTGTTACGTGGATCATGCTGATCTGAGTTATCCCTCGATCGTGCCGATCTTGTTACGTGGATCATGCTGATCTGAGTTATCCCTCGATCGTGCCGATCTTGTTACGTGGATCATGCTGATCTGAGTTATCCCCTGATCGTGCCGATCTTGTTACGTGGATCATGCTGATCTGAGTTATCCCCTGATCGTGCCGATCTTGTTACGTGGATCATGCTGATCTGAGTTATCCCCTGATCGTGCCGATCTTGTTACGTGGATCATGCTGATCTGAGTTATCCCTCGATCGTGCCGATCTTGTTGCGTGGATCATGCTGATCTGAGTTATCCCCTGATCGTGCCGATCTTGTTACGTGGATCATGCTGATCTGAGTTATCCCTCGATCGTGCCGATCTTGTTACGTGGATCATGCTGATCTGTGTTATCCCCTCGATCGTGCCGATCTTGTTGCGTGGATCATGCTGATCTGTGTTATCCCCTGATCGTGCCGATCTTGTTACGTGGATCATGCTGATCTGTGTTATCCCCTGATCGTGCCGATCTTGTTACGTGGATCATGCTGATCTGAGTTATCCCCTGATCGTGCCGATCTTGTTACGTGGATCATGCTGATCTGTGTTATCCCTTGATCGTGCCGATCTTGTTGCGTGGATCATGCTGATCTGTGTTATCCCCTGATCGTGCCGATCTTGTTACGTGGATCATGCTGATCTGAGTTATCCCCTGATCGTGCCGATCTTGTTGCGTGGATCATGCTGATCTGTGTTATCCCCTGATCGTGCCGATCTTGTTGCGTGGATCATGCTGATCTGTGTTATCCCCTGATCGTGCCGATCTTGTTGCGTGGATCATGCTGATCTGTGTTATCCCCCTATCGTGCCGATCTTGTTGCGTGGATCATGCTGATCTGTGTTATCCCCTGATCGTGCCGATCTTGTTGCGTGGATCATGCTGATCTGTGTTATCCCCTGATCGTGCCGATCTTGTTACGTGGATCATGCTGATCTGTGTTATCCCCTGATCGTGCCGATCTTGTTACGTGGATCATGCTGATCTGTGTTATCCCCTGATCGTGCCGATCTTGTTGCGTGGATCATGCTGATCTGTGTTATCCCCTGATCGTGCCGATCTTGTTGCGTGGATCATGCTGATCTGTGTTATCCCCTGATCGTGCCGATCTTGTTGCGTGGATCATGCTGATCTGTGTTATCCCCTGATCGTGCCGATCTTGTTACGTGGATCATGCTGATCTGAGTTATCCCCTGATCGTGCCGATCTTGTTACGTGGATCATGCTGATCTGTGTTATCCCCTGATCGTGCCGATCTTGTTACGTGGATCATGCTGATCTGAGTGATCCCCTGATCGTGAATCGTGTTACGGGGATCGTGAAGCTTTGAACGCGCGATAATGCAAAAGAATTGTTGAGTCTAATTTTTCAGTTTAATTCTGTAGATCGAAGCTATCATTTTTTTCACAAGCGCGTTAGTTGCTGCTGCATGAAGATTTCTAATTTGCGCCCTCCTGCATTCATTTCCCAAGCATTGGTTTTGCTGATCTAGTTGTTTATTCACGACGGGTCTGTACTGGAATCATAATTTTATGCCTGCAATTCACACACTTGTTAAATCAGCAGGTTATGAGTACTGGGAAGGTGTTTTTTGGATGAGTTTTGGAGGATTCATGGATATTATCGAAAAACAATAGCTCTTCTTGGGTCGGGTTGGGTTGGACTAGAAAGTTTTTGTTTTATCAGGGGGCATAGTTCTATTCTAATGCAGACTTTGGTTCCTGAGAAGTTAGGCATAAAGGCTGAAAAAACTTCCCACTTATGTTGTATCTGTATGAGATAAGTACTGGTGCAGTGTGTTTAGCTGAATTTTCTTAAAAATTGGATTCTAAACGGGGAAAATTGCGGTGGGATGAGACAAATTAGAATTTTCGGTATAAAGGGAGTGGGAGTGGGGAAAGAGATTTATCTGCCAGGCTGAGATTAATTGTTCCAATTTTTGATGCGAAGAAATTGATTTGACGGGTTTTGAATGCGATATTCGAATTCTACACGGTTGATTTAATCCTGGGCATTTTCTTTGGGCGATGGTGGACCTTTTAGTCTAATGAATGTGCTGTATATCTTCTGAACGCACATGCTTTGGATGAACTGCAAAGCCATTTTTTCGCATCAAAAATTCAGCCAATTTATATCTGCCATATTGGACTATCCAGTCTCCCCAGCCATTTGGCATGCTACTTCAGTGTACTGCATGGAAATCATGGCTGAAAAATCAAGGTATCTAAACTTGTAAAGGCCAGTTAGGTGGGATGACTGTGTGCAGACTTTGTAGGAATCCGGGCTGCAGCAAAATAGATTTGTGGTTGTGCGAGAGTGAAGCCGGAAGCACTGCTTCTTGGGTGCTGCAATCCTAACACTACCGCATGCAGAGTAGCAGTGAGGGCACAGTGGAAAGGAATGTGGCAAGAGAATGGGGGGGGGGGGGGCAGAATGAAAAAGGTTCGATTCTCAGAGAAAGTATGAGATGGAATTCGAGAATCGCCAAAGTACGCGATAGGATTCGATTGTTCGTACAAATTCCATCTGACACATCTAGCTCACCAAATCGAGCAATATGGCACTGTGTGGGACCGTTGAGACATGAGGGCACGTCCTGGAGTGCTGCTGATATGAGGTCTGTGTGGATTATACGGATCCAGCGTTTTGCGATTTCACTTCTGATAACTGATAGGCAATTATGATCATGGATTCGTTCTGACTGTATTCTTTGTAAGCATACTTAATGTAATACTTGCAGCTCGTGACATCGTCTAAGAAGATCGCGCAAGAGGAATATGTGGCCCTGGCCAACGACCAAGAAGCACATTGGCAAGTGGTCGAGAGGATATTGTTCGTCTACTCGAAATTGAATCCGGGTGTCAAGTATGTGCAGGTAAGACATGTGCTTCTTACCCTTAGCCCCTGGGATACAGGCTACTGACGGGGTATTTTGATTTTAAATTGGTCCCAGAATTTGTGGAGTAATAAATGCGCAGAAAGGGATTTATGCGAGTTTCCTCTGTGTTTAGGGAATGAACGAAATACTCGGACCAATCTATTACGTTTTTGCGTCAGATTCAAATAAACAATGGGCAGGTAAAAAGAGTCGGGTGAAATTGAGTGTTTTTCATTGGCCGGTGGATGGGTTGGGGTTCGACTCCTGGTGGTTCCTTTTTTTCCTTTCACCAACTTGTTTTATAAAAGCAACGGAGCTGCCACGATTTGAACACCTCTCTAGATCCTATAAACAGAAAAATTCTTCATGTTTAGAACACGCCGAAGCCGATGCCTTCTTTTGTTTTCAATATTTGATGTCGGAAATCAAGGATAATTTTATAAAAACCTTGGATTCGTCTAGTTGTGGAATTGGTATGTCCGGAAGAAAGATTTTTGAATTGGTTTTAATTTTTTGTCATTTCAATTTAGAATATCAAATGCATCGACTGCACGATTTAATGCACGATATGGACCCTGAACTATATCAGCACTTATCGATCGACCAAGATGTCCTCCCCCAATATTACGCGTTTCGTTGGTTATCCTTGTTATTATCGCAAGAATTTCCGCTTCCTGGTGAGCGCATTGAATTTGCTAGTCTTTTAGATCTTTTTCAAAATACAGTATATGTCAATTTTTAGATGTTATTCGATTGTGGGACTCGTTATTTTCGGACGAAGCAAGATTCGAATTTTTACTTTTCGTTTGCTTAGCCATGATTGAGTAAGTGAGCTGGAAAGTTAGACGAACTGTATTGTAGAATTGATGTTGGAATATTGAAAAGAAGTATGATATTCAGATCCAGCACCCATGTTTTAGTGGGGGCGGCCAAAACTTTGGACCCCGATCTCAATTATTTAATAAGTCAAAATTTTGATTTCGCAATGGTCCCCCCTTTGCGATCAAGAATTTCGACCTTTTTCACTTTGGTGTTGGAGGTCCAGAATTTTGGTTGCCCCCTTTAATTTTTGGGTGCTAAATCTGAATACTATATTCTTTTTTGATTTGCTGACATCGATTCTAGAGTGTACTTCGCCTTTAAGCACCAGATAGAAAAGGGGCCATCACGATCATCTCATGGGTGGTGAGTGTATATGTTGGGGCTGTCCTCCTTTTTTTATGTCTAAGACCAACTGTAGAATAAAAGTCTTTCCAAAATGATTGTAAGATAATAAGATTTCGCATAATTTTTAACCACGGCTAAGATATTCCCGCCAAAATTTAAATTTAAATTTTAACTCGAAAATGTGACAGATACTTATCGTGAGCTCTATCTCTTTTAGGAATGTACGTGATCGATTGCTGGCGGGCGATTTTAGTGCCAATATACGGCTATTGCAAGTAAGTCAAACGCGGGCAGGTCCATAAGATCGACTGTGTGGCAAAACAAGAACATAAACAAGCAAAAAATAAATGCAGTTTTTGCGTGTCTTACTGTAACCGCTAGTCGTAGTTGGGAGAATCGATAATTGTGGTGCGGGTGAGGATTTGATGTGGTTTTCGAGTGTGTTCGGTTCGATAATGCCTCGTAATTGGTTAAACCGTGGCCACTTGGGCGGGGAGGGTAAGACAGGGGACGAGTCAAGCAGGGCGCGCGGCCTGTCAATATCGGCTTATTAGCGCATGGGCGGGCCGAGGCGGGTCCTCGGAGGGGCGACAGTCGGTCGTTGCCTTGATTGCCACCCATTGTTTCGCGTCGTCTTGAGATTATGGGCTTAACGTTCGTTAGAAGCTTTGACCTCGAAATTTTCAAGACGTTTAGGGCTGGAAAAATATCATTTTAGGGGAGGGGAGATGGAAATCGATGCTAGCCAGACGAGTCTATTCTAGGAACAGGGTGACATTAAAACAGTGATAACATCGAAAGACGTAAGGGCTGCTAGGGCGCGGTGATAGGACCGCTTCCTGATTAGGGTTATGTTTGTTATCAAAGATAAGAGCGATAATCAAATTGTTTACTGATAAGATGGTGAAGTTCGTTTTGCAAGATGGTTTGGCGCTGATAAGGTGATATGCGCTTCAAGTCCGTTAAATTAAAGAGTGATAAGATTCTTATGTGATAAGGGAGAGTGGAGAGAATTTAAGTGATGAGGTAGATCTCATGTATCCGAAATTTAAAAAAAATTGAGGTCCAGTATCGGTCATATTATGTTTATTGAGGTCAAATTCAAATTTTCGAATTTGAGATCATATTATGTTTATCAGTGATAACATATATTGAGGACGAGGGGTGGTACATCCGCTATGGTACCTACGTGGAAAGGATGAGGGCCAATGTGTGACAATGATCGTTGATTAGAGCCCAGAGTAAGAGAAGTTGTGATTGCAGATAAGTCATCATCGTATCAGTGATAAGAGACACAAATTAGATAATGTTTAAATAGTCTCGTTACATTTGTTTTATCAACTCTATTCTTCGAGTAGAGTTCATTTTTGAGACAAGCACTCATAGTGGCGTGTTGACTAGGGCTAATTCTGGATATGAAAGATATGGTGTTTCATGAAATGGGGGTAATTCGATGTTGATTCAGGTGGAGACACCTACAATAAGCCAGTCGGGTACTGTAGATTCAAGTAATGCGAGTACAGTAGGATAACTTGCGAGGATCAGCAGTGGATGGATCCTCCTGAACACAGTGTGTTCTGTTGTAGAACTATCCATCGGTCGATATGTCGAATATGTTGCTATCAGCAGCCGAATTACAACAAGAATATGAACGGAAGCAAAGAAATAAAAAAAAACAGACGTCGGAAGAGACGAAAAAATGTCAAAGACAATTATCATAAGCGTGTGCAATCGATGGCATGACATAATCGATAAAATAATAGATGAATTTTTCGCTTTTTTCTACTTAAACTTTATTGCCTCGCTTTTTTTGTACAATATGTCATCTTTGATTTCATTTTTTTGGGACTTTGATTTGTTTTCTATTTTGACAAGGAAAGATGGTTGGAGATGGGATGGAGTGCGAGGCGGGCCAGGCAACGGAGACGATTAGGGAAAGGAGGGGCGTGAAATTTTTGGCCATACGTAATGCAATTATGGCTGGCATAGCTCGTAATCGCGTTACTGACGCATCGGCCGAGTCGAGCTCTGACACGCTCGATTTGATGCGCGCCGTCTGGCCATCTTAAATGTGTGTGCCCAAATTTGGACATTTGCGAATTTCGGTCTCTTCGCGAATATAAATATGGGAAAGAGAAAAGTGAGGGGTGGGGGCACAGATGTACCGTGTTTGCATTTTGTCTAATCTGCCCACTACCTGGTCGAGGAATCGGGTGCAGATGGGGCGAGAAGGCGGGACGTGTTTTTGTGTTGGTGGCAAGGGTATGGATTTTCGGGTTTCCTACTGTAATTGGATTAGGCCTCGGGCGAGGGTTTATTAGAGCTCGGGGGGTGTTGGCTAGGTTGAAACACTTGTACGACGCCTATGTGCTTATTGGGCGCAGTGTTCATGACTCGTCGAATCCCGCCTCTCCAATGATGACAGCCGATCTTATACGGCCATCGTCAGTCGAGCCGCAGCCGGGCTCGCATCGAGGTGCCATGTCGAGCGAGGAGACCCGTCTACAGTACGACTCCACACAAGACACCGTGCTCACCAGGGAACAACTGCTGTTCGCCGCCGCCGCGGCTGCTGCCGCAGTTGATCCACGACGATCCGGGGAGTGTGCGGCAGAAACGGGATTCACTTATGGAATGGTCAAGGTGAGGCCAGGGGATAATTGGATTTTACTGCTGCCAAATGGTCGAGTAGGAAGCATGGAGTGGTGATGTCTAGCAAAAAGTTTTTCTGAGCGGGAGATGCTTCTATTTTGATTTCTGCCGAGTATGAGCGAAAATAGTGATAAGGGGATGATTTGATGGTGTGATGCCGTTTCCTCTAACTGGAAACCAGTATCAGTTCGTCAAAACTGACAATCGCATCATTAAATTTTTGTAATTTTCATATTTGAAAAAATTTCACTGATTCAAATCACTCAATTTTGTTTAATTTCTTGTTTTTCAAATTCCGCTTCTCCCCATGCCAGGATGTTATAAGTAGTTGCGAGCGCGAATTCAAATTTAAAAATTCTCTTCTCTAAGCTTGAAAACTCGCGATTTGACCGCTTTTATTTCAGCTAGCGGGCGACGTGTGTTTTGGTTGCGGAGGGTACATATTCGATCGTTTCTTGTTGCAAGTGGGCGACCAAATTTGGCACAGCGACTGTTTACGATGTTCGGCCTGTGGTCTTCAGTTGGAACAGTTGCCATCATGCTACGTCCGCGACGATCGCATTCACTGCAAAGCCTGCTATCAAAGGTATTGGATGCCGGGTGGGAGAGTCAGGGCGCAGATTTGGAGCATAGAAGGAATCATCACGAAGGGTGGAAAAAACAATGTTTTACCCAATTACAAGCGAACTGATAAGACGACCCACTTATCAGTTTCATACACAGGTCTCATCAGAATATGAGCGAGTACTGAGTTCTTAATAGGGGGCCAAAATCAGATATCACTGCCTGTTTTTACTGCGCCAATCAGAGGAACGTGGTCGCACTCGGAGGGATACTTTGTCGTAGCTGGCGTCAGAGCCTTGTGGTCCTTTATCACTGATTCCATACAGCATCTACAAGCTATAAAAATCATTTCTGACATTTATGGCTTTCAGCAAATATCTGGCATATCTTTGACAAAAGCGGCTGACAGGGGCTGATTGCGACCTAGGACACTGACGTGTTGTCTTATCACTGAAAGGTGCCTTGTCAATCACCTTTCATTTGTTTCATCAGTATTCGCTTATCACTGCCATATTCAAATTCTTGCCGTTCCAATTTCCCATCGCTGATAAGCTTATCAATCGAAATCTACACTTCCTATCCTTCAAGGACGCACACGGACTCCGTGTCCTCATGTCCGACCATAGCCTACTGCCGTTAGATTATGTAATTATTAGCGGATTGGCGCCTAAGCCCGATCGTCACCATTTATTCAGCACCCCGCTGGGGCAGGGAGTAATGGACAATTAGGAGGCGTGGTCGCCCATTCACGCCTCGTGCCCCCTACCCACCCGTGAATTCAATGCCCGTCAATGATTAGCCACGCATTTGCTAATTCCTAACCGGAAATTCATTAATTCGGCAAATTTCAAGATTAAAGCGTTCTGTTCGGAAAGGAGTCAGAAACCTATAATTATTTGTTATTTCGCTCAGGATGCAAGAGGGGGTGTAGAATTTCAAAAATAGGACCAGATGCCTGACTTTTTGAATTTCTAAAACCTAAAAATTTTAGGCGCTGAACGATAGTTATTTTCAGACATTTTGGCATCAAGTGCGCGCGTTGTGGTCGCACGATCCAAGCCACCGACTGGGTCCGTCGAGCCCGTCAATTTGTATACCATTTGGCATGCTTCGCTTGCGATTCGTGCAAAAGGCAATTGTCGACCGGAGAAGAATTCGCTTTGCAAGACAGCAGCGTCCTGTGCAAACAACACTATATGGAATTGTTGGAAGGAGATTCCGGAAAAGGTCAGATTTTGTTGCCTCAAAATAGGATTTCTCGACCATTTTTCCGGAGTGTGGGCAGATCAGCAGAAGCACATTTATTGTGAATCTTCATGGGGCCGGATACATTCGATGTTCGGTTGATTTTTGTGGCATTCACAGCTTGAAATTTGCTGATCGTAGGATGGCCATGACATTGCTAGTGAAACCAGAAAATCGCGGACCATTCCAGATTCCATAAGTATTTGACAAGAAATTCAAACTTCCCGCGCCTGAGGCCCCAATAACGGGCATTTCAAATACTTTTACTCAATTATATGACAAATCACAAAAATCATTTTTTAGCTCACACAAAACAAAAGACGAAACGTGTCCGTACGACATTCTCAGAAGAACAGCTACAAATATTACAAGCTAATTTTCAAGTGGACAGTAATCCAGATGGGCAGGATTTGGAACGAATCGCTCAAATGACTGGACTGAGCAAAAGAGTCACACAAGTCTGGTTTCAGGTGAGTCGTAAAGAGATGATTTGGTTTTCTGGCTTGTCCTTTTTTGATCCCAGAATTATCCGACACACAGTGCCAACCAGGGGCACTCGATTGTTCTCTTCATTGATAGAATTTCATTTCAGAACTCGCGCGCACGTCAAAAGAAATATCAAGGAATGAAAGTGAAGAACGTGGCGTCGGGGGGTTCCAGCGGGGGACTGCAATCATCCGAGTGTTGCAGTCCAGAGAACTCGATCGACATCGATTGCGATGATGACGAGTTGGACGAGATGACCCAATCACCCTCGCCCTCGCCAGGCCCTTCGAATCGTCAGTCGTCTACCTCGTCCATCGTCAATATCAATTTCGTATCTCGTCAAAATCCGTCGCAAACTGACCAAAATCGATTGCTAATCATGGACGAGGGTGGCGAATCAGCAGGCAGTACTACTGGTGGCAACAGTCAACAGACCGGTGGTCAAGTGTCCATTCGCCAAAGTACCACTACCTATTTCGATAGTCATATGTGCTAGTGTAGAGATCAATGATCTACCACCCAGCCGTGCACCAGTGTCTGGCATTCATCATGCACTAATTCATTTCACTTTCATTTTATGCGATTCAATAAATAACTGGCGTACAAATGTGCAGAGAATAATGTTGCTACTTCAACGAGTGAGAAATACTCGATGTTGCTTAGCATGTCACAAATCGGAACAAGTAGCTAGCTGGTAGGACACCCATTGTAAAATATTTTTACTGCAGAGGGTCGCCAAAGTCATTTTTTATGTTTGAGGGACACCTTAGATTAAGAACAAAAAATCGTGGGGTCGATCCTTGCAGACACCCTCAGACTCTTCAGACCCACAGACCCACAGATCATGGGGTCTTTTAACACAGACTACGGACGCAGATAATTTGCGAAGAGAGAGAGTAAGATAATTGAAAAAAGCAAGCGGCATCCAAAACTGGGATAATCGCTATTTGCAACAGTTCTGCAGTTGGATATCAAAAGCTCACAGGCTCGATTCCATGTTTCATTCTTCCTCGCCACACTATTTTTTATTTTTACATACGATTCAATATAAATGCTTTCCGTTCATCAAAGACCTCGATTTCTATGTTTTCCAGGCAGCTGTGTGCCATTCGCGCGACACATGTGCATTGCAACACGAGCCTGGGCGAGGAGAAGCCGTTCTTGCCAGCGTTTTCATCATGTTAAGCGCGAGGGAGGGGCTGGGTGCAAGAGTAGGTACCCTATGATTTGTCAGAGAGTATAGTGAGCCCTGACGCATTTGAAAAATTGACTTCAGTGCCCAGGTAAACAGGATTTGTGCAAGTGTTTCTGGCAGCGTTTATTATTGAAAGCCAGTACCCAGTTACTGATTGATAGGTTGTAAAATCTGTCAATCGGTGGTCTGCGTTCCAATTATATATGACCACTGTCAGCCTTTAACCCCCCCAAACAATATGCATGACGTCTGTAATACCCATCTGCCGTAAATATCGCGAGCTCAAACGGTGATCTGCGAGACTTTTCACTGCGCGCATGAATCAACACGGCTAGCTAAAAGTGGTACATTTTGAAAATCCGATTGGAAAGCGGGGTGACTTTAGTGCATGAACTTTCTCAATGTGTTTCGTTCTGCCATTTTATCCCGTCAGGTGCTTGCAAATATGTAGCGCCTACTTGTACCTACTTCACCTAACCCCCCACCCAGACGGTTTCTCAAAAACCTGTGATCGGAAAGTTGATCAACTGCACATTCCTCGTAACTTGACAGGGGCAGAATCGAAGCCATCTTCTTGCGCGCGCGTTAATGACTTGTCGAAGCCTGCTGCTGTTGGGGCGGGTTTCCATCCTCGCACTTAACCAGCAACAGATCTTCCACGGTGGACCACCACCAGCGGGGCTTTTTTGGTTGCTTCGGGGGTGTTTGACGATTTGCAAAGGCTTCACTGAGCATTCTCAAATACAGTATTCCAATCAGACATGTGCCCTGCCTGTATTCCACATTTGCATTCCTCGCATTGATCTCTATTATCCTTTAGCCCCTGGGGTAACAAATGCGGACTCTCTGAACTGCTGCATTTGTTGAAAAACAAGTCAAGGAAATGAGCATTGTGTGAACACTGCAAAAAATCTCTTGCTTTATACTCAATATTCGATTAATGCAACGGCTGGTTCATGTGACACAGAGTCACCATACTGAATAATAAGATTAGCCAGATGTGCAAATTGAAATGCCCAATATGCATGTGCAAATATGACCATCAACTGTGCTATTCAGCTGTGCCCAATCATGGTGCATCCTCTCCTACGTCGGGCACTGCCTCATTCAACTCGATTCGGCTGCGTCCCGACCGACATGACATGCTTGACAGTAGACTGCATCAGTCGGCTCGGACGCCGTATCCAATCGGGCAGTACTCCCAAAATGGCTCGTCTCATTCTCTTGTTGATGGCCATGATGACCAAGAAATCGGCCGTATCGGTGACCTGGATGCATCCATCGACAAACGGGGCCACGATCACGCCCCAGCATCGTGTGAATGTGGGAAAAACGATGATGGCGATGTACATACTCGCCGCAGTGAGGGATCTGATTGGCTGCCATCAGACAGGACTGATAGATGGTCAGGATCAACAGGTTCTTCTCCGATGCTCGCCGCTCCTTCTCTTTCTCGTCATTAGCTGTCGCTGCCATCTGGCTGACCCTCTTCATTCGTCTGCGAAAAATCATACCCATGGCTATGTTTAGACCGATCAGAGTGAGCACGCCGATGAAGCGGACTCCTGTGCGCAAGTTAGCCAGGACCACGCCCAGGGGACTACCCAGGTACTCCTCGTCGGGCAGTACCTCGTAGAACCCGTCCCAAGTGCCATTCCCTACCACTCGTCTGGGCTCGAAGTACCAGCGTAGGGTCTCGTAGATGTTGGCCAGCACACCGACTGTAAAACAGATGGTGGCCGCCACCATCTGATGCCGCCTCTGATTGATATTCTTGTAGGCGAATGGCTTTCCCTAAGCGAACACACACGATCCGCAGTCATGGCCACTGCGCAGAGAAGCGAACTGACGATGAACACGTTGCCCAGCGGGCAGCCGATGTGGGCCGCGTAGAACATGAGCCAGAAGGTAATTCTTGCGATACCAGGCCAGTCCTTCGTGCTCGGTGTCCGATCCCCATTTGTAGCCCAGAATGAACCAAGAGAAAAAGATTTCTAGTGCTTCACTCGTGGTCAGAAACACTTGGTACGCGTAAGCACAGTCACTATTCGACTGCTTGTAGAACGCAACTAGTGTAATAGGTGCCTTCAGTGGTTATCCTATTTGCATAAGACATCTAGTGTGCACACGAGGCACAGACTATTTGTCTCCCTCCTTCCTGGTCGGGGCCGAGCGAGGCCAAGAGGCCGAGCTGACGGGTTTTCCTAACATGCGAGGGATTGATAGGACTAGTTCCTGGACCCCGAGCACCGGTTATACAAAGGCTCTGCTCCTGGCCTGGCGAGATCAGTTCGATCAGTGAGACTCCTCGACGACCTGACGATTGTAGCCGGCTCTTCCGATCCTACGTGAGTCCCCCCTAGTCCGGCGTAGTGGACGCTAGTAATAAACTATACCGGTACTTGGGCTGCGTGGCTTGATTCGAACCTCCACACCATAGCGCAGTTGGTTCAGTGTACTAGCACGAGAACCTGACTGTTGCATTTGGCGTCACGAGTAGGGCGTGTTGGTATGTGCCCGGTGCGCAGGGTGTGCTCGCGTCGGGAACCCCTGTCCAGGTAACCATCTTCGCGATGGCTCTGCCAGTATGGGCCAGACCGTGAGGTCGCACGGTGTTCTATGCGATGCCTAGAGCTCCCGGGTGCCAGGCGCTGCCACGCGTTCGAACCTGTTTCTCCTCTCTCTCTGGGTCTTTTCCGAACGGAGGGAGGAATGCAATAGGCGTGTTTGGCCGGTGGGGAAGGTTGTGTATTTGGTTGCCTTGATTGGCTGCCTTATACATGGAGCAGTGTATTGGCTTGCCTTCGTTGGCCAGTCGATACGCTCCTCCAGGCGAGGCTGAAACCCGTGGGGTTGATGTCTCAGCCACCTACGACTAGGTGGCCTGCCTGGAGGTATATTTGAGTCCATCCGCTCCCCGCGGTACCTTCTCCAATGTACGGCCGTTCAGCCTGTTGCACTAGCAAGGTGATGTTGCCCGTCAGACCGACCACGATGTAGAGAACTGTCACCAGGCCATAGCCGATGATAAAGGTGACATTCTACATGACCAGCACGGCGTACGAGATGCCGCAGTCTTCATCCATTGTGATCATGATCGAAATGTGTTGGGTTACTATGCGTTCTGCATGACCTGAAACAGGAACAGCTAATAAGTAGTTGCAGTTGTTTGCCAAGTCAAGCAACTGCTATCAGTCTGACAGGCAAATGACATCAGTTTTCTTAGCTTCCCCACGCTTTTCATTAATTGTCATAAAAGTGCACTAGGATACCTCGCAGTAGCGAAGCTCGAACCTGTCGACTTTTTCCGCTGTGTAAGGGCTTTATTATCCGCTCTTTTTGACGCCTTTTTGTACGCATATGCTATGAAAAAGAGCGGATCAAAGCTCAAAATTAAATCTGATCAGGAATTTTCCACAAGTCAAGTATGGATGTTCGAAATCTTTTGGATGTTCTATTAATTTTCAAATGTCAGCAAAAGGCAGAAATCTCGAGGATGAAACAAATGCATTTTGAAATGCAACATGAGCCCGGTCGAAAAGTGTGTAATCAGCTTACAAAAGAAGCCTTACATCATTCGCTGCTTTAAGCAGCTTTAGGAAATCTGACGCGGACATTCGAGCACGCGCTGTTGGAGGATACTGTAGAATAAGGGGTCTGGAGAGAAAAACGAGCAAATACACAGGACAGCTTACACAGCTTGCTTAGAACAGCTAGTCAGAATCGCCTATGACGTAAGTCTCGATGTTCCGGCTGCCATACTTCATACTTCATACTTCATACTTTATTTATACTCAAGCACCACAGGCGCACTCAGGGAGTATAAAACACAGAAATACAATAAGGGAAACATGATTACTTAAAAACTAGCCTAGATAAACCTTGTCGAAAAAGGGGCCAGTCAGATAGCGCCACTACCTCAGACAACTGATTCCATAAAGAAATTGTCGAAAAGATGAAACTTTGTTTAAAACTCTCGTAAAAGTGCCTTGGGATAATCAAATGATGGGCTTCACATGTCCTATCACTCGAACGCAAGTCAGATCGATGCAAAAAACGAGCGTTCCCAAAGTCATGATGGACATGATAGAATTTGTAAAACTGACACAGTTTCAAACAGTTACGTCTATCCCGAAGTGAGGACCAACCAGCCCTGCGCAGACCCTCTGCATAGGACACAGTAAAATCGTTCAAGTACAGCCTCAAGGCATATAAATGTGCACGTTCAAGATTAGATATATCCCCTTTCAGAGTGGGTGCCAATGCGACACAGCCATATTCAAGAATAGACCGAATACAAGCAGAATAGACATCACCAAAGACTTTAGGAGATAAATGATTTCCAAGTTTGCGTCTCAGGGCCCCAATCATAACATTACATTTTTTTACAACACTAGAAACATGTTCTGAGAATTTCAAGTCAGAACTGAGGATAACACCCAGGTAAGACACCTCTGGAACAAATTCTATTGGTCTGTCCCGAATACTCAAGCAGGGCATTCGTGGAAGCTGACCATAACCATATCTGAACAAGACAGCTTGAGATTTAGAAAGGTTAAAGTCCAGACCTGCTGATTCGACCCACTCTGAAATCCAGTTCATGGCAGGTTGTCCCAGCCGATCGATATCGTCCAAAGTTTGACCAGGAATGAATAAGGCCGTATCATCAGCGTACGCCTGTAGATGCAAATGCGGGAAACGAACACGAAAGTCGCGAAGAAGCGGGTCGATATAAGCGACGAAGAGCGTGGGGCCTAAAATACTACCCTGCGGCACCCCAGAGCTCACTGATGTCAAGTCGGAAGAACATTCTTCGATGACGACCCTCTGAGATCGATCAAGCAAATATGATGATAACCAACGGACCAGATTTGGCGGAATATGATGAACAGTTTGCAAACAACGAAGTAATTGAAAGTGTGAAACCTGGTCAAAGGCCTTTCTGAGGTCCAGGAAGACTCCTGCGACAAAACGACAGTTTCTCGAATTTAAATGGTCATGAATATATTGGGTCGCACCAATAAGAGCAGAGTTTGTACCGCGACGCTTGCAAAATCCATGCTGCTCAGGTGACAGAATGATGCGCGACCTGAGAAGCTGGTCAATGTGCCGCTCGAAGACTTTTGACATTATCGACAGTAGAGAAATTGGTCGCCATGATTTGATGCTACTTTTGTCCCCGGGTTTTGGAATTGGGACGACCTTTGCTAGCTTCCAGCAAGTTGGAAATTGTCCATCGTCGAGTGATCGATTGAAAAGGAGGGTGAGTGGTGGAGCGATAGTAGTTGCCAGGTTTTTGAGAACAGGAGCAGTTAAATTATCTTCCCCTGGCGCGCTCTTAGATCTAAGCTGACGAAGTTCCCTGAGAACGAAGACTTCTGTGACAGAATAATCGCTCATGTCATCTGGATCCAGATCTGGCAGACGAAATTCACCATAATCGGCACGGTTGAAATTACTCGCAAAATGGGTATTCAAGGCATTGGCTTTTTCTCCATTCCCAAAAATCGGGCGATCAAAATCATTCAGTAAGGCAGGAATTTTACGACAGTTAGGCGCCAGACTACGATATGCGGACCAGAACTCTGCGACTGAACTACAGTTCGAGAAGTTTGCAGACACGAAGGCAATTTTGGCGGATCGTATTCCCTTTCTGCATTGACGCCGAAGAGTCAAAAATAAATTACGATCCAGATCTGAACCATTCCGCTTCCACAGCTTGTAGGCCATGTTTTTCTGACGAATCAGAGACAGTAATTCTGAATGCATCCAAGATTTCCGACGATCACATCGAACTAGTTTTCGAGGAACGAATTCATCTAATGCCTTTCTAATCGCAGCCGTGAGCGATGAACAGGCGACGTCAACTGAACTCGAAGATCGAACCAAATTTGAGAGATCCTGTTGTTGAAGGTGACTGTTGACCGAAACCCAATTGGCCCGTTTCAGAAGCCAAATTCGTCGACAGTCGGGTGGGTTCTTTACAAAAAACCCTGACATTTCGACAGCGATCGAATTATGATCAGAAATAGGATCCAGAACTTCAGTCGAGCGATGGCGCCCTGGGTCACCAAAAATGACGACATCCAGCAGAGTACGATCTCTACGTGTAGGGGAAGTCACAGTCTGAGTTCCTCCAATAGAAGACACCAAGTGCACTAGGTGCCGACGGGCAGGAGAATCAGTTAACATGTTAGCATTGAAGTCGCCAAAAATTACTAATCTTTGAAAATTTCGCCCAAAAGCCAAGCACAAGTAATCGTAAAGGGCATCAATGCAGGGGAAGTTTTAGGGATATAAACAACCACTGCAATGATATAATGACGGGGATTCCCAATTCGAACTGCTAGTGTTTCCAGACCCGTTTGAGTGATACCGAACTCCACATGATTTTTAAAGCGTATGCAAGGGAGAGCATTACTGCAGTAGAGGGCAAGACCGCCGCCTCCATGTTTTCGATCTTGCCGAAAAAGATCGTATCCAGGGATATGAATCTCAGTGTCCAAGATCGACGAATCAATTTTGGTCTCAGCAACGCCGTAAAAATCGAACTGCTCGGCCTCGATTTCACCTCGAAGTATACTAAACTTCCCAATTATGCTGTTGATGTTCCCAAAACCGAATCTCCAAACAGGAGTCATAATGATAAACAACCAGATAGGTCTGATCGAATGATAAACAACCAGATAGGCCATTAGGGGTAGATAGGTCTGATCGTGGCTTGTGGAGCATCAATTCGACTATGGATGAGTCCAGTGCTCACACTGCTGGCTCCAGGCATGTGTTACATTAGGATATCGCAAGGGCTCACAACTTTTACGCCTCTCCTCACGACATGTCAATACACCAGACACAAATCTGCTGTAAGAGTAAAGCTGACTGTGTCTTCTCAACACCTCTTCAAGACAGCGTAGCTTATGAAAACATAATGAGAACCCCCAGAATCGACCATCTGCGCTCTACAGGCGACGAATCGAGAACGATTGCCCGCAAGACAGTGAAAGAGAACACCTCAATTTATGGTAATGGTGAAGGAGCAACTTCGTGACTGGCAAAGTTTAAATTAAAAAGGAATGACTCTGACATAATATGCTTGCGAAACTGTGGTGAAGCAAAATACTTGCGGGTACAAAACAGATCAATATCTTCATTTGAATAGAGGCAAGAAGGACAAGACGACGGGTGCAGATACTTCCCTTAGCTAATTTGGAGATGGCATGCAGGAAGTGTCTATTATGAGTTTGGTATCACAAAAACAAGCCCTATCTGTCTGATCAGAGGCACATCCTCTGATTAGACTTTTTCGCGTGATCGCACTAGGCAAACATTTCCTGAGATCGCTACTTTGTTATCGCGGTCGTCGACACTGCGTGCGTTTGATTCATCTCTCTGGCCCCTACAATAGGAGAGAGACCAACAGACAACCATTCGAAAAGTGCGCTACCTGTTACTCTTTCTCCTTAGCTATAACCTCCACATAACCCCTGTCACCCGCCTCCTGTCAAATTTTACCCGATTCTGTTTTTTTCTAGAATCCTTTAGTCTTGTAATGATCAAATGTCCTCAAAGTCTTGAAGCATATTCCCAGTTAGCTTTCCAGCATAAATTATGTTTTATCATTTTTTTCAGCTACCATACATTTAAATGTCATAGTCACATATCCAATTCAAGACTATTCTTCGAGACGACCACAAGAGCGAATTCGAATCTGACATTTGAGCTCAGTTCAGGACCCACCAGATTGCACCAGGGCTATAAAATAGGGCATCTACAGTAGGTCAATACTTGCGGCCCATATCATGGAATTCGCTCATGGCATTTTCGTTAGAATGAAAGAACTATGCTCAGTCAGTGAATTCCACGTGCTTCAAGGGTTTCCTTCAAGGTTTTGTGAAAACAATCATCATCTCCTTCCTTGGTAGGACTTGAACTAAAGGTGTTGGAACTATTGATCGCTTCATAGCGGCTTGAAATGATAATTACTCGCAGGGATTTTTTCGTTCAGTTTTACTCAAACTCAATAGTTTCGCAGTCACGTTGATCAGATCGATGCCCTGGTTACTGCACATGGCAGAAAGAAGCTGCATAATACGATCTCTGATCTGCCGATGCCCTGTGCATCTGTCCAGCGCGTGTTCAAAAACTTCCCATTTCATTGCGCGAAAATTCAGAATTTATCTTCTGGAGGTACTTTTTGCTTGGCTATGGCAGCACCAGGTCTCCATTTTCATTGACACCTTTTTTCTTGAACCCCAGGATTAGGAATCTTGCGCACGCCTTCAAATGAACCCATCACATTTTCTAAGCCCCACACGGAAATCTCTTTCATTTAAACCGCTTTTTCTTAATACGCTTTTACTGTATGTCGATCACATAATTTCTTGTTGCATTGATGTTTCTAAGAGAGTTTAGAAATTTCGGTCCTTCCCGACGTCGAAGGATTTTGACTAACGTCAAAACGGCTTAACTCCACTTCTACATTAAAAAAATCAAAGATTCGATCCTGGCTTCGTGGCGGGCCGCTTAGTCGAGATATAAGCTGGTTGACACGCTTTGTGACTCCTGATGTTGCTAGTTACAGTAGAGACACTTCTTGCACGTGGGCTAGTTAAAAACACGGGCTGATAGAAAAAGGTGGAGACAGCAGAAATCAATAAGCAACTGGAAGAACGGCAGAAACATCATATCGAGTTGCAAAAATTCTTCTGAGTTTGTAACTTTGCAAAAGTTTCCAAAACTTGTTTCGAGCTAACCTTAGTTCAACAAGAACTTTTACTCCAGTAATTTCCAGGTGCACAGTTTCAGTAGATACAAGGACAATATGGGCAGTAAGCGGGCGAGCGTGGGGGGAGAGAGTACGATCTGTACACATATCACACTTCTAACAAGAATCTTCGGACAAGTCGAACCACAATCAGCGAAACAAAGAATTATTTGACTGTCTCAATGCCGAAACGTTGTTGAACGAACATGGGCCTGGGTGGTGGTACCTTAATTTGACTGGTGGATGAGTGCGGGGGCTGCTGGCTGTTGTTTCCTACGCCTGATCTTTTAATAAGTTTTGTCCGAAGACGTTTCATGAAGGGCATTTCGCATAAGAATTCGTCCAAAAATTCGAAAATTGATAAGAGACTCGCTCCGATGAACAGTCCAATTGAACCTCCGATATCACCTGCAATGCGATCAGTTTTATCAACTATCAGGTTCTCCTATGTTGATTTACCATTTTAGGATAAACTAATTCAGGCTTTACACCGAGTAATTGGAGAAAAATCAGAAAGAATATCCAGGAATCCGACTCTACGCCCCCCCCCAAATGAGGGGCCATACATAACTCACAGTCACCCTCCCGAGACTTTTTGCATGCGGTACATCCTACTGTATGTACAGTATTCCACAGCAATAATCATTTTTTTTAGGTTTTTCCGAGATACAACGATTCAATCACTTACCAAACAAATTCGAGATATCGTATGAGATTTCTTCAGTCACAATTTCTTGACTTAAATCTGCGAAAAATATTTTCAATCCGACAATATTATTCCTTAAAAAAATATGTTATCCAAGAACTTATTGTCATAAGACGAATAAAAAATATCAAAAAATTCACTTACGAAAAGAAATCATCACCGAATTCCCATCGTTTGCCATATGACATTAGGAAAGCTTCCAAATTTTCCACAGCCGCTTTATATTTATCAGCTGCCTTCTCTACCTGAGTTTTATAATCGGACAAATTCGTTGCGAGATCACTCGAGAAACAATCGATCGATTCGATGAAGAAAGATTCGAAAGTGTGAAACGGAACCGATGAGCACATCGAACTGGCCCAGCCATCTATAATCGAATGTGCAATTTAGACAGGCCTGTATAATTTATTGATTTTTCTGAGAGTATAACCACGGCAATAGACAAGGCAACATACCCGCAGTTGCATTATTTGTACAGGCCGAGTAATTGTAGACATGCTGGCATACGCCCATATATAGACCAAAATATGTCCAAAATTGTGAGCGATTTGCATATGTATCCGATATATTCCTGCTCTTTATAACCATATTTTCCAAATTATTTTGCATGATCAAGTAGTGATTTGTAAACACATTGGCAAAATTAGTCTAAAAAATAATATTAATTCAAATTTTGAATTTGAATTTTAACCAAATGCAATGTCCCAAAATTTATGTTACCTTATATCTCTCTCCAGTGCCAGTAGATTGCTTGTCCACCCATTCTTTTAAGGTAATATTACCCTGATAATACAAATCGATATTCTGCCTAATTTCCCAATATTCTTTTAATCTGGTTGGTTGAGCTAGACACCAGGGCGAGGCGTACACGCCCATCATACTGGCCACGAATTGGGCGAACTCATCGACCACTTTGGTTCTGTACAATTGAATAGTCGAGTTTTCGGAACTGTTTGATATGAACTTGTCTTGTGGATAAAAATCCAACCAAACGGGGGCTATTTGATCCAAACACGAGCTCGTACTCACTGTTTTCTTGACATCTGAAAAATTCTCTTTTTGACTGGCCGGTTTCATTTTCGTTACATGATTTGACACAGTCCTTGCTACTTGTGCTATTGGTCTTCTGGTCTGGTATGTCAAGTCTACAGTCCTGTATGCGTGGCCGCTAAGGTAGGATGCACTGGAATGACATTCACTGATCATTGCGAGTACTATCAGGCGTCATAAGTAGTATATGGCTGGTTAGCATGCCAATCCGCTCACGATAATTTATGCCTGTGCCATACTGCATGTGGCATTGATGTTTAAACTTTTAAAAACTCTCAAAAAGAGACAGAAAGATATATATATGAAAATGAATAGTATAACTTACATATGTAATAAGCATATACCATTCATGGTGTATACACGCCACTCACATTACATATATATATATACGGGTATATATACTCATGTATACTATATATATATGAGAATATATAGTACACATACCGTACATACTGTACATATATACAGTATATACATACATATGAGTATATAATGACATACCGTTTATACTATGTATATACACATATGTATATATAATAATATATATATATACATATTGTACTCAAATGCTGTCGAATATGCATAGTGAGTACAAAGAACAGCATCTCTGCTGGAGTCAGTCTGTGCTGGATGCACATATACAGCAGAGACTGTGCTGGATGCATATATACAGCACAGACTGATGACCAGGTCATTCAATCCATGACCATATGCTTTTGACTGCAAACTCAGAAAAGAAAGTCACGCATCGATACTGGCCTCACCTTCAGTGCTTGCAGCCCCGAATGTGCAGGCTCCTCCGACCAGTCCTCGTTCTTTCATTTCTTCAAACAAATACGCGTATTTTTGCTTCACACCAGCGAAACATTGTGGATTCATCGTTCGATCGAAGGGTACCCGAGCATCGTTGGACACATTCTCGCCACTCGGTGGTTCAACACCCAAACTTCTCAAAAGTGCTGACGCATTTTCGACAGCTTCCACCATCGTTTTAAGCATGCCAGCTCGTTTCTTATCGTACCTGGAAACAGCTTCTTGCGAGGCATTAAACGTGTCATAAATTTTCTTCTCTTGTTCCGAATCGACTAATATGGGCCAAATCGAAGGGGAGATTTTGATCTGAGACAAGGATACTTCATAATCGATGGTGAAACAGGCTTGCTTGCATTTGCTAGCAGCGTCTTTTACGTCTGAAATGTCAAGCATATGTTCTTTCAGGGGGAATAAAATGTAGTAAGTTTAAGAGCTTGCTTAAATCTTGCCACATGACACAATCGAAATGTTGGATTATGTTGCAATACGTCACATTTTCTGAAACATACAATTTTGGGTTTTTGAGCAAGTTGTCATACAAGATCAAAGACTTACTTAAATCGCATGGTGTCCCGTACGGTTTACACCCGCATTTGTTTTGTATTTTTAGCAACACTAAATTCATTTGGCATGTATCCGAAGAATAATAGCGAGTATCAAAATGTTGTAGCTGCTTTTTTTCAATGCACGCGCCTCCTTCATCTGATAAAACTCGAGAATACTAAAAAACAAGGATATCATGAATACCGAAGAGAGTTCGAGCTAATTTCACAAAAAAAATGATTTTAGCACAAGCACGAAATAAGTTTGAGTTTAGCTAACACGAACTGGCGCAATAATAATTTTGAATCTCCCGCCAAATGCTAGCAGCGCCCATCAGGTTGAAATTTTTCTGATTTTGAGTCAAGTTTCTTTCTCTTTTTTTGACTTGGGAGAACAGAAAACATGAGCGGTCTTGGGATTAGAGTGGAGGGAGGGAGACTCGTGTATGTGGCCTGGCGGTCTGTCTGTCTCTCACGCTGGGCGCTCACAGCCAGGGCAGGGTTCGACTCCCAACTGGGTAAAAAATGATTGCCAAATATGTGTTCCTTAGTCCTTGAGTGCTCTGTATAGTGCTTGACATGATTTCTGAGAAAATGCAGAGATCAGGAAGTCGGTTCACCTGCGGCATCTCCCGCTGATCTGTCATTCTTGCAGCATGTCTTTCGATGCAGGGCTTGCGTGACCATTTGCTTTGACTCGTGTCTATGTGGCTTGCCAAGTCAAGCATTGCACTGTTTCGCCAACATGCTGATTACAAGACCACGTTGGCCTTTGAATGTCTCTTTGTGCAGTAACATCCTCAGTACAACCAAGTTTCTGATACTATGAGGAATCTTATTTGACGATCGCTAGTCAATTCATTTTGACTGCGATGCTCCATGTTCCAGGTGCCAAACACATGCACTGTTCACGCGGTGTCCCCGATGGTCTTCGCTGAGGTTTCCCTCCTTTTCACACGGAAAATACTCAAGTCAGCGAAGACCATTGCTAGAATTCCAAACTGCCGTCTTTTATCCATGCCCTTTATCTATACTGTATGTCACAAGTTCAGGCGAGAGATTCAAACGATTGACTCCGAGCAGAGTTCTTGCTCACATTTTTTCGGCGACACGAGTTGATAGGTTTGCTCTTTTGAATTCGCTTGTTTCAAGGTTTCCACTTGTGCTCTCTACCACTGGGGATGGGCTGCTGAGTGTTTTTGGTACAGTAAACTAAGTCAGTTAGTCCGGCCCTAACATTTCTTGAAAAGGATAGTACTCGATATATTCCTCACCCCAAACTACTGCCCTTCCACGCGGCTAGTCTGTTTTTGTTCATGCATGAAACGACTTAGGTCTGACTGCAGCAGGCCGCCATGATGTCAAAGCACTTGTTTGGCTCGCGCTAGTAATGTGCTTCCATCCTTGACTGCGTACCTGCGTTTTGTGGCCTCATCTGCTGTGCTGCTACGAGTATGCCGGGCCCGGGCCACACGCTAGCGGCACTCTTGTGGAGAGATAAGCCTCAGGCCTCAGCCCAGAGCTGGCTTGGATATGGATCGATACCCGAAGCAGCCTAATCGGCTTCTACAACCTGGCATTAACTGACTAAATTGCTATGGGCGCTCAATCGTGCGCGTCCACCTGCTGCTAACAAACGAGTGCATGCCTAAGATTCGAAAACTCATCGAGAGAGTACCTGCCTTTATTTTATATTCACAATGACCTCGCAAATGTCATCAGGGAAATCAAGTACTACACACCTGCCACCACGCCCAGACGACTTTGCACTGTCGCGCTTGCACTCAACACACCCGAGGGATGTTCGGCAGCAAAAAGTAATTGCGCTGGACCAGACGAGGCAGCGGGCCAGAAACCTGTCTCAGTAGTGTCCTGCGCACGGTCTGACCCTCACCTAGTTACAATATCTCCAAAGCAGACCGCGCCTCAAATTCAAAAGTAGGGATACTGTATCCGCTGAGCAAGCAACGCACCCTCCAAAACAAACCAATATGACAGCGCTTTTAAAACCACAAACCTATACCTCTTTGTACCGCAGTGAGATCATGGTCATGTAACCAGGGACGATATCGAATCCTTTGGCTGCTATGAAAGGGTAGTCGTCCTTGTCCACAATGGTCACCTGCAGTGCACTCATGATTGCACATTAGACGGCCCAAACAACACCAACCTTACTTTCAGACTGTTCAAGAATTGCGCGGGTCCTTGCATGTGCTGATACGATTCCAAATTCAAATACATCAGCAAGGCCTGGCCACTGCCAGGCTGGGTGATAGGAGGCCAGGCTGACCCGTTGAATCGCAAACAAACGCCATAATCGTAGATTTGATCAACAAAACTGTCGTTGCTTTTGCAATTACGGTTGTCCCACGTTTTGCATCTGAAAATGCATTGACTTTGGAGGGCGACTGGGTAGCCATGAACATCAAAGCGCACTCCAAGGGCATCACACACTGGGGTTACATACTGAAAAAGGCATGAAAAAAGCCCGGACTGCAACCAGAGTGGCAACTTGAGCAGAGAGAAAATGACAAAAATTCAAGACAGAATTCCAATCTGAAGTCTCAGTCCTTATGCACCATGTCCCCACGCGGCTTACTTGAGGATCATGTCCTTGCTCTGATGCGCTACACTCCTTCGATAATCAGCTGCTATATGAGTGGGTATGTTTTTCAATGCTTGCAATAATTGTGGCCGATAATCGTCGATTTGAAAATAGCTACGGTTATCCAAATTTTCATAAGCAGCTGTGATCACGTCGTAAAGATCTTTCTCAGTTTCTGTTATTCTATAAAGTAAATTAACTGATCCAAATATTGATCAGAGATAATCGATAATTTGAACTGGAAGCGCTAATCGTAAGATCAAAAGAGACAATATAATACAAGAACAAGAATCTTACCTGAATTGATTGCTATTGCACAAAATAAGTTGCGGAAAAGTGACTTCAGGAGGGTACTCTAGTTTGGTAATTGTATTTGTTGGTTTTCTCATATATCTGGCAACAGCAGTCCAAATGTCTCGCCCTGACAAGATCAAGCCACCAGCAACTACCAGGAGCCAGAGCAGCCTGAAAATAAAGGCGACTTGTCAGACTTATTCGACACAAAAACTTCTTTTGGACTTTTTATTATCTCAAAGTCGTCTTTGCTCCCAAATCCCGCAAGTAATAAGCAGAGCGTCTTTCATATCCGCAGGCGGTCCTTATCTGGTATCAAGCTTCGCCACCTCTCAAACTTTCCATCTTATCCCCCACTTTGACATCTTTCCAATCTTCGCACCTAAACTCCCAGTCCTCAGCCAACCATGAAGTCGCCTCATTTTTCAAACCTGCAGTGCCTATTATCGTCAGGCCATGTGCCTCACATCAACACTTATCAGACATGAGTCAGATCAACCATGGCAAACTCTATGTGCCAACAGCCCATCCTATCAGCCCCATCAGCCCCATCTTCCCCCCCCCCCCCACCACTTACTTCCTAACTCCCCATGGTCGGGTCAAATACTTGAGCAGACCATCCTGATCACCGCCCATTTTCCACTGTCGCTTGCACCAACTTCTTTGTCAAGTGCAGATAAAAGTACCGAGTCTTAACAGACGAGCGCTTAAATGCGAGTGAACTCGAAAGATAAAATGTGATCACGAAATGTTCGCGTGACCACTCAAACTTGATATCACTTGGAAACCGCCGTCGCTATGCACCACACACCTGGTCACTGCCCGCTTGTCGTCAAAGTCAGACTCAATGTGGGACAAATAAAGACTTTGACCGATTAAACAAAAAAATATATGCGCCCAACGCCCAGAACCGACTCTCTATGGAAAATTGAGTGCAACAGAAACCAGCTAAGCTCATCAGAAAAATCGAGAAGAAGAACGAAAGCTTGGCTAACGATGCAGGTGCTATTGCAAGAGAATTAAAATATATTTACGCCCAAACAGGTACAAACCAGTATTTTGCTCGTGTCTATTATTCCCAGTAAATGTTATGGGCACTCATTTTGATGAACCGTTTTCGAGCGTGAGTGCACTTTTCCAACACTTAATTCAATGCACTTTCTTCTTGCGCCTCGGAACCAAGATTCTGTTCAAACTATTGGCGATAAATGATAAAATTATGATCATAAATGCATCAGCCATGATTTATGAAAATGGCACAGATAATAGTTGTCTCTTGTGGCTTATGGTCCTCATAAATTGGTCAGTTCCACTCAAATCCATTCTCAAACTTTACTTATTGCAGCCATATCAATTACGACTCATACATATATCATCACCGTTCCCCACTCCACTCTTGGTCAACAGTCCGATTGTCAACTACTGCGTACTGTACACAAAATTTCATAAAAAATTTTATTCCGCTGCAGGAAAAAATTTTTATGCTTCATGAAATTTATACGCGTACCGATCCAGTTTTTCTGAAAGGACTCTCCTGGTTTTCGAAAACTACAAGCAGCAAAGTTGACTGTTCGCTCGTGATACATGACAAGACTGCAACAAACGAGCCTCATTTGTTATTGCTCTGCATACCTAAGCCAAAGAAGAAGAAGCAGGTGCAAAACAGCTTCTTATCTTGATAGAATAAGAGAAACATATCAATTCAGACTTTTATTTTGTGACATTGCTGATATTGCAGCAAGAAATTATTCTGGTTTTCTATCTTCTTTAGTTACACAGTGAAATTTAATTTTTGTTATGCATAATTATGCATAAACGAACACAGGCAGTCGAAAGAACTGCAAGAATAACCAAGAATAAGGTGGAATAAGACAGCATTAGAGACCAGTTCATGAACTCTCATAAAACTTCTGATCTGACACCTCAGTTTTTTGAAGTACTAACTGTAGTTCTGTAGCGTGATTGTCTTGGCTCATGCGCCTTATTTGAAGATATATCAAAAAAGTTGCTTTTTCGCAAGAAAATTCTTATCATTACCACTAAACTAAATCAGAGAAGAAGAAATATGTGAACTGACAAAGAATCCAAATATGTTGCTAAAAATTGCTTTTACAAACAGCGGACATTCCAGATCTGATAATCACCAAAATTTTTGAGTGATTATGCCGATTTTGATAGGTAGGCCTCATTGTAAGCACACAAAATGCTTATCACCATTTTCACATAATGACTAAAACCATGAATTTAGTAATGTTCTCAGGGCTGCTCTCATCTGGCCAGTAGATGTTGCTTCAAGGCTTTATTTTGATTTTTCAGTTTTTCAGACAGACTCCTGTTAATTTTCAAAAAAAATGGAAAATATCTTATGAAACCAGGTGGAGGCCAACGTGGGCGGGTGATTAGCGTTTTGGCAATGCTTGACTTGACAGCCACATGGACACGAGTCATTGCAAATGGTCACGCAAGTACTGCATCCAAATACATGTTGCTAGAGTGACAGGCTTCACCACAGTCTCCAGCTCGAGATGTGCCTAAGGAGGAGCGATCTCCTGAACCCAATATTTCGTCAGAAATCTCCTTTCCTCCAACTCAAGACCACAGCTTCCCTGTTTGGCTGATCGTGAGCACGAAAGAGAGAGAAACTCGGCTCAAAATAAAAACAATTTCAACTAAATGGGCGCTGCTAGCATTTGGCGGGAGATTTAAATTAATTGCGTTATTTTGTGGTGGCGAATGTCTAAGTTCATTTCTTATTTGCGCTATAATAATTTCGTGTGCAATGTGCCCCTGCACTTTCTTTGGTGATACGACCTACACGCGCGGGCATCTTGGACTGGACACTGACCTTCTCAGACGACAGCACACGCAAAGAGATACTGCGCGTCACGTGGATTGTGCTTGATTGACTGCGCGAAATATCGCTTCCGCAGAACAGGACATCCTTGGAGCGCCCGGGTCGTGGTCTAATGGGTTAAGGAGTCTGCCTCTCCCCCTACGTAGGGAGTGCACTTACATGCGGGTTCGAATCTCGCCAAGGTAAATTGTCAAACTATATGCGTTTATTTACCCTCGAGTTCGGTGTAAGTTCGAGTGTGTGCTCGGCTTTGGTTAAAGTATGACGTGACATGAAGCTCTGGCTTGAGAAACCGTACCACAGACTATGGACATTCCAAGAGTGATACAGTATGTCTGAAGATCATTGCTACCAAGGTCAGCTGTCTGTAGGCATGGTACTAATACCAATCGTGCAAGTAAATCAGACTCCAAATGGAATCGTCAGCTTATGTCATCATGTCATATTTTATCCATAGCCAAGCACCACAGCGCACTCGAGGGCTAAGGAACAAATACTTAACAATCATTTTGTGCGGAGGCGGGAGTCGAACACTCCCCTGGAAGTGCGCACCCAGCGGATAGGCAGACGCCTTAACCCGCTAGGCCACTAGCCCAGTACCCGACCTCAACTAAGGGCCTGGCCCTTTTAGCTGTTTTTCGCCATCAGTTCGAGCTCGTCAACGTCGGGGGGGGGGGGGGGGGGATCTTATTATTTTTATTTGGTATATGATTAAACAAGTGGCTTATATGTATGTTATTGGAACACGAAATAATTTGCTGACAAAACAATTAGCATTAGGAGATGTGAGTTCTGGTCGACACGTAATAATCTAAATGAGGACGGGGTGCCTGGGGATCGGAGGCTCGCGATTACCTAGCTCTACCATTATTCCCATGGCCACCGTCTCGTACAGACACCGTGCCTTTGACAGCTGCCTCCTCGCCGACGCCGTCTAGAATGAATATGGTGACACTGTGTCAACCCCCGCTCCCCCTAACCTACTCGCCCTTTCCAATATGTTCGGTGAATAATGTAATTTTTCATAATATATTAGAATCTGTTTCTAAGAGTGGATTAGTTATTTTCGAGATTGGGAGAAAGGTGGGTGGCGAGACGTTGCTCTGTGTTCCCACCCATTAGCCGTGCACCAATCTCTTTCTATAGATGGTGGCCAGAAATCAATTTTTGCAGATTTGATAAACGAGTTAGTGTTTCCTGTCAGTCGAGTTGCCCTTCGCCAAGATTCTTGTTTTGCTAGCCGCAAACTGTGGAGGGCAGCCAGGTCATCTGATAATGATAAGGGCACGGCTAACAGAAAACCTCTACTCGGGTAAAATTGGGCAGTCCTAGAATTGGCTTCCAGACTTATGTTTTCCCGCACTGTCCTGCTTTATTTCCAGCTTTTCTTTATTACCAAGGCGGTTCTCCGACGGTGAACCCGAGGGTGCTTGTTAAAATGTTCGGTCAGGAAGGACGTATTCAATCATATGTGATCACTGCTATTTGTTAGCAAAAGGAAACAAAATGCATCAAAATCCTCCTCTTCGCGCCGCCCGATCGATTTGGTGAGAAAAGATTATGATGAACAACCTGGCTGTACTCTTTCTGATTTCCTTTCACGAAATGTGTGGATTTTATACAGGATTTTTCAAAAGATCTAGCCTTCAGTGGTTTTCTTGAAGGTAGTTGCATCAGGCACTTAAAAATGCAATTTTCAGAGAACGGAGAAAAATGTGAATCGATTTTACAAGCGCGGTGACTGGGGGTCAAATTTTTAATTTTCCAGGTGGATGGTGAAGCTAATGCTAATTACATCGTCCTCGTCGATGGCAAATAATTTTTCGTTGTCCATGAGAGAAGAAAAATGAGATATATTACGTAAATTGGTCGAGAATGCGGTTCGAACCTGAATACGTAGTTTGGATATTTTTATGGACACTTATAACATTGATACCAAAAAGTTTAATTTGCCAGGAGATTTTTGTGGGAAATAAAAAAAATTATTGGCAAAATGGTAAAAATTTGCACTTGATTCTCCACCTGTCAGTTTTTGGCAAGAACTCATTTCAAAAACTGTTTCAGATACACAAAAATTTCGCAATGGTAATAATAATAATCAAAATGTTATGGCCTCATTATCAGATTATGATTTAGCAAGACCGTGGATACGAGCTATACAAATTTCGTGCTACAGTTGTATGTCGGCCGAATTCGAAAAACATTGGGAAACATTGAGTAGGCTTTACAATAGGCCACGAAATTTTACTGATTCGTGTTTGGATATGCCTCGTCGATTTCGGATTGGTTCTGTCCAATGTGATAGCGCGTGTTTGACCATCGTAGAACGTCGAATGTCTGGAGGTAAGAGGCAGCCAGGACTAAATGTTCACGTGCATTATATACATACTTTTTTTGGATTGTACAAGGGACTCAGTTCAGAGTGCTCGTGGAGACTCTTGTAGCCGTTTAGCCCTCTAGTCTGCTCATCACCAGGAATATTCTCTCTTCCAATGCCCTTATGGAGTCGCGCATACATTACTAGAGGCAAGTAGACAGGGCTGGAAGTGTCTAATCTTAATGCGCCTCAGACCATACAGTTGGTTTCAGGCATTTTACGTCGAGTCCCTGGGGACAACCAAAAAACAGATAGCAGCCTTGTACGCACCAATGACAAAACCAGTTGGGGAAGCAGCGACGAACCTGCGAATCAGATTTGCCTACTGTAGCGCGGAAATGCTAAGTCGCGTCAGTCACCTTTGCCTGAAAAAACACCACACTTCCAACCTGCTTATAACCTACTATAGAGCGGGAATTCAAACGCTTAGCACTTTCCCAAATGTAACATGGTTTTGTGCTCAGAAACACAAGGTCAAAATGAGATCCTTTTTCGACCTGTTGCAATCTGTTGCATTAAAACTTCTCTTAGCTCCTAGTCCAATGGGAGTTAGGAGAAGGAGCCAACTAGAAGAATCGCTCAGCGCGTTGCATAAAACTTGCCCTGAAATTTTTCCAAATAGCCTTTTGAAAGAGAGACCTGCTTCTGAAAAACCCTGCAGTAGGCCTTTTGCAACGCTCGCTCCTCAAAGATCGCTTTTTTTTTCTCCTGTTAGGCGCGATTTTCTCCTTGGCGACTTCTAGCAAAATTTCGTTTTATGCAAGCAGTATGATTTCACAGGCATCGCATAATGCAAGATTTGAATTTCCCGCTGCTAATCGCCCATGAAAATTTTACGCGTATAAAAAGTGGCTGCTTTAAAGCCTGTGCGTTAGTTATTGACAGAAATTTTCTGTTGACAGTATTCCTGATTTATGGCTTTAATTGGTTTTGCTTTCAAAAAGTTGGCAGAATTTGTTGTTTTTTTGTTTAAAAAAGCTTTCAAGATCGAGACGCGCACAAGTTTTGAGGTAAGGAGCTTTTCGTCTATTTAAAACTGTCATAGAAGGTTTGCATCAGAAGCGGGAAATTCAAAGTTTGCGTTGTTCGAGATCTGTGAAATGGTTTAAAGGAGATGGGACGCTTAGTGCAACGGACAACAGCCAACTGCTATCCTTTAGATTCGACAAGGCGGGAATTCAAATGACAGCGAGCATAATCATTTACATATTTAGGTATCCTAGTTACAGGGAAGCCGAGTGGATACAACGTGGCCCGGGGATGTCTGTCGAATATATTCAAAGTGAACTTGGAATCAAAATTGAGAACTTTGCGTCGAACAGCTTCTACAGCCAAGTTAATATGCGACGATATGGATACTGGCGAAGTAATACCCATGACTCACGTTGACGACAAGCCAAACGCACGAGGCCAAACAACCTATGCATCGCCTGTGCATAAACTGACTTTGTGCACATGTTTTGGTGAACTGTGCAATAACCAGGCATTGAGTCAGGCCTATTCAACTCGTCTGACATGTTTAGGGTGGAGTTTTTATTGGCGAATTTTACCATTGTTTCTCATAGCTTATTTTGGCTGCTCTTACGTTTCATAAAAACATAGAAGATTATTTTGGAGACGGATTTGTTTGCGCGGTGATGTATTTTTACAACATATACTTCGTTTATGCCCTAAAGCAAGCATTCAGACATAAAAGTGTTATTGGCCAAAACTTTCCACCCACTCTCAACTTACTCATTGTTGACGTAGAAATTTCCAGTTTAGACAATCGACTGAGAAAATGGGTCACTGTCGACTTCTGCTGTACACAAGTTTATTTCTGCACTGAAGTCTGTGTGAATGCCGCGAGCAATGTAAACTAGTTTTGGTTTGAAATTAATTGCATACGTTTGGTCATGTTTCCATACCATAAACGGAACCCTGCAAGATAAGGTCACGTGATGCGGAATGTTCCAAACAAAAACATTGTTATCTTAAAAATAGAACAAAAATAGCCTGAAGCTAATTATGAATTGTATAATTAGACAGAACCTTACACACTTGACTCATTGTCTGTCGAGACAGCCTTGCTATCAAGATGGGTTCGTCGAGTCTGTATCTGCTGCTCCCAATTTTCATTACTTTTGTCAACAGTTTCCCACAGAATTGGGGAGATAACAACAAGATTGGAGATAATAACGGATTTGGGTATATCGCCTCGCAAGGTATGTCCTATAGCTCTATTGGGAATCAGGATTTAAACCGGTAACCCTACATTTTCTTGATAGATCCATACCCACCCTCACCGAAACCGCTGGATTGTGGTGAATTTTCTTGCACACCATTTGTGACTGGAGGCATTGGAAAAGATCGGATAATTTCATCGCGTAAGAAATTATATCATTTTTTTTGTTTTCTCTTACATATTTGTATTTGTTTCGTAGGATGCTCAGAAAGGAATCACCGAGCAGCTCCCCGCATGTGTAATATGCCTGGCATAACCAGTCCAATTTGCTATGGTGTCTATTGCTTGGCTTCGGAATCCGGCCCTGGCGAATATTGTATCTGTCCACCGGACGCAGTCGGTTACCAGTGCACGGCATTCAAACCTGGATCGTGCGATGCATCAACAGGTACAGTATCCCAGCTTAAAAAAGTTTCTTCGTTATTCCCACAAGTCGCAATTAGCCAATATAAAGTGCTGAAATAACGAAACTGATTTTTGTGCTTCAAGCCCCTTATAAAAAGGATTTTCAGGCTTGTTGCCACCAACATCGCACTCTGTGCCTGGCAAACGTTACCGCGGAAAACTACGCCCAAATATGGGAGCTGTATACGCCAGGCATTTCGCTGCTTCCGAAACTGATTGTATTCGATTGTGCCAATGGGCCTACGGCAGTTGTAACTCGGTCAATTACGGTCCAATCAATGGAGCACAAGTGTGCGAATTGCTCAGTGTGACTGTCACCGATGGCAGTATCATGGAATCGTGGTTGGTCGATGCCCCCGGCTGGACCTATACCACCGTCACTGGAAAGTTAGCTGCTGTATAAGTTGCACTATCTAATGTTTTTGTTTGGTTTTGACATGACTTTTGTACAGTTTCATTTGTGTACAGGTCCAGAATAGTTTGTGATGATTGATGTATGAAGTTGAGTGCTGTCTAGTTTTCTCAGTTACCTCATACCCAATGTCGATTAGTAATATTACTCGTTTTTGTTGATGCTTTTACTAAAATAAGCAGTTTTTTGATGTGAGAACATTTTTCAAAGCTTGCTTACGAAAAATTAAAACTTGGGCATTTTTCCAAATCTAGTGTCTTCTGTTTAAAGTACACTAAAATCTTTAAAAATTCTAGTTTAAACAGTCTTTTAAATTTCGCACATTTAAGACTGTCCTGGTGCTTGCATAAAGAAACACGATTTTCTCCACCAGTCTTGCCACTTCTAGCGTCCAACGGTTTTCTTTCACCGAATACCGGCAGTGAAAATGTTTTTTTAATTTCCCGCGCGTTGTCTGCTTACACAATTCATATTCTGTGAAGTGAGAATACTTCGCAAAAGTATTGTAGTCCGTAGCCTCAGCACTGACTGAAAACATTCCTGCCCACTGGATGTAAGAGCCAACAATTTTGATGCGCAGGTACAAATTACAGAGAGGCATACTGTAGCCGCTAAACTCAGTATCGTATGGAGTTATCTAAAGTGCGCTTGCTGCAGGGGAGTTTGGCTATTTCACTTTGAAGCTGGTGCAGCACGAGAGTTAATTGCAGATGGTCTGACTTGTCTGCCTGTTTAGAGGATACAGTACTCGCAAAAGTCGGTGATTTGATTTTTCCCATTAAGTATTCCAGTAAGATTCGAGTGCTCTAAAATTTTTGACCCGAATAACATGTTATTGATGCAGTATTTCATGGTTCTATCTAGAAATGATGCTGTGTCTTCCTGTTTACAACTCGACGGATTCAGAAGAAAAGAAGCCATTTCTGCAAGGGTCATTCTTTATGGCACAACTGATAAAACTTCTTTCGGCAGCTCTGCAACAGAAACAGCGAACAAAGATTTTTTTGCGAAATTTAGTTTGAGAAGCAGTGCTGGGAGAAAAAAGAGTCGTTCCCCTCGCAGCAACACCTCGCCTGCACTGCCCTCGAGTTGACAGTGAACACTCAACTGGTACTTATTCAGACTACGGTAATTTCGTAAATCTTTTCAGACAAATCTTCTTTTTGCCAGTCACTTTCAATTTCTGTTTAAATAAACTTGCATTTCCGCCGTTGATGTTGTAAGGATCGCAGCTGCTTCATCACGAGTCGGTCGTTTACGCCAAAGCGAGTCGTAGAAAATCGAAGAAAATAGGCGGCTTGCCGTCTGCTGGCTCGTGTTAGCTTACCTGCGAAAACAGAGAAGGGCGTACGGGTAAGCGCCATAATCGCGCCGCCGCCCGCCGCCGACTGCATGAGGTCTTGCTTACGAATTGTTTGGCCGCAGGGCGATGGATGTGCAAGGCTAGTGGAAGGGTGTAAAAATAGACGTTCGTCTGGTTTCCTCGAAACAGGCATCTCGGGTGCGCCTCTTCGTCAATCATAGCCGCATAACATAAGAACGTCTTCTCCATTGCACCCGCGCTCAACCCATTCGAAAATTTGCTGAGCAAGAATTCCAACGGCGGCCAAGCCGAGTCAGCCGGTGTGAAAGTTTGTAAAGTTTTAAAAGCTAAAAGTTTTGCGAGCAACTGCTCTTTTCTCTTTATTCGAAGCGTGGTCATGCGTGAACGAGTTGTGTTTAAGCAACGAAATTCTTCCTCTTTCTTCGACAATGGTTAGTCGGTTCTGCGCGCCTCGTCTGCTGGCTCTCGATATCTACTTCGATTATTGAGGCCACTTTGCTAAAGCTGCAGGCTTATATTGTAGATATTAGTTTGGCCCTCCTTCTGCTCGTTAGTCGTCAATTGTCCACTGGGCCCGGTCCCGAGCGGCCTTTAGGCAAACATAGTCACGGCGACCCAGACCGAATCAGCGGCCGAGCCATTCGTGCCCCTTTTGAAGCTCCCGAGAAGACAGTTCTACTCGACGGCATCTACTTGGAGAGAACGATTAAGACCAACCCAAATCAATTCCCAACAACAACAACATCGGCAGCCACCTAAGCAGCCGAACGACAAGGACGAGGAGCCAACGACCAATATGGTCATTGACAAGAAACCCCCCTCTTCGGCAGCGGCCGCCACTCAAAAGCCCGCCACTTCCTCAAAACCCAAACCGCCGCAACCGCTCATTCCACCCGCAAAGGCACCTCTGGACAAGAAGAAACCATCAACCACTGGACAGGATCAGAAAACCAAAGCACAAACTACAACTAAAGAAGAGAAAAAAGAAAACCAACCAAAAACGGATCCACAACCAGCGAACGACGAAAATGGAAATGAACAACCGAAAAAGAAAAAAATTGTCATCCCCTTCGTTTTACCCTGGGAAAGTCGTCCAGCCCTACAAAACCAATCCGGTATGGGCGCTTTTGGTACGAAAAAAGAAGTGTTTAAAATGAAAGGTGGCAAACAATTACCAACTGATGCCCCCTTGAGAAGTGAAAATATTTTAACCTTATTCGCTGAAACTAATAAATTTAGTTCGCAGGCCGGAATGCACGCTTTTGGTGCCCATCGAGATAATGTAATTAGATTGGAAAATTTGGGCAAAGAAATTGACAGTGAAAAATTGAAGCTTTGCCAATTGGTCATTCCCAAACAATCGGGCAATAACGAAGTGCCGAGTCAAAGTGGTCAGACGCCGATGGGGGCCATACGACAACAAGTCATGAAGATCGAATATCGACCTGATATGAAAGAAAAAATGGAAAAGAAATCCGAAGCTATTTTGACAAAATTCGGTACTCCGAATCCAAATTGTCACGCTGGAACTGCAGTTATTGATAAATTTCGTAAGCAAGTACCCGATATAGCCATCGGTCTGAAAATGAAGAAGGGTCACGATCGTAAAACCGAATCGGTCCTACCGAAATTTGCCCAATTAAAAAATCTTCCCACACCAGCTCCGATCACTGGCGCTGGTTCGACGGGCTTGGGTCCATTTCGGCAAGTGATCACTCCGGTCACGGGCGGATATCCCATGTCGAGCGATGAGGTGGTGGCCAGCAAGAAAGTAGTGCCTTGGGCCACGTCCCCACTTCTGCAATCTCAGCAAGGTACTGGAGGATTTCAAGGACGACGCGATGTGGTTAGCCATGTAAAATATTAAAAACGTACTTTTTCCCTTACTTATTCGAACCAAAAAATATCGATTTTTCTACTGGTCTTGGTGTGTGTCTATATTTGAAATGATGCCAAAAATGGGCGGCCCCATTGGCTGCGGGCACGCCTGGCCAAATAATTTAATGAATACGTAATTTATACGACGACAACGGCCTCGAGTATAAAATTTTCATATTGATCCTTTTTCCATCAGCCGTCGTCTCGAAGTCTATGCACTCTCGTATGCAAATCCATTAGATGTACCTTCACCTGCACATCAATCATAGCATTGATTTTGAAATTCTTTCGAGCCTTATTCGGACTTTTAATTTTTTTTCAAAAAGTATCGTGATTTATTTCGAAGGAGATGGTTTTTTTCAAAAATCGGCTTTGTGCATTGCATTTTGATCCGTTTTTCAGAATTGTTTGAACATTTGATTTGTGCGGCGAAATACACGAAATATCGTACTCATATTGTTCGTACGAGAATTGTGTTTCGTTGACAGGTGCTATGAAATTGTGATGAAGTGTGCTGGGAATGAAAAAATGACAGCAGATAAATGGCTTTTCTTTTGGGATGAGGTCCTGATGTTTTGGTTTTCAAAATATTCTTTTGAACAGGCGCTAAATGGGTTTTAAACAGGAAATAACCTGGGCTAAAGCACTGATGTGTGGCAAACATTTGTTTGGGACATGTGATTGGGCTGGGCTAGACCTTCACCAAAACTGATATTGCCCTCGTGACAAAAACATGTACAAAGCGAGACTAAAAATGGAAAGCTCCATTCTTAGAAATTTTCCCGCCTTTTTTAAATTTTGAAACTTTTTTTATTTTCATAAAGAGGCAGTTAAAACTGCAGTCATCTCGACAATGCCAAATTAGACCTAATAATTATGGCTCTGCCGCTGATTGTGAGATCCTGAAATTTCTCGCCATACCTGGATGACCTCTTAAACTCGTTTAGAGCTTAATTTTAGTAACATCGAACTATCTAACCATATGCCCTTTATATGCGCAGACCAGGGCATTTTCTGGTGGATTGGGTATCAAGCACAAGTCATTCAGTGGGATTCGAACCCGGGCCTCTGAGATTCTGCTTTAGCGTGCCGTCCAGTCCTCTGTTCCAAGCTTACAGTATGTGCTATGTGGTATGATTTAGGCTAGTGTTCCAATGACCTCGGTTTTTTACTGTCTGACCCGACCCTGTTTTACCGGCCTCGTGTCCTGGTGGGTTAGCCATGTGCTCCTCACGCCAGGTGCGCAGTTACGGGCGAGTGTTCGACTCGCGGGCCGGTAAATCATTTCGTGTAAAATGTGTCTCTTCACCCTCGAGTGCGCATAAGCGTTTGGTGATGTGGTAAAACATGAACATGAACCCTGACTTTGAAAAGGGTCCGGTCAATTAGGATTTTGATAGATTTCTGACCTTGACCTTGAGGTCCAAATGATCTTGAAAGTCACAACGAAGACACATAGCCAGGCTCCCATACTGTCTGAACTGTACGTGCCTAAAGGCGAGCTGGACTTCGGTGCATGCAGTCACTGATTCTTCCCCATCACAGTGTGGGGAGCAGATAAGCAGAGCATGAGTGGTGGATACATATTTGTTGGATCAGATGTGTACCTGCGCATCAAAAGGCCATGCAGTAGGCTGCCAGTGCTGCACTGGAGGACCTAACGGTCATTTACCAGTAATAGTTGGAGGGCATAAGTGTAGCATGACAGTACATATGCATATAGTTTACCTCTGGAATGTCGCCGAAGTTCGTAGTGTACCTCAGACAGTGTTCATAGAAAAAGCACCAAAGTCAAAAGTTTTGCGTTCTAAAATTAATGCAATCTGTTGCAATGCTTCCAACAGTTTTTGTCTTTATCAAGCATAGTCATCAGGATTTTACTTCCGCTTTTATACCTATTTCCATGGTTTGTTTCTGTATTGGTCTGTAATCTCTGTTTACGGTCTGGTCATGGCTTGGTCAACGCCTGTCACACAATTGAACACTTAATGCATGTCTCATCGCTCGTGGCAGTACATAAAGCGATTACAGTGGGCCCAATGCAGCCATGTCATGCCATCCTATATCCATAGCCATGCACTATACAGCGCACTCGAGGGGTAAGAACACATAAATTAACAATTATCTTTAAACCCAGGCGGGAGTCGAACCCTCGCCTGTGAGTGCGCATCCAGCGTGACAGGCAGATGCCTAAACCCGCTAGGCCACGACCCAGGCATTTCTTGTTGAGATGGAGTTGTTCCAAACAACCCCTCGGACCTTTGGCTCTATTCGCTTTGACTCTGAAGGCAATGAACTGGAAGAAAAACGTGTGATCTGAGAGGGAATCGAACCCACGGCACGGCTAAACCAGCCACCACGCACTTGACTCAAGTTTTTAAGTGGCGCTATTGCATGAAAAAAACTATGACTTCCCCATGTAAAAGTCAAACTTTTCTAAAATCTCTGATTTGTCTAGAAACATATTCTTCCGCTTTTTTAAATTCAGTAAAGTACTGCCTGGCCGTCCGCATGCCTCGATCCTTTATACTTTAAAATGCAAATAGGCTAGCCAGACACAGAAAAAATACTTCTTCGTCTGATCTGAATTTTGCATTGCTAATACAGTGCCTTATTAAACTTATTTTATATTTTCAGATATGCCAATCGAAAATTTGACGGTCGCTCTTAGCTTGATAAATTACATGCCAAGAAGAGCGCGATCTTGTGCTCAGCTTCAATCGGTCACGCCATATGACTGAAGTGTTTCTCAGACCGAAGCTACTTTAGAGTCTAATTTACCAATCGGTAATTAATTAACGTAATTAGAATCGAAATTCGCCAATATTTCGTGCAAGCTTGTATGGAAGCGTGTGAAAAAGCACATTTTTTGCGTTCCTTCATGCCCCCTCACATTCATCTTGGCCAATGCACCCACTCATCATTGGACACGTGAGCAATTGGACTCGGCCTGTCAGCTAGCTCTGAGACTTTCTCCTCAAATAGGATATGTCAGGGCGGGGAGTGTGGATGCGTGAAATTGAGAATTTTCGACACCTTCTAGTTTAGGATTCGACTCGTGTCCTGTTCGCATTTCCGATGGCTGATTGCACCCTCAGTCCATAGTCTCTCGTTGATTGAATTTAGTCTTTTTTTCTGTCTCCTTTAGTCTCTAATTTTGCCTCGTATCGAACCATTTTCATAACATAAGGTCGTTCTTGGTCGGCCGACCCGTCCTCGATTACTGGTCGACTATGGACGCGTGCTAGTAATATTACTAACTCGAACAGGTCCATGCCCCTTATAAAATTACGAGGAGGTGTCTGCTATTTTGGCACGTTTTCTATTGAATATATTTTTCAATTTTACCTTATACCTGTCCTAAATCGACGGGGTGACCGACCCATTAGCCGATCACATTTCACTATTTTTAATTAATTTGTTTTATGTATACTCGCTCGACAGGGCTCTGCTCGCACTTCGCCCCGGGTCTACATACAAGCTTCGATTCATGAAAGCTTAGGCCGCGAAAAAATTGGTTTGTGGTATCAGTGGTGTTAGATTATTGAAATTAGAAGCGCGAGTATAAAGTCTAATTTTCTAGTTTCAAAAACATTTTATTATTTTGCACTGCAATTTTTTCTTCAGTACTGCAGTCAAATTTGGGTGATTTCGATCAAAGTTTTGGCCCGGTAAATACTTTCGTATACTTTGATCGAATTTTATGGCATGCTGGTTTTTAGTTGACTTTTTAGGAATTTCGAGAATTTTAATTTATATCATCAAATTTTTAGACAAATTGAAACCATAGGTTTTGCACAATTTTTTATTATAGCATTGCAATGTCAAAAAATTTACGACAATAAGGTTCGACCCATGGAAAACAGTTTGCCTTTTTTATGTGTGAATTCGATGCACCCATTCGTGGTGATTGTGACGCAACACTAGTTTTTGTGCAAACTCGATTTCACACGATTATACCCCAAAAATGCTTCTTTGAAAGTGCTTTTTTTAAATAGAGCATAAAAAATGCCATCGATTTGTATTTCCCGATCAAATTCGACTTCTAATTGTGCAAATAAAGGGTAAAAAAGTGAGGTCATCAAGTGCCTGCTGTACCTGCCTTTTGAATTTCCCGCCCGCGCGCTGCTTATGACAAAAACACGGTTTTGGCTGCTGTCTCTAGAAATAGCGGGGAAATTATAAACTTTTCTAATTATTTCGAAAAGCACGCGCTCTAGGGCAAATTAGATCGACACGTAGTGCAATAATTGGAAGGTTACATATTTTCTCACGATTTCCAGAGCAAGCAGCCGAAACCGCTTTTATGTCAAAAACGGGGCGTGGGCGGTAAATTCAAAAGGCAGGTACTTCAGGCACTTGGTGACCGCTACTTTCTGCACTCTATTTTCTCAGTTAGAGGTCGAATTTTAACTGGGAAAAACACCAATCAATGGCATTTTTCATGCTCTATTCGAAAATAAATCTCCGACTCCGTGATCTGATTTGCAAAGTTCTCAAAAACGGATTTTTTTGACAATGTCCTGTATTTGGCTGCAGTTGAATATCAAATGTAAAGCAAAAGCATAGTCGAGGGGTTAACGTTGATAGCCAGATGGGTCGAGCATATTTAGGGCTGGTCAAACCCCGCCTCCCAGCTAAAATTCGAACAGGAGGTCTAAAAGTGGTCAACTTGGGGGGGGGGGGGGACCTCGTACTTCGGCATCCGATATCTCGAGATAGGTGAAAGATAGAAACTTGTCTGACAGGCATTCGATTCCTCATTCATTTGCGAACACGCTGATGTGTCGTTGATCGAGAAAGACCGAGAGATTGGCGAATTATGGCTGATATCGCTCCAGCACTTTCAAAAAAACGTTTTTTGGGATAATCCCGTGAAAATCGAGTCTGCAAAAAAGCATTGTTGCGTCACTATCACCAACGGGTGCATCTAATGCACGCATAACAAAGGCGGTCAAAATTTGAAGCTTGGCAACCCACGTTTTCCAAGTGTCGAACCTTACAAAAAGTCTGTCTTAATTGACTGATATCAACTTCTGCTGCTCTAAAATATTTGATCAGTATTGCTGAGTGAAAATTTTTTCCAAGTTGATCAGTTCTTCATGGCTTCTAGTACTTTATGAAATCCTGACGACACTTGTCTGAAATTATAAAACCATTTCTTTCATTAAAAGATTTCGATAAAGTCGCAACTTTTTATATTTCTGTTCACCGACTAAATTTTTAATGCTTTCTAGTCTTTTTTGAAGTTTTGACCAAATGTTGTGTGAGTTTTTATTAAAAAAATTTCGTGATAAGATTTCGGTAAGAGCACAACTTTTATATTTCTGATTGTTTATAAAACTTTTTCCTGACTCATTCATTTTTGAAATCCTGATCAAAGTTTTTGCGAGGCTCTCTGAAAACTATTAAAACGTGGCTTAGTTTTTAAAATTCTGTTAAAATTTTAGATAAAAGATTGACATCTGAAATTCTCGTTTGTTCTGAATAAGGCCCCGAATTGGCTCGTCGCACATTTTTTCACTCAAAAAACCCTCTGAACCGAACGCACGGACGAGTACGACTAGAAGAGCAAAGGCTGTTCGAGTGTCAAAAATGAGTAAATTGATTGAAAAAGTTCCCTCCTCGAATAAAATTAGTTACGCTTGCGCCAAACGAAGATTGGACGGCCTTAATTGGACGATGGTATTTCTTTTAATTTTCTTCTTTTTCCAATCGAATTCGGTCGGTTTATGCCAAGCTTCTCGAATCCAAGAGAAATCGCAGTCGTATTTAAATGCGAATTTGACAAAACCTCCATCAATATTATATAATTATAAATTTCCGATTCGTCTACGATTCGATCCATCGAAAGATCCAATGTGGACGAATCGTATAATATTCACTGTCTTTTATGGCATCCTATTTTTATTAGGTTTAGCAAATGTGCTGGTATTATTTATCGTAAGTCGATATCGACGCATGAGAACAGTGACAAATATTTTAATTTTTAATTTATGTCTTGCCGATTTAGTATATATTTCATTTTTACCAATTGTTATCATGTTTCAATTACTTCGAGATTGGATGTTCGGATTAGCAGTGTGTAAACTTTTTTATATCGCCGAATCGACTGCAAAATATGCCAGTGTATATTTTGTGAGCGTGTTATCATTGGATCGTTATTTGGCCATGTGTCATCCGCACTGGTGCAAACGATATCGGCACCCGGGACTGGCTCTGACTGTGTCAGTCATCGGATGGTTGGTGACTGCCCTGCTCATGACGCCCATCTATTTGTACAGTACAGTGATCGGAAATGAGAATACCAGTCGAATATGCACTGTGGTCTGGCCAATAATGTTCACCGACGATCTCGCATCTTCGTTCAACGAATCGATCTGTTTGTCAAATGAATCATGCGTCAATACACCCACATCCTCGTCCAATCTACCCGCCTTCTTCGTCAACGAGACGACGTTGAGTGGGGGTAATTTTTCCAATTTCACCTACATGCCATATACGGCACCATCGGCTCAGTTCTATTTCGTGACATTGACCTTCATATTTTGTTTCGGTATGCCAGCTATGGTCATTTTATTCTTTTATTTTAAAGTAGTCAATCAATTAATTCAAGCATCGAATCGAGCTGAACGTTTAAAAAAGAAACGCGAAAAAACTTACAGAAAAGTAACGAGGATGGTATTGGCCGTGATCACGTGCTATATACTTTGCTGGTTGCCTTATTGGTCGCAATTTCTGGTCGTCACCTACGCCACCAATATTGTTGTCAATGACGCGTTGAAAATTGTATTTAATTCTATACATCTTTTGCCTTATTTAAATTGCGCTATTAATCCTATTTTATATAGTTTAATGACTGAAAATTTTCGTCGAATTTTAATCGAATTATTCCCTTGTTCCTGGTGTTGCATTTGCGCTCGATGTCGCGATCAACAACGCAAATTAAGCGAGCATATGCAACGTCGAAAAATTTCCTCCAAATTGTCGTCGCGTCGTCGATCGACCGCATTCGAATTGGAACATATTCGAAATGGCGGTGGCTTACTCGCCTCGGCCAAAGGGGCGCTGGGCGGTGGTCGAACTCGAAGCGTCTCGTGCGCACAATCGCCCTACGACATATTCGACGACGACGATCCTGATTTGGAAACCCGACGTTTAGTTCATGTTCGCCCTTCAATTAGTCAATCGATTCGTTTAATGTCTGATTTTTCCTTAAATTTTATCGCTTTTCGTTCCCAAATGTCCGTGGCGTCCGGCGAGACGACTTTATAGGTATTTTTATCTCGCGTGTTTTCGTCCGTTTTTTTGGTGGGAAAGAAAATTGTACGCTGTATGCCTTTTTCGCTCGGTGGCGCCAGCTGATCAAGGAGTAAAAATACTGTTATTTTGATTAAATTCAATAAAACTCGGCCGAGCCGAATCCAACTAGCTGCTTATTGGTGCGCATGAATGGCGGATTTGTGATTCCTAATTTAGAGCGTAAAACTGGTTCATGTTTTTTGTAGGAATAAAAAGGATGTGAAATTGAGGTGCATGGGGGGGGGGGAGAAATCGATCCGTATGCTGCTGAAATTCAATACTACAGGAGCATCGACCCGAATGCGAGCAGAGACTTTTTTCAAACTTTTCTGGGCGTACGCTAGTTTTGCCTCTGCAGGTGACCATCAATTGTAAGCCAGGCTGTGTGGGGACCCAGCGCACACTGCAGCGTCCCTGCGTGCGTCTCCACTAGGAGCACTTCTAGCGACGAGGGCGTCTAACCTGACACCGACTTCCGCAGACGATGGCGGGTCAGCTGTGAGCAGCGCGCTGTTGCACAGTCCAGACTGTCTACTCGTTTGGCTCTTGAAGCACCTGTAGGGTACCGGATGAGTCACCCGCGGCCAGGTCAGCGAAGATTTATGGTTCGCAAACCGACTTCCCTTACCGGGGATCGAACTTAAGATAAGCCCAGTCACTTGGGTAGACGAACGCCGAACTGTTGCACCACCGAGATCCTTGCTCCCTCTTCTGACTTATAACCCAACGTTTTCACAAGCCGAAGACCAGAGACGTCGGACCAATCTCGCACTTGCACCTTCCTGGAGCACCCTTATTTATGTTCGTGCATATCCCCAGACGCATATGCATCCGGTTCTGAAGGAGCAATCGCGCACAAAATGATTAACCTAGTCGGGAGTCGAACAGCTGCCATGTGTGCGCGCGGACGACGTACAAGGCAGAAATCTGCGGGCCGCTTGAGGGCATCCTGGGTCTAGTGTCTACCCTTTTGTGAGTTGACTGAAGTATTCAAAGGCAAGGAAGTCACGCATGAGGTGCCCATCTGCGCACTGCTGCTTCACATTCTATTTGCAGTGAGCTATACATTCGGATCAAAAAGAGGTCCAGAAATACCATAGATAATGGGAAATATATACAAAAACTTAAGCCTTGGGCGGGATTCGAACCCATGTCTGTGGATTCCGGTCTCGCGCGAAATCATACATATTGCGCGTCACTGATTGCTGTCCCAGGCCTACAGCGCTGATCGGGTTCTAGCATTGCATTCGTTTATAATCTCTAATTCTTGTGGCAAATGCCTTCTCCTCGCCCGAGTGTGAAGTGCTGCCGAGTAGATACAATAGAGAGGGCCAGAGTGGTGCCTTGTGTCGTCTGCGTTCATCGTTCATGCAATCATCATTAGAAGGTTGGTCTAACTTTAGCACACCGCTGCCGCATGATAGCCCACAAGCAAACACCAAATAATTCAAAGATTAGAGTGTTGTCGGACCCTTGGTGTAGTGGTTATCACGTGAGTTTAACACACTCAAGGTCCCCGGTTCGATCCCGGGAGGGTCTATTCCTTTTACATTTTCTAAAATAAATTGTGAAACAAAGTAGCGCATACTATAGCTGATTTAGATTCTTATACTGTATAAATGCCTGGCTTGCATAGATCCAACAGACTCACAATTAGAAAAGTACTCGGATGTCCAGAAGCCACCTTTTGCGTGGGTGAGTGCCAAATATCGATGTGACGCGGCAGGAAGACATCGAGCAGAGCCAATCCAGTCTATTTTCTATAGTCTGCGTATTCTCTGTTCTTCAGCATGACTATTTTCCGGGCTAAAATTAGTATTACTTTATTTTCCATGCATAACGGCAGTTGTTTCATATTTTTCAATGTATACATGTATAGCTGCGAATCGAGTGGTCTCTGCGGGAATCGAATCCTCTCCTGTAAAAGTGCGCGCATCTGGCAGAGAGGCAGACCAGGCTATGCGCTTGTGTAGTGTGTATAATAAGTTGTTTCATTCAATCTGAAATCTTTCAACTTTTATGCAAGCAACCTCAAAAATTTATAGCTCGATCGAAGTGCTGATAACATTCTTCAGATCTAAAGTTCTCTCCTATGTGGGTAAACTAATCTTTTCCATATTAAAACTCTGAAAAACCACAATACTGAAACACAGTATCTTATAGTTTCTGAACAACTTTTTGGATTGGGCGCGTTTCTGACAATTCCTTTTCAGACTTTAGCAGTGATATAGTTTCTGCTCTCATAGGATCCAGGTCATCCACATAAACCACAACCTAACACAACCAGTTTCTGGATCCGTCCTGACCATTCTTATCACATAGGTATATTTGCATAAGACCTGGAGTGACTAGCGATTTCCAGTTTTTAGGCTCGAACAATTGGCGACCTCTGATAATTGATGAGATATGCTAATGTATGTACAAAGGATAGGGCCTTGGAACAGTATATCAAGGCGTGCAATTCGTGCGGTGAGTCAGCGTATGTGTATGCATTTTCGCTGTGCAATGGCTTGTTCGTATTTTGGACAAATAAAGAAGATCGTCACTGCTTGCATGTCCCGCCAAATCAGTCGAAGATTCTTGTCGCGACGACCAGCGATGCCAGTCCTTCTTGCCAAGCTCAGTTAGTCAGTTGTACAGCATTCGAGTGTGACGTTGTCAGGCTACGTCATCACACAGGTACTAGCCAACTGCGTTACAATTCACTCGAACTCATCTAACAGCAACCATTTTTTACTGTGCAAAGTAGCCTTTAATACAGCAACTTTTGTCAACATGACATGGTCCATGGCTGCATTTGACGCTGAAGGAGCGACTAGCTATTGTAACCAAGCCTGGCAGGCGGAGGAGGGAGGTGGCCGAACGAAGTCGCAGGACAAAAACTCCGACTTCAGTAGGCTATACCTACTGTAGTAGGCTATACCCAGTAGTTTTACGACTATACCTACTGTAACCAGCGCACCCAGGCGGCGGGAGATAGTCGAGACCGAAGTCTCTAAGCAAAAAACTCCGACTGGAGGTAGGCAAGTCTCGCGACTATACCTGCTCTAGAAACATCAGCCGAAGAGGTTGACGTCCCAGCCAGGGGATCGTATCGATTATTCCCGACCGCCAGGCGTGCTGGTCACACTACGGCTGAAACATCAACCCGAGGGGAGAGTCTCCCAACCATCTCCCAGATCTCCCAGCCAGGGGAGAGTATCGATTACTCACTCCCTATCAGACGATGATCAGAAGATCAGATTAGAAGCAATTGCTTGCTTCCTAAAAAGTTAGTTAGCTGTCTATCACAGCTCATCCTATTTATTAATTTTTTAGATATCCTCAATTACCAGCAACTCTCTTCGCCTAACTTCGACAGGATCTCAGTTTATTGATCGAGCGAGACGAATTTCTGGTTTTTGCAACGGTTCCAAATCTGAGGATTCTGTGCGAATCAGCGACTATTTTTCTAGACGGAAGATTCGACGCAGTACCAAATCTGTTTCGTCAACTGTTCACGTTACACACTTTCGTGGAATCTCTTCAGATATTGTAGTTCTGTACTGCGTGATCATTTGATGTTAGAAATGACCTCAAGGTCAAGATCAGAATTCTGTCGAAATCCTGATTGACCGACCCTTGGCCAAAGTCATGGTCAAGGTCAGAAAATTTTTAGGGGTCCAGTCAGGGTCAGGTCAAAATTTTTTAAAAAGTGTCGGTCAGGGTCAGGTCAGACAATCAAAAACCCAGATCATTGGAACACTAATGATTATAGCCTATTTTTAAATCGATCTTTCTTTTCAGGTGCCGTTAGTTTATTGTTTAATGGCAAACAAATCACGTGAAGCTTACGTCGCTTTATTTCGATGCTTGAAAGATGCAGCCACTGCGAATCAATTACATTTCAGTCCAAGAACTATAATGAGCGATTTTGAAAGTGGCGTGATTCCATCTGTTTAAACCCGAATTTCCGCTGGCAACGCATCGAGGTTGCTACTTTCACCACACGCAAGCTATATTTCGCCAAGTTCAACACCTCGGTTTGCTCCAAGCTTATCGCCGAGACAAAAATATCCGTGTACGTCAGCTGATGGCTTTAGAATTCGTTCCTGAAGCTGAAGTGCTGCAAGTTTTCTACTTGTTACGCCAACAAGCTGATCCGATATTAGTCCAATTATTCAATTATTTTGGGCTTCAATGGATTCGACATACGCCATTGGCAATGTGGAACGTTTATGGCTTGAATCGTCGAACTAACAACGACTTGGAAGGGTGGCACTATCGATTCAACGCTATAATCCAAAAACACCACCCAAATATTTACGTTTTAGTCGAGTGTATTCAAAAGGAACAGGCGGCAACCGAAGTCACTATTCAGCAAATTCGTGCGGGTCAAGTCGTGAATCGAATCAACGGGAAGTATCGGTCCATCAATCTGCGCATCGATGTGCTTCGAGGACGCTTTGAAAGACGGGAAATACACATCATACAGTTTTTGCATGGTGTCAGCAACAATTTAGCTTCATATGATTGAGTTTCTAAATTTTTGCTGGGGTCTGATTCCGCATCTGAAAACTGGGTCTGATACGAGTACAGCTGATGATGATTATACCACTGGTAGTGCCTGTTTCGCGTACAGTATCTCCGTAATCACTTTGTTATTGATGAGAAAAATGGTTGGAAAACGATGAAGCTTGAGTTATTCAGTGGTGTGAGGCGATTACACTCGACATTGCTGTGTGCTTTTACAGAAAAACGACGCCTCTAATTCTGCAAAAGAGTGCAGGTCTGTAATTTTGTGCCAAATAAGAGCCTTTCTGATCAAGGCGCTATTAGTTTCATATCGCTAAAAAAGTGACAGACAGATCGCTTGGCGCTGTATGAGTACGCGCCAAATCTTTACTCGCTCAATCTACGTATATGGCGCTAGCTTGAAAAGCGCCGAGTCGGTGCAGCCAAAATGCATGGCGCCAGAACGGCAAAAGTCAAACCGGCTGTAGACCGGCGATCCAAGTGTGCTGCCATCTCTGGTTCGCACCATGGGCGACGGGCGTGTATACTCTCAAAGAAAATAGATGATAACAGCAACTGCTCGGGACCGCCAAAAGAGTTGTTGTTGACCGAGGTTGCTGCTGTCCCATGTTTGCCAAAATGGCTTCCCTACTGTATAAGTACAGCAAAAACTTAGTGCTGGGCAAACAGTTGCTAATAGGTGAGTCCGACTGTACATTTACATGTACTGCTCGTAACTATATCGATGTTGGCCTATTCTCTGCTTTACCTATACAATAGGGAAGCTTTTATGTCAAACATGGGACAGCAGCCACCTCGGTTAACAACTCTTTTGGAGGTCCCGAACTGTTGCGAATTCAACTGTGAAGAGTTATTTATTTCTCAAAGAAATGAGGGATCTTTTCCTCATACACTTTGTCAAACCATCTTTTTTGGGTTTTGCTTTTCCCAACCGGCCATAACTGAAGCTAAGAAAAAGAAAAGGGAATGTAAGTAAATGAGCGCTATGCAAGCAATTGTTTCCAAATCTAATCTTCTGATCATCGCTAGTCGCTCTTTTCGCGTCAAATGTAGACTCGGACCATTTCATATTGACAAAACTTGCTGATATCCGGTTTAAAGGCTACTTAGGGCGGCAAAAATGGTTGCTGTTATGTGAGTTCGAGTGTACATGTGCAAGTACAGTAGTGCTCACTGCTCGTAACTTTATCGATGTGTAAACACTTGGTGTAAAGCCTATTCTCTGCTGTCCCTATACAATAGGGAAGCTTTTTTGGCAAACATCAGGCAGCCGCAACCTCGGTTAAGAACTCTTTTGGAGGTCCCGAGCGGTTGCTGCTAAGCGAGTTCGACTGTACATGCGCAAGATGTGGGCAGAACATTGTAGGACGAGGTGATATCTTGGAGAGTCCCCGCACCAGCCAGTCCAAGGTATCAACTCCCCAGCGGCTACCTCGACACATAATAAACACATAAAGCCTACTTACTCGAGCATTGTCCCGGCCAAAGGAGCGTGTTTGAGCGCCTTGGCAACAGGCAGCGCACGGATAGCCTTTTAAAAGATCGATTTTCGAGCTAAGAGTTAATTACAATTTCCAGAAAAGCATGAACTTTTTGATGCTGTTGTGATGGCAACCGTGTTCATCAATTTATGTTCCTTTACGCTCAATCGCACCCGGCTTCGAGGCGCGTGTAGGAAAGGGATTATAACCGGGCGCCAGCACTCATCCCTACTCGCCATCCCACACTCGCAGCCGAGAGCTTCATGTCGAAAACGACTAAGGAACAAATGGATTCGCTACGATCCCAACTCGAACAGCTACGAGTCGAAGCCAGTTTGCCGAGAAAACGCGTTTCCGAAGCTGCCAGAGAGTAAGATTTTTATTTGAAGAAAAATACAAATAAAATGATTTTCTGTCTTGTAGTTTGATGGATTATTGCGAAAAGAATAAACAAAATGACAGTTTATTGATTGGTGTACCCGACTCGCAAAATCCATATCAAGAAAAAAAATCCTGCACCATTTTGTGAAAAAGGAATATGATTACCGATTTTATAAATAGCTTATCTTATTCTATCCACTCCAAGTATTTATCTTTTTGAATAATTTTTGGCGGGGAGAAGGTTTGATTCAAATTTGAATCGCGTTAAATTACTGAACTTGTCATTTTAAGCTTTCCAGAAACCAGGGTCATGTGTTTCGAATTTTATCCCCTATGACCTGATAAAAAGTTTATTGTGGTTCAGTTTTGAAAACAATGGAAACAAATAATTTTCAGAAACAATATTTCTAAATATTAAATTGTCAAAAATGATAAAAATTCGAAATTCCCGCCAGATCGTCTTTTTTCTTCTTTTTAATGATAATTCCTGAAATGTTTTTCGTTTTGAAATTTACCTGTCCTTCTTTTAAAAAAACATATCCAAAATATTAATCGCACATAAACGTATTCATGAATTATGAAATAAAAGAAATTTTTTGTGTTGCCGCTTTTTTGTTTTCATGCTAAACGAATTTTACGAATTGCTTGAAAAGTTTATTGCACGATTGATTGAGATTTTGGTAGAAAACAGTGAAAAAAATAAGCCGGACTGAAACCATATTTTACACATTCAAGGCCAGAATTTGGCATCATTGACCTACGAGTCAGTGGGAAATGAGACCAGCCATTTGTACATGCAACACTGCAACCAAAAAACGCGCCAAAAAGGAATAAAAGAGTACTCAAATTTATGTAAAATGTAGTTTCAGGTGAAAAATTTTGCGATATCAGTGGAGACAAAAAATCCAGCGGTGGCAGGCTTGTTTGAAGCTATATGCTTTAAAACTGATGCAGGCATGGAATGACAGCAATTATAAAATTTACAGCAGATCCTTTTTCGTCTGGGATAACCCTAATCTGAAACCTAATTTTACGCGGAATACGAGAAGCGTGCCATTTGAGGTTTTCTACAGTCACCGCAGAGAATAAACTGTTTTTCTTTAGAGAGCATGCTATTATTGAGAAAAAGCACAATGACACTCAGTTCTTTGAAACTGGGAATAAAAAAAGACACCTTCGAAATTGTTTTGGAAATACACTTACAGTACATTTTTCGAAGTAAATTTTTTATGTTTTTTTTAATCTAGCTTACGGAAAAAAGCAAGAATACAGGAGGAGGAAAAGAACAGGAAAGAGCAATTTCAATTTTTAAAAAAGCAAAAAGTAAATTCAAATTTTCAACTCGTGGCTGTCATAAGTTTTTATGATATAGTCTGAATTAGCACTACAAAAAATTTCACATGCATGCAGGCAGGCAGGCACATCAACGCAAGTTACACGAAAAAGTACAATATTTATAGGAAAATCAGCAAGTTTCATATCCCACTGGGCCCGCTTGGAATCTGCTGGCGCATTTTTCGTAGATGAAAAGGAAGGAGCAAAAAAGCACGAATCCGACAAGCATTCCGGTGCAGAACGTTAGGAAGATACATTTCCACAATGAATCCGCCCTCGGGTCGTTGGCAGAAGTCGATAAGGACTGATTGTGAGCTGTGGTATTGCCCGCGTTTGGAGCCACGATTTCTGAAAAGGCAGATATTTTTGGCATCGGACCTGCCCAAACGGACCTACTGCATGGAGGCATGGCAAACAAGGGGCTGACGTTGATTAGGAAGAAGTTGCATTGTAGCGGCTGCATTAGGATTCAAGAAAGATATTCTGACCGTAGATGCTAGGCTACAGTAATTAAATTTGCGCATATTCCGAATTTAATTTTTTTTTGTGAACTGCTTAGAACATGGCGCATGAAGTTCCTGGTTGGCTTTTTCCATAATTCCTATGTCAAAGCCTGCTTTTAAGCCTGCCGTTTAAATTCTGCTTCTGAATTTTGCACTAAAGATTGAACTATAAATATGCTTGTTTACTCTCTTGACCTACACTCAAAAAAACTTATGGCGGATTCATGTGCACTAAACCGAATTTAAAATTTTTGAATTCGCGCGGTTTGTCATAGGAACCTAATGAAGTCAGTGTACTTATCCGATCCCGCCTTAATCAGGATCAATTGGAGCACACAAAAAAGCGCAGACACAATTGCACGCAATTCATTCTGCAATGATGGATGACAATTCTTGAAAGTTTGATCTGAACAAGCCAATCCACGGTTTAAAGTAATGGTTTTGTTGAAGTTTTCCCACACGACCTCTAAAGCCTTTCCGCACCCACAGTTAGACCTTTCTATCTGAAAAAAAATAAGGCTCGTGCACAAAAAATTGAGTAATGACTGGGAATCGAACCCGCGTCGTCGCTTGATTCTTCTGTTTTATTACGATGTGGATGGTTTTCCTGACTGCTACATCATCAGTGCTCGTATCGTGTCTGCGCCTGTCTTCCTACCAGCTGCTTCTTACACATGCTTTATCTGCCCCTTTTCCCACGCTAACTCACTTTTACCCATTTCTTCTCGATAAGTGATCTTATTGTTAGATCGACAGCCCCACACTCGAGTCTTGTCCAGTTTTACGGGGCATTGCATTTTGACCATTTGACAAGTATGCTTCGAGGCGAACGAGCCACCAGTAACATCCAATACTTCCAATCCAACTGGGAGCAGGTGACACGGAATGCGCGACCATTGCACTCTGCGGCACGACCACATTCGAGCGAAGCAATGCGAGCATTCGGGTGGACATTGGCTAAAAACAATCGAGCCGCCCAGGATCAAAGAGATGATCGCAACAAGCAGCAATTGCTTTGAATTCATTGCCATCTGAAATATCAATATATATAAGCATCAGCTGAAACTCACTTTTACTCCATACGCGCCGCACGTGTGCGCGTGGGTGTGCGTGGTTTGTGGTTTCGTTAGGTTACATGTGATGTGTTGCGCTGTACTTTTGCGCGTATCCTGCGTTGCTGTGCGGCGGCGGCAGCGACCGTGTTATTCCAATAGCCAAATTTTTGCCACGCAAGGCATCAGTCCCACGAATTGCAAAAAACGTAGCATGCTAGCAGAATAACAAAAAAAGAGAGGCTAAAAGGTGCATTGCCTGCGCGGATTGCGTTGAGCCAGAAAACTGTGGTGGTGCGGATCGATTTAGAAACAACAAGAAGCCAGGTCTTGATTGCGCTTTTCTCTTAGCCGTGCGTAAATATTCTGTTCTCCAGTGGGCTCGCAAAAGCTGGGGACACATGGTGGGTTAAATGGTGCTATCACCATACCGATCGCACGCTATCGCTTGCATTGATTTTTGCCTACCCCATCTACAACAGAGGAAAACAATGCATAATATCTGCACGGCTAACAGAGAAACAACGCACTGGTACTGCCGCTGCCTTTGAAGCAATGCACTAAAATCGATAATCTACTTACCAGATTTCCAGAAAATCTCTCAATAATTGCGGTGCAGAAAAATCGCGCAGTCAGGATTCAGGCTTTACCGACGAAGAAACAAAAATGGTCAGCAGTTTTGTGGAGCCAACTTGAATCGGACTGACCTGCTTCACGCAGAAACCAAGAATCGTTTACTTTTCGTCACCAGCACGGGCCTATTCGTCATTCCTCTTAGGTCGCCCTGCCGCTCACCCTTCGTCCGCACCAGACGATCGTATCAGATCTGGAGCCACCACATTGGCACCACTGCTCCTCAACTGGCGATTAGTCAACTTAAAAAAACAGAAAAACTATTGAAGAGCTAGGAACCTGGCTTGGGGCAGGGGGGACTTTGGAAAAAACGAGAATTCGGTCATGAAAGGCTGGAATTTAGGTACTTTTTCATCAGGAGGCAATTTTTGTGAGCCTTATCTCTAACCCTTGAAAAAGTTGGCCATGCAGAGTCTAAATATGAGCAGAATGCTTATGCAAGGCTGGCTAGTCCAGGTGGCGTCGTGAGTCAGGCGGCGTCAAACTGACGCTATACTCGACTAGAAACGGTAAAGCTTGGACCAAAATGAATAGTTTGCAATCTCAAACAAGCATTGCTGATCAGTTGCAGGGACCACGAAGTGAAAGTGCACAATATAAAACTCGTTTGATTTTTTGCAGCAAAATCTGCCATTCTATTTGGCTTGAAGAAACTGCGAAGAAGCGTGATTATTTCGAAGCAATTTTTCACGAAGATTGCGGACTGCGCAATAGAATCTTTGCGCGAAATTTTTGGTTTTAATTTTTTTGCAAAAAGAATCACCAATGCCACAAGGCCTGCAACTCATGCTGATCATTGTTTCTCATGGGTATTTTTGAATCAGGATTTTTGTAAGGGCATACCCGCAACATGTTTGAAAGTGGCCTACAGGTGCGCTGCCAGAAATGTGAAAATATTTTCACGCGTTCCCATGGAAATACAGATCACATAGCAGCGTAAACTTTAGAATTTTCCCAGCGTATGTCAAACGCTTCGAATTTGAAAATCTTGCTTTTGAAAAGGGTCGAGCAGATTAGTGCACGGTCTTGTGAAATTTCGGCTTGTCTGGTAGAGATCAATATTTATCCACCATAAAGACTTGAGAAGGAGCTGCTAAAAAGATTGAGATTGTGAATTTTTGAATTACACTTGTCATGTCATGTCATATTTTATCCGTAGCCAAGCGCTATAAAGCGCACTGGAGGGCTAAGGAACACATATTTGACAATCATGGCTTACCCAGGCGGGAATCGAACCCTCCCCTAAGTGTGCACCCAGCGTGAGAGGCAGATGCCTTGACCCACTAGGCTACGACCCCACCTCGGAAGGCTAAGCTAGGCTAGGACTTTTGTCTGCGATGATCGAGATCACAATTTGGATCGATAGGTCGAACAGATCTGCTCACCAAGTCACACTGCCATGAGCAGTCAAGCTAGACCGTAATGGCGGGAATTCAAATTTTTGGTGATGCTAAAAAGGCCCATTGCTGAACGATAATAGGCCACATGACAATTTTAAAAATGAATCAAAACGACGACCCTCTGATTGCCATTCCCCGCCAGAAGTGAACACTCAAATTATTGAAAAGTAACATCACAAGTCAGTTGTTGACAGACAAGAGGTAGTCTGTGGTCAAACTTTTCACTTCCATGCCCCAAGAACACAAAGCCCAAAATCCCAAACCCGAAAACCGTGTTTGGAAGGAGCCCTGTGTGTTTTTCGCAATGCTCGGTGTCCTTGCCCAAACAAGAAGTCAAAAATCGCAGAATGATAGCCGCTGACGAGTTCTGATGAGCTCCCCAGGCTGGTACCACATTATGCGCAGAGTTTTCTTCTTCAACAAAGAGCCCCTCCTCTTCACTGTCCCGTCCGATATCGGCGTGGGCACTCTGCTACATTGCTACCTCGACCATCAAGAATGCGGGCGGATGGGTGCTGAACAACGCTCGACAACAGAACTTTTCTCAGTGAGTGACCCCCGTGCCTGGTGGGGCATGGCCGGTGGAAGACAATTTAGTGAGTTCCCTGGCTGGGAGACTATAACCCGTTGGGATGATGTTTCAGCCGCAGGCATACTGTAGTCTCAAGACTTGCGGAGCTTCTTCCCTCGCTCTTGCGCCTGCCTGGCGGCACTTTTCCTGTTTGGTCCCCAATGTAGGTTAGCTTAGGCTTGAGTGTTGGCTTAAAAGGCTTAGGCTGGTAATAGGCTGAAGCCGGCCCTACAGTATACCAGCCTAAACCTGGGGACCAAACGGCAAAAGCGCCCTGGCTGGCTTGGTAGCAGAATGCTTAGCCGATATCGGATGGGGGCGCTTTTGGCGTTTGGTCCCCAGGTTTAGGCTGGTATAGGGCCGGCTTCAGCCTATTACCAGCCTAAGCCTTTTAAGCCAACACTCAAGCCTAAGCTAACCTACATGATGGACCAAACAGGAAAAGTGCCGCCAGGCAGGCGCAAGAGCGAGGGAAGAAGCTCTGCAAGTCTTAAAACTACAATATACCTGCGGCTGAAACATCCTGACGGGCTATCGTCTCCCAACCAGGGAACTCACTAAATTGTCTCCCACCGGCCATGCCTCACCAGGCACACGGGTTACACAAAGAAGAATTCAAAAAGGAGGGGACAGGAGTTAGTCAAACCCTGTTTACACTGCCTGTCGGCAAGTGTGGGCCAGCAGCCATCCGCTCGCATTCTTGACAGTCGACTGGTGCAGGATGGCTGCTTCAGCCGAGCTCTCTTTCCAAGTCCTTATCGCAATTCTGCTGTTGCACGCTCTCGAAATGATTGCTTTGAGCAAAATGGCCGTGACCGATCCTGATGTGCGCGGCTCGCGAAGCAGCGAATCGACGCCATTGTGCGATCCGAGACATGACCTGTTTCCCTACGGCGATAATTGCATTTGGGTTCAAGACATGACCAACGACTGGCACGATCGCGAAGATGCTAATCGAATGTGCATGAATCGTCCAGTGCATTTCTGGCGTCTACCAAGCATCGATTGGACATCGAAAACCAAACTAGCCAATACCATCTGCAAACTCAAAGACCAGCGCCGAATCGATAATCTGCAGTTTTGGACTGATCTAATGCGCGATTTCGCTCCCGAAGAGGAAACCAACAACGTGTCGAATTGGCGAGATTCGACCAAATGGCGTTCGATGTCGGACGGTCGGACATTGGCCGAATTATTCCCTTACTCGGACAGACCACCGCTGTGGCTCAATCGAAGCGAGCAGGATAACACGAGACGATACTGCGCCATGGCCGTGGCCAACAGCGTACAACTGTTCTTGTACGACGTTCCTTGCCGACCTGCGCCCTACATCGGATTGGTGATCAGCAAAAATTATCAGCTAGTCTGCGAGTCCGACATGCAAAATGTCAAACCATTGGAAACGGTAACTGCGAGGAAACAGGTCGAATCAACAGCGCTGGCCACGGCCGAGGCTGCCAAAGCGAATACAGTTGAAAGCCTAGAGGGTGCCAAGACGGAGACGTGGAAGTGGGTGCTGCTGGGGGCTTGCCTCGCCATCGTCGTCCTGTGCACTCTGTTCGCCACCGCTGTCGTCCTACTTCGTCGACGATATCGGCAGAAAATGCAAGAAATCAGCTTCGAGACTACGAAAGGGCGTCGAAGTAAATCAGCCGGCTTATCCAGTACGAACACACAATTCACCAGCAAAAGAATTGGTATGCCACGAAGCGAAGAAAGCTCATCGTTCGACAGTTTTTACGACTCTTCAGAACAAAATAAACGAAAACGCAAGCAGTCGAAGGCCATTCAAGCTGCGAAAGTAAAGCAAGGGCAGAAAAAAGTCAATCCAGGGCGACGTTGAGCAACGACCAGACCACACGTGATCTTCAGGCTCTGATACTCCTTGATCTGCTAGATATATTCCGTGATCCAATTATTGTGCCAACATTGTCACATGAGATGACAAAAATACAACAGGCAAACAGTATCTGCCATCCTGCTCAATTTTGATACAGTATCGAGCTACCTCCTGATCGTGGTCAATCAGTGACAGGGTTTTTACGAGGCTAGGAAGCTTGGAAAACCTAGAAAAGTGCTAGCCAATCCAAGAAGTGCCTGGAAAAATGTGATTTTTGAAACTAAAATCAGGGAAAACATGGGCAGGTTGCAGCTCGAGATTTCAATTTCGAATCTCCCTCCTTTTTATGTACTTGCTAATCAGGCTGAAGGTCAGTAAATCAGTTGACTTTGGTCATAGTGGTGAAACAGGGTCAAAAATTAGGCGGTCAAAATCAAAGTTTATCTCAAAGTTTATTGTGTTTATAACAAATTTTTTGCATTTAGATCTCAAAAATTTTCAGAAAAAAATGATAAAAACTGAGAACGATTAAGCGCACAAGCTTTAAAGTTTTTTGTGTTAACCTGTCATTCGCGGCTTGCAGCAGGAAATTCAAATTTCAAATCAACCGCCAAAAAAAATTGGAAGTCCCGGGGGGGGGGACATAACATGAAACACCGCGGCCACCATATATTTTGAAAAATATATTTGCGTACAATTTTTCTAGTGGCACGGGGGTAACCGTGAAGAAGGTGAGTATGCTGTGATATGTGGTCCCCATATAAAATAAGGTTGGCATACTCCGTTTTGCTCGGATCCGTATCACTATTTTGAAAATGCGAAAATCGAATTTTCAAAAAACGCACTTCGCGGACTGTGATGCGCAGGCAGCAGATCATACTGTAACCGCTGATTTTTCATTCTAACCAATTGTTCCAGTGCATATTTTTTGAATTTGTGATCAAAATTACCACAAAAATTAGCGAAAAGTGTTCCTAAAACGAGTCACTGTTAAATTTTAGGGGTCCAAAACCCAACTCTTAGTTCTGAGGGTATTTTAAATTTTGGAATATGATTTTCAGTGATAGCTACGTTAGGAAAATTTCGACAGGAATACTTACATGCTTTAGCACAGGAATATATCTGCTTTGATTTTTTGTTTTTCAAAAAATTTTCATTAATTATTTGTTCTGTATGTATTAATTTTTAGACATCAAAAAATTATCGCACCTCTCCTTTTTAGTTCATCGACTGAAAGTTTATTGCCATCCCGAGTGCCGGTGAGTGTAATTCTTGCCATTAAGTCTAGCGTTCGTTCGGGATCATTATTTTCGGGATCGGTATCGGGATCGGGACTCGCTCAATCCCGACCGGGATCGGGATCGGGACAGGATCAGGATTTTGTGAAGAGAGCGCTTTTCATTGGCTATAGATGACCTACAACCCACCCTGAGTAGCCAGCAAATTAAAAGCCACAGATTCCCTTTCCTTGGATAATTTTTAGTGCAGTATTTATCATTGCATTCAAAATCAGGCAAGCGAAGAATCAGTTACAAATCAGCAAACAAATCCCCTCCTTCTCCTCTATCAATTCAATCATCCGCCAAGGTCTCTATATTTCCCCTTCTGAAATATTTTGATGGCCATGACCATCTGAGTCAGTGTCAAGCAGAATGTCGCCAGCTTCTGCAGCAGGCCCACCATCTAATGATGGCAAATGCGGGCTGTTACTGTATCCAACTGGGCGCAAATCGTACATCAGAAAAAGCAGGACTTGTGCATTTTATGGGAGTAGTTTCATCCGATCATGCCATTATCACCCCTACAGCTCGTTTCCCATACACCAGCCCCATTCCCTGTTGCAATAAAAACATTCTATCACCACAATATTCAGTCCCCAATCCCGAACACTTTTTATCGGGATCGGGATCGGGTTCGGGAGGGGCAATTCCGACCGGGATCGGGATCGGGACCGGGATCCCGAACGAACGCTAATTGAGTCATTTACAGTTTCAGCACCAAAATGGGAGCATAAATTTTATACATAGCCACATTATTGTTGACCTAACATTGATGTAGGCTATTTGGCGGAAGCACTGTTTATTTCAAAAATCGCGAATAAGATCGAATACGTCGTTGAATCTCAAAAAGAGTGAGAAAAAAAAGTTCCTACCTATTTTTCATTAATGTTGCTGAAAACCTTTGCGGTTACAGTACTCTGCTATCCTGCGCATCACAGGCAAAAGCGCGCGAAGTGCGTGCAATTCAACTTTCTTTCGAAAATTCGTCACCTGGGTACTGTTTCGCCTGGGCTAAAAGCATTGGTAAAATCCAATAGCTTTTAACGATCCGTGGTGAAACACAGATATTATCCATTGCTGGAAAAAGCATTGCTAATCGCTTTTTAGTGAAACAAACAGTCCACTGAACTTTTGTCAACTGATAATCACCTTTACTACGAAAGATCGCTTTTCCTAGGCCCATATCGAGCGAGGAAATTGATTTTCCCTGATTTCACTGAGTTCCTTTCACAAAATTCGATCTTTTCACACTGCTATCACAACCACGATCACTCCACCAAATTTGACTGGGTTTCAGCACGATGAGAAGGATTCCAAAAAAGGCTCAAGATTTTAAACCTTAGAACGCAACCCTATGATTTTCTTATTTTAGCCAAAAATCTCCCATTTTCGAACCTTGCATGAACCCTTATTTAGTGTAGGCAGTTTAAAATTTCATATTTTATTTCTACTCACCGATAAAGAAGAAACTGCACAAACAGCAATTGATGCAACACAAGAACCTTCTTTTCGTCTTTTCCACAAACACCCATATTTCTATTTTTCTCTAGCATATATTCTCATTTTTCATGAGTTTTCACTAAACTTCCAAAACAGTCATATTTTTTAGATTCTTATAAAGCACACAAATGAGCAGCCAGCCGGACATGAACTTGTTACTAGAGCAGCCAGAATTAGAAAACAATTTTTAAGAGTTTAGAAAATTGCAAAAAAAAAAAAAAAATTCACCATTTCCTGATATTATATACGACTCACAATAACTAAACTGAGAAAATGACATTTAGAAAAACCACACTAAAATTAAAATCTCAATTTCATTTTAATCAAAAAATTTTACCTAGTTTTTCACAGGGATATAAAAAATTTGACTACTCAATGAGCTTATTTCATTCAAAAAATTACATGATCCAAAATGGCAGCTCATTTATCAAATCCATGCTTTCCCAAAAAAATTCTAATTCAATAATTTTGAAATCATGACAAAAAAATGACTTTCATTTTCGCATACTAGAACCCCTGAATAACCATTTTTCTACCCAAAGTCACATTCAAAAAAAAAAACCTGGGACCACCAAAATACAGAACCCACCTATACACCAGATTTTCGCCTATACTTTAACATAGTCACGCACGAATACACAAAAAATACCATCATAGCACACTTGAAAAAATAGAAAAGTGATGGAATAATCTAAATTCGAAGCAGTAATCCCTTCCTCAATTTCTACTTATTTTCTACAATATCCTCGTCTAAATCAAATGCATGCAATATTTACAAAGTTACGATCCAATAGCAAGATCAAAAAAAACCGCCAAGCAAACGCGCGCGTCGCGCAAAAAAATCGACGCTAAAAAATTTTCTCCCATTTTCATAATCGCGTACAAAAAGTACACATAATTCACCAATATTCGAAAAAACAACCACATTTCTCTTGCACATATCGAGCCAAAAAAACTATCAAATCTAATCTATTTTTCATAAATTCGATGCGAATTGCAACTAATTCAATACTAATTCGACGACAAGTTTTTTCTGAGAAATCCCCAAAATCTCCAGTTTAAAAAATCAAAACAAATCTTTCTTCCCTAATTCAAATTTTAAACTCGTATTTTCAGTTGTCAAAAAGAAATCAAAATCCCACTTTCATCTTCCAAAAAAACCTCATTCAAAATTTTTTTCTTCAGAAATAAATTGAACCCTCATCAAGAGAAAAATATGCCTCATTAACAAAATGAAAACCACCATATTTTCATCTAAATTAATTTTCTTAGTTCGATTCCCCAGTCTTGGCTCTCTTTTCTCCTTTTTCTCTTTCCTCTTTAGTCGGTTCGACTAAAACTTCAAAATGTACCATTCCCAAACGATTCGTGCGATCGTGAATTATGTTCAACGAATAAGCCTTGCATTCCACTTCAACTAAAATACCTTTCGGAGGAGTCGCGAATTTCACAATTGCCTGAAAAAACAAAATTTTTCACTGGAATCTCTAAAATTTCTTTTCATTTTTCCTACAAAAGCTTGACGATATCCATCGACCACTCTGTAAGGAAAGTACTTTCGATCAATACCGGAGGGTGGATAGTACTCCAATTTGCCAATATTTTCTTGATCGGCAATGTACTAAAATCAATAATTCTATATTAATCGAACTAATCGATATTATCGATTTTATATTACCTCCCCTTCGCACGCAACAGCCACATCCCCTTTGTCGACGTCGTAACGACCTTGAACTTCGACTGGTGCCGAACCCAACGAATAACTCACCGGTTCCCAATCGATCAGCTACAAATCACCAACAAATCGATTAAATCAATAAACTGCAAAAAGTCGATAATTTAAAAAATTTCAAGATTCCAGGACAAAGTTTTGAATCGTCCCCTGATTATTTTGACCCTGTCCACGCACTACTGGAAGTGATTCATTGACTTTCAGAATAATCAACCAATAAATTAAAAAAAGCGGGCTATTCGAAATTTTAAACCTCAAAATGTAACCTCTCATAGTACTCCTTATCATGGCTCCAAGATTTCCTTCCCCCTGGTTTTCCACATTCTTCTAAATTTTCCAAATTTTCCACCCTTGTACAGGCCCTGACTCCTACTCAGGCCTGTTTTCCCTGTGTGTCCCACCATCCATAGTAGTCCCCATCTTTTTCCACAATCACTAGCAAACTCCATTTCCCTACCTTATTCAACGTCAGCAAAATGCACGGCTGTCCATCAGCGAACCCATAATCTTTTTCCTTCGAGCACCCAGCCTGTTTTAGAGTTTCATTGGCCAGGAATTGGCATGGTTTCTTGTCAGTTTCCGTGTTATTACCGCCCAATCTGCAATCTCTGGTCTTTTGCAGATCTTCGTCCGTGTATTCGTATTCTATAAAGAAATATCCATCAATCCATTACTTTCTATTAAAATAAAGTATTGCTTACTTTTCAAAAATTTGTCCAATTGTTTAACATATTTTTCATAAGTTTTATAGTCGTCGCGGCTAAACTTGATCAAAGTCGATTCAGGTTCAGTATCTATCCATGGTTGATAACCCATGCCTAAAATTGCATCATTTTCAACACCCTGAATTCTGAATCACCTGTGCAATTTTTTGATGCAAGCAATATGACACATCACACCGGTCATTTCCATGTCACGTTTTTTCCCTTCACGCTATTCAACGAAATATGACAACATGGAAAACAGACAAAACATTTCTTCGCACGCCACCCTTTACAGTGCTTTTCTTCCACACTAAAATGTCAGGAATGCACTGCAATCACTGCTCTTATCCTGGCTGGTGGGTGGCGCACATGCGCACACACATGATTCTACCAGGGATAGGTCAGGATCAGGGTGATCCCTTATGATACTGTTGCTGCTTCATCGCAAATATGATGGATCAGAGTGTACCTAGCGTGCTTATGCCTATATATGTATATGTAAAACCCGATGTCTCAATGTCGGGATCAGGATCCCGACGTACCCCTAGATTCTGCACATCATAAAAGCAAAACCTTCTTTGCCACTGTTCACAGAATACATTGTTACGCAATGCTGCCTCATCAGGCACAGTCCTGCCATCCAGCTTCTATCAATTCACAATCTGTCTGTGTCTTGGCTGTGTTCTCGACAATCTCTTTCCCACACTACCCTCAAGTCAGTCAGTTCAGTCAGAAAGCAGAAAACCATTTTCCACAACTGCATATTATCATGCCTTCAGTTACAAGTTTTCAACCCACCCACCCTACTAAGTCTGTCTTGGCTGTCCTTGGGCCATTTACAATCAGGCTAATTCTTTTTCGCACACTACCCTCAGATCTGCCAGCCCAATCAGATAACACACAAGCCATCTTCCACTGATCCATATATCCCGCCTGCACATGACTGTCCTCACACTCAATTTTGCACACACTCAAATGCCTTCACTGTCAACTTTTCGACCAACCCGCCCTACAAAGTCTGTCAGTGCCTTGGCTGTGACCTCTAAAAGCCACTTAAAAAAGATTAGCACATCATTTTCACACACTACCCTCAGATCTGTCACTCCAATCAAAAGCAAATCACCATTTTCAGCTCAATTGCGTATCATCATGCCTGCATGCACTGCCAAGTTTTCAACCCACTCATTCTACCATCTCTGTCTGAGCCCTCTCAAGGCCATTTGGAATGGACTGCCAAACTACTCTCAAGTTTGTCAGTCCAATCAGAAAACAAAACACCATTTACCAACTGCACATGATCATTCTGCACTCGTGCCCATCTCCCCAATCCCTGGCTCGGTTACCATCCCCACTCCAGCCAATTACTCATTTCCACCTGTCCAACACGAATGTTCTCAACGTTTTTGCAAAACACCTCGGCCGCCTATGGTTAAGTGGTCACGACAAAAGTGCCCATTATCATTCACCACTTCACCAATGCCAGCTTTCTTCAACAACTGTCCCCTTCCCTTCTACTGCTACCCGAAAAATGCGCATCGCCCCCGTTAGCTTTCACCCCGAGCACTAAAACAGCTTCGGACCTGCTCGTATGTGAGTGAAAATCGGCTAGGCGAGCCCCCCAGCACCGGCATTTAGCGCGCCTTCGCCTCCAGCCAGACAAAATGACGCGAATTGGGGGGCCAGCGTGCGAGAGATACACGAGTCGCGCGTCTACCCCTCCCTTTCACATTGCTCGCAATTGGACGGGCCCGACGGGGGCCTTGTGACGCGTTAATAATAAAAAAGGAAAAGCGAGCCATGAAGACCGGCTAAGAAGCTAGATCGATCCATTCGTTCGATACGACTCGCCCAATGCTCGCCAATCGACTCCTTCTCCTTCCTCTTCGCCCAGCTGACACATTCGGCGGCTCACTCGTTTTTATGACGCACATACTCCCCCCCCCCCCCCAACCAATGTCACATACCGCCAACATCTTATGAACACAACCCCATACTTCGTCAACAGGTCACCCACTCCCATTCGATCCTCATATTCCCAAACTATGCTTTTTCGCATTTCAATTGCTTCGCTAGCCACCAATTTTTTTAATGACAAAACCCCGACTGGACGACTCGCGTTTAAACAAGCTTCCACCAGCAAACAGCCACCTTTTTTCTAAAGCCTAGTAAATGTCAAACCAGTCTTCACTGACGACAACAGCAATGCGTCTTCGTTGAGTCAAACTTTTTCCACTACACCAATTTAAGCTCACCGGCGGCTTTGCAACACGGAACAAAATCGCATCTAACCAAACCCACTTTTTAACCAAATCGTACTCATAAAACCCACATTCTGCCATTTCTACCCACTTATTTCCTGAGAAAATCCATTTAAAGTCTCCTATATCCTGCAACTTATCAAAATCAACCATCCATTCAATATCTTCATCCAATCCTCCCCTTTCTTCTATCCACGCCTGTCTGCCCGTCTCAAATCTGACTTTTCACTATTTTGCTACACCCTAAAATCCCAGCCTAGCCACTTTTACAAAACTTGTAATACCCAATGCAAAAAGTCGACACAGCGCTAAGCCAAATATTTATCATAGCCGCCTAACCGTCTTCTCCCCCTCCTGTAAATTCCAAAATTCAATAGGCGTCCCTACACTCGCCATTTCTAAACCAGTTCTTCACTCTATACCATCTCTTCGGCGCTCTTAACCAGTTTCACCCAGATCTAACGTACTTAAACCCCATCACAATATAATTGGTCAACAACGGCCTACTTCTTCCCTCAGCCATTTCCAAACTAGTCCCCCAATACCATGGCGGGCATCCCCCTCCCCAGTCGAATAGCATCGATAGCAACTAGATTGATGTTGTTGTCAAAAATCGCGCCTTTCCACGTGACTTATTACTTGTACGCACCATATTCCTTGCAAAAACTAAATCATCCTAGTAGCGAGCCCGAACCTCAAAATAATTCTATTTCAAACATGCATTTTTATCAGATCTTGAAAAAATGCCAAATTTATACCATTTTAAAATCATATTACATTGCAGTTTTAATAAATGCGACATTTGACTAACTAAATGCTACATAAGCTGATGGCGCCTGCAACAGGTCATCACCGAACTCGCTGATGTAATGGGCATGGACTATTGGTGCACTGATTCAAGGAACCAGTCTGTCCTTGGGCGAGCCAAGGATTTCATTATTAAAGCTGGGATTATTTTCAAATTAATCATAGGACATGATAAATCCTATATTCCTGCTTTTTATCAATCCCCGCGAGGAAAATCCTTTTCTTAACACAAAAAGCCGACGACTCAATGCTTTTAATGCACCAACAAAAAATGTCACAACAGACCCTTCCCTCAATCACCAAATCCACCTCACCTTCCCCCAAAAATCCTCGCTTACCTGGATTAATGCCAATAATCGTTCCCTTTCCATAATAACGCGGCTTCAACGGATCTAACGTGTGCAAGAAAATTGCCATATTGATAGCGAAAAAACCGGCCAAGCACGAATAGAAAATAATATAAAATGCGGTAATTTCAACTGAAAAAATGCGAGATATAATTCATTTAAAAAACTTTATTCTGCAAGTCCCAAAGCAGTCATGACTCATTTTTCTGCACGCGCTGTGATCCCCTTAACCCAGAACTTACACCAACTACGGCCTGTTCGTCCGAGCACAGTGCCATTCTTTTTATCGTAGAGAAAATTTAGGAAGTTCCTAAATTTTCCTTGCGGCGGTTGTCGTACGGTCACCTTGTCCACACCATCGGTCGTCGCGGAATTATCCTCGATCGCCATCACTCGATATCGGCCTTTCCAAAAAAGGCAATCTTTTTCCAATCAAAATTTCACAAATTCGAGTCTTCGAATCACCAAGAAAAACAGTGCACAAAAGAAATTCTTTTCTGCACTTGTTTCTCGACAAAGATTTTCAGAAAAAACCACCCGATCTTCTCGCCCACCGCACAAAATTCTACTCGAAGGTGTTTTTTGTGAAATTATACGGATTCGATAAACGTTCCCCAAATTTTAGATGCGTTCTGGAGGAAAAACCACCAAATTGAATAAAAGAAACATGTAGAATCTTATAATCTTACCTCCGAAATCCGCACAGACCAAATTTTTCGATTGACCTTTACCAAAAATATACTCAGCCAGACGACGAATATGTGCACGATCAAAATCAATTTCCTAAAAAAACAAAGCTTCACCATCTTATAATTCTCACTTACGTTTTTCGAATTTTCCTAATTTTCTTTGGTAAATTCTAAGAAAATTTTGTTTACAAAAATCTTTTATGCTTTTCCAATTTTTGTTCAGAAAATCCATTCTTTCTAAACTTTTCAAATTCATATTCAACTAGCTAATTGATAAATTGCATTAATTAAATCGCATAATTTAATTCGAGTGATTCAGAAATAAAAATATCATTCAAAATGTCGAACAAAATACCGAAATAACATCGTCCCGCCCGCACGCACAATTCCGCCTAAACAACTCGCGGTCCCGCCCCGCCCCGAACCTCATCGACCCTAGACTGCCTATTGCAAGCCCGACCAGAACCTGAACATCAATTAAATACAGACTACCCACGCGCGTTATTCAAATCCTGAACTTACAATTACTCACATCCACAAAAATCAAATTTTGCTACGAAACTCTCTGCATTCGATAAGTTTCGAGACGAAAGTTGAAAAATTTCCCTTCAATATATCAGACAAATTGATGATAAAAACGACGAAAGATAAACAAAAGTGGAATTTTCCAATTTGCCAACACACGGCGACGAACAAGGTGCGAAAGTAACGAAAAGCAGCTCGTCTACGTTCCTGGCTGAATTTGATATTAGCCCCCCCCCCCCCCCCGTTGCCCTGGTCTGTAGCCACCCAGACACAATTTACGCTTTACAGCAGTGTAAAGCGTGTCTGGCTCCTTGTGTATGTTTTCAAACTAGCAAAGTCATGTTACAGGTTGATTACGAATAAAAATGCTGTCAAAAACAACCGTCCTGAGTGGGAATCGAACCCGCACACCCAGGAGTCCCCATGCATGGCATCCGCCAGCTATTCCCAGAAGCCGATCTCCACAAAAATTTTTTAGCAATCGGGACTGAAAATATTGGCCTTGAAAAAGTTCAATGCACTATAATTCTGCCAAAAATGCGATCACGTAAAGCGCAGACTATGCAAGCAAGGACACAGGGAGCGGATGATCCAGAACAGATCGAGGAGAAGAAAACAAAGAACACGTTGCAACTTTCCACTGTATTCCTTGCCAGACCAAAAGCCCATCACAGCTTGACGGATTTTGCGGTGCCTCACAGTCAGCCGAGCCACGCTCAATACTGGTTGATCTGCTGCAACAGGATCGACTGTGGAGCCAGATCATCGAGCACAGATGGAAGAGCAGATGTTCAAAACCATGTTGCCACTTTACACTATAAGTATTCCTTGCCTGAAACCCATCACAGCTTGACGGGGTTGCGGGGTTCCTCACAATCAGTCAAGCCACGCTCAATACTGGTCCATCTCCTACAACAGACTCGACTCTGGCGTCAAGGACACTGGAGTCAGATCATCGAACACAGATCGAGGAGCAGAAACATTCAAAAAAGAGGATGCAACTTCAGACCAAAAACCCTGATGTGCATTCCTCAGCCAAGCCATCCCTAGTAGCCTCCGAGTCATACTACGATTTACTAAGGCCTCATCAGTCCACTTGGGAGGCACAGCACAGCCATTCCATACTGTACTGGCCAGTTGACCAGTATCGCCACCCAAGTCACTTCCACCCTTGCACACCCAACCTACATTCCACAATGCAATGTACAAACACGTTATCAGAAAAGCGCACAGCCAGCAATAGCCACACTTCTTATCACTCACCCACCCGCCACCTCGACTCCATCCTACCTAAGCTATTAACCCACAAACAGAAGTCAAAGACGGATGGATTACCAAAAAACTTTGCCAATCTACCATTCAATACAAAATCTAGGCGATTACACGCCCGCAATATTGAAAATTCCCTTCGACAAACACACATTCTCCCCCCAAAACCAACTCGTCGAGTGCGCTAGAGTTTTGAACAACGTCAAAACTTTTAGGCCCCTTTTCTTCATCGAGTAGATACGATTTTGAAGAGACCAGACGAGAACTTGTTCGACACACGAGCCTATTCTTTGCCTCCACCAATACCAAACTATACAGTACGTACCTTCTATATCTACAACATACGTCAGCAGTGCCAGTCTGCTCAAGCAACAACTCCCCAACGACAACGACACACGGGCCTCCGGCACAAACGAGCGCCGGTTTTTAAAGACACTATTTAACTAGGTGAATCGTAACCGAGGCACCCTGCCCCCCTGCACACCTCGACTCGACTGGGGATCATATAATAGCGAGACCAGGTTTGATCCAGCTGCTTCTTCGGTACATAGCCCCTGCCCTACATGGTAGCTGCCCTTCCACCATATGCAAGGAATCGAGCCAACTTTTGCCAGCTATGTCCCTAGCAAGTGTAAAAAACATCATCAGCCCAACTCCTTTCCCCGCCATACAGTCAGCTTATTAGCCTATACACCATACCATCCGACGAGGCCAGTTCGGTCGACGCGCAGGTGTGCACACAACTTATTATACACGCCATCCAAAATCCCATCTACTCTCGCCGCCTGACTCTACACTCGACTCTCAGCTACTACCGACACCACTTTGGCAAGGCCAGAACAGGGCAGGGCGGGCCAGAGTAGGTCTAGTTTCCATTGCACCCGTCTTTTATATTGTGACTGATGTAAACGGAAATTGACAGTCGATGAATATACACAATACACAATAGTGGCATTTAGGCCGACCGTATATAAGGTTGCTCCCGGCTGGATTAGTGCAGGGTTTGCCAGTTTACAGGAAATGCACCAACACCCATGCCACGCCAACCACTCTCATCACTTTGGCACACACTGACCTGACCGATCTGCAGCATACCGCTGCCTCCTTCCGTGAGCCCCTCTCTTACTCTGTTCACCCGCCAGCCTAGGCACAGTGCAAACTTCGAGCCATCTCACTCGTCAACCTTCAGTACTCGTATGACTCTGACAGTGCCTAGCACAAGTCTTATACAGTATTGGAAATTATGATTGGTGCAGGGCTTGCCAGTTTACAGGAAATGCCCAAAACCCATGGTACTCTTATCCATGCTGTCAATCACTCTTATCGCTTTGGCACACATTGGTACCAGTATCCAGCATACTTCTGCTTCCCTCCATGAACCCTACATTTCTCTCTACTGTGCTTGTCATACAATAGCCACACACACAACAGTGCAGTCAAAGCTCTGAGCCAGCTCACTGGTCGACCTTCTGAATGACCCACATGCAACCATGCCTGGCAGGCGACGGAAAGCATGTGACTCACCGAAGTCGGTTAGACAGAAATTCCAACTGCAGGAGGCAAGTCTTACGACTATAACCTGCGGCTGAAACATCAACCCAACGGGTTGACATTTCTCAGCCGAGGCGGATCAATAATTCTCTCCCTCTCGCCATAGCCTGCCAGGCAGTGAGGTTGCACACGCCTCTGACAGTGGCCAGCACAGGAAATGTGCAATAAGGGAAGTCATGAGATGGTAAGAAAGGAGCTGCAAGTGGAGTGGAAGAAACGTGTGAATCCGTTGTCATTCTTGGTTGTGGACAATGTGAGCTAGACGTTGGGTGTGGTGCTTGGGGCATGATGAAGCTAACAAAGCTGGGCAGCGAGGCATGACCATCGGGCTGATTTATGGAGTAGTAGCTTGCGACAACTGCCTATAAGCTGACTGTGAGTCAGGATACACAAAGACGTTGGATGCTCGCAATGGCTGGTATGTTGGTAGCTTGCGAGGACTGACAGTACAAACAGCAAACGTCTACGTGCATCCTGACTCACAGCCCGCTTATAGGCAGTCCTTGCAAGCTACCACTCCACACCCACCAAGGTCACGTCCCACCGTCCAGCCTTGTCAGCTTCATCATGCCCCAAGCACCACACCAAACTAAGCCAACAAACATTCCAATGCTGCTACGAATCTCCTACCACATCTTCACTTCACTTCTGACAAAGCTGGGCTATGAGACATGACCTTGGGAGTGGAGTGGAGCTAGACATTGGGTGTAGTGCATGGGCCATAATGAAGCTGACAAAGCTGGGCGGCCAAAGAAGTGAAGATGTGGTAGGACATGGGAGTCTAGTGGAATGGACTCCCTACTGTCCATTCTACTAGACACCATGCCAGTTCTGCCCGCCTAATCCCTTTTCATGACCCAGCACATGCACACACCTACCTTCACCAACTCTACGCCGAATCCATCAAGGCCGAGTAGTTGGCAGTAAGTGTTCGTACTAACCAGCCAAGGCCGTGCAACGGAGGCTACTCACGAATAAGTATAGCACGTGAGCGCGCAACCAAAATGCAACTCTAAACATAATGGGCGTTAGAGCAGATAAGAATTTCTTATCACATAAATACCAGGCGCCAATTTAGGCCAACCCTTCTACCAACATAACAGCCCCTACAAATCACTTTTTTTTCTTTACTTCCACAATATCATCAACTTTTCAACGTAATAACGAGAACACGAACCCTGCCACATTGTACTACGTAAGCATGCCCAACCAAATGAATGCCAGGGGGAATGTCAATGAAGTCACAGTCACCCTTCACCTAACAGTACCCATTCTCACAACCCAATATATCCAAATCAATAGAGAAAACAATCAGTGCAGGTATTAAATATCATCTTGGCCCCGCATAGTCCCGAGAACAATGTGCCGCATACACGCGTCTCAAACACCACTGGCAGGTAAACTTCAGGCATTGGCCTTGGCAGCCTGCGATGTTCCTCCAGTTTGCAATCTGAAAATGACTTTATCTAGGGAACTCTATTGCAGGAAATGACCACAGTCCTGCCTCTAAATTACCATATTTGACTATACCCAAAGCAGCTTATGCATATTTATGTGGTTGGTGTATGACCAGTACAAGAGCTGTCTGACACAATATGCGAGTGTAACCAGCGCACCCAGGCGGTGGGAGATGGTCGAGACCGAAGTTCTTGGGCAAAAACTCCGACTGGAGGCGGGTTAGTCTCGCGACTATACCCGTACATGCCCTAGAAACATCTAATCGATCTCCCAACAATTGGGGAAGCTGGTTACACAAGCCAGAGCAAGTATGGGCAAGGGGGCAGGGGGGTAAACCGCCCTGTTGGACCGGCCAGGGCATCGAACCCTTCCTCTCGAAACCTTCCCCTACCTCAGGTCCAGCCCTGGCCTCCAAGCACAGACCAAGTGTCCAGCCAGCCTACGTACAGTACTGTATATAAACAGTCATACAACTCACTCACTCGACTCGACCCGAACCTGACCTGTCTCACACGCGATCAGGTCAGGCTTATGCGATCTGATCTGACCTCTACCTTCTCCACTTCCCCCCCCCCCCCAAAACCCCCCTCTGACCCAGCCGACCTTGCCCATGCTTGAGCCAGAGGCGTACTGAATTCCATTATCCAAACAGAGATCAGGCAAGCTACTCACAAGAAATCAGTGGCGCGACATTGCGACACCTGAACTGTGGTCAATCAATTGAACCTCTTCAAAGTTGTTTGCCATTGCATAGAACTTTGACTTTGCGCCACTCATTGCATTCATGCTTTATTTAAGCATTTTCTTCTATTTAGCTCCCGCAAGTAGAAAAAATTAGCATCAATACAGAGGCTAACAATAAGCTAATACTCATCAAAGATGTGGAAGAACAGAGCCACTCAAGACATGAAAAAGCTGACATTTTTTTCAATATTCTGGTATCAAGTCTAGTGTGCAGTTTGTCTCTCACGCTGAGTGCGCACCTGCAGGGCAGGGTTCGACTCCCGCCTGGGTAAAAAACGATTATAAATATATGTGCTCATTAGCCCTCGAGTGCGTTGTACGTGCTTGGCTAAAGATCTCTACCTTCAGGCAGCTCCACGGGCTATTTCTGACGGAGTTCAGTGAGAGGCAGTTCGTGGCTCATCATTGGAACACGAAACATTGGCTTAAGAGTCCCATGCGCCCAAAACTAACAAAATTTTTCGATCCATCACAAATCACCAACCAGCGTGCTTTACATCACAGATATTGATTCGACCCCTTGTCCAGACTCCAATTTTTGGAGTTGAAAACCTGAGCTCGGAGGCGGGCGAATCATTCGCGGCATCACATAAAGATGTCATGTCAGCCAAGAAGTCATGGACCCTGAACCAGGCACAAGACCGCTCAACGACGAGACTGGAATCAAAAGGAAGCAAGCAAGCGGTTTTGTTTATATATTAGCACTAGCGGCACTTGCAGGATTCATTCAAGGAAAATGATTTTCCCTGATTTTCCAGGTTTACCAGGAGACAAATTTGATTTTTCCTTAGTTATTTTCACACTCTGCCACGACTACTCAATAGACTTGACTAATTCACTGACCCCAAGCCGAGCATCGATCGATCCGACCCTACACATGGATCCTGATCCGATCTGATCCAGGGTCTGGATCAGCCCAATCCCAGCCCGATCCGCTTCGAAAAATAAAAGATTGATGGAGATGACGTGCTTGACACTGCGTCCTCAACAACCTGCTCCGTTTCTTTGACGTCACTCTCTGATAGACCACTTCAAAGGACACAGGAGACCTAACCAGCATCTTAAGCACGTTTAAATGGTGATTTATGAGAACAAAGGATATTCTCTCCATGATTCGCCACATTTTATTACTTCCCAGCAGATAAAGCACGAAAAATACTACTTGCCGATCCGGCCGATCCAGCAGTCGGATGGGACCAGGAACCAATCCACCCCTCGGTTCAGTGGATCGGTCGATGCTAGTCCCAAGCACGATCAACAGGCACATAGAAAAGGCGGTGGATTTAAAATTTGGAATCTTGTTTTCCCAGATTTTGGGTCAAAAATATTTACCCATTTTCCAAGGTTTTCTGGGTACTTATTGGATTCCCTGACTTTTCCAGGTTTCCCCTGTTTCCCAGCCTTGCATAAACCCTGAATTAAAAATACAGCGCGACTCGGACAAGCTACATATCAAGCTTACCATTTTTCAGACTTAGGATTTTCTGTGGTACCTTTCAAGCGCAGGCTAACATGCGCCGACCCCTCAATTTTTCCATCATTCTGCCTCACAAATATTTGACGAATACTTCCAACTTACTTGACATGTTTCACCAGTCGTTTGTACCCTTCCCAATGACGTTTCGCTTGATTTCGATTGAAATAACGAGACGGATTGTTACGACGACCGAACGATGCTACGCCACGCATTTTCTGAATTATTGACCTAAGTAGCACAAAAACAACACGAAAATCTCTTATATATTTTTATCTCAGCACTATTTTGTACGCTTACCCTTCAGTTTCTAAATTAGCCTATTTGACCTTTCGAAAACACCGTCTACAAGGAAACTAACGACTGCAAATGACACGGCTAACTTAGTCTTATAGTTTCTTGAACACGGCTTACTTGTTCTTATTCCCTTTTCAGGTAAAATTGAGTTTCGGGAAACCGTTTTGCTGTTGCATTAATGATTTGCATGGCTGCCTGATTTGATTACATTCTGCAGAACTATTTCGAGTTTCTCAAAACGTTTTTGAGAGATAGGCCGAGAAAATTTAAAAACCGTGAAAATGCCGCCAATTAAAAAACAGGTACCCAACGATTTTAAAAAAATTTTAACCTTGTTATTCATTATTTTTTTCCAGAAAAAGACCATCGAAAATATCAACGCCCGTTTAGCATTAGTTATGAAAAGTGGGAAAGTTGTATTAGGTTACAAACAAACTTTAGATACGTTACGAAATGGGAAAGCGAAACTGGTCATTTTATCCAATAATACACCACCATTGAGGTAAATCCGTTTTCTCGCATGTCCTGTTGGCCAGGATGTTGGATTTTTGAAAAAACCATCTTCAATCCGAAGGTTTTTCAAAAAAGACTGAACCTAATCACTTGACATTTTTATGTTCAGGGGTCCCACGGAAGCCTGAAAGCGGCACTTTTGCTCTTTTTCCCGCCAAAATTTTTGAATTTTGCTTTTTCAGGAGCCTTAAAAAAGCCTTATTTTCATGTTTAAAAGTCCGTGGGTGGGACCCCTGTTTATTTGATTTTATGTTCTAGAAAAAGTGAAATCGAATATTATGCAATGTTGGCCAAGACTGGCGTACATCATTATAATGGAAATAATATCGAATTGGGAACCGCGTGTGGGAAATTATTCAAAGTTTGTACGCTCAGCATAACTGATCCTGGTAAGTCAGGCGGATCCTGCAACTTTCCATGCACCTATAAGCTAATCTTGGAACAGGCTAATATGTAACTGAGCTTCCAATTGAGGGGTGTTCCTTTTCGACTCCCAGCAGATGATTCGTGCGTATGCGGATCTGATCGCGACCTTCCAACCCCCCAACCCCCCCCCCCCCCCCTCCCGCAGGGCTTAAACTTTTGGTGCCTCAGCCTCATTTTATTAATAAATATCAGCAGTCAGGTGGACCCAGGTCGAGGTCGGTCCTAATCACTGACTGACTGATGCGGCGCTGAAAACTGTGCCGTCAGAACTTTGAAACTGGCGAATGAACAGATTGCATTAGAAATGCAGCACCACTGATTTATGAAATCTGAATGCATCTGTTTCCTTTCCCTATCCTGCAGTCATTTAAGTTTGACTAGCACTGGCTGACTGGAAATGAGTGCAATGCGTAACCAGAACGATCAGAATACTGTCTAGCGTGAATGGCTGAAGGGGGCATCGATGAAGGACGTCCGAGTGGATCAAGGCAAGTCTTGCGACTTTACCTGCCGCTGACATCAACCCGACGGGCTGATATTTCTTAGCCAGGGGAGACTGAAGCCATGCCCCACCGGCGCCAGAATTGCATTTTTTGTTCTGTGACTGTGACGCCAGAGAAGACGCTGAACAATGCCAGCGTGGATCCGCTTGAAGAAATGAGATATCAAAATAGGGGTGTCCTTAGCACACGTCCCCGCTAGCAAACCATGTTTACTGTCACTTTCAAGACCACTCCAGAAAACTCAGGCGAACTAACCAGCACCTAAGCGGGATTCAGTGTTGTTTTGTATTTGTATGAGCCAATGGCATAAGATCACGAATTTTGCGATAGGATCAATCTGCAACTGTGCTTTGGACCCACCATATCTCCTATCCTAGGCAGCGACTTCACGGTTGTGTTTCCCTTGAATGACCTAGCACTGTGCGTATTTGGACGCTATTACCACAGTGGACTCTACAGTACTGTACAGTAACTTTTGACTGAGCCTGTAACAATGTACTTGCAGCGCATGCTACCTATGCCAGCTGGTTTCAGTAATTTGAGTCGGCTGTTTCTTTCTTGAACTCCCGCCAAGCAGCCTGAGGTACATTCACTACCTTGATTGCTCCTAGTCCTAGAATTCTGTCACTGCCAGTGTCGTTTTTCAGGAGACTCGGACATTATTCGAAGCATGCCGGGAATGGCCGGTGCTGAAGCAGATCAATAAAATCAGATGACGTGCAAGTTTGGTGTTTGGTTTTAGTGGCATGCTGAGACTGATTATTTGTTATCAGTGAGGAAAACAAAGATTCTGATAGTTGCACCTAAGAGGTATTGCATATTGCACAGCAAGAAGTCCAGATCTCGTGACGGGAGATCAGCACGTGAGCATACAATATCTGTCGTACACAACAACCCGCATAGCTTGTTGCGAATGGCTGGACTCGTCCCGGGTTCGAACCCCAGTGATAGGAGTCGATTTGCGAACCATAAACCCTCGCTGACCTCGCACGCCGGGCCGTGGGTGACATTCAGTACCCTGAAGGCGCTCCGAGTTGAAGCCAAAGCTGTCACACACCCGCCATTGTCTAAGGAGGTCAGTGTTGAGCACAGAATGCCCTCACGTGGGGATGCCTCTGGTGCAGACACAGAGGGTGTCTGATGTGTGTACTAGTCAATGGTTGATTGCTGGCCGGCTATCGGACATCCAACCCTGACCCACTTGGCTATCCTTGCGAATGGTAGGGGTCGCCCACAATTTTCGGGGGTGACTTCACGCCCATGAGTCAATACAGTAGAACAGTTGAAATGAGTAGGCAGAAACATGTATGATGTGGTCGACAGTCACTTGCCACCGCTTAAGTAGGTGGAAGGAGATCTGCCCCCTCCCCCAAATTTCATCTCATCATCCCCAAGTTCGGCTCTTGACTGCTCAGCATAGGTGACTGAACAAGTCACGCATTACCCGCTGCTCCCTGCTTGCAGATAGGACTCGAGGGGGTCAAGTCCCAGTGCCCACAACCACGACCCATATTGTCTGCCTCGCATTTCTCAGGGTGTTCTTCATCCTGGCGTTGCCCGCTATTGCAGTATCCGCTCTTTGGCAAACACGTTCCCATTTGGCCTGTCCCTGGCGTCTTGATCTTAAGGTCTTGATTCTGTCCATCTACTCATGCCTCAAAGGTGGTGGCCTGCACAGTTGACCCGCTTGGCTTCTGAATGTGCTGTAATCGACAGTAAATTTTCCATTTCGCGTATTTTCAGCCAACTTTTGAAAAACCATCACCTTGCTTTCAGCCATAACCTTTTGGCGCGAAATTCAAATGTTTTGTTTAAAAATTTTTTATCATAACCATCACTTTGATACAGATATAGATAAGGCTTGGATGCGTTTTTCCCACCCAAACCTCTTATTAGTATTATCCTAGCATAAAAAATTGCCGATGTCGTCAACACTTTTTCATTTGGCACTTAACAGGGCACTCGTGCCTGCTTATTTTCGATATCTCACACAGTCTGCTCTTATCAGTGGCAGCCTAATATGATAGTGAAGTACTGACGTTGTTTGCGTCCACGTTGCAATGACAACTTTAGCCGAGCCGATCTCGCCCTCGCTGACAAGATTCGCCTTTGCTCGCTAGCCAGTCTACAACTTTCCATTTCTGCCACCCAGTCTACCGGCTGTCCAGGTCATTTCAGTGCAATTTTGCCAGCCCCCAAGATGGCTCGCCTCGTCTACTTGCCTCTCGCACTTGTTTACGTCTGGTCGATAACATGTGTGATTGAGAGTGGCGCCACGGTTAGTCAGCAGCCATGCGATAGTGGTATCATGACTATTGAGCAGTTCCAGTGGCAGCCTCCTGCCGTGCCCAGTCCGGGCATGGTCACCTATTCCATTAAAGCTACTGTCAGCGACGACAGCGGGGCTCGGATGTTGGGCCGAGGCGACCTGCAGATGACGATCGAGCTGCTATCACCGCAGCACGGAGTGGTGCCCATGCCCTGCATGTATGGTGTGGGCAGTTGGTGAGTACAGTGGGACCAATTATGTGCATTTTGTCACGCATGGTTCTGCTGGGTCTGCAAGATACATATGTGCCATGCTGTACCACACTTGTCAACCCACTGACCTGTGGGCCATATTTGAAGCCATAGTCTGATGCCTCCCTGCAGGAAGACAGTTGTCATCCCGATACCACACCTTTCCATTCATACTTTCAAACCAGTTGGTCAAAAATTCTGACCTTTCCCTTAGCAGACATGTGGCCCATAGTTTGAAAATGGTGCTGGGCCCTGAGGTGATAATTTTATAATAAACATGATTTTGTGCATACAATTTTAAGCCCAAAGATATAGCTACAATTTGCCGAGAATTTTCCGCCCTGCCCTGAAAATAAGCTGGGCCTGACAGTATGAAGGCTCAACCATGAGTGTGCATCAGTTAGCTTAGGTTACAGTAGGACGCAGATATGATTAGTAGCATGGCTGTTACCACAGATGGCCCTACAGTGCAGTATGTTCAACCAACTTTTGATTATTCTAGCCTAGACAGTGCGCTTGTTTCGCCAGTCTCTGAAGTGAACCCCCCCCCCCCAAATCAAATGTGTCAGCAGCCGCCACCCTGTTTCATTCTAGCACCAAGACACTGCGCGAATACTCTCCAGGCTTTGCTCAAATGCTCTCCGAAGGACAAACGACAATTCTGGTCGACGACAAACAGATTTGCTTGTTCGATGCCGCCACGCTGGGGGACGTGTATGCCACTGTAAGTGTGAGATCTTGCTCTAAGCCTTGAGGGTTGCGCGTCTGCTTCTGCTTGCAGTTACGGGCGAGTGTTCGACTCCCGGTTGGGTAAATCCTTTGGTGAAAAGTATAATGTATGTCTCTACCCCGTCGAGCGCATGCTGATGATAAGATCTGGGAAAACAGACACAGGTGAGATCAAACACCCTGCGTTTCTTTGCGTTGCCAGCATCTCGTGCATGACTTACTTACTCCTATGACAAAGAGCGCGAATTTCAAAATTTGTAATATCACAAAGCCACAACTGCAACGCACTTGGTGGGGGGGGGGGGGCTGATATATTTTTCTTGTTTTCTTACTGGTTTTCTCAACATCAGAATAGTGGAAGCACCTTGGTTAAAAGAGTAGAAACAATGAAATCCTGACCTTTCTCCTGGGGTTTGGGCGGCATACTGAAGGCGGTATGACCACTGGTCGCGGCTTTGATCCCTACTTTTTCGTCATGGGTTTCTGATCATTGGCCCATTAAAAAGCGGTCAGCTCAACTTAGCGTACTGTCGAAGATCAAAACTTCTCAAAAATCAAAACCAGTGTATTTACATAGGTGAAAGAAATCGATCAGGTCGATCATTTTTAGTATCGAACTGGCAATTAGCTATGAGCACACACATTAATCAACATCTCTTTGATCATTCGTTTGTGCTGCTTGGCATATCCATCGCCTGTGATTAATTTAAAATTGGTTTCCCGCCAAAACTTTTCTGACAATGAGCTACAGGCTTTCTCACTAGTGCAGAGAGTTGGCGGCCTGGGTCATGGCTGCGGGTGAAATCATGCCTCTCACGCTGGGTGCCCACTTACAGGTGAGGGTTCAACTCCCGCCTGGGTAAAAAGTTATCGTCGATTTATGTGTTAGGTGCTCCCTTGGATCCGAGCGAGTCGCGTAGAGGCAGGATATACTGTAGATAGAGTATGACAGGATCGCTTCCCTGAGCTTGTCCAGCTTGGGTGGCTCCTGCAGTAGTGCCGCTATGCTATGCGAATCCTCCAACTCTGTGACATTTTGTTAAAAAGTTTTGACGGGACAAAGATTTTAAATTGGTTTCAGACTAGGCCATTCTGACCTTTCGACTGATCGCGGTGCCGTTGCAATCCTCTCAACTGACCTACTCAGATACTGTGGTTATGCAGTAGAAATGTGTTGGACTCTGACCTATGTTTCAGTCTGATCGAGTACAGTATTCTTCCCATAATCATTCTGTACACAAGCAGAGGGTGCTTGACATACATCGTGCTCTCAATTCAGGGCCAATACCGAATTACAGCCAAATTCCTGGAAGAACATTCGCACAGGACCCTGTCATGCCACCGCTTCGAGACGATGGTGGTTCACTCCCCAAATCCCTGCTCGTCAATTGGTGATAAGGCACAGCGATAAGAGGAGGGGTTATTCCATTTATGATCATAGTACAAGCACTCATAAAGATATGGCCTATTATTTATTGAATATCATGATTGGAAACAGACAATAAACTCCTCCCATAAACTTATTCCCTGATGTGGCTGCAGGGCGAGCTTCCTACGACAAACCAACAGGCGGAAGGGAAAATAATTTTAATCCTCAAAAAGAGCGAACCACCCAGGAAAAAACAGGAAAAACTTTTTGGAGACCCCACTTTCAGATACAAGAAATTCGCTCTCCACTCGCTCTTGATGGTTTGCAATACATTGCAATGTCGGGCTTCGGTGGTACAAACAACAGGAACAAATCGATTCAGCAGGATTTGATGGCCGTACGGGGCTCCACCATGCTAATTTAGGAGTATAATGCTTTTTGGCGCCTCCAAATTCACCTCAGGAGGCAAAAATTTTCAAAATTCGGCAAGAGCCCTTAATTAAACCCAGCCAAAACGCTCAAGCTCGCCCCTGACAAAAAAGCAAGATGTATCTTCATGGATTCTGACCGATCAAGCTTGCAAACTTTCAAAATTAGGACCTGACTGACCTGATCTCTGACTGCGAGTCGACAAGAGATCAGGGCAGAGCTCGAGTTTGACTGACGGACGATTTCTCAGTTCCGTCACATTCAGACTGACATGTCGAATTATACTAGCTGGAGACACTGAATACGGTTTTTGAAGCACCAGGCTCTGTCGATTCGAAACCAAGGGACACCATGTCGCAGTGGCTTCTATGCGCTGTGCTGATCAACCTCATAATCTTAATGACCCCAACTGGAAAAGTGGTGGAACGCAGTGGCTTCAATGCGCAGTGGCATTGATTTTGACCACGTATTCCCCCGAATTGTTGTAGGGTGCTCAGAAGGGGGTTAACTCGGTAAAATTATCATTTTTTGCACTTTTAGACCTCATAAAAACCGTCTGGAGAGGCGCAGGGCAACTTTTTATAGCTTAATCGAATCAGGGAGGTGCGGGGAGCAATTCCTGACTGAAAAATGTTACTTATTACAAAAGTTTGAAGTTTCGGTTTTTTGTTGGGGGTCCATTTGAACATAAAAACTCAAAAAATTTGGAAACGCAGAAAAATTCTGCAGGATATGACTTGGTTGCTCATCGAGGATATACAGGGTCATAGGACTCTTGGAATTTCTGTAATATTAATACATATATAAACGAAAAAACCCATGTCTAGTTTTTGAAATGGCGGGAAATTCAAAATGTGAGATTTACCACTACTTGTACATTTGAAAGCTGTCTCTGCACAAGAATGACGATGACACTTATACTTAAAAAATGAAACGATACTAGAAAACTTTTAAAAAAAGGCGCGAAATTCCAATTAAAGAACTGATTTTAAAAAAAAAGGCTGTTCATACAGAAAAGGCGTGATATGAAGAGTGACTGACAATAACAGTGGACGTTAAAGGGACCGGTTTGCGGAAGCTCGCATCTTTCCCTCATACTTTTGCGAGTTGGGCGCAAAACGGGGTCGCTACATTAGCTTCAATAAACGCAATATGCAACAGATACGAGGGAAAGTGAGTCTGAAATCCTGTACATGGAAATCATGTGGAAGAAGTAAAAGCTTGAGACTCACAAGACTACGTGGTAGCATCGAACAACATTTTAATAAGGGAATGAAAATCAAGCCAAAAAATCATTTTTGACCGCAACAAAAGTTGTCATGTCTTAAAAAAGAGCGATATGTTTTAAAAAACCGTTCTTCCTTCAAATTGTTATTAAAGAACTTGGCAATTGAAAGGCGGAAATGCAGGGTATAATTAAGGATAGAGGATGCACTGAAAACGATGTTAAAATGATATGCCGTGAATGGCAGCGTGGAAAAATTGACTAGAGATAATGCTGCAACATATTTTATAAAATTTGGTCATTTGAATACTGCTTGTCACTCACCATCAAATTTGACTTGGGCACATCATGTTCATGTTCATGTTTTTCCACATCACCAAACGCTTATGCACACTCGAGGGTGAAGAGACCCATTTCACACGAAATAATTTACTGGCCCAACATGTTGGAAGTCCATGAGACTGCAATAAAAGGGATCCTCATGACATACAGAACTGACCTGATGTTTGCTGAACTCAGTCTACAGTGCAAAGTCTAGTCTGAAGGAAAGGTTGCATTTCCCAGAACTACTAGTACTCAGGCACGTGAAAACGAGTGCCTAACCGTAGCTAAGCCAGAGAGAGAGAGAGATTTAGTGGAAGACTCGTCATGGTTGTCGAGCGACAAAACAATGGCCACTGATTTTAATCGTCTTGCGCATTCGTAGAAGCGAACTTTGTAGGATGGTTCTATGTATTTGCACTCATGATCTCATGTGCTCGAACGCGGCCAGTCCTCGAGGGGGCATATCAGGTGGGTGGAGAGGAGTCAGGACTGAAAAAGGAGTGAAATTGGCAAAAAATTCATGAAATGAAACTGGGAAAGGTAGTACATGTGGTTTGATGCGCCTTCGGAGCAGGCCAGTCCAGGCTGACAAAAGGTGATTGAGAAAGATCCTGCCTGGCTATGGCTGGTCACATGTACTCGCGGTTTTAGGGTTGACAAGTAGACCATAACAACTAGCCTCATTTATGTCACCAGCCATGCCAGATGCTACTCTGTGCATTGCTGATGCACCAAGGTATTGTTCCAGAAGCAGCGGATCTTGCATTTTTCTGCTTGATGCTTTCGTGATCGCGATAAAATCAAGCACGAGGAGCAAGTCCAACACCTTATTTCGCATTGCCTCTCCATACATCAGGGAATGCGCAATAAATGGGGACTGAGACGTCATTTCCCATTCGTATCAAATATATTCTCGTCGAATGTCCACTTGCTATCTCTGAATGCCAAGGATATGCGAATCTTGCAATACAGCGTCTGGCGCCAGGGTGATGATCCCTTCAGCTATTGGCAATAGACCCCAAAAGGTGCACAGTCGTTTAAGTCTACAAAAATGTTGGAAAGCTACTCAAGAATGGGTAGCTGGGCCTCAAAAATGGGTAGCTACTGTAGATCTAGCTGGGTGGCTTCTGCTGACCAGACGTATAAATCTCGCAGGTAGGTACTCAAGTAAAACTTTCCTGCAAAGCTTAATGGCTTAGGGACTTTAGAGGAAGCTTGTTTCACGACTTCCAAATGCTTTATTATGGACCCGATTACAAGTTCATGAAATTACAGCGTTTAGCTTGGAGCCCCAGAGTTCACTGGGCGCTGCACCTAACAAGCACCGTATACAATAATGAAAAACTGGGTTATCCACTGCAAAAGGTAATATAGATCAGGAAAAGAAGATTATCCTCTCCTATCGACTCCCCACCGAAACGAGGCAACAGAAAGACAACGCGCTTGCGATCCAAAAGCAGTGTCAGCAAAGGCTGGCGTGGACACATCGACAGATCCACGTGTATACACGCAAGAAATAGATCATTTCCTTATGTATAAATCATAAGATGGAGCCAAATCTCATGAGCAGTCATAATAAAAGAATTTACTCGGCTTCAAATAGTTGTTATTACAATTTTCCTGCCTGAAGTTGCATATCCCAGTTCTCAGGCAATCTGGCAGACGACAGAACTCATGACTCACTGACTCACGACAACGAGCTAAAACTCTGAACACTGTTTTTAGAATATGCCCCAACAGGGACTGAACGAGAGAAAAAAGTTTTCCTGCATGTAAACGGAAATATTATCTGCCACTATATGTGTGTTCAACATTCCGTGCGCGTGTTACCTAGGCTCCTTGCCCTATCCTGCTTCGGCTAACTGCTGGATAATCTGTGGATATGTGGAGAACATCTGCAACAGGAGAACACCAGTGCTTACCGAATTTCTCTGCAGACCCAAATTCCATCCTTTGGATAAGTCACCATATTTATCTTCACTTTAAAATAATATTTATAAGCACTTATAAATTCAATGCATTGGGTCAAAAGCGTCAGGCACGCAAAACATCCCAGTGTCTGAATTTCGTTGTGCCCCATTGCTGATAGAATATCTTACGAAGCTGCACATCCATCAAAATCCCAGCCTGAGTAGGAGATTGCGCAATTGAAAGAGAGACCTGTGCTGCAAGTATAATTACATTTTTCACAACACAGTCCCTGAAATATCCACTATACAAGAGCTGCAGATGTGAGCATTTTCAAGCAGCCACCTTCCCCAAGCTGGTGACATAAATGAGGCTAGTTGTTATGGTCGACTTGTCAACCCTAAAACCGCGAGTACATGTGACCAGCCAGAGCCAGGCAGGATCTTTCTTAATCACCTTTTGTCAGCCTGGACTGGCCTGCTCCGAAGGCGCATCAAACCACATGTACTAACTTTCCCAGTTTCATTTCATGAATTTTTTGCTAATTATGTTTATTTCAGCTCATGCATCGGCCCCGTTTTGCTTCTGACACGAAAAACTATCAGGAAAAGATGCGAGCTTCCGCAAACCGTTCTCTGTAACCCGCTGTTATTGTCAGTCACTCTTGATTATTCACCTCTCTACAGACACCTTTTTTAACAGTAAATTTCTTAATCAGATTTTCGCGCCATTTTTCAAGGTTTTCAAGTATCATTTTTCTTTTTTCAAGTATAATTGTCATTGTCACTCTTATGCACAGACATCTTTCAAAATTCACAAAGTGTTGCGTCCCACCTTTTGAACTTCCCGCCACCCAACCATACAAATTAAAGAAAACTCTGTTTAAACTAGACAGTAAGTAAACTAGACTCTTTTAACCTAGACAGTATTTTTCAGTATACAAGTTGAGTTAAAAAAGTGTTCCCAAGAATCTTTCGTCCATTTATCCTCTGCGAGCCACCAAATCATTTTCTGCAGAATTTTTCTGCGCTTTGAAATTATTTTAGTTGTTGTTGTGGGGTGCTCAGAAGGGGGTCCACTCGGGCGAAATTATCATTTTTTGCACTTTTAGACCTCATAAAAACCGTCTGGAGAGGCGCAGGGCAACTTTTTATAGCTTAATCGAATCAGGGAGGTGCGGGGAGCAATTGCTGACTGAAAAATGTTACTTATTACAAAAGTTTATAGTTTCGGTTTTTGTTGGGGGTCAATTTGAAGAGAAAAACCGAAAAAATTTAAAAACGCGGACAAAGTCTGCAGGATATGACTTGGTTGCTCATTGATTGATCGGAATCAAAGGATTTATAGACACGCTTATCAACTCAATAAATACACACGAAAAAGCTATATAGTTTTTAAAAGGCGAGAAATTCAAAAAATGAGAATCAACATTTTTTGGTTTAGTTTTAAATCTGTCTATGCACAACAATGATAATAATACTTGAAGGATCGGGTTATACAAAAAATTTCAAAAAATGCGGGGAATTCAAATTAAAAAACTTACTTGAAAAAAGGTGTTTATAGAGAAAAGGAGTTTTATGAAGAGTGACTGACAATAACAGCGGATGACAGAAGGAATGGTTTGTGAGAGCTCGCATTTTCCCTTATACTTGCGCGTGTCAGAAGCAAAACGGGGTCGCTGCATGAGCCATGCAATGCTTCAACGTAATATTCATAGTTACACAGATACGAAAAAGTGGATCTGAAATCCTAGCCCTTTCCTTTCTAATGTAGCACTAAGAGCATGAAACTTACAAGACAGCAGCAGAGAAGAACACTGTAACGACGGGAAATTCAAATTCGAACTGAAACTTAAATTTGTTAAGGATACAAACGAGCTCACGTCAATAAGAGAAGAGTACCATGCAATAAAAAAGTGTTCTTCCTTCGCATTGGAATAAAAAACTAGGCGAGTAAACGGCAGAAAATTCAGGTTATAATTAAGGATGGAGGATGCGCCGACAAAATTTTTTAAAATGTTATGCCGCCAATGAATGCATGCAAATATTGCAAGAAAAAATGCTGCAAAATATTTCAAAAACTCAATGTTAATTTTTCACTAGCGCCTTCTTTAAAATACTAAAGCATGTATTCTGAACAAAAGCTTGTCACCCACAAAAAAAAATATTATTTTCCATACATGGGTAAAGGACTAATCTTAGTCAAGCTAATGTCACACTAAGGAATTTAGAGGAAGGCGGCAGATTTTGAAAAATGGTGCTGTTTGCACTCGAGATTGCATGTGCTCGAAAACGGCCAGTCCTCGAGGGGGTATCGTGGGCAGGTGGAGAAGAGTCAGGACTGGAAGAGTAGTGAGATAAGCATAAAATTCATAAAATGAAACTAGGAAAGGTAGTACATGTGGTTTGATGCGCCCTCGGAGCAGGCCGGTCCAGGCTGACAAAAGGTGATCAAGAAAGATCCTGCCTTGCTACTGGCTGGTCACATGTACTCGCGGTTTTGAGGTTGACCATAACAACTAACTTCATTCATGTTAACAGGCGCGGCTGGTGACACTCATTAGACCTTGAATGACATTGCATGCAGATTGTTCATGGAATAGAGGATCTTGCATGCCTTCCTAATTGATGGCTAATGATAATCAATCTCAAAAAGTAAATGCGGCAACTTATTTTGCGTGGAATAAGCCCATCTAGACACCGAAGAATGCGCATTTTATAGTTTACTGAGCCATAGTTTCTTCTTTGATATCACCAACAATTTGGTCAAATGTTCACTCGCTCTCTAAGAATGCCAAGGATGCGAATTTTACAATACAGCATTTGGCACTGGGGGGGGGGGGGGGGGGGAGTAATAACTTCACTCAATGGCGGTAGACCCCAATAGGTGCACACCCGTCCAACACTCCAAAAATGTTGGTCTCAAAAATGTTTAGGTAATGTACCTAGATTAAGCTTAGTGCTCTTGACTGACCAGGCCTCGAAGGTACGCAGTTCGCATTCGTACAAAGCAAAATAATTTGAGAGCGAGGAGAGAGCTTGTTTCATGATCTCCCTATGCCTTGTCATAAACTGGATCACAGTGCAACAAAATCACGACGTTTTAGCATTGAGCCCCAGAGTTTGAAAAGTGCTACCAAGCAAGTACAACATAAGCATGGTTTAGGTAAGAAACAGGTTTAGCAAAGCAGGGTAATGTAGATCAGGACAAGATTATCTCGTCCCACCGACACGAGGCAACGGAAATTCGATTGCTCCAGTGTTCTAAGCAGTGTCACTGAGGGCTTGCACGGCATACCGACTGAGGCTTATCCACGTTTGTCCGCCCAACATATACACATGATTCCTTCATATCCAAGTCATAGAGATGGAGCTAACTTTCATGAGCAGTTCTGATAGCAATTCGTAATAAATTAGGTATATTGGCTTCAAATCGCTGTCATTATAATTTTCGCACCCAGCCCCGCATATCAATGTTCTTAGGCAATAGGACAGACGACAGAACTGATAAACTCACTACAACAACTATGACTCCAAGTGTAAGCCTAACCCTTACCAGTGCGACTGACAAAAATGTTTTCCCGAGTTTTGTAACGTCAAAATGATGTCTTCTGGGATTCCCCCTGAGCGTTCGCCATTTCAAGCGTGTGTTATATCCTAGCTCCTTGACCTATCTATTCAGCTTTGGATGGCCGCCAAATAAATTTTAAAGATGTGGAGAAAATCTGAATTAAAGGCTATTAAAGCTCATTCTTGCAATGATTTAGCAAATCCTTTTTTACTTTTAAAGAGGAGCTACTAATATTCATCAGCATAAACTCCATGCATCGGCTCGAAAGTGACAGGCATGCAATACAGTACGCATTTTTGTGAACCCTCGGACTTTCGCTCGCTAGCAGACAACATTGTTGCAACGTGACAGTATGCAAATATACCGTGTTTATCTCACTGCATGTTCGACCTGCTGGAGAAGCAACTACGATTCTTCCCTGTCTACGCAAAGACTGTCTATTTGGAATGAAGAAAATTTTGAAACGAATGTGCTGCGCGAAAAAATGTGTGGAATAGATTTATCTGCATTCTCTGTCAGACACACATTTTCCCAGGCCTGGATCCCGACCCGATCGGATCAGATAACCGATCCACCTATCGTTTTGACTGATGGGGGTTTATTGGATCGGATCAGATCATGTAAAATATCCGAATCCAATCAAAATTTTTGGATCAGATGAGACTGGATATCTCACGGCCGATCCAGTCCGGCCGTGAGATGATGCGAGCAATGCTTTCTCAGAGTGAGTATTTGCAACGGGGTTGGATGTGGGAGTCAAAAAGACGCCTTTTTCGGTAGACGCACTCTATGCCTCTTATCAAAGCAAAACTAACAAGGGAACATCGCTAATCGTCAAGTCGAACTTTGAAAAACGAAAAATTGTAATATGTTCCTGGGTGCAAAAGAAAGCTTCCCGCAAAATATAAGAGGCGTCTGGCCAACTGGTCAGCAGTGGTCAGCGTTCAAAGTCCTAAAGTTTTGTGTGGTGAGGAAGCGGAGCGGTGAGGAAAACACGCAGAGTTCTTTCCAAACTCGGTTTGTGGGAGCGGAGTTTCGAGTTTAAGCTTTTAACACTCTTGTTCGGGGTTTTTTCCTGAAAAACCAAAACAATCCAGTGGAATTGAAAAACTTCACCGTACTCTAAGCGATGACCACTGCTGCAGCAAGGAAAATATTACAATTTTTTTGTTTTCTAAAGTTCGACATAACGGTCGGCGTTGTTCCCTTGTTAGTTTTGCCTTGATCTTAAGATTTGATCCTATGGCTTCGCCATCAAAAAAGCCAAAAGCTAATCACGTTCCTGCAAAGAGAGTGGCGGAGCTCAAATCAGGGACTGCCAACCGATCACTGGGAAATTCTAGCTAGCGGATTCTTGTTTATTGTCCATGCGTTGCGAAAAAAATGTTTCTGGTGCTGCATCATCAAAGTGTGTTCCGACTCAACTTTGTGGGGGAGAGAACCACGTAAGTTGAACTCGGCAGGAATTTCCTCATCCTGATACAAGTCCCACGAAAACTGAATGAAGTTTCACCATGTTTTTTGTTGGATAGTGACTTCATTTGCGATGCCAACGCCGCGCGCGTGCTTGTCCAGTAGTGTCCAGTGTCCACCTTTGCATCTAAGCATTAGCGCGCCCCGACATCAACAATGTCTGCTACCGAGCGAAAGTCCGAGGGTTCACAAAAATGCATACTGTACATCCCTGCGTTCGGAAACTCGATGCGCCCAATAGCTGCAAGAAAGTCCAGCGAAGATGCAGATTCCTCGAGACTCCCGCCTAAAGCAGGAGATGATGAAATTGAAAGCGCTGTCCTGAGTAATAGCATTTTGCATTACGTAGTCCATGGAATATCTACCATACAAGAAGTGCAGATGTGAGCATCTTCTAGGAGCCACCTTCCCCAAGCTGGTGACATGAATGAGGCTACTTGTTCTTGCCAACCCCAAAAACCCGCGAGTACATGTGACCAGCCAGTAGCCAGGCAGGATCTTTCTTGACCACCTTTTGTCAGCCTGGACCGGCTTGCTCCGAAGGCGCATCAAACCACATGTACTACCTTACCTAGTTTCATTTGATGAATTTTTTGCTAATATATACAAATATGGCGCGGGCACGTTTCTGCCCACAGAAGGACAACCAGTGAAGATTTTTTAAAGATTTTCGGTAAACTCCTTTCCTAACTAGTTTCTTATGTACACACCGAATTTCATTAGTTTTGGTCTATTGGTTCGAGAGCTAAAATAAGACACCTGGTCAGGATTTTCGCCCTCTCACCCCTAGCATCAGTGGAGCCCGAAGAGAAACTCATTTTAGAAATTTCTTTGGTAGAACTTAATCTAGTGTAAAGTTACACTAAGAAACGAAATTTCACTGCCTCAAGAAACCAGGCTGTAGAGATATCGTTGTTGGTGTGGCACATGTATTACATGGGAAGCGGGGATCCCAAATTTGCCTTTTGCGTCACTCGTTGTCTGGTGTCACTTTTGAAGCCAAGGAAATGGGTATATGGCAATTGAACAAATATAGCTGATTTTGTGCCTCTCAGCAATGACCATATCAGCAGGCACAGTAGTGCTTGCTTAGACCAGCCAACCAGACGCCTAATGCTAAAGGACGATTTTCGCCGGCTAACAACTCGAGAACAGGCGGACGAAAATTTTTGATTTTTCGCACGCTTTTCAGAATCGGCCGAGTCTACAATCGTGTCAATTTTTATCAAAATCCGTCCCGCCGTCGTCGAGTTCCAGAATATGTGATTTTTTGGGCGGGGGAAGAATGCGAGGAGGAGGAGACAACATGTGCCTCGATCAATACCCAGAGGTCGTACAGTTGGATAGTTTTTCTGAAAGCTGAAACTTTCCGACTGTGCCTTTTGACGGTCACTTTTTTTCGAAGCTTCAATTTCTGAAAAGTTATACCCAAATATAGTCACTTTTTTGCCTTTTTTTATCCGTCGCTCGTCAGGTACTTGACGGATTTCGATAAAAATTGACACAGTTGCAGATATGACCTATCTTGCCAAGCCTGCGAAAAACTAACTTTTTTGATTCAGTCATTCTTGAGTTATCGACTATCAAGTGTATTTAGCGCTTGTGTTTCTGTTTTTTTTATTTTCTGCGCGGAGCTTATAAACATGAACTGAACGTGTTAAGGCGCGCCGCCATTGATTGGCTAGGCTCAGCGGGCTCTCACGAAGATAGGTTTGCTACCCGAATAAATTTGCCGCTAGAACATGTGAGCGAATATGAGTAGATGCGCACAAAGTTTCCGTAGGCAGGACATGTTTTATTTGACGTGGAGTAACATTGCTGAGAAACATTGGCGCAAACAATAACTTGATAAGATTTGAGGATCTTCAGTGTTCCGTTTTAGCTTCGGAGGGAGAGCTCTGCGTTTAGTTAAGTTAAGACCACCCTGAGCATGTGTTTGTTCTCCGAAGGCAGAGTGGCTTTCCCAGTGGCGTAGCCAGGATTTGAGGTAGGGGGGTGCTCACTTGAAAAAATAAGGCATGCTGTTCTTGGCTACATCAGCCTGTGCGAGGGCGCGAAGCGCCCGAGAGGGGGTGGGGTGCGGGGCGGGGCAGAGGCGAAAATTTTGAGTTTTATGGCTCCAAAAAACTGATTTCTCCGCGACAAACCACCAGATAATATATCAAATTAATCGAAGCTTGCGATTAGACAAACCGAATCGCCTTAAAATATCTTCGACGTAGAGGTCGATATCGCGATGAATGTTCATCAGGGCCAATCCATTAAACCGTTTGTCAGTCATAGTATTTCGAAGATACGTTTTTACGTGTCTCAAAGTCGAGACCGCCCGCTCGACATCATCGGATGTAACTGGCAAACTGACCAAGATCTTTAAAAGGGGAAAAGCTTACAGCCCAACCCAACACAACCCACTAGGCCAACAAGGCTTGTTTTTTTGGAGGAAATATATCTTTATCTTTCAAGCAAGATGGACGCCTCACCGCTGCTTACTCTGCAATGCACGAATTTCAAAATTAAGATCGAGACATAAAACATGAATTGGGGGGGGGGGGGGGGGTGGGGGGGAATGGGCGCCACAGAGTGACTGGACGATTAGGTAAAATGTCTACAGATCACTACCTTGATACTTTTTCCGGGGAGGGGGAAGTGCATTTGCACCCTCGCACCCCCCCCCCCCTGCCTACGCGCCTGTTTCCGACAACACGTTTGTTTCGCGACCGCGAGGCTCTCAGTTCGAGTCCTTTACAGGCTAGAATTTTTGGTTTCGTTTCTCTTCTTTCCACGGGACAGAGGAACGTTATTGTGAACAAGGAATATGAGGTTAGCCTTAGAATTTTTTGCGCAATCGAAGATGAGGCATCGGATATGGTAGAGGCATAAAAGAAGTAATTTTGTTGTCTTTCCTGCCGCCTCTATATCGAAGTACATTTTCGAAAAATCTGTGCAGTTTATGTGTAAGAGTTAGGGTTCACGTTCCGTTTTAGGTTTATGTTTTTCTGAGGTTTGGAAGAAGGCGTATAAAAGTCACTCGATTCTCTTAGTTGATCCAATTACGCAGGGACAAGTGTTTTGGGTCAAACTAGTTTGTAGCAAAAAACGAAAAACGGTCTTATTATTTCCAGAAAAGACAGAGTCAAAACTTTTAGACCAGCCAATGCACACAGTGGAACCAAGGCTCAGGATGACTGGTCTACTCGGCCACTGCTAAACGCTAAAGCTTTTTCTGCATCAATATCAACAGGACGACTAATCGTGGCCACGAGCACAGGACCATGTAATCCTTTGCTGGTGGTCTGCATAATGGGCTGGGAGTTAGACACCGGATCAGGTCGGGTTCAACCCGACAAGTCGGGTCAACCCGACGAAAGTCCCTGCCTCGAAATTTTGGGTCGGGTTGACCCGAACTCGTTTTAAGTAGTTAAAGTTGCTCGCGATAAAAACCATTCACAAATGCTCAGAATGTGCTGGCGTTGGTGTAAGGTGACTATGAGAAAATATGAGATGGAGACATCTAACGCACGCGAATCTTCATCTTTTGTTATTCCCTAGTTATCCTTAGTAAACGCAATAACGTTCCTTCATATTTCCCACAATGGTGGCCAAATAATTTTTTAAAAAGTTCAGATCTAAAAGCGACTAGGGTCTGTCCACTGGAGACAAGATTTAACCAGTCCGAATAATAGGCGTGAATAATAGAGACAACTCTGTCATAACTTTCGAAGTCCGAGACAGCTTATCCTTGGAAGAACAAAGAAATACCCCTAAATAAGTATGAGCCCCACGCTCGAGTTGCATCTACATAGTCTTCACAAAAGATATTGCTTACCATGTCATATTGTGCTGGACACTAGCTCCTGTCAGAACCTCCACTACTGATGGAGGAATGTGAGGGTACCTATCACTTTGGAACACAGCAAACTGTTCTGCAATGGTAACATGGATGGTGGTCAAGGGGGCTATTATTGGTACATATTTGGTGTTTGGGTACAGACTATACTGCTCTTCCAGCCAGGTATACCCAGGAAGTTATGTCATATTCAGGAATCGAATGTGATTGTAGATACCCCTACGACCTGCTAGAAGCAAAGCCTTCTTATGTTAGAGTATGGCTAGTCCCACCCATTCATCAGAGTTGAAAAGAATGTTTATGAGAACTCTTACATATGGACCCTTCCCCTTGCAGAAATTACTCAGAAAAATCGGTCATTCTCACAGCTTACAATTCGTCTGACATTCTCGGAAGTTACGCAGAATGAGAACGTGGAATGAAAGACTTTGTGCATGCATTCATGAAGCATATACTGCAAATCCTGGAGTCGAACAACTGTGAAAAGGTTTCTGTGGCTGCTAATAGTGGTAGTTGCAAAATTTTTGTATTTTTGACCCGTTTGACCCGATCTTTCACAAAAAGTGACCCGACCCGACCCGACCCGACCCGACCCGACCCGAAAGTTCCTGACCCGATCCAGGGTCTGCTGGGAGTGTCTAACTATCAGGCTAAGCGCACACATGCTCATAGTGGGTACTGTTCAAGCCGCGGCTCGGTAAATCATTTTGTGTCGGGTCCCATGCTCCTTGAGTGTGTCTTTACTGATATGATAAACCATGAGCATGAACATTGAGCTGTAAGAAGGGGAGGAAAGATTGTTGAGAGTATTTCTCGAGGTTTAGGCCTGTAACGATAAGCCATATCACTTTACTCGCAGAGCTACAGCTTTAGCATACAGTATGCAGGTTGCTTGTGAAATCCCCGGATCGCTTTAGGGCTATCTAGGGCTGACCAGAGGATGGCTCAAGCAACAGGAACCAACCCACGCAGTCCACGACACCTTGTAATATCGTTCACTAGCCACCACACCACAAGGGCCGTGCAGACTCACAATTCGGGGAGCAGCCGCACGTGCCGGCCGTCGAAGGGGTTCTGACGGACCTGAGCCCGAAGTGCTCACAGAGCAAGTGCAGACACGGAACTCTTGACTAGTTCTTTACCGATGCCTGCAATCAAACTACTCACTCGACCTCGATCTCGCTCTCAGTCTCGCGCTGGTCCTGACTTACGAGAGGCAGACCGGGTCCCTGAACCAGTGCACGAATAGGCCAGAGGGCATAGTACATGCCTATTACACTTAAGTGGAACAGCACAGCTGGGATTATACACTGATTGTGAGCAGTGCAGGCCACCCTCTCCTTCTGGCCGAGTAGACCAGCTATCCTATGCCCTGGTTCCACTTCTTGCATTAGGTGGTCTCAAAGTTTCGAGTCTGTCATCACAGACTTTTTTGGAAATAATAGCAATGTGGCAGAGCCTTTTGCACCGACCGACCGCGCACAAACCCAAAGAAAATGCATAATTCCGATTGTGAGGCCTCATTAGCGTTGATAAAGTTAGCTGATGCTCAAACTCAACAAATCAGTTGACTAAATTTCTGAACTGAACTGAGTTAAAGCAGAATAACTTTTCATGCTCAAAAAGAGTGGACAACCCAGGAGAAAACAGGAACACACTTGTTGGTGACCTCACTTTCAGAACAAGAAAGTCCTCTCGCTCTTTAGCGTACCAGCTCATGGATCCAAATGTACGTTAATAAACTTCAACTTTACCTGTACTTAAATCTTTTCAGATTTTTTAGTAGTAGGGTGCCACAGCCCCCCCGATCCCCGCCCCCCCCCAAAGTACGCACCTGAAACAATATTGTTGGCTAGTACGCTAGGCTGGATCAAAGAGCGTGAGTGTTTGAGTCCCACTCGAGGATCATATTTTCTATGCTGTTCCCACAATTCTTGACTTTCTACTTTCAATATTAAAGATTCATGCAGCTTCCCAAAAAGACTAATAAAAAGGCGGATTACATATGTGTCCTAGGGGCTATTGCAAATATAGATGTGTTGCTGCCCCGACTTATACCACAATTTTGTACCTACTGCACCAATAAACCAACCGTATAATACCGCTAGTCTTTTCTGGCTGCTTGCATCGCTGAACGGGGGAGGGGGCTCGGCCTGGCCCCTTCACAGCGTAAAGTGCCGTTGCAGATCTTCATCGCAGTGGGCATCCTAGAGTGCGGTCCATTCAGCCAATTCGTGCTTCTAACTAATCTGTTTGTTCAAAAATGAGGTCATTTAAATTAAAGAAAACTCTGTTCAAACTTTGCGTCTTTGCGATCTTTGGCTACGCACTCTTGCAATCCATCCAAGTCTTATTACCAGCGAAACAAGAAAACTTGAAACCGATCTGGAACGAGGAGTCGAGGAATCAATGGTGCCATTTTCCGCATATGGACATCGATAATCCAATCGTCAAAAAATTTTTCGAAAAACCGGAACCGTTAAAGTGTTTGAAAAAAGAAAAAAATTGGGTTTTTGTACGAAATGGCACATTTTATATCGATCCCGATGCCATTGCTCGCCATGGAAATATTACGTGTAATTATACGAATTTTTGGCGTGTTTCCGATCATAAAATCGATTCGAAAACCGATATCAATTATCCATCCGGATCGATATTAAAAGGCGATTTTTTCAAAGTCCGATGTCGTGCCAAGAATAACAGTCTTCTGGGGGAAAGTACTTATAAGAATATTCAAGCCGGAATCGTAGCTTCTTACAACGCGTTGGAACGATCGCGAAGTGTTTCCCCACCCGCGAATTCCTTACGACTCAATGTTTATATCATAGCATTCGACAGTTTATCTCGATTAGCTTTCATGCGAAATCTGCCAAAAATGTACAATTATTTGATTGACAAGATGGACGCGATTGTTTTAGAAGGCTACAATATTGTTGGCGATGGAACGCCGCAAGCTTTCATTCCAATTTTGACGGGAAAAACTGAAGAAGAGTTGCCAAACGTACGGAAACGATATTCGAACGCCAATTACGTCGATGACGTGTATCCGATGATTTGGAACGAGTATCGCAACGCCGGATATGTGACCTTGTATGGAGAAGGTGATATCAGTTTCGACTGAGAAAACGTAGCATATTTCTCACTTCTTCTTGTAGATATGGCTGGTCTTGGAACATTCACGTACCGATTGAAAGGTTTTCGACAGCAACCAACGGACCATTTTATGCAAACGTTCTATATCGAGGCTGAAAAGCAAGCAATGCGAGATCATTGTTTTGGAAACGAGCCGAATTATAAAACGCATTTTGAGTAAGAAATGTTTTCTTGCTGGTACTGTAGCTGCGACGCGTTTATCATCTACTATTGTGTGTCGCATGAGAGAAAAGATTGCCTAGGGCCTGTTTCTCACCTGTTAAAAGTTTGAGGGCAAAATGCAAAGACTTTGTTTAGGCCTAGAAAGGATGGGACGATGGTATGTGTTTCATAGAGGGCCATCGCAATTGCGCGGCATTTTAAAGCCTTCTGAAAAAGCTTTTTTTTAAAAAACTTTCTTCGGTAACCTCGAAAATAAAGTTTTGCAGTTCCCTAATGCAGGATCGAAGAGTTTTAAAGCCACAAGAGCAGCCTCAGCTATTTTAAATCTGACCAGAGCGAGGTAGAGGCGATTAAATTCTTTCACGAGTTATGCAAACTGCTTTTCTAATGCAGATTTGCTGAACCGCGCTTGTAAGCATAACCTTTTTCGATTTTGTCGGCGTGCGAGGCGCTGTATCGACTGCGTAAAATTCAAAAAAGTCATCCCAATCTGGGGAGGGGGGGGGGGTCGTCTGAAAGTTTTCGGGGTTTAAAGGGTTCAGGAACAAACACAAGTTTTCTGCATCCATCTCGTTATGAACGTTTTATTCAAGGAGGATCATACAATAGAGCGAAAAATGATTTCCGAGATTCCCAGTATTTTCTGGAACTAATTTTAAATTGGAAATTCGTTTCAGAAATGACAGAGTATCTTGCGTTTTCGACTGCCTCACTTCGTGACTGAGGTCTTGGATTTTTATCAGCTCGACTGGGTATTGTAAAAAACTAGGGTGGGGGTATGGTAAAAAACTAGGCAATTTTGCCCAAAATGAGCAGTTCCTGAGACAGAATGGAAGCGAGGGTAACATTGACGACCCCAGTTTCAGATGCCGGCAGAGAGTGAGCATGCTATGCGACAATTATTGGCTTCAAGGTTTTGCTGAACTGAAATGCAAAATATGAGCACGTCCTTATAGGCGTTGAGAAGAAGTTAAAGTACCTGTTGTAGCACACCTGATTATCTGCAGGAGCTGTTGTCATCGTCAGCAATTGGGAATCCTGGGCATTTTTCTTTGCAAAACATTCAATACGCAAAATGGTTTTTTTAAATTTGAGGTAGCCGCAAATGTGCAGCCTTTGATATTCAACGCATGGATAAGTTTACCGTAAAAAAATTTTTTTCTTTAGCTACGTTCAACATTTTTGGGAGGCCTATCCAATCGATACATTAAAATTCGCATTGCAATTTCATGGACTGCTAAGCCATGATTACTACAGTTTGATCTCAGTTGCTGACGATTACATGGTCGAACACTTGAAATTTTTTGTGGACAACGGTCATTGGAATAATACAATAATAATCGTGATGGCTGATCACGGCATTCGGCTGGGTGAACTTCGCGCAACGGCGCAGGGAAAAATTGAAGAACGCTTGCCACTTTTTTCATTCGCTTTCCCGCCATGGTTTAAAAAGAAATATCCCGAAACGATTCGTACATTGCGAGAGAACTCTTTCCGATTGACCACTCCATTCGATATTCACGCAACATTACAAGAAATTTTAAATTTCGATCCGAAACAAAACGTGAATTTATTAAATAATCGTCAGCTTTCGTTGTTCCACGAAATTCCAAGTGACCGCACATGCGTCGATGCTGGTATCGATGTCCATTGGTGCACGTGCCTCCAGTGGACCGAAGTGCCAGTCGATGATCCCCTGGTGCGAGTTTTAGCTGAAAGTTTTGTCAAGCGCGTAAATGAGGAAACGGCATCGGAACGCAGTTCATGCGCAGAGTTGAAAATGGACAAAGTGGAGAAAGTCCTCAAATATACGCCTTCGATGCAATTATTGAAGCACTCGGGTTCGAAAGATGCGGATGGTTTAGTTCCTAAAATGGCTGATGAACCGGCTAATTATTCTTTGGATTATTATCAAATGGATATTTGGACGATGCCAGGCGGTGCTCACTACGAAGCGTCGATAATTTGGGATCGGGAAGAACGTGAAACATTTGTGGATTTGCGGATGGTGTCGCAGGTTACTAGGTATGGCGATAAACCACATTGCGTACGCCGCAAGGATTATTATTCTTTGGCCAAGTGGTGCATTTGCTATGATAAGATATGATTAGTAGGGGAATTTTCTGTTAGATTTTGGACATGGTCTTACTTTGACCAGTCAGTTATTTTTGCGTGTTTCACCCATTAATCATGCTTTAAATGGTATCGAATGTCGGAGATATGATTCTAATTTTTCTTTTAAGTTCTAGTTCTAAGTGCAAATAAATATTGTCAGTCGTTGATGGTATGTTTGACCTTTTCTCAAATTTCTACACTATTTCTCCTGCTGCAAGGGGAAAAATGGGCTGGATTTGTCGCTATGATGACTTTAGACTTAGGAAGCCGCGGTGGACCCGGCACTAAGGAGAGCAAGTTCGAACATAAAACACGGCTAACAGAAAACACCACGGCTAACTAAATGTACATTAACACGCAGCGTCTGGCCACGAACGACCGTCAGTTGTTCTTTCTTGCTTTCTTTCACAAATTTTTTCTTTTCTGTTGGGTTCCACCCCCCCTGGACCCCCGAAGCCGAAAAGTGAAAGCGGATGCAACAACACACACTGGCAAACATCTAACATTGCCATTTTGAACCATAAGAGAAAATGATCTTTTTGTTGAATTGTATACATATGCCGGCGCTTTTGCCGTTTGCCTAACAAGTAAGCCTAAGCCTAGTATCAGTCTAAGCCCAAGTCATACGCCAGCCTTAGCCTAAGCTAACCTATGATGGGGACCAAACAGCAAAAGTGCCCATATGGCGAAAAAAGAAGAACTTGGAAAATAACATATTTGAGAAAAGAGTATAGAAAAAGATTCACCATGGGGCAGCATCGAACAAGGGACCGCTCGCCTTATAAACAAGCGTCCTATCCGTTCTGGCTGCGGACCTCAAGAGTGGGAATTAGTCTCCTGCGCTGTTACAGTCTGTCGCTGGCCTTGCTTAGCTGGCTCTGGATCATCCTGGGTCCCTGGTGCTGACACAGGATGACTTAGAGCCAGATAAGCACAGGCGCTGGACTGCCAGCTGGCTATAGGCATCATGTTTTGGAAGTCCCGTTGGAAACTGGGGCGGCACAGGGCCCAACCCACAAAACTTTTCATGAACATTTTACTTTCATCAAAGACTACATGTTCACGCACTAAGACACCTATCGCAGCATCCAGTGCCAGGTTTCGCCAAGTTACAAGCTCACAAGTTACGAGTCCACAAGCGACTCTACGTAGTTTCACTAAAGCAAATAATACATTGAGAGCTCCTAGCGTTACTGGGGACGAGACCACTTGAACGACTTTGGGTAATTTGGTTTCATGATCTTACAAGCTATCAGAAAATATGGGCGGAGACTGGTAATTTGTGTTGAATTTTCTATGAGTCAGAACGAGACTCGTAGGACTGCAGCATTGCTCGTTTTCATCCATTTGCCCTATGTTTCTGCTATTGATTCCATTCTTTTCGTCCTTTGGCAGGTCAATCATGACGGCAGGGAACCAGAATGCGTCTGCCCTCGGAAAGAGGTCTAACTATTATCTGTTTTCTTTGGGAATGTACGCGCGGACTATTCTTTAACGCGGCAGGCGTGTATATTCCCAAAGAAAACAGCTTTATAATACAAACACCCTGCTCCCTCACCTTCCGAGAAATCAATGCGCTGCAGCCTTCTGAATTTAGAAGTTCTGCCTCGATCTTTCACAAGTCGCTCCCTGCAGGTCCCATTTTTACAAGGTTTAAAAAAGTCGTGGTGAAACGCTCGTCCGTCGGACTAGTGACCTGTTGCCTATAATTCTCTATACTTGCAATGCGTTTGTCGGACGGCTCACACACTCCTTGTAACCAGGAATCTCTCACGCTTGCATTTCTAACTTGTGAGTTTGTTGGTGGCGAAACGCGGATACTTGTAAAATAGTCATTTGTTGCGCTTGTGACACCTGCAAAAGCATCGGCGAAACTGGGGCCAGGCAAGCATTACACGGCGATGGACAATCATGATTCGGAAGCAGTTTTTACCGTATGTACGCGCGTTACCCTAAAAAATGTATACTTACTCATTCATTACATAAAAGACAAATATCCACTTGTCGTCCGTCCCCAGCTTCGACTGAACCGAACCAGTACCAGATCGGCCAAACTAAATCTTGGAGCCAAACCAGATCGAACAGGCTGACAAAGAACCAAACCAGGACCAGGCCGCGTGCCATATCATTTCAAACTGACTGGCAAGGCAAAAAAAGAAAATTTATTAGTTAAAAAAGCTTCTGGCGAAGGGACATTCATAAATTAGGAATTACATATAGTGGGTGTCTCTCGACCTTCACTGCAGCATTGCACAAGCCGTTGAGCTTTGCTACAACTTGTCTGCTCTAGCCTGCGAGCAAGAAGCCTATGCTTCGTTTCGATCCTGGCTCTGCCAAAATGCCACCTTGTCTGGTTCGGGTCCTGATTCGGTTAACAAAAGCTGGTTTGGTCGAACCTGGTCTGAAATGGTCTTTTCTGTGCGCCATAGTCCAGTTAGACTTTTAGACGAAGTATGTACATACGAGCCTGCCAGCATAATACTGCATGTAAACCGAAAATGTAAAATGCAGATTTGACTCGCGTTTGTTTGTCCGCTTGACTTTGGTGTCTCCACAGAGACCAGTGCATGAGGGCATGTAGCATTGGTCCGTCTAAATTAGCGCGAGAGGACATCAAGCCGCTTGTCCGCCAAGTCGACTGTGCTTGGCTGGCTTTGGCAAACATTGAATTTCAGAATTCACATTGTCATGAAATTTCTAATTATAGTACAATAAACATTTATTCGTTTTTGCATCCTTTACTTCCCTGGAGCCCGACCCTGGTTAAAGACTTTGCCTTAGTTTCCCTGGGGGTCGAGCGGTATTCCTTTGTGCCCTAAGAGTTTACTCCATTTTACGAAAATTCCGTTGTGATTTTTTGAATTAGAACGATCAAATCGGATGGCATTAGTCGAAAAATCACTATCAGAAAACTTGCATTGGATCATCTGATCTGAACTATCGGATACGAAATTCTAAGCCTTTGGTTTCTGCAATAACCAAAGACAAGGCCACCCAGAGTTGATGATTTATCTTCTGCTCATACTGTAATTAGATCGTTAGGGTTAGCTTCTCATTATTCTTCAAAACAAGAGAAAACACGGATGACTTAGGTTTTGCAAATAGTTTCGAGTCAGACGACAGAAATATGTGTGGATTTGAAATGCAGGAGAAATATCCGGTTTTATCAGTCAATTATGAGCAGCGTGGATCTGCTTTACTTTGTCAGCTTGTAAAGTATATCCATGATGAGCAATGTTGTCGAGAATGTGGCTTGAGAGGGCCGAAAATAAAAATCTTTGCCATTGCAAGCAACATTTTCAGGAAATGGTGATGCGTGAATGTTAAAAAATTACAAGTATTTCACATGATCCGATCTGACAATCCTGTCTGATTGGCCGTGACATGCGACCTTTTTGTTTTGATATTTGTCGCAATCTTTTGGCGTGTCACGACTATGCGCAGTGCGCCAATACTACTGCACAGTACTGTATACTCACAGTCAGTTACTCAGTTACTGACGCAATTCGCTGTATTGCCAGGATTGTCCACGCCGCATTTGAGAATATATTCATCACCTTTACATGAGAACTTCGATGCCAAAATGTGTTGTATATGTTTGTTCCCTCAAATAATTTCCCTGCTTCAAATTTGGGATAATTTTTCCAAGTTACAATATTTAGCCGGTATTTTTGGTCAGATATACATAGATTAGATTTGCGATCAGGTTTTTTATGTAAGAGTATCTTCTACACAGTACAATAATACCCAGTTATGCTTGTGTCTCTTGTTGTATATGCGAGTAAGCGGTACAGTGGCTTGGCTCATTTAGCATTGCTCGCCCTAATTCGATTTCTGTCGTGGCAAAACTCAAGCAAAAACGTCTTACTGACCCAAGCACACACAGTACTGTAACACAAGATATTGTACAACACATCTGACAATGAGTCACAATGCTCGTATAAAATCTTTTCTTTTCCAACAGAGTCTCGTTTGCTCATTCTGTATTTTTATCACTCAGATAAGTCATCTCCTCTTTTTGACCCCGTATTTCTCCTTACACAGATCTCTCATACACTGTGTAGAAATCCAACAGAATCCGGGGGCCAGATATTCAAACATCCCGAAACCCAATTTCTTATTTGCCCATTTCTGTTGACATTCTTCCATGGCCTGCCTCTGGCCTTCACAGCCTCCACATTCGAAGGGCTGGTATCTGCGGGTACCATTTCCCTTATCCAAACCACCATCGCCGCAGTAATCACCTTTCGAAATACTCTGATAAGTGTATTGATTGCAGTCGTCCTTTTTCCCTTTATTTTTATTATTGCAGCAAATATAATGATGCAAGCCGGAATAACCCCCAAACCAGAAGTATTGACAGTGACCTGTCGGTGGTAAGCCGGGATCAGGCACAATATTTCCTTGGTCAATATTCCCTAATTCTTTCAATTTTCCTAATGCAGCTTCCAAATGATAAGAAATCAATAATGACCAAATTAGGATGTTTTTCAATTTGACGGCGGGCATGACAAAATACAGTACAGTACAAGCAAGTGTACCTGGAAGTGGTGGTGGCTAAGCCAAACAGAGTTACAGCTCGACTCGGCCAGGCTGCTTCTCCCGCAATACGCTCTTCATCTTGCTTATTACCGATTCGGAATGTGCTAGAATCGGGCGCATAATGAGGCCAGGTGGGCACATTGACACGGCCAATATACTTAGCATCTTGCGTCAAAGTGCACCAATTTCGGACGTATCAAATTAAGGCTTGTTGGTTCAGCTTGGGAGGGGTGAGAGAATTTTTGATTTCAAACCCCCGACAAATCATTGAAAATTAAAAGATCCTGTGGTTCCACTGGCACGGACATAATGATGACGTGCGAAAAATTGGACCCACGCCGCTTTGCATTTGAAAGGTGGTGTACAAATGTGGGATGCGACAACTAGATTCAGGCTGTCCTGAAATAAGCATTGAATGAATCAGTCATTGGTGAGGAGGAAAATTCAGAAGCAGTAATAAACTTTTAAAATGTACCCAGAAATAATTTTCAATGAATCTGCTGAACGTTCATTCTGCTCCATCGTCAAATGGAAAACTATTTCGTGAAATCAGAGCATGTGCAGTAGTGTGTACCAGCCAGACAACCTGACTTCTGCTGAATTGTTGCGATCACGTCTGTGTGATCTGTGGATTTGTAGCGATCACGTATGTGATCTGCGGAGTTGCACGAGTTTTGTTAGAAAGTGTGCCAATGCAGTAATTTTTCCACGAGGTAGTCTAGAACCATAGTCTGCTATTTTGGCGATGACGGCCATAGGAAAGTATGCCATTGTGTATGCAGAAGTACGAGATAAGCCACCGAAGTGGTTGACGAATAGTGTTTCAGGGCCTATTGTGGGGATAGGAATATTGCTTTGTTTCCCACGGCCAGGAAAAAGGACATAGTGCGAGATTTGCAAATTTCTTGCGTCTGAGATAAGAAAATCGGAAACTGAACAGCCTTTAGACAAGGTTTCTATTGATTTTGGTCCTTTCGTTGATGTGACCGATGATGACGAGCTCAAAGGCGGTACTGGGCCTGGAGCAGAACCTTCATAACGTCATATTAGCTCCTTCGAAGGTGCATTAAAGTTGATGACGGACAAGCAGGCACTTATCGAGAGTCAACTAACGATAAGGAGGCAGGATGACAAAAGAGAGAGGCAAAAAGAGCATAGCTGTTGCTAGAACAGATAAGAGCCTTGAATAGCACTCTTCGCAGTTTACTCCAAGGTGGTGATGGCACTAGTATGTAGACCTACTGGTATGGGAGTGAGTGCAGCTACCGGTGCGGTCCGTTCATCGTCTCTGTCGTTGCCTGTTTTGAAGATTTCCGCTTTTTCTGGCGATCTTGAGAAAGCAGACCCGTTTGAGAGGCTCGAAACTTTCCGTACCTAGTTTACCGTGGCTAGATGGACGCCAGAAGGTATTCAAGTTTACCTGAATGGTGAGGCTTTGGCTAACGATATGTGGAATGAGCCGACTGTGGCTGACAAGACCGCGTGGGACAGAGCGACAGCTACCTAGCTAGAAAAGCTTTTGGGTGAGAAGCAACCAACTTTCGTGCTCAGTCAAGGCGTATATTATGTATGTAGCTTCAGTACAAAGAAAATTTCTCGAAGGATAAAGTACTGCGAGGACGTTGTTGTATCCAGCCACATTCACCTTTCGTAGTTCACTGGGACAGAGTAATGAAACATCTGCACAGTATTTTATGTATGCGCTCTCGATCAATGCTGCACATTGCAATGACTGGAAGAAAGCAGACGCATAACAGTTCTTATAACACCTTGTACCTGAGGCAGCCCATACGCCAAGTTTTAGTTCAAAAAATTTTGAAATCGGGTTGATCTATTTGCTGATTTCTTGCAACGTTTTCGATGCCCTAGAAACTAGGTATGGCTACTAAGCGCGAAAATATTTAATGAGCACTTTGTAAAGCCGTCTTTAATCGGTACATTTTTTTTGCGCTAACCAAAATATCTGCGTATTTGATTCACTGCGTTCAGGACTGCCCACCCGTCCTACGCATCCAAATAATGTTTTATGGCAGTCTGTTCGAGCTAAGATTAGATTTTTGTGGTGCCTGATATGATAGCTCTAGTAATAATTACTTTTGTTAAAGTTCAAGCGTGAAAAACGGAGCTTAGGTACCTGCGTTTCGCCGACGACGAGATACTGGCCCACAAAACGCACAGCGGACTAAGGGATGTTAAAAATGTAGCCTGGACGAATTTGGCATAAAAGTTGATCTCAAGAAAACGACTATCTCGACGATGGCTGTGTCCAGTGGATGAGATCTCTATCAACGAGACAAGACAGATCAAGTACTTGCGCCCAAGTGGCGACCAGCACAGACACCATGGCGGATGGATGACTCAGAATCCACAGTGTATGCCATACGTACTGTGCGATCGTAGAAAGCTGATACCCAAAATCAAAGACGCAGAAAACGGTGGCTAGGGCACTTGCTCTTACACGGATTGGAATGGTGGCTCACAACCAGAAAACACGAGCAGGCGCTGCATGCATGAAAATAAGAATGCCCCGTCTATGATGGACACCTGGCTTGACTTGCAACCTTTTCTCTATTCTGCATCAAAAAGATTCATTTTAGCGGATTAGATTGGATATTTGATCCGATCCTATCCAATTCGAAAAATCACCATCCGAAATTCCGATTCGACATTTTAACATATGGTTTGTGCAATAACCATAGGTAGATAACTTTTCTCCAAGGCTTGGGTGTACTGAATTAGATGAGGTCAATATTTCAGAGTACTGCATGGGTACCTATACCGGCACCCACCCGTACCCGGCGGTTATGGGTACGGGTTCGGGTAAGAGGCGACGGGTACGGGTATTTGCTCTTGTTAAATTTTTTTATTCATATTTATGACAGCGCTGCAAATTTAAATCCTTATGCATTGTGTGACTGTTTTTAGCGAACAGTCCTGATGTCCTGCTATTTTGAGGCTAGTTTTTACAACAGTATAAGCTGTTTTCTTTGAAAATATACACGCCCTCCACGTTACCGCATAGGCCGCGTGTACATTCCTAAATAAAGCGTTTTTTTTTTTTTTTTTTTTTTTTTTTTGTTTTTTTCGGGGGCGCTTTTTTTGTTCTGGTGCTTTTATATAGTACTGTTGATATTGGATATTCATACCTATGTCTAATCGATATCGATATCATTTGACACACAGCAATATCAAAATAATATCGATATCGAACTATTATCCATATTCATATATTCTTGGATCTCCATAGTCCCTATCCACTATATGTTTTCTTTGGGAATTTACACGTGGCACGTGAAGAGCGTGTATTCTTTAAAAAAGGGTTATATGAAAACATTATACATTTTGACAACCAATGTATCGATAAAAAGATATTGAAGTGTTTTTGAGATTTGAAAACGGTTGCTTACTGCAAAAAAAGAACCTGGTTTTTTTGTCGCTATGGCGCAATCCGTGGAGGACTTCATGACCCCTTGTGGTGGGACACGACTGACTGATTGACTTTTTGATTATCTGCCCAAGCTCCTCTCAAAGCAGCGTCAAAGATATTTTTAAAAAATAAGGATAAAATGATGCTATAAAAGTTGGATTTAAGTGGATATTTCTTGGAGATAAAACTGCAGTATACATATAGCATCATCGGTAGAAAACTTTTAAACAAGGTAGAAGAAAAGATGAACGAGTGTTTCTGAGCTTCTAAGAGGGGACGAGGAAAATTAGGGTGTGGCGCAAGGAGTCTATACTTGTATGACAGATATGCACCAGTGCAGCAGCCCTGACCTTTTGCAGGATCCAAGTCACTTTCACTCTTGGGTCAGCGGCTATCATGTCATGTCATATTTTATGCATAGCCAAGCACTATACTCGAGGGCTAAGGAACACAATACACGACAATCATTTTGTGCCGAGGCGGGAGTCGAACCCTCCCCTGTAAGTGCGAACCCAGCGTGAGAGGCAGACGCCTTAACCCGCTAGGTCACGACCCCGAATCTTTAGATTATAACAGCGGTGTCGCTTTTATTCAGCATAGGACTTTCTTCTATGCATGTCCTGTGACTCACCATCAGACAAGTCTCATCTAATTGAGAAACTGGCTCCTGCACACAAACTAGCTCGCTTTATAGTAATAGCTACAGTAGTTGTTGATGACCTCTGCATACAAGCGACACTACACAAAAGTAAAGCACGCTAGTAGGTGGCAGTGTCATGATTCTAGGTATCATAGGGCGGCTGCTCATTCTTGGTAGACTGTATGCATGGGTCACCTTTGGGTCATAGGTCAGCCATAACTGCCAAAAATGCCTTTAGCTAAACATTGCGAAAGGTACTCCTTATCAAGTCCAAATTCATCACTCTCTCCAACATGAATGCAGTTTCATTCTGGGTTTTATATTGTCTTCTTGTCAGCTTAGGGCACTGAAGTTTAGATTGAGATGTCTATTTCCAGAGGAACAAAAAACCAATACACTACTAGAAAAGACATTATTTAGGCTTCTAGCGCTAAAGCGTTTGGCTCTGATTACTGCTTCAAGAAAATCTTTTATGGAAATTGATCGACTTTCGCTGAAAACCCTGGTTGTCTGGAATTATTTTCATGAATTTTCTGTTTTTGTACTCCATTCGAACATTCATCGAAAAACCGGGTACGGGTAAGGAAGTCGTCCAGCGGGTACGGGTGGGGTACGATTTTCATACCCGTGCAGGACCCTGCAATACTCCACATCCATGCTCATAATTAGAGTTACAAGTCATCTTCTGTTTATTATTATTTGAGAGCAGAAAAAACCTGCATGACTCACACGGGAACATCACCAGCCCTCAAGTAGAAATTTACAAAACCAGAAATTGTATTTTGCTTCTCGGTGCAAGAGAAAGCTTCCTGCAAAATATAACAGACGTCTGGTCAACTGATCAGCGATGGCCGGAAGTTTTGAGAATTCTTTATTACTCCATAATAAGGAGTCCGGGCGTCAAGATAAACGCGCAGGGCTCCTTCCAAACTCGCTTTTTGGGTTTTGGGCTTCGAGTTTGAGCTTCCAACACTCGCGTTTCGGTTTTCTCAGACTTTGGGCACTGACCGCAGCTGAACGATTGGTCAGACGCCTCTGATATTTTTCAGCGTGGTCTCTTTGCACGTGAAAACAAATCACAATTTTTGGTTTTGTTGTTCGAATCAACGATTGGTAAGGTTTCTCTCCAGATTTTGAAAATATTTTGAGTATGACGACAGAGATATTGGCGAGGAGTGGAGAAGGAGTGGAAAATTTCCGTTCTTATAGAATAATTTGAAGTTGTAGTTACAGTCGTTTATCAGCAGTATGGATCTTCTTTGCATTACCAGCTTGTAGAGTAGATTCATGATGAGAAGTGTGGCAAAGCCTTGAGAGGGGGCCTGCTTGTGCCATGGCACTGTGATCATAAATAAATACTGTATGTTTATCATGAGGCAACCTTTCGAAAAAAATTGATGCGTTATTGATCGTTGAAAACAATTGCAAGTATCTTTTTTACATAATCCGATCCGATCCAATCTGAAAAAACCCCATCCGATCTGGCCTCGTGGCCTGGTGGGTCAGGCGTCTGCCTCTCACGCTAGGTGCGCAATTACGGGCGAGTGTTCGACTCGCGGGCCGGTGAATCATTTCGTGTAAAATATGTCCCTTCACCCTGTGATATATTTAGGTTTCAACTATACGCATATGAGTACACTAGCTTATCGTTAGCTATGCTTTTGCACCGTACCTTGTTTAGTCTCCTGTCAGTAGTTGGAAGACTGAATCAGAGGCCAGCTTGGTAGGTGAGCTTTGGTAGGAGGCTTATTCACTCAAAATGTAGCGGGCTAGTAAAACGGTCGCTTATACCGAGAGTCCGTGTACATTACACACCCTCGAGTGCGCATAAGCGTTTGGTGAAGTGGTAAAACATGAACATGAACATGATCCAGCCAGGACTTCCCAGAAGCTGGCTCGATGCCGCGGCACTTCCACTCGTCATGTCACACTTAATCCCTAGCTAAGCACTATGCGGCGCAGTCAAGGGCTGGGGAACACGTACATATTTGACAATCCTTTTTTACCCAGGCGGACGTCGAACCCTCCCCACGTGAACGCGCGCCCAGCGTGAGAGACAGGGCCCCGGGCCCAGGCTCGAGGGCCCGGAGGCTCGTCTTCCTTGAATTTTGATTGATGCACACCCGTTTTTTATAATAGCTGTCATCTAGCCTTTATCACTCAATGCTGAAGGTTTAATGACTCGTAATGGACTGACAGAACGAGTCCTGTCATTTCGTAGCCAGGCAATGGCAAGAGGACCAATCCATAGTCAATATTAACGCCGACCAATCCGAAATTTCCGTGCGTAAACGTTCCACACTTCGTTTGTCCGGCACTGCAGTATGTCTCTCTCGACAACTTCCCGAATGACTGCAACAATTTTTGTCCTTTTCGTTATTATTTTCCCCACCAGAGCTGATGTGTCGCACGATTATTGCACAGCACAGCTTAACGGTGTCATGGTCATGGGGACTTGCTTTTTTCTGATAAAAATCAGCACAAGTTGGAATTCATCGTGGGAGTACTGCAAAAACGTCACTGGCACATTAGCTCAAATTCATACATCCACCGAATATGAAGCAGTTCAAGCAATGCTGAATGTAAGGCAGGCAGCTGGGCGATAAATGCTGGTTCTATCATTTCCGTCTTTCCAGGAGGCTTTCGCCAAACAAAAACTGCAAGCTTGGATTGCCATGAGACAAAGCCCGTACGCTAGCGGGAAACCGTGCGCAATCACCAACGAGACAACGTTCTGGTATGATGGGCCAACTTAGGCTAACCTAAAACTCACCGCTGCGCGAACATGGATCGGCAGAAGTCATTCGTGCGATGATTCTGATACCGGGGGAGAAGACAGCATGGTCATGGTTGCAAGATGCCGATTCGATTCATCGAAGCCTTGTCTACCATACAAAGTTTTTGATTATCCAGAATCGTCGCGTTCCTATCCTCTCTGTCAGATCAAAAGTGATTTTTTACTCAGAATTATATGGGTGTAAACCAAATTTCACAGGTTTTTTCTAGACTGCGCCCAAACTTACGCAAAAACAAACAGCTGTATTTCGGAAGACTCCATAGAAACATTTCTGGTCGGTGACGTACAAGATTGTGCCAATGAATGTTCAACTAAAAGTTGGTGTCACAGCTTTAATTTTATCATCAACCAAGCGAACAGCCAATGCCAGCTATTCGCCATGTCCGTGGCTGACTCGAGCCCATTGGGCCCGCGAACAAGCACAAGCAGCGCGTACTGTCATCACTACGATAATGGTATTGGTATCTGATGGAAAAGCGGCATTGAACGAATACGAAGATCCCGGTGATTCGATTTTTCTACCCAGCGATTCGATTTTTTCTTCATAGAACTAGCTTATGAAATTAAAAAGTTTTGTTAGCTCGTTGTGTTAAGGCGGATTCACATAGGCTGCGGTTGTCGCGGTCGCATAACTGCGGTGGCGTCATTGTCAGCCAGCTCAGCTGAGGTGGCTTGGCTGGCTTGCTTGGACCTGCCAATGTGAACCAGCATGTAGATGACCCGAATAGTTGCAATAAGAATGTGTTTGCGAATCTGTCACTTTTCCTACTCACAAGACAAATGTTGCAAAATCAGTTAGTGTCCTCTTTACTCATTCAATCGATTATGCCATTTGTCACCATTGCGGGAAACTTCTTTTTTGGCTGCAAGAATTCCCCAGGGAACCAAAAATGGTGTTAAAACCTTTTTAAGCAATAAGGTCAAAAGTTCGCAACGAGTAGTTTCCTGTAGCTTTGTGAAAAAGCGACAAGTGCCTTGGCGGTACGTCTATGTTCTGAATGGTTTTTACTTCATTCGTGTTCATTATGTTCCTAATCATGCTACAAATCCGTTGCAGTATCCAGCCTCATCGTAATAGGCCACTGACACGCGCTCTGAGGGAGCGAAACTGTTAAAAGTACTCATCGAGACTAACAAAAAAATTTCAGCCAGGTTGAACCAACTGTTTGCGTAAGAAACGCCCGAAAATTTCAAACGTTGATTACCCCAAAAAACGTAAATGCAAAAGCAGGTGTAACATATCAAGCGCAAATGCACCCCGAATTCCTGCTGTAATATGGGCGCAGGGGCACATTTTGCGAGGCGAAGGAAGGGAGTTCGAGCGAGTGAAAAGCTGTGAGGGGCCATACATAAAAGGGGGGGTGAGGGTGGAGGTGAGCGGAGACTGGACAGAAGTGGATGGGGAACATATTACAATTTTCGTTTTCTAAAGAGTTCGAATGAACGGTTGGCGATGTTAACCTGCGAGTCAAATTTTTAAAAATATACATAAATACAGTACACACAGTGTGCTCTTCCAGCCATGTCATACGCAAGTCGTAGGAACTACAAAACACTAAAAATGATTCCATTTAGAAAACGAATAAAAAAAAACCCAAAAGATGGGCTGGGTCAATTATTGGATAAATGGCCCAGCCCACCGTGGGCTGGGCCATTTATCCAATAATCGCATGAGCTGACGTCGCATGGAACAAATCACAACAAAACGCTCCAGTGTGCAATGACAAAAAACAGCAATGCGAAATACAGACCATACAGTACCCTCACCGTCAGCTGCATGCAAATTGTGTGAAAGAGATGAATTCCCGCAACGTTGCACATTCGACAAATTACGGCGGGTTTGCGAATGCGGTCTGGGTAACGGCGGCCAGCAATTAGTGTTGGCCCCTACGCCCCTGGCGTCAAGGGGCAGGCCACGGGGCTAATAATGACTGCCCCAAGGTATGTCAGACCTAAAAATGTGCTGACCCTCTAAAACGCTCTTCTCACAAAAATTTGAATCTGAGGGTCATCTGCTAGCAGACTGACTGCAACTTGCGTCAATCCTGTCCTAGCCCGCTTGATTTCCATTTGAGCCACCACGACTCCAGGCCAGCAGGCTTTAGCGGAGCAGAACGAGCAGCGATTGGTTCTGCCAATGGTTCGAGTCCGATGGCCAAATCATTCGTCTAAGCTGATATGGGCGCGGGCAGCGGTAGCTTCTGGCTGCGCGGACGCTTTATCCGTAGAAGCGCCTTCAGTCGATCAAATCACGTGATTTAGATATTCCTGGTCTTTTTCGACCAGGGTCGTCTTTTCGCCATCCTCGTTTCCCGTTGCATGACATGGCATCTGCGAAGAAATCAAATTAATGCTATGATATGGTTTGGATTGAGGAAATCTAGGGAAATGGTCTACTGATCACCACACCACATAATCGATCTATTGCTCACCAGTGACTGATCGCTAGTACGGAATGACCATCGTTAGCGAAGCTTTTCTAAATGCCACAGAACGAGCCCATACGAAATTGAACAATATCTCATACGAGGAAACGCGCCTCCTCAGATACGTTTCCTAACACACGCGCCATGAGGAGCAAGGTCTGACAAATAATGGCATAAAACAGAAACCAGTATGATTGGAACAGAACCTGTTACATATGTGTTAGGTCTAAAACATTTCTGCCTGCTGTTGCTTGGCCGCCATGGACTTTGGTCCATCTCACAAACAGGACCGGCATGATGTGAGCGCAAACACGAAACTGGCGGCGAATTCGATCAAATATAGAGTCGTCGCCGGCGTCTTATTTCTTCTGTTGGTGTCAATGCAAAACAGGCTAAATGTTTCTGTTAGCCGTGCAACACACGCTGTACATTGCGGCGACACGGAGCGAACATGATTAGCTCACGATCAGACTTCGCAGTAGCGCCTTTTTAATCAGTTCACTCTGTTTCTAACGATCAAAGAGAAAAAAGAATCTAATGCACGGCTAATAGAAAAAACACAACGCCACAAGAAGCACGATGTTAGCATCCGTTCGAGAGCTTTTAATGCGGGAGTAATCTTGCTTGACTGATCACAATTTATGAATCGTAAGTGAGCTAATTTGCTTCACTCAGTAGGCATGCAGTCGAGTAGACAGCAATAGAAACAGGCCTAACGAGTCCGATCGTTACGAATCTGCCGCCTCACATCAGTACTTCGAAACGGACCAATCAGAATCTCTTTTCGGGCACTCGACATCTTCATACCCCATATCGCCACGACTGCTTGCGCCTTCGTCCTTGGTTATCCAGTGAATATTAGGATTGACATGTCCTTTGTGTTCCCCACCTGCAGTCTTTGAATCGTCCACACTCCCGTAATTCGAGCTCTCCGTACCCGATTCTTGCTGCTGGCCTAATCGATTGGTTTGCTCGATAGTTTCGGGTGCATGCAAATTCTTGGTATTCGGCAAGAACAATGCGTCGACAAGGGCACCCACGAGGCAAAATCCACCGAAGACCACATACGGCAAAGGAGTCCATATCTTGCCCGCGTAGAGCAGTTGTGGCGCGATGGCCCCACCAGCACGTGCACTCACACTGCACAGACCACCCGCATTCGATCTGAGTAAAGTGGGGAATAATTCAATGGAATAGACGTATGCTGTGTCGAATACGGCTTCTGTACACAGTAAACCAACGACTGAGGCCATTGTCAACAGACCATCACTGACTGCTCCTTGTGGCAGCACAGTTTGAAACAGAGCGATGGCCACGTTACAAACTGCTGTGATAAGGAATATGATGACCATCATGTACTTCCGATTCATTTTCGGGTTGTAAGCATCGTAGGCGGCCAGTGGAATGACCAGCATGAGGACACCGGCCACCACCAGTCCGTTCACATAGACATTGGTGGGCAGGTTGCCTATGTTGAAGTACATTCCATAGTAGACCATACTCACTGCGAACCACGTGCTGGAACAGACCAGTGTGTAAATGGCCAAGCGACGAGTCCGAAATAAATCCCAAATTTGTGGTTGTTTTTGACCATCTCTCTTTTTTGGTATCATAGATTCCAAATTTAGATTTTCTGGCAATAAATGACTCGCTTGATTAATTCGTGCCATCTGCTCTAAGATTCGACGAGCTTCTTTTATCCGTCCTTTTTGCACTAGCCAACGTGGACTTTCGTAGGCGAAGAATATTAAAATTGGAAAAACAGGTACGCCTTCCAAATTGCCAACAATCGAGTACCATTTCCAATGTTTGGTCAAATAGGCGATAAGTACTTGATTCCACATGGGCAGAAATACAGCAGTCCCGACTCTTAGCAGCAAATGATAACGATTAGTTGTCACTTCAGCCACGTAGACCCAACCAACAACATTCTCAGCCCCGATTGTCCAACCGATGAAAAATCGAAACATTGCAAATGATGTGGCCGAAGGTGCCAAGGCTGATAAAGCACCCAAAGCGTATTCTAGGATCAAAAGGACCAAGAAAACCCATTTTCTACCGAACATATCACTAACAGGCCCAATCATTAGTGCCCCGGTCAAAAGTCCAACCATCTGGATTGTGGTGATTAGACTGATAAAATAATCTTTGTCACAAACCAACGACCATTGGTTGGCTATTGAGTAAAAATCAGATACGAATGTTAAATTTTCAGCAGGGCAAGCTTTGTAAATTATGCAATTATCAGTTACAGAATTCGGGCTGATGGAAGTGCCATTATAGACTTCTGGATCGGAACAAGTCCATTTTGGGATAATTCCACCATAACCCATGAACAAATTATTAATAATACCTTGGAAATATGTGAAAGAATAAATTAAGGTTAGAAGAAGTTGATATCGCCCGAATGGTTTGATTTTTTCTAAAATTCCATCCACATCAGCCACTGGCTCTTTTATGGATTTTTTCCGACTCAGTTTGGGTGACTCTGCCATATTCCTGATCAGGTCCACTGTGGTCGGCAACGAGCAGCTTTGCAATCATATTGGCTGGGACAGGGCTTTTATTATGGATTGATAAAGGGCCTAATATTTCAGGATTAGGTATTTTTTAAATGAGCTGATTTCTTATCAGAATACTTGAGCGATACCGCTGAAATGAGGCTGCCGAAAGTGCGTTTTTGTCAAGGACATATGGCCCATCAGCTGTTATCAATCAACTGGCGCCAAAGTGAGCTAAGAATAGTCTCTCTGCTGTTCAGTGCGAAATAGGACTAAATGCGACATGTTTGGCCTTCGAAGGCGAGTTTTGTGATAACGGAAATGTTTGCGCAGTTAGCATTCTAGCATGACAGACTAGTCACTAGAACATAGTGTAAGTGCTATTAGGTACATGGCGTCCAACGAGGTGTCGTGTGTGACGTGTGTGCCAGCACTTGCCCTTCCTTTTCACTGACTGTAAAACCTGGATTAAGCCCTTCTTATCACCTCTGTGCAGCCTCCTTGGCAATGTCAAGCCCCAACTATATACCTCGAGGGTGAATTATGGGCATTTATGTCATAAGATTTAACCCAATTTTTTTATTTTACCGTCATAACTTTATTATCGCTAAGAAAAGTTTCTCATTGTTAAGGCCTGCATACCAAAGTTAGCCTAATTATAGGTGTATTTGCGCAAGAATTTAACAATTTCATGTCTCCGGCTCCTTTCATTGGCAGCAATGATCAACCACACTTTTCTGCAAGCAAGGTCTAAACTTTGCACTTCCCATGCTCGCTAGGCTAAAATAGGTTGCGCCCATATCCGAATTTTCGATTTCGTGCCCACAGTGCAGTGCAGTGCAACAAATGTATTGAAAAGCTTCTGCATAGATATCGAATATATATCTATTTAAAGTGAAGTGTATACTGAATACATGTATATCTATCCCATGTTTGTCTTTCTACCTATAAAAAGTACACACTATGGTTAAGGTATTATTGTATATGTATATATATACAGTATACATTTATTTACTTATTCAAAGACATATATGTGAAAAAACTTGTGTGTATATTTTCATGCTTATTTATTAATATGTGTGCATATATATGCGTATGTGTGGTATATAACAGCATATAATTCACTAAATATGGATGAGTACACACACTGCAAAAAAAGGAATAAAAACAGTAAAAAATACAAAGTGATTCATATTGAAAAATACTTGCTTACGGACTTTGTTATTTATTTCCCACAATCGTAAACCATACTGCGCGACTTTCTGTTCGTTGCAATGTCTGACAAGCCCGTAAGCAATGCCGAAAACGTTTTTCTCGTTCAGATAATGCAAGAAAACTGACATGACTACAGTAGTCCTGGCATTTATCCTGGCAGTGGAATAAGGCGCTATCGAATTCAAATTTCGCGCATTTTTTCAAAAACCATATGCAAATGCGAAAGTACTCACGAACAGCCTGATAGTTTTGGACTAATTTTCCTGGCGATTCGGAAAAAATTGTGGATTTAGATATTCGAAATATGAAATTTTTACTATAATTCATAGCATTCTACAATCTTTGTGATCAAAATATCTTTTTCGATGCGTGTATTAGTCATACTGTTGGCGCAGTTATTCTGTGCATACTATCACACGGGTACAGCAAAGCCTGGTTTTGAGTGACCTGCCAGTATTTTTGTACTGCACTCACGCAAAGACAGTAAAGCAAAGATGAGAAGGAACTCAAACAAACCTGATTGCCAGCAGTCCACCGAATACCCACGATGAGGACAGATGCAGGCCCAGCAGTTCAGAGTGTATGGCGCATGCTGACAAAAGAACTATTTTCACTCTGTGCTGCTGTTTAGATCACAGTAAGCATGCAAGTAGCGTATATATAGCGTTAACGATAATGATATTTGGGTTAGAAAACGATATTATATCGTTGATTGTACCATTTCCAAGCTTCAAATCTCGAAATTCTTGCGCTTGAATGTGTCCATAGTGTTGATATGAACTTGAAGAAAGATATAGATGGTTATGATTCATGTATCTACTCCATATCCCACAAAGAAAATTGATACTGATACTAATGCATTTATTCATCTCTGAAAAACCAATGGGTTTGAGACATGGGCGCAAAGCTGCACAATCTCAAGTTGAACGAGTATGCACTGCAGCCAAGAAAATTGAAAGCCTGAATAGAAAAGACGCTTTATATGAACTTATCCCAGTCGCTGTGGGTTCATTCGCTGCCCTCGTTGCGGCCACAGATCAAACCGAGCAAGTCTCAGCAGCCAAAAATGTTTATCAATTTGAAGTGGACTGCCCTATCATCATTACCAAATACCACCCAGATTTCTCAATCCATGGCTGTCCATAATGGATCCATACAGATCCTTGCGGATTTAGTGAAATCCACGCCCTCCAGAGGATCTATGCAAATCCACGCGGAAGCTACTCGTCGGCAGAAAATGCCTGCTTAAAGAGCGTGTACAAAAAACACGAGCTCTCCAAAGTTAAATTATCAAATATGCAACTGAACTTCAAAACCCACAATCGAAAACTTTTCGGGCAGTCAGCGCATCTGCTCACGTAGTGGCTGAATGATTGTTTGATCGACCCTGTCGTGCAATTGAACTTCACATACATATTATGCAGTGTACACTCACATCGCAGCAAATGCAGAATGCGCAGCTTTAAAAACACAAGCAGTATACAGGTGGTATGGGATGCTCACAAGTTTCTCTTTTTCACACGCTTCAAAGTCTGTGAAGATAGTAAGATACAAGATTGACATGATTTCATGCGATTTAAAAATAACGATAATTAACGCGTCAACGATATCTTTTGAGAAACCATTAACGATAACGATATTTTTTGAGATATCTTTAACGAGCGATAACGATATCTTTTTCCTGTAACGATATATACGTTACATGCAAGTGATAACAATGAAATTGCAGTACTGTATGAAAACAGTGAGGGTGCGACATGACCTTTGCCGCAGTACACTGTACGTAGTCATACCCCGGGATGTGTGAGTGGATATGCGATGTCAAAGGGGATTCCAGGAAATGGATGCAAGCAGGGATCAGGTGTGAGCTCTCAGATGTGGGGCCTCTGCCCAAGCGGACATACAGCAGAGTCCAGTGCAGTGTGGTTGGATATTACTGGGCGTGGAGGAGGAAGGTGTGTAATTATAACCACCTGGTATTCCCTGGCTGCCTGCATTATGCAATGCGCCCTGGCGGGCCCCTCACTCTTAGTCGAGACATTCCATTACATGTCGGCCGAGGTCTTTCGGTCATCTGGCGCGCGTGGAGGGCAGAAGGACGTCGTCCCTGGCTCCGCCGCCGATCGTGAACCGAGTGGATTGGTTGGCTCGATTTTCGAGTGCTAGCTCGGCGGCTAACACAGTCGAGGCAGCTGCATCGACTGTTTGTCGTGTCCTTCTCCTCGGCTGGCTTCCTTTCGTTTCATTTATTCATCATCATTTCGCAGCCGAACGGAAGCTTCACAGTCTTCGTGTCAGTTGGCGAAGCCAGGGGCCCGGGCCAGGTAAAGGAGGCGAGCGGAGTCGTACTCCCACAAGCGGCCAGCTGTCCGCATTCACACTCGTAGCTGCCCCTTTTGTTCCCTACTCATGCACGCTCTCGCCCTCCAACCCTTTTGTTCCTCCTTCGACAAGGTGGTCGAGCGGAAAGAGGCTCGACACAGTTGACGAGTTCCGCGGCAGCTGCCCGCCCCAACCCCCCCCCCCCCATTTCCCTCTCTTCTAACTTATTGAACCAAAAGGCCTTCGTCGTTTTGGCGAATAAGTCGATGCTGTTCGCCAGGGTCCTCAATTGTTGGCTTTATTATTTATTATAAACCTTTTCACTAACTGAATTTTTCTCTACCAATTCCTCTTTATCTAAGATTTCGGTCTCGGGCATCGAGTGAAGAGGAAACGGCTGTTTTCGTGCCACCAATATTGAAAAATCGTTAACAGTAGTCTTAAAGATTTCAAGAACTTTTTTTGTGTTTAAGTGGCCCGCCGCCTCATCCATTCGCCAACCAAAAGAGCGCCTTTTCATTTACTTAGCCGACTCGTTCACGACGGGTTTTCAGTTGAGTGCTTGCTAAGACCAGGCCTGTAGTTTGGATCATCGGCTCCTCTTTTTATATCCATCCCCAAAATTCTTTGGACGGGTGAAAGAAAAAGAAAAGTATCTTCGTATATTTTTGAGAAAGGTGCAGTCCCGTCCTTCCTCCCACACACACCCTTCAGCACGAGGTTGAAGGGAAAAGTCCAACATTAATGGCTTATAAATTCACCAGTTCGTTCGACTCGTGTTCGGCATGAAAAATTGTCGAATTCCTTTACTTATCTTAATCCGCGTTAAAAAATTTCAAAATTTTTTACCTATTGTACAGCCCGCGAATATATATTTAAATTTTTGAATTTTTTAAGCACAGAATAATCGGACCGAAAAAATGATGCACTCATTGTATGGAAATTTATGCCACGATCCAACATTGGCCGCGGCTGCAGCTGCTCTCATGGACCCAGTACTGGCATCGAAAGATACAACATTCACTAAAATTTTTGTCGGCGGACTTCCTTATCATACAACTGATAAGACTTTGAGAGAATATTTCGAACAATTCGGGGATATCGAAGAGGCCGTTGTTATTACTGATCGTCAAACGGGAAAGAGTCGAGGATATGGATTTGTAAGTCCACCTATTCCAGGTTCTGCAATGATGACCTGTTATCACTCGGACTGGCCAGATATGAGAGATGAGGGGAGAAAGGCGCAGGCTTTTATCACTTGTTTAGAGCGACCCAGCTTTACACTACGGTATCTTCTATGATAAGCTATCATAACTTATCACTCGAACTGATTAGCGGGAGCACACGTTATCACTTGTTTTGTCCACTGTTTCTACCCAGCCTTTTGCAAACTTCAGTGATGTGAGCCCCCTGGAAATTCAAATTATGACCACTGTCCGAATTCACTTTCCTGCCTACCAGTTGCAGGTGAACACGACCCGCCTCAGTTCTCACTTTGCAGGTGACCATGAAAGATCGCGTGGGCGCTGAGCGAGCGTGCAAGGACCCGAACCCGATCATCGATGGTCGCAAGGCCAACGTGAACTTAGCTTACCTCGGAGCCAAACCACGTAACAATTTGCAATTGAGTAGGTGTTTCCTTTTTACTCATTCAACAAACTCAATCACGCAAATGCTCACTTTGTTTATTTCTTCTGCATAGCTATGCCTCTGCCGCTGCAAGCCGCGATTCCAACCTTGTTGCCAGGACGCCTCGGGTAAGAAAAACAAAGTGCTTTCACCTTTTTACTTCATGTAACCAGATCTGAACCCCGAGGACTCTTTGCCAGGATGGAAAAAGAGAAATGGTGTGAAAATTCAAAATATAGTCGAACTTTGACAAATTTTTTCCGCTGATAAGCCCATGAATTTGAGGAAAAATTCATTAAAATTTGAATATCGCGCTCAAAATCTTTTGGTTTTTCTGATTGTATAAACACACTTGGCACAAAACTACTCATTTTCGAATCAAATATAAATTCGTTGTTTTTTTTACTTTTTAGAAAAAATCCATTTTCTTGCGTTTCTGATTTCTTTCTTTGAAACACTGCTGTCCACAATTTGAACGCGGTGAGAAAAGTTTTTGGTCCAAAATTCTATCTTTCGAAAAATCAACATAAAATTGTTCAAAATCCTGAAAAATTTGGAGTCATTGCAAGATTTTAAAAAATGACATTCAAAATTTAAAAGTCCGAGTCAAAATTGTAAACTGAGGTTGAAAAATTTTTAAAGATCAAGATGAAAATTTCACAATGAATTTGAATACTTAAAATTTGAAAATTTAAAACTTTGAAAATTCAGGATTCAAACTTTTGATCTAAAGCTCAAAATAAATGTGGGAAATGGAAAGCATTTTTTAAAAGAATATTTACCGGTTCTGAAATTCTTTCAAAATAAGCATAAAATATTTTTCGGTTACTAAAATTTTTAAAAACCTATAAAAGCTACTTGAAAAAAATTTGTGAGGTGTGTTAAAATGTTTTTCCTATTTTGCAAGTCTTAAATTTTCCAAGGCGCGTACTGGCCGTTTCTATCATCGAGTTCAATAGGCGATGGTTTTTGTGTTTCTAGAAAGAATGAAGAACGAATGCGAGCGCAAGGAGGAGGAGAGGAGGCAAAGAGCGAAAATCTAAAACAAATTCTCTCAATCCACCAAATGCCAGGTTAAGATGGCGCGTGTGTGCTTTTTCAATATTGGAGTGGGAGTGCAGTGGTGTTTTTCGAATTTTTGAAGTGGTCGTAGATCTAGTTTTTCTGCTCAATGCATATACACTCTACAATATACAACATATACAGTACACCCTGCCGCACGTGCCCCCCGCACACTCGACTCCACTGTATATTCAAATATAAGCTGGCTCTCTTGAACTCTCTTCGACATTAGCTTACACGAAGCTTTTCTTTGCAATCCGTGAGTTTTGAGGAGACACCTGACAAATACTGGGTCAAAGCCGGATTAGGATATATTATCCTTTCAAAATAATACAGCTGACTGAAAATTAGGATACAGTGTGCTTTGGAGATATTTTGAAGCTTTTTCCATGTATTTCAAATGAAAGCATTTAGAAAAGAAGTTTAAAAAATCATCAATCCGTCACGAAGGACCTACTTTTGCCCGAGAAGGCTTTATATTTTAAAGCGAATAGGTTGCGTGAGAAAAATGAATGTTAGAGTAGAAATTTTTCCCGAAATGTCAATATTATTTGGTTAGGAGAGCATTTAAGAAAATCAATGTCAAAAGGTGGAAGCCACGCTGAGGCCGATGGGAGCGGGTCCGAAAGGACGGGAGCCAATTATTTACTAATTAAGAATTGATAGCTTTCGGTGCCAAGGACGGTGTCGTTGAAATATTTACTCACTTTTTGAAAGCCTAATTGAATTACATCCAGACTCGAAGTAGGTCCTTTGTAAAAACTGGACACCAAGCACCCGTATTGATTATACGAAAACGGGAGCAAGCTTAATGAGCTCTGTTCCGATGCCCCCTTCCAAAGTCGAGCTATTGGAAAATGGGACCACTAATGTCCCAACATCCGCCCCCCGCCCTCGGACAGGAGACAGCGCTAAATGGGGCACCTCGTGTGCTAGCTTACTGTAACTTGTTGATTCGGGCTAGATATGAGGAGGAAGAGGAAAACTATTTTACGAATTAACACTTGTATACTCGACCTAGAAATCGAGAATCATCAGAATTTAGTCCAAAGTCTGTACCAGGCTCTCCGAGTCAGACGATAAGGCTAGTGCTGGAGTATTTGCGCCAGTTGTCGTCTAAGAATTGCTCGATGAAGGAAACAACTGACTCCTCATTGACTGCTTGCTCCAACAGCTCCTCAATAAGGGCCAGGAAAAGTGGGGGTGGATTTTGGGGGAATGGCGAAAATAACTTTGGCAGCAGACAAGCAAGAAGCAAGAATTTTGTTTAGAGACTAGTCGTGAATTTTCAAAGATTTGACTGGGCTGTTTATCGGGGCTTAGCAAAACAAGAGGATATGCAAGTAATTCTGGCTGCCATCGATGACACCTTAGGTTCAGGGACCATGCTGCACAGAATAGCTGATTGTGATAACATGATATGAGTAACATCGAGTCCCATCTCATTCATGTCTGATCTGCAACCGTTTTTCCAAAGTGTATACATTGGATGTTCGAATCCCACTTCCACCAACATTTTTGCTTTTTCAAGTTCCCCTAGTTTCAGTTTCTCGAAATCGAGGTGAACTGATTCCCGCCATCATGCATTTCTGACGCCCATCAATTTTTCTGAAGTACGGGTTTGAATCCCACCTTCACCAACATTTTTGGTTTCCCTCAAGTTCCCCATAGGTATAGTTTTCGACATGATACTTTAATTCCCGCCATCATGCATTTCTGACATGCGGGTTCGAATCCCGCCTCCTTCAAAATTTTTGGTTTTTTCTGCCCACAGTTTTTTGGCTTTGGGTTTAAACCTCGGCTCCTCCAACAGTTTTTCACAGTTTTCTTCCTAAGATACATGAATTTCAGACTCCATTCCTAAGTCTACAAAAATGCATTATCGAAGTAATATTTTCCTTCACGCAAGCATAATGGCACAGCATAGGTGCAAACATAGACGCTCATAACTTGCACGTGAATTGGCGTGACTGACTGTGTGTTGTTGAATTTACACGGCAGTGCGGTGTCTTGATTTATGACTTGCGTGTGCGTGCGTGTGTTTGAGTAGAGCAGTCTATTTCCGATCAACCAACACCAAAATCAAATCGATTTCACACGATGATTTTAAAAATGCAAAAATCTCCAGCCTATTATATTTTATACTCATGATCGGTTTTGCTCGATTGTTGGTGTTTTTTATCAAAAAAGACAAGATTTTTCTCTTCATTTTTCTTTCATTATTTCCTTATCATATCAGTGCTAATAATAATTTGTCACTTTTAGATTGCACCAGTTATATTATCCGGCATCGCACCTGTTGACATCCCCGACGGGCCTCGTGCTGCCGACGTCCGCTGCAGCAGCCGCCGCAGCCGTATCCCCCTTATCACCAACAGCAGCAGCGGCGGCAGCAGCTAGTCAATATTTGAATGATTACAGCTCGCAAGCAGCGGCCATGGCAGCCGCATCCAACTACGCAGCAGTGGCCGGTAATCAAGCGGCCGCCTACGATCCTTACGCGGCCTATTACGGTATTTTGCCAGGAGCAACTGCAGCCGGAGCAGCTGCCACGAGTCCCACAGCCGCCTTATCAGCGGCTCAGTCAGTGGCCGCTTATCAACAAGCTTTGCAACAGGCCAACGCTGACAGGCAGTAAAATAATGATACGAGCCGTCAACGAAAGATCACTAACTTATCACAGCATATGTCCACTGATAAGATTTTTTGCAAGTCATAACAAGATGCAAGGTTTTTAATTTATTTATCGCTGTTACAATTTTTCTCAAATCGATTTGTACAGCAAATACGCGTTTCATCAGTGTCCTAGTCCTATCACAAGTTTAATATAATGTAATATTTGTTCGGTTTTACTCGCACTTTTCTGTATTTTGAAAATATACCTAACCTATTTTTGTACATTAGTCCCCGATTCTTTTATCAATGGCTATACTGATAAGCAATCACAGGAAATATGGTCTGCGCTTCCGCCTCACTTTCCAATTTTTTCTGTTTTTTTTATGGAAAAGTTCTTTCTTTATGCTCAACTAAGCTCTTATTTGTTTCTAAAATGGCTACATATTAACATGTCTTGTCTAACTGTGTCATCTACAGGGTAGGCACATCTATTTTGACTGGGTTCATCATGAGCACAAGAGCGCAATTTTTCTGAAATGTGATAAAAATGTCCTATAAGCAAGGCATGTCTATGCATGGTGGCAGTAATGTTGGGTCGTCGGTTACAATATGCTAGGCACAATATAATATTATTGACTGTTCGAGCATGGTCACGTGCACCACAACATTCTGGGTTTGCACTAAAACCGCCATACTCCAAGCAATTACCGGCCTCGTGGCGTGGTGGGTTAGGCGTCTGCCTCTCACGCCAGGTGCGCAGTTACGGGCGAGTGTTCGACTCGCGGGCCCGTAAATCATTTCGTGTAAAATGTGTCCCTTCACCCTCGAGTGCGCATGAGCGTTTGGTGATGTCGTAAAGAATGAACATGAACATTAGCAAAGTGTCCGGAGAGTCTTCGCCAATGATTGGAAGCATACTGTTGCACCCTTATTCAGTAGGTATCTCGATGATCAATCTGCTTGGCGTCCCACCTGTTTCTAGTGGTCATAGGAAGTGGGAAGCTCAGGTCAGCTCATGGAACCTAGATACATAGAAATCAGGTCAAATTTTTCTGCTGGGTTTATGCTAGAGGTTTTATGTGGTTAATCTAGCTGACGAATTTCAGGGTCATTGGTGAGTCAAGATGAATGGTGGGCTTCCAAATCCTGCCTGCACCCAGCATAGTCCAACTTGCTGATCTACAATACACGCCAGGAACCCGGGTCGTGGCCTCGCGAATTAAGGCATCTGTCTCCTCACACTGGGTGCGTAATTAGAGGGGAGGGTTCGACTACCCCTGGCTAAAAAATGAAAAAATGCTTGTCAGTAATGTGCTCCTTTAAGCCCTAGAGCGCGGTACATAGTGCTTGGCTATGGATAAAGTATGACATGACAGTATGTGGGGTGGTCTCACATCTGACGCTATGGTATCATACTGTACCATGAATGGACGAGGTTGGGATTGTAATTGCGACTTTATTGTCTCATAAAATAGCTTCTACACAATTATCTGCATAGCCATAACGCTTATCCAGGTCTCCTACATCGTCTCTATACATGATTTGTGTGCTCTTCAGCTGATAACAGGTCGCACTTTGTCTTTTGCTTTTGATTGGGTTTTAAGCTATGAGAATTCGCACGTGTAATATGTTAACATCTGACACGCCGTAAGGTTCCATAAGCTATGAGCAGCGCTGTATGGTATAAGCAGTCCCTGTGTTTAGAGTACATAGATGGAAAACGGTTTATCTTTTGCAGGTCACTTTTCGACAAAAAAGGATAGAGCAGAATATTCTAAAAGTTGAGTGTCCAAAAGACACTGAGGAGACAGACACCTGCAAAATCCCAGGCGAATGCATTTACAACCCAATAACGCGTCAACGATGCTATGCAATGGGCGTTGAAAGCCCATATAGCGTTTCGACCTTGAAACCCATTTTTAACCCAAGAAAAGTCGCACCAGCTTTCAGGTTTTGAAATTCACGTTTTCTCATTTGACCGTGGCTTTGGTCTCATTAAAATTTGCATCGGTCTTCTGCAATGCGCACTTACACAGCTAACGTTATGAGTGGCACAACTAGGAACTAGACACAACACCACACTGACGGGTGGGGTTGGGCTATGACTGCAAGGTATGCTACAGCTTGATTCAATAAAACAAGGTAGCTTCGCTTAAACACTTAAGATTGGCAAGGCCCTATAATACGTGGGTGCTAAATCTGGATATCATGCTCTTCTTTCAATGTTCTGAATCTGAATATTGTACTCTTCCTGCATGTTACACAGCCCTGGCTGCAAAAGTATGAATTCCCAATGCTAAAGCTCACCGAAGTTTGACATGCAACCAACGCCGTCACGCATTATCCCTCAGATATACACTTTCTGTTAACCCTGGCTGCAGTCATGGAAAGATGTCACATTGATCTTCACATGCTCTTAGCAGAAGACACTGACGATGAGAGAAGACGAATGCGCAAATGCACTTTTTAGTTCGAGGCCCAACAACGCCTCATACTACCATCCTACAATGGACTTGCCGCTTGAAGAACTCAATCGTATTTACAGTACGTTCGCAAAAAAACACCAGGCGCATGCAACTTTTGACTCTTCACAACACCAGTTCAGGTTCTGCAGTCTTTACTACTCTAAGTCTCAAGATCACCCACCGCACATAATCACGCATGCCCATTTAAACCAACGTCAAAACTCGATTGCAAACCGATATGATCATAAGCAAAGCTAACACAGCCGCACAGAATCATCTAGTTAACCAACACAAATCTTATGCTTTCTTCTTTCCTTGATCGCCATTCAGGACTTTGCGTCTTTGATTCCACATATAAAAATAGAGCTGGGGGAAACCTGGAAAACATAAAATTATGATCAGCCGCAAAATCAGAAAAAATACTCACTCCGAATCGCCAGCTATGCACAAAACCTGACGAAACTTTTTCCAATTTTCTTTAAAATTCATCCTACTTTCTTCCACCAGCCCATAAAACACGATAATATCCTTTCGAAACAATCCCCAATCTCTTAAGCCTTCTCAGTCAGTCAAAACTTCAGATTCGAATCACAGACTCAAGGAAACACAAAAAAAAGCAGACTGCTTACCGGGCAAATAAGTCAGAACAATCAGAATCATAGCATAATAATAACTAAACGAAATGTTAGCCGGGTTTGGCAGATCCAAGGACAAAATACGGCGTTGTTTCACTGCAGGCATGGCAGAAAACACAGTCATCATCTCGCCGACAACGCCCATCGGATAGAGAACGATGAAGAACGAGTATCTGAGAAGAAAGTTGATTGCACTACTGTAGATCACAAAGCGAGCACACTAAACTGATTTTGTGGTTCATCGACCAGCCCAGTGGCCCAATAGGCGTCGCCCTGGATAAAATCGAGTCAGCACCCAAGACCTGCAATTCACAGAGGCCCACCAAAAAAAAGTTGTGGGCAGGTAGGTAATTGCGGACGCAAGAAATCGGAAATTTGACGTCTTATCTGGGTGACCCTCAAATTTACAGTTTTCCACATGATCAGAGTATAAATCACCCAATTTCTGTTGGTTCAGACCCTCCTTTCCCTAAAAATATGAGGTATCTCACCTCGCCCACAGCAAGAAATAAGGTGGGCGCTTGACCAAGGATAATGCATAGAAGCTGTAACGAACCACTTCAGTGATGCACCACGCAATCACATAAATAATGACACCAATACTATGCTGGGCCTGCAAGGAAAGCGTACAATTTTCAGACAAGAAACACAACATCTTACATTACAAGAGTAAGGCAATTGCTCCCCCTACTATTCAAGTGCACCGTGCTGCTTAGAAATGATTTATACATGATTACAGGGACTATAAAAGCACCAGGAAATTTATCAAAAGCGTTTTCCATGAGTGGGAATCGAACTCGCGTCTACACAGTCATGACCACAGTGTCGTTCTCGCCAGACCACGAACATGGAAAAGTCCCGCCATGACCATGCACTACGCAGTCAGAATGTATTGTACAAACTTGTGAAAAAGTATGTGTAAAACAGACATTAAAACCTAATTGTAAACTTCAGAAATTTGCAGAACCTGCCCTGTCCTCGCAGAACATCGCAGAATTGATAGCGTCACATTATCCCCATAGGTAAATGTTCTATTCCCACTCAAGCAAAAAGATTTTGACATTTTTTTAAGTCCTGACAGGACTAAGGTATAAAATTTTCTTCTAGCAATGTGCAAAATTTGCTGGGTCCCCCCTTGATTTTCTAACAATCATTTTTTCCTCATTTGCATACCTCTTCCACCAAATCGGTAACTAACCACACCAGATACACTCTCGATGCCACTTGCAACGCAGTGACGATCGGGGGTGATCGAACCAAACCAACGGCACTGTTCACTACCTAAAATGAAAACGATGTAAAAGCGAAAAAATACCAATCAAAACATCTTACTTCCAAGATTGCTAATGTTTGAAAAATTTTCAGTTGCGTTGAAATTACCGAAAAAATGTCCGAAAATGGAACAGTGTCCAAAACGACCGATTTCAAAGTCAAAATCGAAATCCAGGACCATCTAGAAGTTAAAAAGTTAGAAAATTAGAATGCGATTTGCGGAACAGAAAAAAAGAGAACCTGAGATTTTAAACAAAAATCGTGCTGTGATTGGGTAACCTAAGAATGCCGAGAACGTATGGGCCTATGAATACTATGACCTCGTTATCAGCTAACAGCGTGAGCATATAAACACACTGTGCACTCGACAACCAAAGATCAAAGGGCGCAAGGGCCTATTTTTGTTAAAAATGCACATGGCTCAAAAATGAAGGAAAATTCAAAAAATTCAATAAATCAAAACATACTCACCCGAAAAATTGTACGACATTATACGATACTAAATAGGCAAAACCTAACGCCATTATTTCATCTGACTTTTTTCTTTAATTACTACTGAAACTTTAGCCCGACCATCCCCCAACTTTAAATGCTCTAAAAGGCTATCCGGCCGCCTTCCCTCCTCGTAGCAGACAACAGACTCATGCTCAAGTACGAATCCGCTGTGCGCAAATCGGAGCTGCCGCGCGTGAGAAATGCTACAAAAGCGTCGCTTCTTCCCATTGGCTGGATTTGGGAAAAAGATTTTGAAAAGTGAAAAAATTTGACAATTTCTTCTCAATTTTTCGAATTTCCCATAGTGTGATAAATCTTTAACTCTAGTTTACGTAAAAATTCAAGAAAATGGCGCAAAAAAATCCGATTACGAGTTTTTCAGCCCGGGTAAGATGGTTTTTTGCTTTTCTTGAATTTCTGCTGTTATCTTGTGTCTTTTTTTGTTTATAGGCGTCGGAAATCTTTTTAACAGCAGCGACCGCTTTTCAACGATTGGGCGAACTGACGATGCAGCTGAATTTTACGGCCGATGCTCAACATCAGTAAGTTTTTGGAATCGTTTTTCAGTTTGTATGAAAATGGTTCCAGATTTAGCCAAACCTATGCCCAAAGGTTGCTAACCAACTTTGTGATGCATCACGCCAGTAGACCGATCTATCCTCTGCCTTTTAAGACGGTTACATAACAGCAGTAATTGTTTACAGTAGTCTTATCGTCTGCTATAACCCAGGCCTCCAAGTCATGGGGAGCTCGTCACTATTTAAGTTTTCAAAAATTAATCGATATCGGTCGATTACACTCCTATTTCGTAGGGTTTTACTGTTTAATCGCACTTGTTCCCATATTTTTCCAGCTCGCACTGGACGGACAAAGATTTGGACATGCTGCAAGATTCGATTTTGCGTTTTAGCGAAGATCTCTCCAGAATCAGCGAATCAGTGCGCGATAAGACCAAGTGAGTGATTGCTCTTCGAAACGCAGACGGACCGAACAGGCCAGGTTACTGCCCTGGCATGAAGTTGTACTGCGCAGTGGAAGAGGAATAATAGCCCAAGAGAAAAGGGATAAATAACTAAAATGCAGGAGTATGGATTGCAGGATAAAAACCAAAAAATTAGAAGTTAGTAGGGATGAAGTTTTAACTCTTTATAACCAGACTTCGTGCTAATATCAGACCACTATCGCAGCCACCTAGAAAAATCCAAACATTCATCAAGATTGACGAATGTGGAAACACTCCCTAGACCTGGGGACATTGACCGCTTCGCTAGCCCATGTATTGGCGGAATAAGGGTGTCAACTCCACCTCTCAGTCTGATGTTGAATGTTCAGCGCCAAAAGCGCAGATGATAGATTAAGAAATAAAACGCTTATAATTATTGTTGTAGTCCAATTACTCAGCCTAGACTCATTAGGACCATAAAATGGAAGGGAAATTTTCATATACTTGCATGCAGATTTGCAGCCCGCAACATCTGGCCTTTAACCACGCATTGAATGACTCCTCGTTTGTTCTATGACTACATCCCGTACATATAGGCATTATTTTGCGAAATCTAGAAGGCACGCGGGTCTGACAGCGTTGTCTTGTTTAAAACAGGTGAAAATAACTTGGGATTTTTATAGCGAACACATAAAATCCGGTTTTTCTGGGTAGGGTAGGAAACTGGGAAAACCTGGGAAAGTCAGAAAATGTCTGGAAAACGTGGGCCAACAGAAGTTTTTGGTGCCGAAATCAGGGAAAAGTGAGAGGTTGCATTTTGAGGCTTCAAATTTTAAGTCACCCGCGGTTTTTTCGTGGAGAAGGTCTAATTTTAATCAGATGGAACGGATTGTGCGAAATTGTTCCGCCAAAAAGAAAAATCATGCTGTTAATCAATAAAATCAATTGTAATTGATTTAGTAGCTAGTAGTGTGTGACAGGGTGAAAACGATCTGGCTAAAAAACTGATTTTTTGCTAAAAGCCCTGTTTTTGAACCCTAAGACTTGAAGTAAGCCAACAGTTTTTGCCTCCCGCCCATCCTGATTCCTGTGCAAAAAATGTTTTTTAGTCTCCAATTTTCCTTTGCTGTGTGCTAGCTCTAATTAAAATCATGGTTCACTGGCGTATAATATTCACTGAGACTGCTCTACTAGCGTTATTTTTTAGCTTATTTCATAGATTTTTATTTTGCTGTAGAGTTGAATGTAAAGAAAAGGTTTGGTGGACTAGGATAAGTGAACAGATGTAATTGGAGTCACGTTTTTATTGTTTGCACTAAACCCGCATTTTGGGTGCAGAATTGACCAACCGCTGATCGAGGCCAGATTGGTTCGGGGTACGTTGGTTAGATCGGGAATTTTGAGTTCCCGGCAAAACATTCTCCAGCGTGGCGTCGGAGGATCTCTTGATGCAGGTGGCCCAGTTTTACATGATTTCCTCGCAAAAAAGTCCCGGGTTTTCCATACACTTGTCAGAATCCTTGGCAGTTTTCAAATCTTGAATGAACCCTATTGTAGTTAGCCTGACGTGGCAGAAATCACAGGGCAACTCACTGGAGTAGCGTGGATGTCCGTAAATGATGTCCAGACTATTTTTGAATGTTTGACCCTTCGGCTGTGTAGTCGTTTCACTTGTCGCGCAATGAAGTACATGCGCTTGCAGGGAGATAGGCACAACATACCTTCTGTCTGCGTAGGAGCCATGGTGGTGGCTGAGTTGGTGGTAACAGTGGGCCATCAAGTCTGAGTGGGAGGCCTCGGCTCTATTCTGGCTGGAAACGGCAGTTTAAGAAACCCATGCGCAGAGAGCAAACTGGTCCTGCACAGCTGGCTCTCGGGGACTCCCAAGTATGAGCAAGGTCGGGTCGGCTGAGTTAGAGGGGGGTTTGGGGGGGAGTAGGAGGTAGAGATCAGATTAGATCGCCCAGTCTGATCTGATTGCGTGTAAGGCAGGTCAGGCCAGGTCAGGTTCGGATCGAGTCGAGTGAGTGAGTTGTGTGACTGTTTACATGAAGCACTGCAGGCTGGCTGGACAACTAGCCTGTGTTTGGAGGCCAGGTCTTGGTCCTGCTCAGATACAATTTGATCGCATTTGCTTCCTTCCTGCTGGACCTGAGGTGGCGGGGGGGCTCGAGAGGAAGGGTTCAGTGTCCTGGCCGTTGGGGGCCCCCCTTACCCCAGCATCGGCCGTCCCGCCGATCCGGGCCGGATCGGTCTGGGGGGAACCGACCCAAGCTGTGGGTCGGCCGGATCGGAATTTTGAATTCCCGCCAAAATTTTTTCTCTGGCGTCCAGTCATGTCCTCCTGCAGGCAGCCAGGATCGACTCTTCAACCCACTGGACTGGCTGCCCATGCATGACATCGACGTTTTTTTTGCAAGTTTCGACCCCACCCACCTTCTGTCTGTCCACATAGAAGCGTGGCTCATTTGGCTTGTGAGAGGATGATGGGGGGGGGGGGGAAACCCTGACTGAAACACCTCAGTTCTATTCTGGCTGAAGACGTCAGTTTAGGAAACCCATGGTTCCCACCACCCTCTAAATTGTCTAAAACCTCCTCTTATGCCAATACCCTCCCCTAAATCCTCTAATCCTTCTTAAATTTGGCGGGTCCTCCTCTAAAATTTGGCTTCTCTCTTATGAGCATGATCTCTGTAACAAAAGTTCTGAAACAATAGTTCTGAATTGACGCCAGAGACCAGAGAGAAATCAGTTGCGAAGTGAAATATAAGAAATAAACAAAGAGCGTTACCGATAGGTCAGGAAAACTTTTTTTAGAACCAGGGTCTGGATTTTTGCCTTTTTTCGCATATGACTCTATTTTATCTGCCGATGGACACTTATCAGGCGTTCAGTTTTTTTTAATTTGTCTTTCCGATTCATCATGTAGTATATACAGTATAAGCGGAAATTGGGCGCATTCAGGCGATACAGGCCCAAACATAGGTACCTAAGCCATGTCAGCACTCCTCTCGCCCCTAGAATTGCTGTTGCTGTACCTATACATACGATTGTAACACCTTCGGACAGTACCTTCAATATAGCATGCTTTCGCCTCATGATTAATGTAGGGTCTTGATGCCTAAACGTCGGCATCGGGATCGAGATCTCCTGTTAAGGAGCATGCGAAGAAACGACCTCGCCTGGAATCTCGCTTTGCCGGCTTTGAGGGATTAGGCAGGATATACTTTATAGTAGCCGCGGTGGCTCAGTTGTTAAGTTGGTTAGTGACCTCCCTTCTCAGCCAGTATCATCCTGGGACGCTGGCGCTGGCACAGGATGCGCCCTCGTGTGGACGTGCTCCTAATGGAGACACACACACAGGGAAGCTGCCGTGAGAGATGATCACCTCATGGCCTAGCTTATCATATCAGGACTGCTGGCCTAGGCAAAACGGGTTGGAAGCCAGTGGGGAACTGGGCCCTACCCACAAAAATTAAAAAAGGATATACTTTGTGCGGCCTAGTAATAACTTTTCCATTGCGTTGATTTTGTGTTAGGATGATATTTAGCCTGCAGCGGTAGAGCATTACGACTTCATGCTAGAAAATGTACCTTTGTGACCGGCTAGGCAAAAAGTATGGTCAAAATCTCCTTTAAATCTAAAAGAATTCTGCTCTAAATCCTCTAAAACCTTCTTTGAATTCATCCTGTCAAGCTGGTGGGAACCCTGAGAGAACTGGCTGTTGGCGATTCACCAGGAATTTAATTGGAGGTGGGAGTGGTGCCCTCGATTGAGAGAACTGGTCCTAATTGCCAGTCGGGGCCCTCCGTTCTTGCCCTCTATCATCCAGAAACGCCGATTCTGGCGCAGGATGCCCTCGGCGGTGATGCTCCAGCGGAGCAGCTCCAAGTCAGGCCGTCAGAGGGAGCCTGCCATGAGAGTTGATCGCCTCACACTGCCGCACCCGTTATTGACTGCTGGCTGGCAACTGGCAAAACCCATAGGAAATTGGGGTAGGTGGAGGCCAAGCCAAAAAAATTTAAAAAGCTGTCCTCATACCGGCCACCTTCCACTCTAAGAAGTCAGGTCTAGAAGCGGAACGGGATATTGCAGGTGCTGTTTGACAGTAATAATTTGTGAAATTCTACTCTGTCGCCTCAGACAGCATTGGGCAAGGCACGGGCACGTTAACTTAGTCCTAAAGTTCTCCTCCTCCTCCCCCTGTCCGTTTTTGTCCGAAATCCGTCAGCCCCTTCTTCCTGACCGCTGGTGTCTGTTATCGATGGTTATCGATTGAAGAAACAATGCATCATGCCAGAAAACAAATGAGTGGGCGCAATACAACGTGGGGTCGGGTGGATCGGGTCGGTTTGGGTAGGGTCGGTCGGATCGGGTCGGTTTGGTGACCTCACACCCGGGCCGGTCGATGCTGGCCCTTGCCCATGCTTGGGACTCACCAGGAACCCCAGTGGAAGTTCAGCAAGTCTGTCGCTGGCCTCGCACTCGTGGCTCTGGGCGATTCACTCAGTACCATCGACTGGCGGACGCCGAACGAGTGGTTAGCGAACAAACCAGTCCTCAAACAAGGTCGGATGACACCCTTTCTTTCCGCCTTAGGGCGTCGACGCTATCACAGGATTGGCTCAGTTATGGTGCCCCTGGTGGACTCAGAGGGGACCTACAGTGAGCGTGGGTAGCCTCACGACCTCGCTTATTATATCATGATTGCTGACCAGCGATTGCCTAAACATGTTGGAAGTCTGTGAGGGAACTAGGACACTTAGCCCAGAATCATGTAAGAAACTTCTTCCCACTTTGCCCCCTTCCAGTCCACAGCGCGATATTGCAGGTGGAGTTCCCCACCATAGCTACAGTATTTGTGAAATTCCATGGTATCAGATCAGCTAAAGCCAAAGGCAAAATTGTATCAACCTATCCCGAAAGCCTGTCAGGAACTAAGTAGACATGATTTTTTCTCAATTCTGGTTTTGTGCCAATTGCGTAGAAGCTCACAAATTTTAAGCGAGCCTAAAAGCTTATTTCAGAAACTAAGTGAAATGCCAGCTGTTGCATGCAGACAGGAGCCCTCTGTTGTCCAGGTATGCCTCAAATCCTGCAACACCCCTGCTCCCCCCTCCAGTCCTGCACCTGGCTGGCTGCGGATACCCTTTACGGATGGCCCTTCGCCAACGAGAGACCAGATCATGCTGTAAAGTAGTGGAGCAGGCGCAACATAACGTTGGTCAGGTCAGGTGCCTCCCACTAGGTTTAGTCGAGACTGGTGTGATGCGCATGAGTTACTACAGCATGCTGTCCTAACTGCAAAACATGCTTGCTCAACATCCTCGATATTTGGTCTGCCATAACTTGATGAGAAAAGCGTATGCATATGCAATAACGTTTACAGGGTTCATACAGGGACGGAGAAGCTAGGTAATCTGGAAGTGCCTGAAAAATCAAGGGAAACGGAAATGTTAGATCCAAAATCAGGAAAAACTGAGACTGCGTGTTAAGGTGCACAATTTTAGATCATCCGCCTTTTCTGTGTGGCTGATGGTCTTTCTTAAAGTCATTAAATCAGTTAAAATTGATTGGGCGTGAGAGAGTGTGAAAAAATGAGAATAAAATCAAATATTTGCCAGGAAAAGTCATAAACTTATTTCCCACTTCTTGTGTGAACCCTGAGTAATACTAGGACAAATTATCCGCCGTCTTATGGAGTGGGTTGGTAGCGAGGATGGTGCATCCTCCGTCTGCTGTCTGCACACTTTAAATGGTTCAACATTTCATGAAACCTGCATCTGAAACTATATTTTACACCAGCGGCTGCAACAGTGCCCATAATGTAAATTATAGGTTCAGATTGACACATTTTTATTTTTCTAGCACTCAAGTGAAACTGGATCTGAAACGTAAAGCGATCGACGAAGCCGCGTACGTGGGTGTGATGGGATCGACATCGGGTCCGACTGCTATCAAGCGCAAACCAACTCAAACTCTCACTCCAACACCGAAACGTCCGAGTGTTGGTCATCACGGCGCCAGTACGAGCGTATTGTCCATGAAAATGCAACAATCCAAACAGCAACCCTATCATCCATTCGGCAGCGAAGGTGATGATTTTACTGAATTCTATGAATAATCGATTGAACTCGCAATTTTTGTGCGTACAGAAAATTAGCTGCTTGTAGCGAACTTTTTTGCTTCACTTTGATGATAAAGCGATGATTTTCAAGTTTTTCTTACACTTTTTCGCTAGACTACTCTTCAATTATTTACATGTTCCTCTAAAAGGCGGGAAATTTGAAATCTTGGTAAATGTTAATTTCAGAGTCTTTATTTTTTCAGATTACTCCGACGACGCTGCCGATTTTTGATCATGAAGAACTCAGGATCAACAATTGTTTTTGATTATTCCTTATTTTATCGAGATGTATCGATTTTTTCTGATCCATGAATTTGTCTCCTATTTTGTATATTTCATGAATTTTTTCCTCGTAGAATTTTGTCTATTTTTTGAAATAAAGAAACCGAAGAATCTCAAAAGGTCAACATTTCGAAATAAACGCCTTCGCCGCACCTCAAAATTTCATTTTCATCAAATAACGTGGTTTCACATTTTCTCAACGTCAAACAAAAACATTTTCTAAACCGACAATAATCGTCATCGATATTTTGATTATCACCACGTTCGCTCTGCTACTTCTTCTTTCCAGCGTCTTTGCCTTGAGCTTTCACGGCGGCCTTAGTCGTCTTACCCTGACCACCCTCAGTCTTCTCCACAGACTAAAACGCAAAACATGATTTTCTTTCAAACTGTCAACTTCGAGTCCTGAGCAAAACTAGATGGCGTTCACTGGACTCGCAATCCAGTTTCAGGTCCCACAGCTCACTTACCTTGATGACACCCACGGCGACCGTTTGCCTCATATCACGTACGGCGAAACGACCCAACGGCGGATAGTCGCTGAACGATTCCACGCACATCGGCTTGGTCGGAATCAATTCAACGATTCCAGCGTCTCCCGATTTCAAAGCCTAAAATAAAAAAGCAGGCTTAAACTTGCGGTCACTTCATCTCCGACTCACGGACATACCTTGGGGGCTTCTTCCAAAGTCTTGCCCGATCGCCTGTCGCATTTCTCTTTCAATTCGGCGAATTTGCAAGCAATGTGGGCCGTATGACAATCCAAGACGGGCGTGTAGCCGGCGCCGATTTGACCCGGATGATTCAAGATGATGACTTGGGCCAAGAACGATTTCGTTTCCTTAGGTGGATCGTTCTTGCTGTCTCCAGCCACGTTACCACGACGAATTTCCTTCACGCTCACGTTCTTGATATTGAAACCGACGTTGTCGCCGGGCAAAGCTTCTTGCAAAGCTTCGTGATGCATTTCGATCGACTTGACTTCAGTGGTCAAATTTTGCGGAGCGAAGGTAACGACCATGCCTGGTTTCATGACGCCAGTTTCCACACGGCCGACTGGCACGGTTCCGATACCTTAACCGAGGGCCCAGCTCAACAAAAGTTCCCTTACTTTAAAAATCGGTCCACTTACCGCCGATCTTGTACACGTCCTGCAAAGGCAGACGCAATGCCTTCTCGGTGGGACGAGTCGGAGGCAGGATACTGTCCAAAGCTTCCAACAAGGTCTTGCCCGAAGCATTGCCTTCCTTTCGCTCGACCGACCATCCTTTGTACCACGGCATGCGATCGCTGGCCTCCAACATGTTGTCACCGTGGAAACCGCTGATTGGTACGTAGGGGATAGCTTTCGGGTTGTAACCGATCTTCTTCAAATAATTGCTAACTTCGGTGACGACTTCGTTGAAACGAGCCTGAAACAGTAACAGTTAAAACACCGCTGCATTTAAGAGAAAAAAGCCAGCTTACATCGCTGAATGGTGGCTCGGTGGTGTCCATCTTATTGCAGACGACGATCATTTGTTTCACGCCCAAAGTGTAGGCCAGCAAAGCGTGTTCGCGAGTTTGGCCGTTCTTGGAAATACCAGCTTCGAATTCACCAGTACCGCAGGCCACGACCAAGACGGCGCAATCGGCTTGCGACGTACCAGTAATCATGTTCTTGATGAAATCACGATGTCCAGGGGCATCGATGATGGTGATGTAATACTTCGAAGTCTCGAATTTCCACAAGGCGATATCGATCGTGATACCACGCTCGCGTTCGGCCTTGAGTTTGTCCAACACCCAAGCGTATTTGAACGAGCCCTTGCCCATCTGAAATCCGTTTTTCTTGTTTAGTTCAGCATTCGAACAACAGTTTCCGGGCAAGCACTAGTTAATTTTCGCTAGGCGTTGTTCCCCAGGTCATATGATGCTCTTCTACGCCTTGCAGTGATTCAACTGAGGAGCCGCCCACCAAAGAAACTACAACTTACAACTCCTACAACTCACTTCCACATTAGTACGCAAGAAATTAGCTTGGACATTACAGAAAGCCACTTTTACCCTCAACAAAAAAAACAGATGCTTACTTCTTGAGCTTCTTTCTCGAACTTTTCGATCGTACGCTTATCGATACCGCCGCATTTATAGATCAAGTGACCGGTCGTGGTAGATTTACCGGAATCGACGTGACCAATGACGACAATGTTGATGTGGGTCTTTTCTTTCGCCATTTTTGGAATTGATTCTTTTATCAAAGCAGAGAACGAAAAAAATCGCTAATTGGAATTTGAAAAGCGACTAAAGCTAAAAAAAACCGATGATTCTTGACTTTCACTAAAGTTCACGCCTTCAAGAACGAAAACAGATTTTTTAAAGGCTTAACTCGCATCTTAAAACAAAATCCATGGCTTCAAAATTTCTTTAAAATTGGTCAAAGAAAGTTAACTAGGTGAATTTTCTTCAAAAAAGTATCGATTTCAGTAAAAATCTAAACCTATCCGCAAGTTTTTGATTTTTAACAAAAACAACATCATATTTTGTTTAAAACATTTCTAAATTACAGAGGAAAATATTGCACAATCACCTACAAACTATTAGTGTCACTAAAGGACAGTCAGACGACCCCTTACCTATGAAAGAACGCTGCGTCGAACCAAGGTCTGGTGCACCACGCACGACGTCAGGCTGAATCAATAAGACTGCGACGTGGCATCGCCTTTATATATCATTCGTAGAGGGGTACCCACAAATGAACCCATGGAATGTCTGGACACTTTGTTACCTAGCGCAAACCGCTTCCGCCGTTAGTCACGACACGGCGAGCGGTACCTGAGCATCAAATAGCGGGTATTTGAATCGCTAATCCATTTAAAAAATTTAATGTAATATGGGCGGATAAAATTTAAAAGATCTTGCCTCTGTCATTGAAATTATGTTTCATAGGTTCTCTTATTACGCTTTCGACAAAAGTGCCACTAATATCAGAATTTGAATTTGATTTTCCCGCGTACACATTGGTATCAGCCATTTATGACAAATCGACTTGGGTGTGTGCGCGAAAATCCGCGGACGGAAAACCGGATTTTCATGTGACTTGTGCATTCATGAAAAGATTTTGCAAAATGAATTGACTGAAAAATCAGTAATCATCATTTTTTAAAATGCCGAAATCATCAGATTGTTCGTCCGATGAATTTCACGATGCGATCGATGATTTGACCAGGCAGAATAGTGATAATGAGGAATCTGGTCCCGTTTGGCCAACTTTTAGCGAGCAGAAAACTCAACCAATTCTTGCTCCCTCAATTCCACCACCGCCTCAACGTGCTGGTAATCACGTGCCTTTCCTACCAGCACCGCCTAGTTTGGGTACGCCACGCACGAGACCGTCTCGCGCTTATCAAGCTCAAGTAACTACACCGACCAGAGAAAATCCGGAACGAAAAATTTCATCGTCGAATAATATCGTTTGTGGAATTTCGGGGAAAAATGAATTTTTTCAAAAAATTCATTCCATAACGACCGGTTTGGGAACGAATAACGAAGATACACCGTCGAGAAGGCGACGTAAACTGGATGAATTACGAAAAAATTTACGATCGTTCGATATTGGCGAAGAAGAAAAAGATAGAAAGAAATGTGGTGAAAATGAAAAATATTCACCGCCATCCGATACATCATCAACGAGCGATTTATCGAGTTTGGCATCGTGGAGTAAGAATTTTCTTAATTCATCGCATAATCAAGTCGTCAATGAAGAAAAAACTATCGTTTGCGAAGATTTATCGTCATCAATTCCAGTTTTATCCAAATCTGACTCGACAATTAACGATACACCTAGATTTATTCCAGTAGAAAATGTTAATTTATTGAAATCATCGACTTTACCATCCGATTCGATTACTTCTCGAAACGATTCTACACTCGGTCAATCCGTATCCGAATCAGCACCGACGATAGGCCAATCGAAATTGATCGTTTCCTCCAATTCTTCTTCGTCATCAGCCGCTTCATCCAAAACGAGTACGTTAGAAAAATCGATGCAAATCGGTTTGCAATCCACTTCGAATACTCATCGACGTCCATCATCCTCGGCTCGATCGAGTAAAAGTAATTCGTTGACCAAAGATGTCTCATCGATTTCGGCCTGCGAACATTTCTTATTATCCAATGATACCGACGATTTGGCCACATTGGCGCGTAAGAATTCCGAAGCGGCCGAAGTTATCGAAGCCTTAACTAGCGAATTCGTACGAAAAGCAGAAATCGAACAATTACGACGTTCCACATCATCGATCGGCGAGGAAAGTGTGGACACGATCGATGGACACGGACCAATCGATCAGACCAATGTATCGATGGCGTCCTGCTCGTCGGATACAATCGGCAAACGGGCATCGATTGATGGCGAACTGAGGAGACGCAGTGTTCGCAGTGCGGGTGGTTCGATTCGTGGCGAGCCAGATATCATCGTCAGCAATCGGGTCAAATCAGCCGGGGCCAATATCGATAGTGTCGACGGTGAATCAACCATCGTCAAACCGCCAAGGGCACGACGGAGTGTGGTAAGGAGTGATAGTTCGATGGGGGGGACGTGAGTCATTTTTCTAGTGCCAGACTAATCCACTTGCTCGAACCCTGGCGTGGGCAATTGAGTGTAAACTTCAGGAGCCCTATTTAACCTGGCAGACCAGCGGGGATTTTTCAGAAAGCCCGTCTAAGTTGCTGGCTGGTTTAGGCTGGGGGATCGTCTGTGCTGGGATACACCTTCACTTACACCTGTTATCCTCGGCGTGGTAGGCCATGGTGAGTGGGGGAGAGTAATCGATCTCCCCTGGCTGGGAAACGTCAACCCGTACTGTAGGTGTAAGTGCAAGCCTGATGGTGGGTTGTGTCCCCACCCCCCCCCCCCCAGTATAGCTCTCGTATGGACTTTCGTATACGTGCAGAGGCTCGACTGGCATCAATACTCTGCACGGAGCCGGCAGCAGGGGGGGTCACTTCCGGGGGCTCGAGCCATGGACTGGGTCAGAAGATTTGATTGGCTGCCCTGGTTCAAAACCTCCACCAGTCACTCCCTTCAGTAATAGGTACCCAGTTTGATGGGCCCTTGAGCTCTGGACCATCTGTTCCGCCAGGAAGACAGTTGAGCACGCGCAACCAGTTCCTGACCGTGCTGCCTTTGCAGGACACGAAGACCACGACGACGCCGAGTGTCAGTCCTGTACCCGAAGCCAAGACGCCGACCGCCACTGACCAACCTGTCATTGCTGTGACTGCGGAAGGTGCTAGTGGGGCGCAATCGGATGCTGCTGATAAGGTGAGTGCTGGCACTGTCTTGCGGGAGGCTCGATTGAACGACACTGATGTGTTGGGTGATGTGACGCCAATCGATGCATCGTCGATCTGATCGATTGGGGAAATCTTGATCAGGATCAATCAATTTTCATTTTATTGATTGATCGATTGGCTTGTTTGATTTATCAATCCGACCACTTTTTTGTTACAGAGTACCATATCGTCGGTTATGGTGAAGAACTTGGACACGGGCGAGAAAGTGCCTTTGATCGCATTTGACGAGAAATCGTCTCAGCATCCTTGTATCAATCCGCTGGCCTTGCATATCATGCAGTTGACGGCTGATGGTGCTGGGTAAGTCATTTTTTGTGCTGATGAGATGGAGGATGGAGCCGGCGTGGTAATGAGTTAGCCTGCCCGTTGGGAGGTCCGGGCTCTAACTCCGGTCAGGGATGTCTTTTTGGAGACCATGTCCATGTGCATATCAGTCGCAGTGTCAGCATGGGCTGAGTGATCAGCCACTTTGACCATGAGTGCTTGTTGGGCCTTTTTGTACCTCGACTCCTGGAGGCTCGATTTGTGCTTATGGGCGGATACCTGATGACCATTCCTGTGATGCTGATAGAGGAGAATCTGCTTCGGGCGCCCGATGGGGGTTTTGCGGCCAAGAAGAGCAGCTGTTTCATGCATATAGCGTGCATACATCTGTTGTGCATTTCAGTGGTGGCTCGGACTGTGCTGATACGGACAGTGAATCATTGGTGAGCAGCGAGGACGTGGGCAGTATTCGGGGCGCTTCCAGAAGAGACCAGTACTTGAATTATGCAAAGCAGAAGACGTGAGTCGACCAGTCGTGCCTGTTGTGGACTGCTGTGGTGTCAGGTTGTGCTTTGCAGGGCCCGATATCGAAAGGCCATTGGAAAAGGGGTCAACCGAGCTATGCACAAGACGGTCAGTGCAATGAAACATGTGAAAGAAGAAGGTAAGGGTTCAGGTCTGTGACCGGGGAGGAGTCAGTGATGGTCTGATGTGATGGCTATGGTAGCCGTACCAAGGATGTACCCGTTCGACGTCCTTTACACCGTAATTCCAGAAATAGTGTAACCTAATTTTATGTACATTAGACTAGGGGTCGAGGAATGCGCTCTTAGCTCCACCTCAACCAGACTCATCGGATCAAGAGGTTAGCCCCAACACGCCCGGCTATGATTAGCCAGGGAGTCATAGCTGCGTCATTAAAATAATCGGTGGTGGTTACTTGAAATCTCCGCTGAATCTACAGTAGGCTGCATTTTCTCTCAGAAATGTAGTCTATAGTTGCAGAAGCAGAAGTGGCGAGAAACGACTCGGCACTGTATGTGCACTGCCAAATGAGCCCTCTTTAGAACCCAAGGCCGCTGAAAGTTGTTGCAGTTTTCTGGCAGACACTCACAACGAGGGGGTCAGTGTTGTGGATGGACCATATGTCTCACGATCTGGAAAGTGTTTTTTAAAACTTCCATTCTCTTGTAGTCTCTCAACACTGGCACAAAGAAGAGAGCAGTCAGAGCGAGGAGGAAGACAGCAGCGAAAGCAGTAAAGTCATTCGGGTAAGTGATGTCTGTGATTGGCTCGCGGATGGACTGTGATGTTATATGTTTTCCAGGTACGCGCTTCGCATCATCACAAGGGACCATATCATTTTGAGCAAATCAAGTTGGCACAGGATATGAGCGGTGAGCATACGGTAAGTGTCGCGTAGAAACCATGATCTGAAACCATATTTTACTCATGCAAAATTATTCGTTTATTTCGTCTGTGTGCTGCGACCAAGCGAGCTGACATACCAATAGCTTCTGCAAGGCTTCCAAGCTATGTAATTTGGTGTGTAAAATATGGTTTCAGACATGGGTTTGACTCGTTGATGCCACACAGATCTGGATGTTGGTTACGAGATGTAGCTGTGTACAGAGTCGATTGAGCTGTTTCATAGATTGATTTCTATGCAGGGCTCAATTTGGAGCATGAAATTTTCTTATTGTGGTCGAGTAATGGCTACGGCTGGTCAAGACAAAGATATTCGGGTTTGGGTTTTGAAGGAATCGTTCAATTATTTTAATAATATGCGATTGAAGTACAGCGTGGCTGACACGGGTAAGTGTCCTGTCGCAAGATTATAGGCCATTTCACAGATATCGTACAGAGCAAAAATTTAAATTTCCCGCTGCAAGCCGCTTATTACAATTTTGCATAGATAAGAAGCTCCTCAGTTGACAGTTTTCGAAAATTAACTATTTCTGGCTCCTTTTTTAAAAGAAAATAAATTAAAGTCATGAATCAGGAGAACTGTCGACAGAAAATTTTTATCATAACTAGCGCGCAGGCTTTAAATTGAGAGACTTGTGTAAAATTGTCATACGCGGCTTGAAGCGGGAAATTCAAATTTCGCGATGTACGACGGGTGTAGTGATATCTCTTTTTTTTAGATAAATTCAATAACGCATTTATGTCTCCTTTATCGGAGGAGCAGGTGTGTCATACGTTGTCGCACAGCACGTCGATGTCGTCGGTTTATACGGCTCAGAGTGAGGATATGAGGAAATCGCGTTCTAATATGGATTTGGCGGGGAATGTGGACACGATGAGTGTGTGCAGTGCTGCCACCACGACCACGTCTAATTCCACCCAATCGCAAAGCGACGATACATTGGCTCCGTTCGTGCAAAAACCATTTTGCGTTTTTAAAGGACACAGCGCGGATGTCTTGGATTTGTGTTGGTCGAAGGTAAGGTGCATGGAATGGGGATGGATCTGATCATCGACTGGGGCTATCAGGATTTAGGATGCGCAGCCAGCGATAGGGCGAGAGTATCGATTGGCAACGATGATTATTGATCAGTGTTAATCGATTATCGAATAGTAATGATAATCGATCAATTAATAGTGTCGGTAATAGATAAGATAAGCGGCGATCGATTGATCAAAACTGATCATCGATACTCGATTGCTCATTTATCGATCGATAATCTGACGTCGACCTTTTATTTCAGAACTTCTTCCTGTTGTCGAGCAGTATGGATCGAACGGTTAGACTGTGGCATATTTCCCGCAAGGAGTGCCTGTGTTGTTTTCAACATGCCGAATTCGTCACCGCGATCGCATTCTTGCCGAAAGTGAGCGATGGACTGTAACTTGCTGCATAGCTTGTACAAAATTCAGTGTTTAGGATGATCGGTATTTCCTGAGTGCATCGTTGGATGGAAAACTACGAGTGTGGCACATCCCGGAGAAAAAAGTGGCCTTGTGGAACGAAGTTGAGGGCGGCAAGTTGATCACGGCTTTAACATTCGCGAGGAATGGCAAATTTGTGGTGGTCGGAACGACGGATGGAAGATGCGTGTTTTACACAACAGAGGTGAGTAGGGCGGTAAGCTGTTGTAGTAGGTACTAATAAGTTATCACGGTGGGTGTGTGGTTTGGAAGATGCAGTGTGAGTGTCAAGTGGAGAGCTGATGAGGACCCATTCTTGTAAGAGACATGACCAGACACATCTGATGATCATCAGATCGGGGATTATAGATCTGATGATCATCACTGATATGATTATCATAAGATCCATGATCACTAATGGTGGCTATCAGATCTATGATCATTGATCAGATGATCACATCTGGTGATCACTGATGTAGTGATCACTGATCTAATGATCTCACCTGATGATCACTGATCTAGGATCATGTGATGATCACGAGATTATCAGTGCGCTATTAGGATTGATTGTTAAGTTGATATAAAGAACCGATAAGTGGAAGTTCTTTCATATCAGTCAGAACTAATCGATGATTGTCGGACGCTGACGAGCGCTACTTGCCAACACCTTGTCATGTTTCTGCCAAGACGCACGGTGAAGTTGGGGAGTCGCTGATGAGCTTATCACTTATCAGTGATCTAGATGACTTCTCAATCAATCAATCAATCAATCTTTACTTTTGATCAAACACGTAAGAGTGCACTCGAGGATCAAAAGACATAGTCATAAAAATAAAACATGAGAAATTTACAAGCACATGTTGATATTACGGTAAAACCAACCACACGCTCCCCAGGCGACATCCAGTGGCACATTATTCCAAAGCAAAATACCAGAATATGTAAAACATTGACGATAAGACTCAAAGTTTGGCTTAGGCACAATTAGATGATGATCGAGATCACAGCGCCTATCACTTGCACGTACATTACCATCTTTGTGAATAAGAAATCGATTACTGAAATCGTCCATCCTTCTTATCACTGATAAGTTCTTCGATTGATTAGCATTCTCATCAAGCTCTCTGTTTTTCTCGATCTTCACATCAGAGTCATCGATTATGATTTCATTTTGTTCCAGCGATTGAAATATCACACGCAAATCGATGTGAAATCGAGCCATGGTAAGAATTCTCGTGGACACAAAGTGACTGGATTGGAATCATTCCAAGATAAGGTGATGGGTTTTTTGGTTTTTCTGGATTTTGTGGGAAAATTTCTTTTATTTTAGCTTTTGGTGACATCGAGTGATTCTCGAATTCGACTGTACGATACCAGAGACTTGTCGTTGACGTGCAAGTATAAGGGATATTATAATTATGGTAGTCAGATCCGGGCCAGTTTCAGGTAAGAAGATAGGTTTTTTGTGGCTTGTCACTGGATTAGTATTTTGTTTCAGCCACGATGGGAAATATATCGTGTGCGGGTCGGAGGATAAGAACGTGTATTTGTGGAAGACAGTGGTCGACACCGATATGTTATCATTATCAGTGAGGAAGGACAGGAATCGACGATGGGAGAGTATTAGAGGTAAGGAAATGGATTTGGTCAAGTGCGGTATGTGTGAATAATCAGCTGATTTTGTAGCTCACAATGCCGTTGTGACGGCGGCTGTTTTTGCACCTCGACCGGATTTGATTTTTCAACAAATTGAAGAAAGGAAAAGGAAAATGTCAAATATTGATCAAGGCACGAGCAACGAATTACGACTGCCAGGTGTGAAAGCAATGGCTGCTATGGCGGGCGAAGTTTTGGTAACGGCCGATTTCGGTGGGGCCATTTATGTATTTTTCAATAAGCCGAAAGTGAAATTGGGAAGTAGCGTTTTTCTTCCTTCTTATTAAGGATTCGTGTCAGTGTGGGATTTAAGGAAGGTGAAAGCATGCATTTTTATGGCCTTATTTTATGGTTCTTTGCGTGATTGTACAGAATTTGCTGGGCTTGACTTCCAGGGGATAGGTCTCATGGATTTCTATTTGAGTAGGAAGGGTGTGGCTATTTTTGGTGCAATAAGCGAATATGGAGGAGTTGCGTGAGCTTTTCTGTGCAACATTCGATAATGGATTGAGTAAAGCATTGATTTTGGGGATTGGTGGTTCGATGGATATTTGATCCGATGACAATGCGGATTGGAATATATTTTCGTGTGGTTTATGAAATTTGCTTAGTGTCTGGGGCATTTTGTGGTGTATATGTTTATAATGTAGGTGACATATGGTTTTCAAATTTCGACTTAAGGCGTGATGGCGATGTTGGGTCGATCGTTGGAGAATTTGGTGAAAAGGTTGTCGCATTTGGAATTGAGTTGGACGAGGTGCTATGCGGACACAAAGGCGGCTAGTGGTCAGACGAGTGCGGTGACTGTGGCGCAGAAGGGAGCAAAAGCGGTGGCTAAACCGAAAGATACGATTCCTCGTGACGAGAAAGGATTCCCGACTATTTTGATGGGAATTATGAAACCGGATGATCCACTGGTTCAGTAAGTTTGATAAAATGTGAATTTGGGGTGTCGCCATTTTAGGAATCAGCGTAGATCCTTACTTGTTACTGGGGGCGACTGGAATTCAGGGGGCAGGGGAGCATACTGTATGAATTGGAGCAGGTCTATGTTGGGAAGTATCTGTCATGCCCCCGTGCAGGCCATGATAACGGATACTTTTGTCGGTAATGAAAAAACAAAATCAGTGGGTTCATATTTTATGATGTAGTTGGGCATACTTCACTGTTCCATCCCAGGGAATGAGTGAGGGAGCACAGGTTTCAAAGGGGTTTATGTGAGAACAAATTAGACTCTACTGTGTCCCTGAACAGGTCTGTGATGACATAAGCGTGTCTAGGGGACTTGGCGTTTCAGGCAAGGCTATGGTATTGGAAAGACGGCGATTCGGTTGGATTGGTGGAACAATAACAATCGATGGCACTACTGGGCGTCGTGGGCGCAGTTGAGGGACGTGACTCGACGCAAGTGGGTGGCCGAACACGCCCAGTATCGAGTGCGAATGCACACCATGATGGACAATAACATACTGCCAGTTGGGTTCAGGGTAAGTGCCAACTGAGGACCTGGTCTCATTATTCACTGGTCATGATAGCGACTGGTCAGGTGCAAGTATGGGCTAGGTCGGCTTGGTTAGGGGGGGGGGGGCAGGGGAGATGGCTAACGATAAGAAGCATAGCACATTCAAATCCAAGCGTGATTAAAAGATCTTGCTTGGCTCCGACTAGACGTTTGGGATATCCTGATCGTCACTGTCTTCATCAAGAACATCACAAGGCAGGTTCTTTCGCCTAATTTGAGTTGGATCATCCGTTTTCATGACTTTTTGATTGACCCATTTTGTGGCGTACTTTCCTGCATCAAGCTGTTCGCTGGCTGGACCGGTGATGCTAATGCGCGTCACGCTGGTCAGTGCCTCCAGTGAGAGCTGTTTCCGGAAGCCTCCTTTTGAAATGATGTATAAAATTAGATAAAGCAGACGTGGCGGCTGCCCGGGCCGGCCAGGCTAGCAAGGGACCTTGCTTGATATATATAGATAATTAGAAGAAGCAGGACTTGGCTGCTGGCTATCCGGTTAGGTCAGGCTAGGAACTTGGTGAGTCAAGCTTGTGAATATATACTGACTTGTACTGAAGGGGAAGAAAAAAGCGGAACTAGCTAGGCTAGCTTTCCTGTGCAATGACAACGGCAAGCCCGATCTGATAGCGTGTGAGACAGGTCAGGCCAGGCCAGGTTTGGGTCGAGTCGAGTGAGTGAGTTGTATGACTGTTTACATAAAGTGTTGTAGGCTGGCTGGACAATTGGCCTGTGCTTGGAGGCCAGGGCTTGGTCCAGTCCAGATACAATTTGATCGCTTTTGCTTTCTCCCTTTTCTTTCTTCCTGCTTGACCTGAAGGGGGGTTTCGAGAGGAAGGGTTCCAATGTCCTGGCCGGCCCAATAGGGCGGGGTTTACCCCTACCCCCCCCCCCTTGCCCATACTTGGTCAGGTGTGCATTCTATCTATGATATGACAATTGATGAGCCTTTTGCATTTGGTCCTGCGTGCGCACCCACGTAAGAATGTGGCAGTGTGAGTTAGGAGTAGTTCAGGTGGATTGACATTTGGAACAGATGAAACAGGGATTTTTCGGGGTGAGTAAAATGTGGTTTCAAATTAGAGAAGGGCTAGTTAGATGCTGGCAGGATTTTCGGGCGGGTAAAATATGGTTTTCAGATTAGATAGGCCTAGTTGGATGTTGACTGCAAAATCCAGGCGGTTTCCAATTTCAGGAAAGTGTTGAAGCTGAACTGAACCAGATGCCTCGTCGTCATCGATGGGAATTCACTAGGGGCATTTGTCAGATCACGGCTCGTCGACGAGGTCGGGTTGCTCGATATCGAGTATCTCGTATTGTCTTCCGTGATTTGGCTGATCATGCCAAATTGAGTGGTGTCACGAGATCTTTCTTTGGTTGATTGCAGTTCGGACTATATTTCTCTGTAGAGTCATGTGTTAGTAAAGAGATTGGATTGATGGTGGATGAATTTGATGGCCAGGCGATGGAATCGCTGATGTCATACTTCGCAAGGGATGATGAGAATGGTGGACTATGGGTGTCTTTTCTAGTTGATCAAGGATTCGGAGCAGATAATCGATTGGTATTGGTAAGAGATCGGGAACGGAAATGATGCTCAAAGCTATTTTGATTTTGATCGGTTGTGCTGGTGAGTGGGAATTGTTGGATTGGCTGATTGTGTGTAGTCTGCTGGTGTAGCGCTTACACGGCTGAAGGAATATAGCCGGGGGGGGGGGTCGGGTGAACCCTTTGATATCTGATTGGATCCAGAGTTAGACAAGTAGTCACCAGCATGCCTGGCGGCTGGGTCAGGACATCAACGGTCCTTCATGGCTAGGAGACGTCAAACATTTCGGGTGATGCTCGTATCTCCCGCCGCCCAAGTTCGCTGGTTGCAAATGCCTTCTTGCACCACCGCTATTGGCTGGTTCCTGCACAATATGTGCAAGATGCGCGAAAAAGGGTCCTAAATTTATGCACATGACTGTAAGTTTGGCTTATATGCATCTTATCGTTAGTGTGAGTGTGACTACTACAATCAGCCACTAGTGCTGTAAATACCCTGTGCACACGACCCGTTTCCATTGTGTCATACTGTCCTTAGCATAAGTACGAAAGAAAGATGCTGGTGGAAATGGTTGTAATTGCCAAAACACCATGCTGTGGGTAACAAAAAATTCAGGCGGGACGGTTCCATCATAGGAACCAGGCAGCATACACCCTTTTGATCTTTGCATTTTTGTTGAATGATTGTTTTGTCCGCCCGAATCAGTGCTGATGCTTACAATGTCTATAAAGCATGAGTCACGAGTCATACAGCTGGTTAATTTTAGTTGCTTCGGCCATTAAAAACGAGCCTCCAAGCAATTACAAATTCTACGATTCCAACTACCCGGTCGTGTTCAATATAATCTTGTGGACGATGATCGCACTGGGCATCACTATCCTGTTCATCAGTCTGGGCATCTGGAACATGGACCCTGGTCGCGACTCCATCATTTATCGTATGACTGCTTCCAGAATAAAGAGAGACTGAATATATGTTGGCGGGCTCGATATACTTAGCTAGTGATGAAGTGTAGGCAGGTGTATTGTAGTTGTGTGGAGGGGCGATGATTTCCATTCCCTGTGATCATACTGTCTAGGTGTATGCTTTTATAACCGAGTAGCCATTCCTTGTGTGTGTTGAGTATGAGCTGGTACTTTAATAGTGAACGGCACTGATTGCCCTGCCCTCTGCTAGCGCCACTGCAAATCCTTCAGTTAGCTGGCGGTAATTTACTCTTTGTGAATGGGCGCGAGCGTGCAGTGCACAATGGCGTACCAATATGGAAACCTGTACTGTGCTTACAGTAAGTTTAAGCCAGCATCGACCAATTTACTGCACTGATCCAGCCGAACCAATCCGATTTCTGGGTAGTGTAACCAGTCCTGCCGGCTGCCGACCAAAATTGGTGGGAAAAAAACTGACTCGAGCAGGTAAGTCTTGCGACCGTACCTGGCTGAAACATCAACCCTAGAGGATGACTTCTCACAGCTAAGGTAGAGTATCGATTACTCTCTCCCATACAGGCAGCTCATAGCTCCAAAGATTTGTCTGCTGGGAAATGACGATGGCCTACTGTGCCACAGTGCGTCCCAGTTTTCTTCAAAAATTGGCATTTAATCAAGCATAGGCGCTGACAAATTCTCCTGCGTCCTTTCGATGTGCACTGATAGTGACAGCGAGCAAACAGCAGGATTGGAGGGGGGGAGGTGCCAGATGTATTCTCCTCACTGACATTCTACGTACTTCTGGGATCGAGCTAATCCAGATCCTGGATCGCAATCAGGATGGGTCCAGACCCGGGGCCGACTCAGTCGATGCTGGACGTTAGAGTCTGATTATATTCGGCTACACACACACACATCGAAATACGGTTTTGCACCTCCGCTACTTTCAGGCAATTTTTTTCAAAATTTTCAGCGATAACATGGGTTTATGTCAGCGACACTTCCATAGATAAAAATATGCTTTATCCAGTAAGTATGACCATTATGCTTGTGCTGTTCACTTTTTCGTACTTTTTTACATTGATCTGAAAAACTCCTAAGAAATCTATTAAAAAAGCCGAATCGAGAATTGAAATTATGTCCGCTTGATGGAACACATGTTTCTGACATCATCTCAGTTATCAGTGAGAAATTTAAGAAAAATCCTTGAAAGTTGTGATCGTGCGATTTTTGGTGCGCAGGCGGGTGGCTATGACCAGCCTTCGACTGGCTGCAATCAGGCCCTAACTGTAGGTACATGCAGCATCCCGACAGTGTGTACCATCTGGACTGGATTAGCCACAATCAAAAGAAACGTCACTCTAACCTGCTCTGTTTCCACGCTGTCACTATCAAAGTGTAGACAACAATGAACACATCGAAGGGGTTCAAGAAGCTTATCAGCGCCGACAGCGGATTCGATGCCAACTTTGAAGAAAGCCGCACTGCACTGTACAGTACGCACTGTGTGAACACCAGTAGGTACCTACTTGCATGAGCACTGTAAAGCAGTACACGGTACACACGCGTTGAATCCCGCTGTAGATGCAATAGGCGTGTTTGGCCGGTGGGTAAGGTTGTGTATTTGGTTGCCTTGACTGGCCGCCTTGTACGCGGAGCAGTGTATTGGCTTGCCTTCGTTGGCCAGTCGATACGCTCCTCCAGGCGAGGCTGCAACCCGTTGGGTTGATGTCTCAGCCACCTACGACTTGGTGGCCTGCCTGGTCCATCCGCTCCCCGCGGTACCTTCTCCAAGATACGGCCGTTCAGCCTGTTGCATAAACGCTCACAATCAGTGCCGTTCGGTCGGGATCATTTTTCTGGATCGGGACTTGCTCAATCTTGACTGGGCCACACCCCACCATGAGTAGCCAGAAAATAAAAAGCCAGAGATTCTCTTTGGCCAGACAATTTGTAGTGCAGTATTTATCAATGCATTCAAATCTAGCAAAAAAGAAGGGAGGATCAATTACAAATTAGCAAACAAATCTTGGCCTGCCTTCTTCCCTATCAATTCAATCATCCGCCAAATTTCTATATTTCGGCATCGTGCTACATTTTGATCGCCATGACCGACCTGAGTCAGTGTAAATCAGAATGTCGTCAGCTTCCGCAGCAGATGATGGCCCACCATCTAGGGACTGGACAGGAAATGGCAATGCAGGCTGTTTCTATATCCAACTGTGCGCATATTGTATAGCAGAAAAAGCAGGACTTGTCATCGCCCGTAGCTCGTTTTCCATACACCAGTCTCGTTTCCTGTTTAGTATTGTTATAAATTTGAAACAGATACGGATATAATTTAAACTTGGGTTTCTATATCCCAGAAAAATATTGATATGTTATAGATACGACATTGATAATGATATCTCGAAAGCTATGAATATTTATTGGACATACATATGGATGTGGATATCTGGACATATGGACATGGCAAAGGACATGGACATCAACACTATCCAGGTTGCAATAAACACAGAATATCCACGACATTCAGTCACAAATCCCGCCCACTTTTTATCACTTTCGGGATTAAATCCTGAGCGAGCGCCGAGGCGCTAATAAGCTCTTTGAAACCCTTTAATGTGCCCTGATAATACCATACTCGTAGGTACAGTAACTGTACAGAGCAGGATGGAAAATGCTTATAACGTTAATTTTCAATCAGGATACCCTTGCAAAAACTTGTGCTCCAACGCTCGCTTTTTGAACACGTCTCTTGACTCATAAGTTTTCCATATACTAAGCTAATCTTATTTATTGAATAAATTTTCAAGTAAGTGTAGAACTCGGATTATGAGAAATCTTGCGAGCAAAATGTGAAAAAACTGAAGGTTTGTAAAAAAATATGTGAAAAATATGAAAGAAAATGCAGTAAATACAAAACGAGTAAATATCAGCAGCTGTTATGATTTGCCAGGACAGTCCATTTCGTCTTCTCCATTTGGACAGTCTGACTTGCCGTCGCAGACTTGTTTGCGAAGAATGCACTTTCCGTTTGGACTCGAGCATAAAGCAGTTTGATCGCCAGAACATTCTAGAATAGAATAAAAGGCTTTTGACCTCTGTCTGACCAAGATAATCAAAGTTCAAGGGTAGCTGCTCTCAAAGTGGCTTTTCTACACATACCATGTAAGCAAAGTGTTTACGGGTTAGCCGTGCAAAAGGCACAGAACCTGAGCTCATATTGTAAGTTAGCCGTGAAAAGCTGCTGGTTTTTCTGCGCAGCTGTACAACTCAAGCAAAACTCTGCAGGTAACTCCTGTGCAAATGACGCGGGCACGTGTTTATGAATTAGCCGTGCAAAAAATACATAGCATTTCTCTTTTAGCCGTGCGCAGCTAGTGGGCAGAATCAGAGCTTTGCAAAGCTGAACAAAGATTTCTATGGGTGCATAGACAAAGAGAACGACTTAAACTGCGGCCTGATCATGCAATTGCAATATTAGATAGCTTTTGTTTTTGAACAGTCAAGAAACCTTGCCCAAGAGCGGTCTCGGAGTCCTGTGCGAACCATAAGAGGAGCAAAGCCCCATCTCGGAAAACTTGGTTCAGGATTAGTGCCAGGAAAATACAGAAGCTAAACCTACTTGTCTTCGCACGGCTAACCTAGGAATTGTGAGGACAGTGCCAGTTTGACCCCTTCAACCCTGCCCCGCCTCTGACATACCTAGGCAACTGCAATTCTCTTCATCAGATCCATCGCTGCAATCGGAATTTCCATCGCAAACATGCCAGGAAGCTATGCATCGACCATCCTTGGCACACAAGAAGGCCTTGTTATTGCACTTGTTTGGCACGCTGCATCCAATCTCGTCATCCCCCTGTGGACAGTGCACGTCCCCATCGCATAGCCAATGCTCCGGCACGCATGTGCTCGAATTGCGACAACGATATTCGCTAGCCACACAGCTCGGCCCTAAAAATTCGTGCAGCGAGATCAGTTCAGCATACAAAAAGGAAACTTATTTTCAAATTCAAATTTCCCGCTTTTGAGACTATATTTTGTCGTCAACTTACTGCAGAAAATTGGTCCTTCGTCGTGACTGGTTGGGCAAGAAGGTATTTTGTCGCAAATTATTTTACCCCGGAGACACATCGAACTGCCATCGCGATTTGGACAAAAAAACGAGGTCCTGCATGCTGAAAAGAATTCATAGAAGTTTTCTGTTAGCCGTGACATCATAGCAGTTTTTTTCTCAAATACGACTCAAGCAGTCAAAAATGACTTGCTGATGTAACCTTTTTTGTGACCCCAGCTGTGAAAGATAGGCTTGCGGAAAGCACGGCTAACAGGATAACTGATGTTGGCTGGATAGCGATCGTTCGGGATCTCGATCCTGATCAAAAATGGTCGAGATTGAATGTTGTGGTGAGGATGTTTCAGAAGGGAAAGCTGGGGACACTTTGGCAGATAATTAAACTGATAAAGAGCGAAGGAGTTTGTTTGCTTTGGTGGCTGCTTTTCCGCTTTTTTGCTTGCCTGATTTTCAATGCAATGATAAACACTGCACTACAAATTATGGAGTTTCTTGGTTCTATTTTGCTGTCTACTCAGGGAGGGTAGTAGGTCATCTGCAGCGAATAAAAAAAGTGAGAAAAAACACTTCTGAAAATCCTGATCCCGGTCGGGGTTGACCGAGTCCCGACCCCGAATGACCTTTATGGCTGGCTCATAACACGCTCGCAGAAACCCTTACTTTCGCACATCAGCTCATCACTGCCGTCCGCACATTGAATCACGCCATCGCAACGTTGTCGAGTGGCCACGCGTTGTTTCTGTAATGCAAAGGATGTTGCAGTGCATGCAAAGAACACTGTTTGCTGCTGCACAGATTTTCCGGCGCTTTTGCCGTTTGGTCCCCAGTCAAAGGCTGGATTAAGGCTGGCTGAAGCCTAATATCAGCCTAAGCTTGAGTATTAGACCAGGCTAAGCCTAGTATCAATCTAAGCCCAAGTCATATGCCAGCCTAAGCCGAAGCCGAAGCCTTATACCAGCCTAAGCTGACCTATGTTGGGTACAAACAGCAAAAGTGCCTACTTCGTAAAACTTGAAGTCTACGCCAGCAGTAAACCATAGCTCGGAAAAGTACCAAGAATGTGACATTTCCTTGAATGTCTCAGGCATACACTGCCATTTTAGCTGTACCCAAAATGCAAATGCATGACATCTCGCCTTTACCAGACTGCCTGCATGATTCTGCAACAGTTTCAGAGAGTATTTTAGCTGCTAATGATCCTTGGCATACTGCGCGCTGCCGAGGACTAATGGCGAAACATAATGCCTTGTCTCACGAGTGGCACGCTGTAAAAGGCTGGATAAGCATATCAGACAAAATATCACAGGTAGCGGATGCTGTCAAGAATCCTCTGGACAAGCTTCCTACTAGAAGCCAGTCATCAACCCGACAGGTTTCAGCCTCGCCTGAAGAAGCACTATCTTTTCCACAAGCCAAAAGCACTTACTCTATTACATCACTTCGGGATCAGCCTCCACTCCAGAACAAAAAGGCATCAGTGTGCACGCAGCTCCCCCTCCTCTCGCTCAGTCACCCACCTGATTAGTGCATTGGAATCCGTACGCATCGCAGTTGGCCATTCCTCTCACTGCTGGCGTGGAACTACTGATTGACAGCTGACGTGTACTGGCTGATGACGGCTTGGATGTGGTATCAGTGGCCGCCGCACTTGTGCTATCACTGAACAACTGGACAATGTCGGGCAGAAGGGCTGATCGATCAGTCACATTCGTCGTTGTTTCCGCCACGGTCGTGCTCAATGGGAAGGGAGGGGGTGTTGGAAACGTGTCGTTGATATCAGTGAAATTGTGACACAACACCCACGTCAGGTTACAAAATTCGAGTAAGTCAAATGCTAAAAGTCAAAAGATGTGTCATGCTAGAAATCAGGCACTCGTTTACTTAGCCCCTGGCGTTCCCTCTTCTTTACTTCTGTTAGCCGTGCCCGTTTGCGCTCGCTGCAGACATCCTCGCAAATTTTGTCAAAAGTCCTACCCCACCTGAGTTATGAGCCCGCACAGCAACTTCATGTTCGGATGCCATCGAGCGCCGACGCTCTACCAGCCTGAGCTATGGAGGCTGACAGAACTAAAGAAAAGGCAGCGCCGGGGAGAACCGATTTCGAATTCCCGCCATGTTTTTAAATGCACAATAACAACAATCCCTCCCAAATGCTCAAACCGAATCCAGGCCGCACTTACCCAAATCCACATCTCCTAATCGATATCCAGGAAATATCTGATTGAATGTCTGACTGAAATTGTAAACTGTCTTATTCGTAATATCAGCGATGGCTGATGGATCGATCGATATCGGTTCATCGGAACCCACATTGAATTGGAATCGTGACGATAGAACATCATTCTCCAGGCTAAAATGTCCACCCATATATTCTGTTGGCTGTGGAAAAAACTAGCACGGCTAACAAAAATAGGCATACCTAATTCCATCAATTATTAAATCAGTGCAATCGACTGCCTGACAAAGAACGGACGATTTGATCGATTCTAACAACTAAAAACAAGGGATCATTGTTCCATAAATATCGATTTTCCCAGATCAACTTACAGGAGTACTGATTTTCTCAGTGAGGAATCGATTGATTTCAGAAATGGGCTTGATCACTTCTTCGTGCGTATGATCGACTTGCCGACGCCGCCTTGGATTTGCCTCAGTCGAATTGATCACACTGTCATTCATTGATGTACTCGTCGGGTTGGTTTCCAGGGCTGTGTTCAAATATTCACCGAATGGGGCACTACCAGGATCAGATATCACAGGTGACGTCAATGTGCCTCCAAGTTGCGCTAAAAGCAAGGTGTTTATCTACCTTTGCATTACATCGATGGATGGGAATTGAGTGATGGGTTCGATTCCCACTCAACGTGAAACTTTTGGATTGCCTATGACGATCTTCCGGCGACACGTTTACAGTATGGTGGAAAGGGTCAATCTTAGGTGCATGAGTTCGATCCCCACTTAGGCTGAAACTTTTTGATTGTCTTTCCCCAGAATATTATTGATGGGCGCAATTTGAGGGCACCTTCTTGGTTTATGGATCACCCAAACATTTTCAACCCCTGCATTTCGTGCCGAATTCTTGCTTACTTTGATACGTCCTTTGTCCCACACTGGCTTCGGACGTTGATGAGCCCGAAGCAGAGCAAAGATCAGTGCCGAGGCAAATAGCTAGGGGCAGAATGATGGCCAGGAGGATAATTATGGCAATAACGACAACCACCGCGATGCAAAGACGCCTTTTTCGCCTCTCCCTCGCTTCAGCTGCTTGTCGACGAGTGACAGCCGCCCTTAAACAAGAAAATCTGTGGAAATTGGCAAATAAAAATGTCAAAAACAGATGTTTTATTCTCCAACAAAAAATTTTACTGAGCACGTGAATTTAAAACGCGCACAGACTCAAAAAGACGCCATCGAAATGGTCTCTCGCTCGTGATTGGTCAGAAAAAGCGTCAGCCATGTTGCTGGCTTGTGATTGGCTAAAGATTTCTGGATCATTTTGGACTCGAAAAATTAGTCAGGGTCCCAGTAGCACTGAATATTTTTCACTAAATCCCAGAAAACCTAAACGACTGACCCCAGCCTACGAAAAGTGTTTTCTTTCTTCACAATTTAAACTTCTTTGATCCGCAAATACCAAACTAAATTTTACCTTTTAGCATTCCCATTTCGATCGATATCGTCAGCTGGCAGCGTTCCGTCGGCTTGTTGAAAAGCAAGCGGGACTGGCTTGTAAGGCGTCTGCGTAAAATGATAATAAAACTATAGGGAAACCTAATCTATCGATTTTTACAAATCGATTAAATCAAATACTTATACATACACTATCCAAATTATCTTCGCCCGGCGTGTACGAACCACGTCGCCCGCGGACTCCATCACCCGGCATCGGCATTTTCAAATGATCACCTATCGATCAAGAAAATATCGATTTTATTTTCAACACGTGATCGGATGATGCAAAAATGATTTTAATGCGATTATATCCTAAAGCCAACGTTGACAAAAACCTTACTCGGAAGATCAAGGAACCAAGGACGGACGCCACGTGGTACAGGCACGAAAACAGCAACTGCAACTTGGCGATGTTGGAATACTGGAAGGAGCGAGCTGCCGTGTCGGAGAAATGTAGGCGTGGGTGGGGTCTAGGTGTGCGCTGATTAAACTAGTTTTAGTCAGGTAGGACAGCAGGCTGATGAGATGACGTCATCATGAGTGGTGATAAAGGGCATCGGAGAGACGCAAACTCGAGATAGAAGACTGGGCGATAAAGGCCAGTTCACATTGTGGCCCAGTGACTGATGTGGCATTCACATTGACCTTGCGTCTCCTGCCTCTATCTCGGTTTTTCTGCAAGTTTCATTGAAATTTATAACTTTTCTAACCTAGCTCACATGCGGTTCCCGTGCAGCCGGTAATGTTTCAGTGGAATACAAAGGGCGGTGCGTTTTAGGATAATAATGTTGAATCATGCTAGCTCGGGCATGTTTTTGGCGCCTAGTCAGGCGAGAACTACTGCTCATCATCAAAAGAGCAGATTGAATATTTTTTAACAACCTGAATAAAAAATGCCTATCTGCTGTTTCATCTTACGTTCCAGTATTCAATACAGCACACCATCGGCACCTGCCAAAGCACACGAAACAAGCAATGTTCAAAGCAGCAGATAGAACACTTGGACACACCGAAAATATCTTTGAAAGGGCATCAAACCTCTAAGCATGACTGAGAAAATCTAAAAAATCAAAAAATCGATAATTTTTTCATCCGATCGATAAGTAATTGATAGATCTTTTAAAAATTTCCATGATCTGCATCATGACACATTTAAAAATCACTATTTCTATCTAGACTTTACAAATACACAACCAACAAAGACGAAAATTTTTTGAAAATCCTACTTCCTCCTCCTTTGTTTAGCTGGTGTTTTTCTGTTTGCCGCGCAGCTTACTTTCTTATTCCCTTGCCGGAAAATGCTTCGATCTTATTTTACACCAGCATAAAGTAAATTATTTGGATGATTTGACAGCCTCACAAGATCTGACGATTAACGCCGGTGATAAGAGTGATCAGCAGATAAACGGCTAACAGGAAAACAATGGAGCCACTAGTAAAAGGAATAAAACATTGCATACTCTACGATCGACGGTTTACAACAGCGCTAATAAATTATTTCAAACTACTACCTCCCCTATGATCAAAGCCCGTGCATACTGTAGTTGCCAAGCCTTACAATACGCATTGTGCGTGCACTCTGGGGGAATCCGACAAAGCTATCCAACAACAATAGCACCTAATCTATACCATAAATATGTCCTCTATCCAAGCACATCTGAAACTACAATTCGTCCTCCTCTTCTGTATCTTTCCGTGTACAATAACAAGCTAAACCGACTAAAATCATGAAAAAGAATGCAGCGCATCCTAACAGCACCCACGTCGCCAATTGATAATCGCCCAATTCCTTACGCAATTCTTGTATGTACCTGGCATTACCAATGTCCACACCATCCAGTTTTTGAGCATAGATGTTCCAGAAAGAGTGTCCTCGCCAGTGGTATCCTAGTTTCATGGACGGTCGCTCACTTATGCTCATATAATTGAGTAAATTCGGGTCGAATTCTTTCCATTTAACGCTTGGACGAGTCTCTGTCGGAGTTGGGTGTCTAAAAAGCGGTGAATCTATGTTTTTATCATTTTTTACCGCAATGTTCTGATTGGGTATTGATTCATAAACCACACCCCTTTTTCACACCTCGGCCCCGTATTTCTCACCTATTGAAAATACGAATGTTGGTGGGTGAGCTACGAATTACTTACCCATATCTGGCGAAGTCAGTTAAATACTGAGCGAATAATGCAGTGACATGTTTGTCGGATTGTAGTGCATAATCATCCAGTGAAGAAACTGCTTTCGTCGTCACGCTAACCTCATAGTCGAATAAGAAAACCAAATCGGATCCATGAAATGCCCCAACTTAAAATAAATGCTTTGAATATATTCGCAGCTTGAAAAAACGACAGTATTTCTCACCTGTTGATGCCAACTCTCCAGGAAATAAGTGCTCGCTAACATGATCGAACGAGTAGAGGTAGACTGGGGAATCTGTCGAATAGTACTCAGCCAGACGTGCTGCCGGTGCGTGATACCAAAAGTGAGAATACAGCTGAAGAAGAAACGCACCAGATAATGTCCATTTTTTTGCTATTCTTTATTATATTTTGGCAAAGATTTGGTTTTCTCAGATTTGTCAGCAGGAATCATCTTTAATGTGAGTTTGGTGAAATATAGTTACAGGCTAGATATCTGCAAGTGTGAACTCTTGAACCAACCTCGCATGTGAGCCACTATCACAGATGCAGCACGTAGGGGCGTTTCGGGAGTGGGTTTTTTGGTCACGCCCCCCGCCCACGCCTGCCTTAGCATGGTATGCTCCCGCCCAATACCCGTCCCCCCCCCCCCCCGCGGCTCACCAAAATCGCTCCCGCATCCCGCCCAAGGCTCTTCCTCTATGGCGTTCCGCACGCAAAAAAAACTCCCGTCCCGTAAAACTCCCGAGGGTCCCATGGACACTCCCGCATTTGTGGGAGCGGTGCACGCCTCTAGCAGAAAGATCAGAAAACTATTTTTTGGAAAGGGCACATTTCAGGCTGATTATCTCAAATCGGAGGGTCATCTCGGGTTAATAGAAGCTGGTACAAACATAGCTTTGGTGTGTCTGATCGTGAGTCAAGCTCGATCTCTTGCACACTCTGCATCTTTCTACATTCACTTGTGCCTGCCTCCAAGTGAAGATTGCGCATTTTCGTGATGTGTCTGGCGTCTCCCAAGTATTGTAACCTTCCCATCTACCTCTGACTCACTCCTTTTCCTACTACAACCTGTCATCTGTCCGAACCTTTCCTGTTAGTGCCAAGTAAAATGTAAGATCGAGCGGTTGCGCCCAACATCCACTGCGCTCCACAAAACATCGAAAATGGGCACTCTTTCCTACAATGTGTGAGGGTACAGCAAGCAGCGAATGAAAAAGTGCATGAAAGAGCACACTCACGTGGCAGGCAGTGTAAAGTTGGCTCGCCTGCGCCTTCGCATCCACTCACTGCCACTCGGTGTCTCAACCTCGTAGCGTGCGGCTGTGTGCGAAGATCCTCGCTCGCAAATCAAGAATGAACTTCTCAAGCATCTTCAAATTGACACTCGTCATTTCTCTCGCTCTCATCGGTCCTTTAGAAGTCAGATGCAAAAAAATCAACGCTAGGATCGACATCGCTGTGGCCCTCTCTTTCAACGACCAACATCCATCCGATTTGAACTCGATGAAACAGGCGTTGCTAAAAATTCCGTCATATTTCGAAATGTCTAGCGCTGAAAAAGGAGGAGACAGCAAAACAAACGGCCTACGCCTGGCTATTGTCACACCAATGGTAGCGAACGGGAGTGACAACTACGTCGATCACTTGGTCACAGAGAATTGGATCAACGATCCGCCAAAGTTCGAAGAGGCACTTACCAAATGGACGCCACCCGAAGGTGTACAAATCAATGGCTCAAATGAATTTGTTCGTTCAGTGGATTGGATCAAAGCTTTGAAAGCAGCTGAAAAACATCTTTTCTCCGATTCTGGAGGACGCGCCAAAGTTTTTTTGGGCATGTTTAATGCTCCGTCGACCGACAATCCAGCAAGGCACTACGCTGAGCGTATGCAAAAAGAGGGCGAAGTATGGCTTTACTTCATCGTCACTAACAAGAAGGTCCAAGCCGAATTCGACACGCCACGAAGATCAAAACGCGTTTATTACGTTCCGAGCAACGATTTCGACGAAAGCGCTGCGATCGAAGCAATCGATAAAGTGAAAACCATGATTCACAGCGATTTGTGCCCTTGGGATTGGACATGCCGATACAGTGACAAGAACCAGTCCAGTTGCATCTTCGAAATATGGCTACCCTCAAAGTTCAGCTACTTTGACGATCCAACTGCGCAATGCATGGTCAACCAGCCCCAGCACGGATGCGCCATGAACAAATGTCGCGACGAATGTGATCGCCGCTGGCCGTGGAACGACGCCGTGGCTGATTGCCGATTCTCATGCGGCCTAATCAAGGACAGGCATCGACTCGGGGAAGTGCCTAAACGATGGGAGAACTGTCCACTCGACTTCTGGTGTGATCCATGCCCAGACCACGAGCACGAATCGTACCTGCAGTGGGGCATCGCCACTGTCGTCCTCTTGGCCATCATCTTACTGATCATCATTGGTGTCGGCATCGGATGCTGCATTTTCTTTCGAAAACGCTCTGGGCAAGCTAACTCAGAATTCGTTTCCTCAGTGGCGTCTTCGCCATCGTCCCCAAAACCGAGGATACCAGAAGAAAAACAACCAGAAACGCAAGTGAAGCAAGCAACAAATAATGTCAAGGAAAGCGTAAGGGTCGCTGATGGAGTTCAAGCCATGGACGCTGGGCGGGCGAATGTCAAAACAACTGAGGCCAGCCTGATGGCTGACTTGTCTGTCAGGTCGCAAAAGAAATGAGGAAACAAAGAAATCTAACGACACAGCTCACTGATCCAGATGGTTCGCTCGAATCTTTCGTTGATGCAGCTTCTGATTTTTGAAATTAAAAGTCATGATTTGAAAAATTTCTTTATATTTCTGAACGCACTGAATATATCTAAATCTACTTCACCATAAAACTCAAGAACCTTGCCTAGAACTATATTTTTGTCGATGGCCATCACGACTGCACACTTATCTGAAACCATTTTGGCCGCTTCGGAGCTTTTCAGCGTGTGCCGCGGGCTGCTAATGACAATACATCAAGGATCAAGCAGATTTGTGCGCGATCTGATGCAAAGTTTGCAAATAAAAACAGATCGATAATTGCCAAATTTATTGACAAGGAAAAGATAAATATTAAAAAAAAATTTTAATTGCAGTCGCCCGCGATGATTTCAGTTATTGATTTGGATCGATAGATCAAACAGATCTGCTCATCAAGTGTCACATTGTCATAAGCAGTCAAGATACGTAATCGCGGGAATTCAAATTTTTGTGCTGAAGAGATCTTAACGCTACCTCAAACCATATTTTACCAATGACACAAAAGTGCTCACAGTCTAACGCTAACCAAAATGCGCAAACCAAACGACGTTTCGGCACGTTTTTAACTGGAGCTGTACAAAAAATTCTTATGTCGCCACGGTTCTACAAATTCTAGGCGTGCATTTATCAATCATATAAGCCATAATTTTTAAAAATCCAACTCAAAAAGTTTTTGAAAAAGTCAAATAAAGAAAAAATTAATCACAGTGAGCAAAAGAACTAGAAATCAAATCGACGAAAGTAAAAATTGAGGAAAATTTTTTATATTTGATAGCTTTGATTTGATCGAAAAATGAACAGCTAGTTTTCATGGCATAATAAGGTTCAATGAATCGTGATATTCCATCACCAGCGCACGAAATCAGGGCATCGATAAGCATATGGATATTCAATATTAACTGGAATGTACCCATACGCCTCATCCTCTCCCGTGTGCCTACACCTCTCTCCCGACTCATCATCGTTTGCATTCGATGCCCGCGTCTCTTTAGAGCCCAAATTATAGCCACAGCCAAAAGGACCATTAGCGAAGCAAGTGTTGCACGAATGGCCAATATCAAAACTGAAACATATCGGAAATAATATCGATTGATCAGACCAAATGGAGTAAACGGAGGTCGATATTCAATTCCTTGAGACCCGTTCAATCGACCAACCTCGACATCCATCCAATATTCACTGTAAAAATATCCGAGCAAGAGCGACACAATTAGAAATGCATTAGCGCACAATCGAGCGCATTTTTTTGTAAAACAAAATGGAGAGAAAATAGAAAGAAATCGATCTAGAGTTGAGAAAAATGATAAACTGATAACGACTAGACGCAATGCTCGGATTATATTCCCCTGCCATACAATGAGATGGAAGCGATGAGAAAAGGAGATACGCCTCGAAGAATGGTCCCGTGACACAATATTCGAAGTTTTTGTCTCACAAGTTGAATAATAGATATGAAATAGAGATGCTGGAAACTAGAACTGGAATTGAAAATTGGCAAAGTAAGCGTTAAGAAAAGAAGCAAATTAGCCAAGAAACCGATAGGAAGTACCAAATATAATTCTATCATTTCTAACCAATCATTCAATTTAGTTCGGAAACGAGCATAATCTTGCGTCAGATTGCAATACTGGTCGGCCTCCATGGTTGCCTATGTGCAATTATTGGATTGATTCAAATAATCAGAAATAACGATGCGATTAGGAAGTTTACAAAACCAGGATATTGATAGATCGTCGACGGATTTCGGTGCAGAGGCGGCCATTTCACGGGTGTTTGATGGCGTAGCGTGTAGGGATCTGGCCGCCTAATGGTTAGGAAGCGGGTTCGATTCCAGCTCAGGTCAAAGGCTTTTGAGTATTCACTAGTTTTCTCGGCGGTAGACCATCAGTTCGTGGAATGTACCAGTTAAAAATTAGAATGAGATCAGGTCAGAAAATATGTCACAAAATAGGGTTCTCTCAAACGGGCACCAAGCCTGGCGATTGCACGAATTATAAAATCGTGTGGTTGAAACACTCAGGTTGGATAAAAATCGACAAAATCTTCAAGGCCTTAGTCTACATCTTAAACAAACTAGGTATCAGGTTCACTGCTGCAATTCGCTTTTCTGATAAGTGATACGCTTGGAAATGAACTGAAAGCACGCAATGGGAGAAAAGCCATGTGCTTTTTCAGAATGGACACGCAAATACATCTGTTGACCAAACTGGGTAAACTGGGTATTGGGCGAGCCTGAGCAAATTTTTACCCTCTATACAATAGCAAAGAGGACGAATTTGAAATAACCAGTCAGAAAGCGGACCCTCTTGGACCACCCTCCCAGTGAGCTTCCTATGGAAACTCCAGTTGCAGGACTTCACTGCAGCAGTTTCAACAGGATTCAAGCGGGAAAAGGATTTCAAAAAAACCATGGGTCTCAGATTTTTGTTTAAAACTATTCCTTATAATGTTCTCCTGTGCTGAAGAGCGCATCATGTCGTACTTTATCTATAGCCAAGCACCACTGTGCACACTCGAGGGCTGAGGAACACATATTTGAACCAATCATTTTTCACCCAAGTGGGAGTCGAACCCTCCCCCTGTAAATGCACACATAGCGTGGGGGGGGGGGGGGAGACCGTCTACCGCTAGGCCACGACACTGCAAACCAAGCCTGGCAGGCGTAGGTGGGAGGTGGAGCAGGCAAATCTTGCGACTACGTATGCTTACGGCTTAAACATCAACCCGAGGGGTTGACGTCTCCCAGCCAGTGAAGGGTATCGATCACTCTCTCCCACTCGACATGGCATGCCTGACAGGAGGGTTACAACCTGGGCCCGCGCATGATGCGTTACAGATCAAAGTGAAGTTTGCAGTATTGTAGCGTACAGGCAGTTGGGGACTTCTGTACCACAGCACTTGCACTAGCAGCACTATGCTCATGGATTTAAAGAAGCAAATATAGCTTACAGCTAAGATTCCATTTTTCAAATCCTCTTCGCTGTCTCCGCCGGGATTGTTCCTGGACAGTACATATTCGTAATAACATCCTTCCGTGATCAGATCATGATTTCGAAATCCTTGATAGGATGCTGTCAAATTGCGGACCAGATATTTCGCCCGATCACGATTCAGTGCCGACATATTGATACCTTCCTTGCCAAGGATAACTGCAAAATCAGAAAAGTAACAGACCAACATCTCTGCAAGTTTTTGTCGTCCAGCATTGTTTTCATGAACTGCATCAATGCGTGCTGGTTGGAAACCTCCAGCTGAAACCATATTTTACGCACTTGCACGTATAATAGTGCAGTACGTCAGGGTACTCAAAGAAAAGCTGCCTTCGCTATGTGGAGCAGATGAGCCTCAGAAGACAGGAAATAAAACTTACGAAAGTTCTCCAGGCTTTGTACTATGGGTAACTATGGTTTCAGGCAGCTATTACTTTGCGGGAGAACTGAGTCGCGCATAAAAACAAGAAATACAGTTTTGGTATCACAATCACTTTTTATTTACGGAAGAATATGTACAATATTCTTACCTCGCTCCAGCTAATGCACTGCAGCTAGAACGCGGCAGTCCTTACCTAAGTGCAGCATGCTCTCATCTCTCGTCGTGCCCAACAAAACGGGCATTTTTCTATGATTCTCCAACAGGACGTGAGGTGAGTGCGGTATGACTCCCCCGTAGCCATCAACTATGGGCACAAATTCCTTGCTGTCATCGTAGCTGACACGCTGAAAAATACGAAAGTTAGAGTCTATCATGAGTTGTCGTATCACTCACTTCTACTATTTAGCTTACACAGGTGAAGTTTACGGCAAGATTTTTTTATGGCTGTGCTTGGCCCACTTTCCTGACATGAGTTCTAAATCTGATGGCTAGCACACCTGCGTCAGAGCTTGACCCTCAAACTATGCCCATATTTTGTCAAACTCACATCACTCAGCAACTATATCACCAATGAAGCCGGTTATGTCTTCCTGTTAGCCGTCCAGGCAGCGTGTTTATTTTGTAGCCAGCGCTCGACAGAGGCGTAAACTTAAAATTGGCATGTCCTAAAATCATGCATGACACTAATAGTTCCATGTCAACGCACGGCTAACAGAAAAACACAGTCATTTCAAGGGATTTAAAGGGATTTCAACCACCCCTGGAGGGAGCTTAAGTAATTAATTAAGGTTCGCCAGATGGCCATTTCATTACTGCGTATACTTGTACAATAGCGAACAAGTGCACATCTGTTTAGTTCAGACTGTCACCACGGACATGAACTTACTGGCCTTTCAGGATCCAAAAGAGCGCTGTAATGACGTTGACGAAGGCACAGCGCAATTTCGCTACTATTGCGTGATTGGCAGTGCAAGTGCCTCTCAAGTGCTTTTGTGGCATTGATGGCAGTGTCGCGCACAATGCCAGGACTAATAGCTGTGCCACTGAGCAATATCATCCGGTGGAACAGATCTGCAAAAAAGGACATGGGATGCAAATAATTCGTCTCTGCTCTGAATATCAGGAAAATCAAAAGCATACCAGCGGCACGTGGTGAAAGGCCCAATATGGACACGGATGCAGCTCCCGTTCCTTGACCCATCAACGTGATCGAGTTTGGGTCACCACCGAATCGTTCGATATTTCTTTTCACCCAATGCAATGCCTCGATCTGATCCCACAAGCCGAAATTGCCCGGCAGCATTTCGTCACCAGTCGATGCAAATCCTATTCGGAGCAGAGAACAATCCACGAGTATAAAATAAGCATTGCAGAGGTTACTTTTTTTGTGCTAATAAAACTGGTGATTCCGTTTTTAGTGACTACAGCTTGCACCTTTAAAACAGATTTTTCTTAATGAGCTCTTTTCTTGTTATATGCCGTTCGCCAGTCAAATCTGTGGTGTTCACAGTTTGTCATAGCTTCCTCTGTTGCAAGAAGCTAATCGGGCGCGTGGTTACAGACATAGTGAAAATTGGACGGAGCATACAGTACCTGCAGCGCCACTAAAAAATGGCTGCCGCAAAAGAAACTGCAGAGTGGTATGCTGGACACATCATGTCCTCTCCTCCCTAAAAAGCCAATTCAGTGCTTCCACGAGGCTGAAATCTGCTTCTCTGCGCATTGTGTAAAGCTTACTGTAGATATGCTGCCCAATGTCTCCACGACACCACTCAGTTCACTCACCATAAGGCCCGAGTCGATAGTTGAACGTGACGAAAACCACCTTTCGGCTAACAAAATTTCTCAATATGGCTTCTTGTTTGTAATCAGCTGCAGTACCAGATTGAAATCCGCCTCCATGAATCCATACAATGACTGGAAACGATTCGTTGGCTGGCTATAATTACAAGATTGTTCATTTTATTTCTTTTATTCGACCATCCTTGATTGACTGCATGTTAGAAGGTAGGATAAGATTGCCATTTAAGCAAACTGGGTCCGCCTATTCAAATCTATCAAATCTCCCATTTGCCCAAATATGGACATTTTATCTTTGGCCCATTCCCTCCGGGGACACAAAGCTGACTCATTCACTCCACATCGATTTATTTAAAAAAATTCTCGGAAAAATGTCAAATAACTTACTGGTCCTGGGGCGAACACATTAATGGACAAGCAATCTTCGCTTCTCCTAATTCTGAGCGCGTCACCACCATTGTTATCGTTGGCAGAATTCTCTGGTTGGGATTTCTCGTTCGCTTGCACGCACGCTGGTGCGTATTGAGTGGCATTCATGGTACCTCGCCACATGTGAGGGGGGAGGGGTTTCTGAAGAGGACGGTGCAGTCAGTGATGTGCCACATACAGCTGGATTTGTTTTCCTGCTAGCCGTGCATAATTGAGTTTCTTGCAGGGTCATATCAGCGATTATAGGTATGGCTAATGACAGGATATTGGCATAAAACATTTATTTTTGAGTGCAGAGGGAAAATTATCTGTAAAGTACTATCACGGGTGAGGGCACGGCTAACTGGAAAACAGAGTCTATGACTCCTAGCAGCACCATGCTATTTATAGAATCGGTTAACCTGCGGTATATCAGAGTTGGAAAACTTTAGCTGTAGACTAAGAAGTGGATTTTTAGCATGACCGCACGTTGTATGACACTTTTTTACTCGTGGTCTATCGACATGATGTTTTTTGCTCTTGAACTCGCTTTCTCGTATGTCAAGTCCGACTGCCTCAATAAAAAAATCTTTGGAGACAGTGCGTCCATCATCCACACGATATGACTGCAGAGTTCATACTGCTAGTGAGCGCTGGCCCCAGGTGGTATTACAGAATTATTCTGTTAGCCGTGCCCGTCAAATGCTCTTTCTTTTTCTCAGGTATGACGGTTACGAGCGAAGAAGTTGGAGTATCCTTACGAGTTTATTTTTATCTCACTTATGTATTAGGAAGCTGAGCACATAAGGTCGCAGGGCCAACAGAAAACTGCAACAGTGGTGGAATTGGATTAACCCCGTAGTGTGCTGTTGATTGATACTAGTGATAAAAGGTTGCTGGGTGATTAGTAATGATAAGTGATCAGCGGTCGACCGCTGATTAGCGATCCGTGATAAGTGGTCCAAGGTCCAGTGATAACAGTGCTAAGTGATCGGTGGTCGACACTGACCATTGTTATCACTGGTGCCAGTTATCACTGATATCACTGAACCACGGATCACTTACCACGGATTGCTAATTAGCGGTCGACCACTGATCACCTAACACTGTTAATCACCCAGTAACCTTTTATCACTGGTATCACTCAACAGCATACTCTTATCGCGGATGCAAGTGATAACTGCTCAGTAGAAAAAACAGTGAGAAGCTTTCAAGTCATTTTTCTGTTAGCCGTGCATTTAAAGGGTTTTAATCTACTTTGCGCTTTTTCATCCTGTAACTCTAATTGGGAATGATTGCACGCAAAATCATTCCATCATTCGAAGCACTTCTACATGCCAGCAGAGAATACATTCGAGCTGCACGGCTAACAAAATAATGGGCAGTCAAACAGGTAAGTCCCAGAGCGTGCGCTACCGAAGCCATCGATACTGTGCACAGGCGGTCTCCAGCGAGACTTACCTCGAACCGTGTCAAAGGCGTATCAACAGGGGCGGCGTAGGGTATACCCTTGAATATGTCGTACTGTGCAGCGTCCAATGTCAGTCGCTCACCGCGAATACTCCCACTCATAATATTCAAAACGATAGGTTGCGATTTTGGTTTTGGTTTTGGCACTACATTCGACAATTCAGATCCTCCGACTTTTTCTTCCTCATTCTCAACAGGAGTGATAACACTTGCGTCCTCTTCACTTTTTTCATCACTTTTCACATCGAAATTAGTTTGCGTAGTTTCATAAATGAAAGACTGATCTTCTTCGGCCAGTGATATCTCGCAGTGACAAGGTTTCAAAAAAGTGATAAGAAAGAAATGATAAAGTAATATTTTTCTAAAAATTTTTCTTCTACGTTTTTCCATTCCCATAATTCCACCACTGCCTCTCTTCTGTTACCAATGCATGCAGTCAATCGCATCCAAAATCATATTCCCCATTTTCTCCAATCCACTAGCCATTTGACCAAACAAAAAAAATGTGCTGACTTTCTTCAGGCACAGCCTCTTTTCGAAGAATGTCGAACTGGGAACAAGACGAAGAACGAAGCAGATTCTCAGCTTCTTACGTCTCGTCCAGTCCAAAAATTCGCAAACACATAAGGCTGAGTCGAAAAGCGAATAAGCCTGGTTAGCTTGGCTATAATGTGACCCTAAAAGCCGAAAAGCTTGGCCAAAAACGAGCCTAGTCCGGATGCGGGGAATGAGAAATCAATAGTTCAAAACGACTCACCAACGCAACCACTAAAATTCCAACGGCCAAAAGCCTGGACTAGGATCAAACGGCGAGTAGTGAAGAAGGTCGCGTCTTTTAGCACAACAAGCAATGAAATTGTGAATCTTATACCAAACAGCCTAATCGAGCCGAGGCGCGGGCAGCAAAAAGAAAGTCAGGGCCTGGCGAGAGTTAGTTTAATGGGAAGAAGGCGACGATGATGCCAAATAGGGGAGGAGGGGCAAGCTAGAAACTGCGAGCCTGTGCTAAGGATGAGAGAAGTTTGAAAAATGACAATGCGGGTGTAACAGGAACGATATACACTAAATATGGTCATCCTATCGTTAGAGTAGTCCTTTTTTTTTAGGACTTTGTTCAATTCTGTCCAACTTTTGGCTTTTAGCTATGGGAGGTCGAAAACACCAGTCTAATATCATATTCTACGTCGAGTCGCATGTTAGACTGGGTTTTTTTGAGTCAACTGCCTGAAGTATGGAAATAACATCTAACAGGAATTGTATTTTTGAGATATTATTGATGATTGGAATGATATGCTCCTCATGTATTGTCGTCTTGTCATCCTATATCCATAACAATCCACCCTTTAGGCCATTCGAGGGCTAAGGAGCACATATTTGACAATCGTTTTTCAGCCAAGCGGGAGTCGAACCAACTGAGATAAAAAAACCGAAACATGAAAGCGGACATTTACACCGCCAGACGAGTCCCTCGACTTTCATACCCACTCCGTTTATGCAACGGCATATTACATCAAAAAACCAACAAGTATGAAAGGTTTGGAAGTTCTTGCAAAGACCTGGGCCCTAGTAGGCTCTGATTAAAATCAGAAAAAAGACAGCATCAGAGCAGACTAGTGATCTTATCTCATTCATTACACTTACTAGAGTGGTTGGAGAACAATTGCAATAGTTGTTTGCCATTTGTTATTGGAGAGGCCGTAAGCTTAGAAATTCTGATCACTTAGTTCAGATCGGATGATCCGATCCAAATTTTCAAAAGGGATGGGATCGGATCCAGCTTTAAACACTGACAGATCCTCCTCGAAATCAATATGAGCAACGCGTCAAATCCTAGGATAATCCACATCCCATCAAATCAGCCGTCTCTCTGAGGTGGCTCGGTTGGGCCAGTCAATGTGAGCCCGCTTTTATCAACATGCCAAAATGAGCTATTAATAAGCTGCGCCAAAAAACCTTAAAAAAGATTTTTAAAAATTTATCCTAGGTGCAGATGCAGGTGGTGCACAAACTCGTGCATTTCGGACTATTGCAGGATTTTCAATTTCATATTTTAAATTCATATCTCAGCTTATAAAATATATGATATAGATGCAGACATTCTTTTGCGAGAAGATATAAACACAATATTCGCATCTCGAAAGATATGAATATTCATTAGATAGAGATATGGATATCTATATCAACGGCCCAGACCCGAAGTCTGGCCCTGAAAAGGAAGACTTTTTCAGCTTGCGCCATAAGCTTCGAAAATTCCCGCTTCGGTCGCTTATAACAATGCAACAAATCCAGCACATCTGTGCGCGATCTTTTGCACATTTTGGCTGACATGACACAGATCAATATTTATAACTTACGTTACTGATGATAAAAGCGTGAGGAGAAATTGCCTTTGTATAATTAGAAAATGAATTCTCGATTTCCACTCGCCCTCGATGATCTATTATTCATTTGGATCGATAGAACAAACAGATCTGTTCACCAAGTGCCAAATTGTCACATGCAGCCAACTACCGTAATCGCGGAAGCTCAAATTTCTGCTGACGCTGAAAAGGTCTAATCCGAAAGAGTCAGAGCACAGAGCCGTGGTTAAACTGACTTCCTCCTGTTCAATTGAACCTTGAACGACAAGATGGTGGTGGTGAGTGCACTTGAGCCTCCTGACATAAACATGCAGTTTATTTGTCCTAATTTGCAAATCATTAACAAAATTACGAAATACGCAAATTTCACAAGAAATCGAATGACACGAAGCAAATCACAAAGAAAACTAAAATTAATTGCTTATCTTTATAATCCGAAACATTTTAATTGGTTTTATCCGAATGCGACCCCTACCAAAGCAAAACCCATGACCAGAACAGCTGGTATTTCAAACGGTACAGCATTGCCAGTGACTGCAATACCTCGTATGTACGCATCACAAATTGGGGTATTAATTGGTGTATTCCTCCCCACCGCGATTTCCTTGAAAAACTCTATCAGTGCATTCAAGTTCTGCGCGTCTTCGACTGAAATGTTCATGTAGGAGATGCCGCACTCCTTCTGCACATTTGCCTCAATGCACTTGATGGGACATCCGATTTCCCTACAACAAATTCGGAACATCAAAAAAATCTTCAGAAATTCCCAGCGGACAAATTCCCAAATTACAGAAACTTTTGCTGACTCCAAAATCCAAATTTCATTTTGGAGTCATTGTTCCAAAATGAAATTTAAAAAAAAAGAACCAGACAGCACCACCTGACAAGCCCGTCGACGTTTCTTCTGCCGACTCTTATCGTTAGCTGCATAGGCTCAGGACCAGAGATTAACTGATTCATTCAACCACTCGAAACTTCTGATAATTGCATAATGGGTAAGTATCGATGACAAAAATCAGTGACGGACAGACTGATTTTCCTCGAAGCTGAACCTACAGGTCACCTAGGAGTCACTGGAACATCTCTTTGCACTTTACTGTTATGCAAAGACGCTATTCGATTAGCCGAAGTGCATTTCTATGATGTGAGGCTGTTGAGCCCGAGCAGCATTGTGCACTAAAAAGATGTATATCCGTTATCCAATGATAACACCTGCAGCAAAAAGAATAAATCGGAACATGGAAAATTCTGCAATCCCATGCGATTAAGCGATATGGAACAGTCGACACACACTTGACCAGGCTGAAATTTTCAAGCATTTTGTCCCTAGCACTCAACGCGCCACCATCTTTGTTTTAGATGAGCACACTTGCACATGACTCGGCTAAGGTTCAGGAAATACCAAAACATATACTGTATGGCTGTGCGCGGGCCACGGAACATGCCAGCACCATCTAGTGTTCCATTCACCCTCGAAGGCCACAGATGATCCTCAAGGTCTCGAACATACCGGCCTCGTGGCCTGGTCGGTTAGGCGTCTGCCTCTGACGCCAGGTGCACTGTTACGGGCTAGAGTATGACTCGCAGGCCGCTAAATCATTTCGTGCAAAATGTGTTCCCTCGAGTGCGCATAAGCGTTTGGTGATGTGGTAAAACATGAACATGAACAAAACTACAGTAGTATGAGCTGCTAGTAGTGTTAGACATGACCTCAAGGTCAAGGCCAGAATTCTGTCAAAACCCTGATTGACCGACCCTTGGTCAAAGTCAGGGTCAAGGTCAGAAAATATTTTCGGGTCTGGTCAAGGTCACGGTCAGGTCAGAAAGTTTTTTTGAGGGGTCGGTCGAGAGGTCAAGGCCAAGTCAGAATTTTTTGCACTCAATCAGAGTATTCTGACAGCGAAAGAAAGAATATTTAGTGAACAAATGTTGGTAAAAACCATTTCAAGCTCCCGCCTTCCTGCGTGAGGATCTGGTGGCAGTTTTACAGTTCTAAATCTCGAGGCATGTCCTATTCGACCATGTCCTAAGACGCACACTTTCTGGTGTCTTTATTTACCAGCACCGCTACCATGCTGTCACTGCTTTAAGGGCAGTTTTTTTGGCAGTGGCCTGTCTAGAGCAACCTTAGACCCAGACCAGCCTGGCCGACAGTAGACACTGCCTGACCAGAAAGAAGCAAGTGCCTGTCTATCTCTGCTTGAACCAGCCATTTAATAATTATCTACCTTCGGCCAGGTAACAAACTATCTTCTTCAGAGTCTACCTGAGAGATAAGTATGCGATAACTGGTCATGGAGCGATCTTCTGTACCGTTCATGATCGATTGCAACGTTGAAGTTTCAAGAGCGTACGGCTTTTGAAGCGCACTTTTGAAGCAAAGAATGTTTTTTCGGGCAAGCGCGGTATTTGCCTTATTTTAAAGACAACCTTTATCAAACACTAAAGTAGTTCATGATACCCATCTTACTTGCATATATTTTCAAAGTGCAGTGCAATTTTGCTCGCTTCATCGCTAGAATTCAAGGCCCACGCCGCCATATCGTTCTTGCGATGGACGAATGGTTTTTGTTTCGGGCGATTCTGTTCGCATTTATGGTGGATATCATCGCATTTCCTCATTATGCAGTCAAGTTGTGTGTCATTATCTGAAGAGATATTGGGGTAAACTTGAAGGGGACGCAAAAGTAAAAGACTGCATAAATTTTCTTACATTCTTTAACTAAAATTTGTTGATTGCAATAGGCACCCTGACTATAGTCGTGCATCACAAGTGACATCTTTTTAGCCATTGCATCCATGGAGCACTTTGAAATGCACGAAGCGATCCTCTCGTACTCGGTGCATTCATTTCTTAAAAACACTGGATCGTGTTCAACGCACAGCATTACTCCGAGTAAATTCTTTATCGAGTACGTATTTTTGCACGTTTTAACGCATTCCAAATCAATTTCCGAATCCAAATCTTCTTCAGAAACAGCATCGAGTATTTCCAAAAATTCTTCAGGAAGAGTATCCAGTTTTTCCATTTGCGAGACTCGCGCAAAGACGGCAATTTTTGACACTAGAATAAATGAACGCTGTTCTTGGTACTATCAAAGGAAAACTAGCATTCTTGGTTTCAAGTGTGTCATGAGAGCTAATAGATGAAAAGCACACAACTTACACATGCATTGCATAAGTAGAAACACCACGATTTGAAATGCCATATTTGACTCGAGAGCCTGAAAATCTTACGGCTAGTCAAAATACTTGCTGAATTCTGTTCGGGGCCAAGTCGATAGATGCAGGAGACGAAGCTTTAGTTCAGCAGCCTACCAGGAACGCTGGCCCCGCAATGATGCAAATGCTGCCACTGCACGTGTCGATCTGCCCACGTGTCGCATACTGTAGCGATTTTCTAATTCCATCTCATACTTTTTCTCTGGGAAACGAACCTTTCGTATCCTCTTCTCGCTTGCTACAAACCCAAGCAATAGGTCTTGCACCTTTCTCTTCCCACATTCCTTTCATCTATGCCTTCACCGCTGCTCTGTATGTGTTAGTGTTGAGATTAAAGCACTCATAGATCGGTAGTTCGGGTTTCCTCTCTCGCATTATACCACAAAGTGGTAGCAGAACGATTGCCTTTATCGCTTCTTGGGCATGGCGGGTGCTATTCGGTCTGCCCTGGGCCCGTCTCGACAACGTCTCAATAAGGCATTCGCTGACGCCAATGGGCTTTTAGCCCTGTCACCAGAAGAAGCCGAGAGGAACGTCGACAGTTTCCGTCTCGCAAAATCAAAAATCGACAAGTATGGTGATACCTACTTACGCTTGCACGCGCAGTGGATTTCCGTGGCGACCGATGATCCGGAAGAAACTGCGAAAATACAGCAGGATGCAGAAAACCATACTGCTATCCTCCAGCATATCGACGAAGGTACTGTCGCTATCGCAGCAGCCCTCGAACGCATTGAGAAACGGCTTATTCGTCCTCCTCCCGCTACCACAGCACAAGGCCAGCAGATTGCCAATCCTAGTGAAAGAACTGCCATAGAAGCTCCACGCGCTTCCGTCAAGCTTCCCAAATTGGAACTCGCTAAATTCGATGGGAATATCCTCCAATGGGGAAGCTTCTGGGACAGCTATCAAGCATCGGTTCACAACAACACAGCGCTCAATGCCATCGATAAGATGACTTACTTGAAAGGCCAGTTGACAGGAACTGCCGCCCAGGCAGTTTCTGGACTGTCGACAACAGCAGCGAACTATGAAGCCGCCATCACGCTCCTGCAGCGGAGGTTTGGAAACAAGGATGTCATTATTGACAAACATTACAACGCGCTCAATGAGTTGGCACCAGCTCAAAATCAAAAAGGTTTACGCACAGTTTTCGATCAGCTGGAACAACATCTGAATTCGCTAGCTGCCTTGGGAGAAGATACCAACCATAGACAGTTCTTCACCTTGATTAAATCCAAGATGCCACCCGCAGTGATCATCCAACTTGAAAAGGAGAGAGCTGGAGACGCTGATGTCTGGACAACTGACACCCTGCGTGAACATTTGCGCCGTCATCTCCAGATCTGTGAGACCGCATACCAACACGTTGACAACAAGACCACGGATCATGACTACAAGCCAAAAGCTTCAACGACACCTAAGTCTGGTAAGCCTAGTTTTCATTCAACTACAGGAGTTCTTGTCTCGCAGACAGCCCAAGTGAGACAGCATCAACGCCCAAGAGGTCAACCGCTCAACCAGCCATCGAGTCAGCAATCCCGTGGAAATCGTCTCACTCTCGGCCCATCAGCAACACACAACTCCCTACCGGTTCAGCCGACCAAGGAGTGCCCATATTGCGACCGTCGAGGACACTTTGCGGATGAATGTCGCACTGTCACCAGTTTAGCGGCCCGCAAGGAGAAATTGAACGCAAAGCAACTATGTTTCAACTGCCTGGGCTCTGGTCATTCGATACAACAATGCCGTCGTACCCGACCATGCTACACGTGCAAGAAGTTACACCAACATCACTCCTCCATCTGCCCAGACAAATACGACAGCCCTCCACGGTCCACTACAGTCACAGCGTCCGATGCTCCCCACTCCACCACTTCTGCCAATCTGGGACATTCGCTTTTGGCCACCAACGAGGTATCACTTTTGCAAACTGTCACCGCTCCACTAATTTCTGCGGATGGGAAGCGAACAATGACTACGCGAGGTCTGTTCGACAACGGCAGCCAGAGAAGCTATATCACGGAGAGCATCGCCAAGCAACTTGGGCTGAAAATTCGATCCACTGAAAAGCTGTCTGTTTTCACCTTCGGATCAGCTCCACCGAAGTCCATCATCACTGAGGTTGCGGAAGTCCACATTAGACTCCAAGACAACACCATTTTCACCTTCTGTGCCAACATCGTTCCAGTTATAACGGGCCAAATCCAACGTGCAGCCATCGACACAAACAAATTCAAAACGCTTTTCAAAGACCTTCCCCTGGCTGACGAAATACCAATAAATCCCCAATCGATTCCAGTCCACTTCCTCATTGGATCTGACTACATGTGGGACCTTCTGACCATGGAGAAAATCACACTCACAGACGGACTGCACCTGCTCAGTTCTCGTTTGGGCTGGCTGGTGGCGGGCCGATTTAACAATTGCCAGGGATCCGAATCACCATGCGTCAACACAACCACTACGACAGCCGCACTGCTTTCACCTTCATTGTCTTTCGATCCCGAACCCCTTTTGGAGAAGGCTGACAAGCAAATCACGCAAGCGCTGGACATGACTTTCCTATGGAACCTGGAAACATTGGGCATTCGGGACAAACCAGATGAGCTCACGGACGCCATCGCCTTACATCGCTTTAATGAAACCGTACAATACGAGGACAAGCGATATTATGTCACTTGGCCATGGAAGGACAGCGCAGATTCCTTACCAGCCAACTATGGGCTGGCCCTGGGACGGTTAAATTCATTGGTACGCCGCTTGAAGGATTCGCCTCAATTGATGGCACAATACAACGACATCATACAAGCTCAGCTCAAGTCTGGCATTATCGAACCCGTTATTGGCGACAATTCCACTAGTGGAAGGGTCCATTATATTCCCCATCATCCAGTCATCACTCCTGGGAAAACGACAACAAAAGTTCGTATCGTGTACGATGGGTCGGCCACTAGCTCACGTGCGTCGGAGGCGCACAGCCTAAATGACTGTCTTTTCCGTGGACCAGTTCTACTCGACGACCTTGTGGCTATTCTAATCCGTTTCCGTTTAAACAAGATAGCACTTGCGGCTGACATCGAGAAAGCATTTCTGCAGGTTGGCCTCCAGGAATCAGAGCGGGACGTGACACGATTTCTCTGGTTGAAAGACCCAACGGTTTCCTCGACGGACAACAACGTTCAAATCTACCGTTTCACCCGTGTACCATTTGGTGTCGTATCGAGTCCATTCTTGCTAAATGCGACAATCGACCATCATTTGCGCAAAGAAAACAGTCCAGTGGCCCTCAACATTCAACGAAATATTTATGTCGACAACGTGATAACAGGGGTCAATTCTGTGGATGAAGCGATTTCTTTTTATCATACCACCAAACGTATATTTGAGGATGCTTCCATGAACATTCGAGAATGGATGTCGAATTCAACAGAATTTCTACAGTTCATTCCAGACCACGACCGTGCACAAGGACCGTTCAAAATTCTGGGGGTCCCATGGACTCCCGTCGCTGACACATTAAACATTGTGCTCCCAACATCATCAGAAAACGCCCCGATTACCAAACGCTCTATTCTGACTTTTCTGGCTTCCTTTTTCGACCCTCTCGGATTTTTCGCACCAGCTCTGTTGATTGGAAGAATTTTTTGGCAACGTCTGTGGTCGAGCAAAATTGAGTGGGATGCTCCACTGCCTCAGGACCAAAATTCGGAATGGCGTCTTATCGCTGGGGCCCTTTCTTTTCTCGCGAATGGACGAATTCCACGGTTTATTGGGTCGACCTGTCCTAAGAACACTGTGTATGAACTGCATTGCTTCACTGATGCGTCTCAATCAGCATATGGAATCTGTATTTATTTACGTATCATCACGCCAACTTCTATCACCTCTAATCTCATTTTCGCCAAGTCCAGACTAGCTCCCTTGCGTGGGACAATGACAATTCCCCGTTTGGAATTACTAGCCGTTCATTTGGGCAGCAAGTGCTTGGAATTCGTCTCAACGAGTTTTCCTTTTCCTACCCAACGTCGGTTCCTGTGGTCTGATTCACAATGTGTTCTGCACTGGCTTCGCTCTGACAAACCATTGACCATATTCGTACGTAACCGCATTAACGAGATCAATCAGCATCAAGGCATTCAATTCCACTACGTATCTACTGACAACAATCCTGCTGACATCGCGTCCCGAGGAGTCAGTGCAGCCGCACTCGTGGACTCATCATTCTGGTGGCATGGGCCTGCCTGGATGACACAGAGCCAGGAGACCAGGCTGGCCCCACCTTCCCCATCTACGCCTCCTGTAGCTGTTGCGCAAATGATTGCTTCTGAACTTCAAGTCTCGTTGGTCTCCCCGTCAGCACCAGAGCGCACTTTCCATGGCGTGGGAGCTTCTATCGATTACAACCGCTATTCATCGTTGGCCAAGTTACTTCGGGTGACGGCACTTTGCAAACGTGTATTTCAACGCACGAAGTCTACTACGTATTCTGTCCATCTCTCGAGCAAGGAAATCCTTGCGGCTCGAAACCTTTGGATCGAGGATGTTCAACGGAAAGAGTTTCCTGACATTTTTGAAGCCTTGCATAAACAGAAGAAGCATCCAATTGTTTCCGCACTGTCCCTTTGGATTGATGACGAAGGTATACTTCGCTGCGGTGGACGTCTACAAAATTCTAATTTGGATGTGGCTACGAAGCACCCAATTTTACTGCCCAAGCATGACCATTTTACAACACTCGTCATCAAACACTTTCACGCCAGACTTTTTCATTCGGGTGTCGCTCATACGTTAGCCCAAATTCGCACAGAATTTTGGATACCTGCTGGTCGTTCCGCTATCTTCAAGTATATTCGGTCGTGCACAACATGCAAGAAATACGACGGTGGACCTTACAAAGCTCCGCCAACCCCTGCTTTGCCGAAATTTCGAGTCACACCAGCGGCTCCTTTCACAACAACGGGTCTCGATTACCTTGGACCACTTTTCATCAAGGAAAATGGCCATCCGAAAAAAGTGTGGATTTGCCTGCTCACCTGTCTCGTTACACGCGCCGTTCATTTGGAGATTGTGACAGATATGTCTGCTGATCAATTTTTGCTCTGTTTGAAACGATTCATCGCCAGACGTGGGAAACCCTCAACCATCATTTCTGACAATGCTCCTCAATTCAAGCTGGTCAAATCCGCCTTAGACAAGATGTGGGCTTCTGTCATTCTGGACAATGATATGCACTCATTTATCAGCCAAGAGGGGATCGCATGGAGATTTATTCCAGAACGAGCGCCTTGGATGGGAGGCTTCTATGAACGCTTGGTTCGGCTTGTTAAGCAAGCACTTCGCAAATCCCTTGGCCCGCTGTGCCTTTCACTGGTACAGTTGCAAACGGTTGTAGCTGAAATTGAATCAATCATCAATTCGCGCCCCCTTGTTTACGTTGGGTCCGACTTCAAAGATGATCAAGTGCTTACACCTGCTCACTTTCTGACATCAAACCCGAAAACAAGCTTTACGCCAGCTTCTGTGGATGATTTAGCTGATGACGAATACGTTGCGCAGCAATCTTCCAAGGATCACCTTCTATCGATTTGGAAACGCGGAGAACAACACTTGGCCACCTTTTGGCGCCACTGGCAACGCGATTATTTAGTTAGTCTCCGGGAGCGCTCTCAACAACCATTGGTAACCATGTCGATCGGGGGGTGGAGCGCTCTAACAACCATTGGTACAGCCACGTCGTAGATTTCGTTCCAGCCTCAAGTCGGGGACATCGTCCAGATTCAAAACGATGGCCCACGCGGTACCTGGAAGTTAGCCAAAATTGTTAAGCTTATTCCCAGTTTGGACAATGCGGTCCGCTCTGCGAGAGTACAAGTCGCTTCTGGAATGATCTTGACAAGAGCCATCGCTCATCTATTCCCGCTGGAATGCCACAACGACATGCGATCTGAAAAACCTCTCGATTCGCCACTGGACGGGGTTAGGAAAGAGAATGCAACAACCTCGACTACTGGCTCTCCTCCAAATCAACGATCGACGCGGCAAGCAGCTGTACGAGCAGCTGCGCGCATTCACGTGCAGGCCATGGACGACTTGAACAGCACTGACCAATTGGCCGCCCATGTTCTACCACCATCTAACAATTTCCATAATAAGGCGCCATCAACCAACACGTGGAGGGCAGGCCTTCTAATTGTCCTTTTGGCTTGTTCCCTACAGTCCAGCGTGGCCCTGCATCCTTTAATTTGCGAGGCTGAGGAAGCCAAGGCGATTTTTGACCTGTCAACCACACCGATGTGCACCACACTTCCTCGCAAGAGCATCACCTCCGATGTAACTGGAATCAACCTCACTCTGTACAAGCGAAATATCGCCAAGTACGAAAGTTCAGCCTATCGATGCCGAAAGATCAAGACCATTCTTTCAACGTGGACCAATTTCGCGAAAGCTGGATGGGAAAAGACCTCACGACAGGTCGAACTGGAGGTGTCTGAGCACGACTGTCGCGCCATGGTTCAAACTCATCGCTGTGCTGAGGGGCCACTGTTAGGAGGCGATACATTATCCTACACAGAAAACAAGGCCGATTATCAGTGGGCGTCTGGCAACGCCTGGGACTGTTGCGAGTGGAAGATCAAGGAGGTCACCAACTGCTACCTCAGCAAGGGGACGGTTTACCAAACGTTCGGAGGAAGCATGGAAAGTAACTTGGGCAACGTTGCAGACTGCGAATACGAGAAGAAGGTTTGTTACTTGCCAGACAAATCCACGCTCCTGTGGGACACTACCAAGGAGGCCAGCTGCGAGTACATCCATTGGAAAACCATTCCTGGGAAACGATGGAGCAACCGTTTTTTAAGCGATGACCAAGAAATCGCGCTCACTTGGGACGATGCACAGGAAGCTAGCATCGAACTTTGCGATGGAAGAAAAGGAAGAATGACTGATCAAGGACTTCCGGTGCACTACATTGCCGAACTCCGGCGATCGAAGCGCTTTGCCAAGAAGGCAGATATTGAACGAGAGTACAATCGTCTCAAGGGAAATGACCAGTCTGACGTCATGGCGGCAAGACTGCAAGCACTGGAGGAGCGATTACAGTTGTTTCTCATTGAGTCTTTAAACGCCGCCTTTGATCAGGTCTGCCGAGCCATCGAGAAGCTTCAGCAAATCGATTTGATCCTGGCTCATTCTGAACCAACGCTTATCGCCAGGCATATTTTAAATGATTCCACGATTATGGCTCGTCTGAATGGCAAATTCCTGGAGGTGTGGCCATGTGTACCTGTAGAGGAGTATACGGTACGACCAATGGGGGATCAATGCACACAGTGGATTCCTTTGAATGTGACTCTAAGAGGGAAGACAATTGATGGATTCCTGGACCCCAAATCCTTAGTCGTTTACAAGATGTCCGCGCCCGCCGAATGCAACCTGGCTGAGGAGATGCACCTGCATGATGCCAACGGTGTCGCTTATTTGTATTCCGCCTCAAAGGGAACAATAAGTCGTTTCACAGGTACTGTCATTCCCCACCCCCTTTTCACGGATCATTTTCCCCTTCTGGCTAATTTCACTCGTCTGATTCATAAGCCACTGAATCTTTACACCTTGGACGAGATTAGGGCCCAATCAAGCCTCAACGACATTTTCAGTGTTCTTGACTCCAACAAGCGGATTCTTGACAAACTCGCTGATATCACCAACGACCAACCGCCCAATGGTGAGGCCTCTAAGATCATGGGGAACCTGGACCGGTATACCCCATGGGGATTCATGGATTACTTTTTGCGCAATGTTGATTACGCTTGGATCCGTCTATGCTGCTTCTGTGTCACATTGCGATTACTGTGGACGCTGTTCAGGCCTTTCATTCGACGTGCCCTCGGACTTCCTGATTCTGCCATATCTTCACCTGAACCCGCACAGGAATTGGTTCAACCACGTATCAGGGAGAGCACAGTCGCGTTAGCCCATTCAAGCCCTGGATTTTCCACAGTTCGAAAATTTTCCTGGAAGTTGGAACCAGAAAACGTGAAAGCGTGAATTTGTGATACCATAGTTTATTGCATTATAAGGCTTACATCATTTCAGACTGCCTTGCCCCTATCCCTTCCTTTCTCCCTTTCCCTGGGAGTGTCGCATACTGTAGCGATTTTCTAATTCCATCTCATACTTTTTCTCTGGGAAACGAACCTTTCGTATCCTCTTCTCGCTTGCTACAAACCCAAGCAATAGGTCTTGCACCTTTCTCTTCCCACATTCCTTTCATCTATGCCTTCACCGCTGCTCTGTATGTGTTAGTGTTGAGATTAAAGCACTCATAGATCGGTAGTTCGGGTTTCTTTCTTTTTGTGGTTGGGAAGTTCAATCGGGGTCTAGACAGGGGAGAATAACAGAGGGGGAGGATTTCTAGATGGAGGGAGAATAAAGTTCAATCAGGGTCTAGACAGGGGAGAATAACAGATTGGGAGGATTTCTAGATAGGGGAGAATAAAGTTCAATCGGGGTCTAGACAGGGGAGAATAACAGAGGGGAAGGATTTCTAGAGGGGGAGAATAAAGTTCAATCGGGGTCTAGACAGGGGAGAATAACAGAGGGGGAGGATTTCTAGATGGGGGAGAATAAAGTTCAATCGGGGTCTAGACAGGGGAGAATAACAGAGGGGGAGGATTTCTAGATGGGGGAGAATAAAGTTCAATCGGGGTCTAGACAGGGGAGAATAACAGAGGGGGGAGGATTTCTAGAGGGGGAGAATAAAGTTCAATCGGGGTCTAGACAGGGGAGAATAACAGAGGGGGGAGGATTTCGAGGAAATACGGTACATTCGCAGTTTCGATACGCGTCCAGCAAGGTAAGCCTAGGCTAAGTAAAATCAGTGTTGCTATCATTGTCGATTTGAGCTGATGTTGCGTTTGGCTCTTCATCGCTACTGCTTCATTGCAAATATGATGGATCAGAGTGCACCTGCCATGCTTATGCATATCATAATTATTAGCAGAATCCCGATGCCTCAATGTCAGGATTAGGATCGGGATCCCAACCTATCCCTCACAGCCGCGCTTATCATCTTATGACTGCTGGCCACTAGTGTTGTTAAGCGTTAACGCTATTAACGATATTAACTCGTTAACGACATCGTTTTTGGCTAAGGTTGTTAACGGTAACGATAAAGATATCTTTTTGCAGAGAACGCGTTATAACGGTAACGGTGTCTTTTTGTGTCGAATAACGCATTATTTGTGCATACACTACTGCAGCGTCAAATTTAAAATCTGCCCTTGTTCCCACCTTTTTTCGCTTACAGCAGTATACAGTCGAGTCCACTTATAGTCACACCGGATAATGTCACAGTCCGGTTATTATCACAGGTTTTCAAAGTCCCGAATTTCTCCTTTCAGTCCTTTTCAGCTCACTACTTTCAGTCTGAAACAAATGCAAAATCGTCAAAAATTAGGATTTCTCTCGAGAAAACGCTTGCATGAAGGCGCATGGCACCTTTATGCTCCAGCTTTGATCTGACTGATCCTCATATTTTGGATTTCTTTGGTTACAAAAACTTTTGAAAAAGCGTTTCGTCTTTTAAAACGCGAGGGATATATGAAAATGATACGATGGCGATAAAACGCAAAAAAGTAAAATTTTGGCCATTTTAGAGTGTACTTAGGTTTCAGTCACGGATATTGTCACATTTTCTTCCCGTCCGGAGCTGGTGATACTAAGCGGACTCGACTGTAGCATGAGATGTCTGGTACGGGGGGGGGGGGGGATTTTTCCGCATCCGCAGACAGAAAGTGTGAGTGTCAATGCTGGGTTGATAATAAAAAAACGATATTTAACGCGTTAACGATATTTTTTAGAACGCGTTAACGATTAATGGTAACGATATCTTTTTGGTAGGATATCGTTAACTGTAACGATAAACGATATCTTTTTTCGCTAACGATATCAACACTACTGGCCACCTAATATGATTAGAAGTCCCGTAGAGGACTGAGCCGGCGCGGCCCAACCGGCAAAACTTTTAAAAAATATGGGGAAAAGTTTGTGGAGGCTTTTACAAAATAGAAATCCGCTCCATAAATCAAAAACGATTTGTCTTCGAAGGAGATGGCATCTTGTCGAGCTCTGGAGAGCATGAGACGAAACATTTCACAAAACTGCGTTTGGAAGGGGGGTATGGCTGAAGTGGTCGACCAGTTTTGAGGGGGGCTCGCGATAAATGGTCGGCATGCGGTCAGGGGGGGGGGGGGGTCAAAAAATCGAGATTTTGTGCGTTCGACCTTTATGGATGGCCCCTGGGAGGGCTGGTCAACTCGGCCACTGCTAAGCGCAAGCACGGTTTAGGGAAAATGTCTGAGCAGAAGCTGCGTTTTCTGCGTGACTATGAACAGGACGACTGATACTGCCAACGAGCAGACGGTCCTGTAATCCTGTGCTTGTGGTCCACTAGTGGGCTAGGAGTGTCCAACTCTCGGGCTATGCGCGCACATGCTTATAGTGGGTAAAATTCGAGCCGCGGCGAGGTGCAGTAAATCATTCTGTGTCATGTGTCCCTTCATCCTCGAGCGTGTCATCACTGATATGATAAACCATGAGCATGAACATAAAGTTGGAAGAAAAGGAGGAAGGATTGTTTAGAGTGTTTCTCGAGGTTTAGGCATCTAACGATGAGCGATATCGCTTTACTCGTAGCGCTACAGCTTTAGCATAGTCAGGTTGCTCGTGTGGAACAGCACAGCTGCCTGTGGGGAGCCTGTCTGAACAGCAGCAGTACACAGCACGGAATCATGTTGGATTTGATTCTGACATCGGCAAGCAGCTGTTTGCGAGTGATCATACACTGTGCAGTGCAGGCCACCTCTCCTTTCCTTGCGCCCCAGTAGACCAGTCATCCTGCCCTGGCTCCACTCTGTGCATTAGCTGGTCTTAAAGTTTTGGGTCTGTCGTAACACAATTTCTCGAAAATAATGAATGAGTGAGATCATCACGGGCGAGTGGAATTCGAAAATTCATTTTCTAACGAGACTAAGTTAATTTTTCTTCATGCTTTCATCGTCGATAACTTTAGTTATAAATACATTTCTGTGTCACGTCAGGCTTAATTTGCATAAGATCGCGCACAGATCTGCTGGATCCTTGTTTCATTGTTAGAAGCAGCCAAGCGGGAATTTCAAATTAGAAGCTTTTGACGCAGGCTGAAAAGGTCTATTATTTGAGCACTATTTTGGGCACAGATACGAAGGAATGCTGCTTTGTAAGGATTACTAGGGAATAACAAAAGATAAAACTTCGGGTGCGTATAATGAGACGTCTACATCGAAATATGTTCACATAGTCACCTTTACAGCAAAGTCAGCACATGTTCTGAGGATTTGTGCTAGGTTTTTATCCCAACGAGCTTCAGTGGCTTAAATAAAATTTGGGTCAACCCGACCCCGCATCAGGGAATTTCGGGTCAGGTCGGGTCGGGTCGGGTCGGATCGGGCTCAACCTGATTCGATCCGGTGTCAACCAAAGGCACTGGGCATTACGGCAGCTAGTGTCTTCAGTCACAGTGATTTTTTTTACCCATCCTGGTTTGTCTGGGGGAAGGTCGATTTTTGGCCCTTTATCCGAGGGCTAGGGGGCTTCTTAGTTAGCCCTATCCTGCCATCGACTAGAGTCAATACGGGATGCATGCCGGTGGCAGACGTCAAACTGTCTGGGCGCCAATGTGTCTTGGGCGGACATGAAGACCGAACCTGTGCGTGTCTGTGGACACGTCCAAGTAGGATGAACGTGTCCGGGCCCTGCGCGAAGGTGTCTCCCTGGTTAAATGGGTAAATTCTCGTTTTTGAAGTGTACATATTGTTGAATTTTCAGCCACGGATATCCATAAATACAAGGCGTACTGCTTGTATTTAGCGGAAGGGTCATATCCGTCATCTTGTGACACCGATAACAAAAAAGGATTTTGCGGAGAACTGCAACGAAATCGTTTATTTTGAAAAATGGTCAACTGTATCATCTGCGTGATGGTAAGAAATTACTAGCTAATAGAATGCGGTGAATTTCTGGCAACAGTGGCTGCTTTAGCGATGTATCTAAATGACCCTGTCAAACGAGCAGAAAACGCTCAGAGAGTAATCACGGGAAATGTCGAAAAAGAAGCCATACTCAGATAAGTTCACTGTGGCGTTGTTGGCGGCGGCCATTTCGGAGAAAAGGCGACACAAGGGTAAATTTCTTAATTTTTAATTTTCGATATTTGTAAACGCTCAAAATTTTGCCAGTTCATAGGAAAATAGCCGAACGGTTTTGGTGGCCAGGCTTTTCGAAAGATGTCAAAGATGTCAGGTACATGGTTTCTTCGTTGGCAGAATACAGGATACCCACTTTGTAGAATTCAACTAAGAAGACCCCATTCGAAATGACGTTTGGCTGTCGAGCCCGGTTGCCAGTCGAGCTCGATCATATCGCAGATGAACTTGCTATTTCTTCCGCTGGAGACTACGAGAAGGCCGTAGCACAACGTATCGATGCAGTTTCGTCGATGTTGGTGTCGTGCAGAGAAGAAGGGTTGGCCAATCTGAACAAGGCGCAAAAGAAACAGAAAGAAACTTACGCCCTGAAGCATAGACCCTTAAACCTGTTTGCCGTGGGAGACAAGGTAATATTGACGCGTTGTTCACTTCCTCGCTCTTGAAATCGTCTTTTTAAGGTGTTGAAGTTTAATGCCAGTCGTAACCGGCGTCAAGGAGATCGAATTCAATCTCGTTATTTCCCATCCGCATCTGGTCAGTATTATATCATCACGGAAATTCTAGAAAAAGGTGTCTATCGACTTCACGATCCCTTTCGTCAAATTGATCTGACTGTCAAAGTTAATGGAAAACATTTAAAGCGTTCAGGCAAGTGTGCTGTGAGGTTAGAATGATATTCCATTTACCTGTCTGTAGCCTGTCTTATTTAGGAAAACACGGCTGCTGCTGATTTGCCTGCTTCTGAACCTGCAACTTCGCGAATTTTGGTGGGAAATCCGGTAATTTTGAGGAGCGCCTGATGGGTAATACATTTAGTGTAATTACCACAGCTATCAAATTTAGGCAGACGACGGTCCAAGTCAAATTATAACAAAAGCTGCTTGGACCACTACCAGCCCACCAACTTATACGCAGGAAGTGATGGCTTGCTTGCCGCATTTGTCCAGGTATTGAGGTGCTTATTCTTTTTATGCTTATATTGCTTATTTATGACGGTTTCCTCAAATGCAGGGAGCAAGTACAAGTTGGCATCGAAGCGTTTCAGGAAACAGTCTCACATGACGCTTTTGCAAAATTGTCTTGTAAAGAAAAAATTGTTGGTGCAGTCAGGTGGTCGAGGGAGCTGCATCGAAGAATTGGTGTACAGGTCAATAGTGATACGTTCACATTTATTCTGCATGTAGTAAGTTGAATCTGTTTCTATCTATCAGCCTCTCCCCCAGTAACTTTTTCAGGGAGAAAAGTTTAAATTTATTTATTCCAAAATTTCGCGGCAACTTGGAATAACGGAAGCAGCTAGTTTCTCGACCCCTGAGGTATGAAGGGTGAGTCACCCACCGCCAGGCGTGCAAGGCGCAGGCACAACTTCATAAAGTTCTCAGACGGCCAGAGTTGAACTCGCGGCCGACCAGTTTCCAGGTCTGCCAAGCAAACTGTGACACACGCGTTTCAACGCCACTTCATCGAGGCGGCTCGGTCGCGGTGATGATCTCCTAAACTAAATTACCCCTCCCCCTCGACTTATGCACCAGGATCTGTCGATTCGAAACCAAAAAGAACATATCGCAGTAGCTACATAGAAAGGCCGACCACACATGCTCACCCTGAATAATAAGGCTGGCCCCAATTAGAAAAGCGATTTTTTTGGGTCAGGCTCGAAAAAAGGTAACCCTCCACAACCCAAAACCATCCTATCTAAAAATCCGACCCAACCTAACCAAAAAACCAAGAAATGGGTTTGAGTTTTAGAACCCAATCTCTGACCTGGCGGAGGGCTGCTTGAAGACGATACGCTAAATACGACTCTAAACGAGTGCTGGCATAATACTGAGATGAGTTCACGTAAAAAATCTGAGCAGACTGAAAAGTTTTTAGTTACACTGGGAACGAAGCAGCTTTTTACACTAAACAGCCTAGCAGATACCCTGAAAATTCTAACCGTGAGTCGACTGGTGCTTTTGGGCTCCCTCATAACTGTACCCCCTATTATGTGCCTGACCACAGCTGATCACGAATAGGCTTTTAGGAATATCCCATAAACGGTTAAAGCTAGGCAGATTTCGAAAAAAGTTTGAGATTCCTTGTAGCAGTCATTTCTGTATTTAAAAAGTTGTTCTTAACCTAAAACTAAGGAAGTTATAATTTTTTCACCAAAAATGACCCTTTATGACCTTTAAAAACTAGAACAGACACACATTGAAGGCGAGAAACACAGATTTCTAAATGTCGGCCATAAAAAGTGTACTCGTATAAAGGTTGTGGGTACAAATTTTTGTTGTGTCAGGGAAACTGGATGTCCCATAAAGTGCAGAGTCGAGAATGTGATTGAGCGCGGATTGAACTACCTGACCATCTCGGCCAAGGACGTGGACTATTTAAATGCGCTGCTGGGGTTTTTCGAGGAGATCGCGGTGGAGAGGAAAACGCAACTTGATACGCCATTCTGTGATGCGTACATAAAAAGTTTCAATGACAGCAGTGCTACAAAGTTCGGATTACATCTTGGTCTGGTCTTTGGTGCTGCTCTGATAGGGGTGGCCCGAGGATAAAACCCGCTGTATTGTTGGATGTCAAAGATGAATACATAACAAAATTGAGTTTTCTAATTGCTAGGAGAACTGATTCGGGTTTTATTTGTGGAATTGTCGAATTTCATGCTCAACTTTAACGATATTCAAATATTGACAAATAAAATGCATTTCTGTCACGCTAAAGTCTAGGCACCGCCGCTATCTGGTTTCGAATACGCACTCATCGATTGCGAATAAGAAAAGAATAAAAATAGTGCGCATGAGCTGCCCTCACACGCCGTCGACTGTTTCAGACAGAGTTTCTGAGAGACTCGACCCATACGGAATATGCTTGGCCAGTCGACTTTTTTGACCCCTTCTTTGTAGGCTCCATCGAAAGTACTCACTAAACCGATTGTCATGGCGGAAGTAATTATAAGGGGGTAAAGGGGTAGGGGAGGGGGTGAACCCGCCCCCCCCCCCGTGTTGCGCCGGCCAGGACATTGAGCCCTTCCTCTCGAAAACCTCCCCTCCTCACACCAGGTCCAGCAGGAAGGAAGCAAAAGCGATCAAATTGTATCGCGGGTCAAATTGGCCTGCGATTTGCGACCAAGACCTGGCCTCCAATCACAGGCCCATTGTCCAGCCAGCCTAGAGTGCTGTATGTAAACAGTCATACAGCTCACTCACTCCACTCGATCCAAACCTGACCTGTCTCACACGCGATCAGATCAGACTTAGGCGATCTGATTCAATCTCTCTTCCTTCCCCCTTTTCCCTTTTCCCTTCCCCTCTTCCCGCCCCCACCCCAAAACCTCCCCTCTAACACAGCCGACCTAGCCTATAACTGCCAGACACATTAGTCCAGCGATGGTATCGAGCGCGCACCCAAGTACACACAGTCGGGTTCTGATCAGTAAAACAGTATGAGGGACCAGAAATTTCAGTGGTGCGGGTTCTACTCCCGCTCGGAGCTCATGGTTTAAATACTGTCTTCCTATTCCTAAATTTTTTGACTACAGCGTGGATTCGCAAAAACAACTGATGGGCGTAAAAAAGTTATTTCACGCGCTGTGAATTGTGTGTGTACCCTATACAAAATGGTGGATCAGAATAAGCGGTGACAGCAGAGAAGCAACTTTATTCATCGGTATTTTATTTTCTCGGCATGAAAGAAAAACAGAGCCGTTTGTAACCTTTTTGTACTTCAAACTGATTTTTACAGGGTCCCTTTTCTTTTTTATCGAACAGCCACAGCAGCGCATTCTTATTACTTCAAGAAGATTTCTACTCATATTCTGCAAACTGCGGAGGGATAATATCAAGACAAATATTTTATTGATTATAAGATATTTAATATGGGCTTCAAATCGTTAGGTAAGACATGGCACACGCCTGGCACTTTGTACTGGTACAATACACAATACTGCAACATAAGCACTGTTTTCAAAATACTGCATAAAAAACCTTTTTCTGCTGTAAATTTCTTCTTACTGTGTTTACCATTTCAGAGGTTTCGTCGATTGCAGAATTCGAATTTCCCGCCATAAGCCGCGTATACCAGTCTTTGTCTTACTCTACATACTTTGAATTCACTTTCACTTTTAATTAGATTAGATTGAGAAAAATGAATTGTTGAGTTTTCTCATCATGACTATAATTTTTGAAAAAGTTTACGAAAATTGCTTTTCTGCATGCAAAAAACTTCAGCTCAAAAGTGAAAGACTTTTCATTTTGTACTGCCATAAGCTGCTTGCAGCGGGAAGTTAAAATGCTTATACCGCCTATGAAATGGCCTGTAGCCTCCTGCATACTTCGCACTGCTCTCTACACCAGCATCGCTTCCAAATCTACAGTATAGGAGCTCTGTACCTCCCTTAATTTAAATTTTTGCCCACATCCAAAAAAATTGTTAAAAGCCAGCCTCTTCATTTAAAAAAAAAAGAGTGGATCTCTTAATTAATCGAATCGGTGGCATTAGAACCGATTCAATCGATTCGGTCACGTCTCACATCAACACTGCCCTGACAGGATATTTAAAAGATTTTCGCCTAATCCTAGCCAACATCTGATCACTACAAATCGATTTCGAGCAACAGAACCATTCCACATTTCTGCACAGTTCCGCCATCGCGCCCATCGTCTCCTCACTCACTCGACTAAGACCCAATTCCTGATCGCATGTAATTCGAAAATGAAGTAGTTCTAATCCGCAAACTGTCAAAATCGATTTTAATCCTTCATCACTTAATTTTGGGCAATTAACCATTTTTAACACACGTGGTCTTCCACCTCGGCCAGCAAATTTTTGTAAATACGAATCGATTAATTCAGGGCAATCCCAAATCGATAATGATTCTAATTGCAAACAATTTTCAAATATTCCATTTAAAACTATTTCATTCAATTTTCCATGCAATTCTAAATCGCGTAAGAGCCACGCTCGTCTACGATTTTCAAATAAAGGTATCAAAAACTTTTGATCATCTTCAACAATTCCGGCTGTTGTGTCTAAACGAAGGCATATTAAATTTGGGCACGAATTTATAAGAATTTCGCAACCAATTGAAAATGTAGGAGCTCGAAAGCCATTAAAAATAAATGATGTTATTCTATGATCGAATAAATCGACTAATTTTTTTATCATTTCATCAGCGCCACGTTCACCAAAAAGGCCGTGACGAAAATTTAATCGAATATCTTTAACTGAATCTATTTGAGACAAACTTATTAAATTTTCATCACTTTCTAAACCGGAAATCGTTAAAGCTATAAATCGTAATTGAGTTGATTTTTTTAAATTTTTTACAAATAATGTATCGCAATATGATAAAACTCCATGCGCTTCTAAACTTATTAATCGAGGCATTTTAAATGGCAAAACGCACGCATTTCGTTCACGTCCCCAATGAAATTCCACATTTTCAATATGTAGAATTTCCAATGTTGAACTAATCGATTGTAAAAATCGAAACCAAGCATCAAAATAAGCTGTACCCCCGACTAATTTTAATGACCTTAATTTTTTGAAATTAATTATTGGTTGATGGGAAGTGATCAATGGCGGCATGCAAGGTCGACCAGTCTGCGATTCAGCAATTATGATCGTGAAATTCAATAAATTCTCTAAAATCGATAAACAAGATCGATATGCAGTGATCGCATTCAAAAATCCCCCATTATCTAATGGTTTCCAAGATGATAACGATGTGGCTGAAAAAACTGGCAAAAATCGTACAATCTCATTCAATCGATCGCTGTGATTTGTTATCGATTCGATCGATTCATTTGTCAATACAAATTGAAAATGAAGTGTCTTTAAATTCGAACATTTGCTGATTAGTTTAGAAATATTTTGAAAATTTTCCATGTTTATTTTATTTTTATCAGTTTGATCACTTTGAATACCAATATTTACAGCGTATAGATTCACTGCTAATTGGTGAAAAAATCGATAATCTGGTTGATCAAGTGTTAAAGTTTCGCAAATACTATCCGATATACGATCCAAAAATATGTGATCATTAACACGGCCGCATAAAGTATTTAAAAATGTGACCTGCCTTACAAAATCGATCGATGATAAAGCATCAAGGCAGCGTGGTTTTAAAATTGTGCCATGTTTTAGCACAAAATCTAAAATCACTTGATGCCACTTTCTTGGTAATTGATCGATTTGCAATAAATAATTGTGTTCTAAGCCGTCACGAATGGCCAATAGGCACAAATTGACCAGACTGAGCACCATGAGAAGTGGAAACCTAGGCAACCAAAAATTATAGAATTGTCACGAGGCGTCATCTCAAAATACCCCCTTTTGGTCAGAAGTAAGAAGGCGTCAGGCGTCGAATCAGAAGGTCGTGGTCTGAATTTGACCCCTTCTGATTTAAAGGTGGGGAGGGACTTGACGTCTGATTTTCTCTCGTAAGAAGTCTGACCACATCGAGTCAGAAGTAGGGCACGCTCCGAGGAAGAAGGAAAAATGGCGCAGTAAGAAGCCGCCTAGGACACCCGATGACCACCACCTGCGCGCCTGTCGCGGGCAACAAGCGGCCGGTCATCTCAACGCCCACTTGCCTAGCATACCAATTCGCCGTCCGTATCGCAAGCCCGCAGTTCTGAATGCGACAATGGGCGACACCGCTTCTTTCAGAGCCTACTCTTCTAATTGAGGGCGTGCCCTACTTTTGACTCGATGTGGTCAGACTTCTTACGAGAGAAAATCAGACGTCAAGTCCCTTCCCACCTTCAAATCAGAAGGGGTCAAATTCAGACTTATACCTTCTGATTCGACGTCTGACAGCGTCTGATTAGACGCCTTCTTACTTCTGACCAGAAGGGGGTATTTTGAGATGACGCCCAATTTAGTTTCAATGAAATAATCAGCACAAAAAAGTGCTTAAAAAATTTCTCAAAAGTCGATCAATCGATAATTTTATTACACAAAAACATTTAAAATTTTTTTAAAATCAATTATATCAGTCTAATCTTTTCCATTGCACTGATCGATAATTGATTTTTGCTGTGTTCCATTTGTCCCACGAGCACAAAAGGACAATTTTCTTGACTTGAGTGCCAACTCGACCACACGCAGCGATATCGATTGAATTGTAAGTGATCTGATCGGGAATGCAAATGACGATATGTGATGCGTGATAAATAAGTGGATCACCTAAAAAATTTAACATCATAAAATACATTTTTGAATTTCGCGCGCTTAGGGGCTAAATCCCTAAAGCATTTGCTTGCCACAGAAAGTTAGTTTTTCTTTATAATTTCCATGAGTAAGGTGATTAATCCTTGACGAAAGTATGACCCATAAATCGACAGGCTTTTAAAATATTGCAAGATGATAAAAAGTTGATACCTGGATAAGCCAAGAAATCGCCACCAAATTTCAATCCACTGGTCAAAAAATATCCTTTTTCCCACAGATCAATGAACACAGCGTGACGAAGTTTTTGAAGATCATTTTCAGGAAATAATTTAGTATCGATTAGTTCGAATTGATTTTCAGCAGATGCAAGGGGAGAATCTGCAAAGTTTCAGTCTGCAAGTGAGGGTACAATACACCGACCAATTCAAAAGACGGAACTCAAAGTTATCATCATTCTTTCGGAATAATATTTTGCGAATACAGCAGAAAAATTTGCTTTAAATACTACACAAAACGTCTGAAAAAGGTGGGAAAATTAAATTTCAAAAATTTCCGCGCCAGTTTAAAACTCGATTTGGGAGGTCAGTAAATCTGTACTTGTAAGAACACATAATAATCACGAGGATGGTGCAATACAAAAATCAGACTCTCGACTATTACACTACAGTACTGTAGGCCACTACTGTAGATAACAGACAGTGGTACCAAATAATTTTGAATGCATGCATACTGTAATCGTTATCAGCCTCTGTTGCAGCTATGCAACAGCTTCTTCCAAGCAGCTTCGCTCAAGCAAGAGACAGCTCAGCAGTTCTGGCAGCAGTGCTTTTATTCAAAAGGCTAGGTATACTACAGGTAAATTTAAATTTCCGGCCATATCTTTTGAGTCGCGAGGTAAGGCTTTACGTCGCTGGCGATCAAATGACGTGAGTTTATGCAAAGTTTCAACATGCAGCTTAGGACTTCCTTTTTTAACACATGCGGTCGTTTATACAAAAGTACTCTTGGGGTGATCAGAAGACATCGCAAAACTAAACTCTACCCTATTAGCAGTGTTTGTGAAAAAAAATAGAATTTCAGTGCACCAGACATTCATGTGGAAGTCTGCAGTGTACCAATCCTCAAGTTTCATGCACTGCAAAGTTTAAATTTCCCGATAAAAGCTGCGCTGGCAGTTTCTCAAAGATAAAGAGTTTCTTTGTTCAAAACTTGGTTTCTTGGTTCCTTCTTTCCAAAAAGTGGTCGAGCTGTTGTTTTTCTGCATGAAAAACTTTCAGCTCAGAAGTAGGAGGCTTTCATAAGCGGATTTCAGAGGGAAATTTAAAATTTCGCAAAGTGCGATGACTCTAAATGGTCTACATATAAGCATTACACGGCAGCATACAGTATAACTATGTAAGGCGAATGAAACAAGTTAAAAAATCACTCACTTGTCCACACTTCTTTCATGATTTCGCTCTCTCTTAATTGTCTAATAGGCGCATTCCGAATTTCTTCCTCCACCATGGCTATTTCTTCCGGAGTCACTTCTATCACCTTTCCTTCACCGACGACAAGATCACTATCTAACTTTTGCATTTTTGAATTTGGCGGGTGAATTTGGACGTCAGTTTGTTTTGTTCCTGATTTAGAAGAGTTGTTCTTCATTTTGCGGCCACGGACGATTTGACCCGCCAGTGGAAGACGTTGTTGGATGAGTCTTTGGTGGGATTCTTGGTTCTAAAAACGCAATGCGACTGTGATCATTGACGTAAAATTGGGCCTCAACTGAGATGGAGAGACTGCACACTGACACTGACTGTACCTAAAGACCCCCGAATTGTGGTAGTCTACACTAATATCGATCTGTTGCATACTCTAACGTGCATCAGCTTCCGCTAGCGACATGACAAAGCTCATTTTTGATGTCGAATCTAAAAAAACGACATGCGAAATCTTGGCGGGAATTCAAATCAAAACAAAACCTCACATTTTTTTTCATGGAATCTGTCACAGTTGTGAGCTAATACTGTGCACGCATACTGCATATACCCGTACAGTACGAGTTAGCGTTCGTCGGGATCATGATCCCGATCCCAATAAAATATGGGCAGGATTGAATGTTGTGGAGATTTGTCAGAAGTCCTCTCCCCTTTCCGGGGTCTCGAAAGGAGTGTTCCAGAAGGGTAAGCTAGGGAAATCTTGGCGGATGATAGAACTGATAAGAGGAAGGAAGGGATTTGACTCCTAATTCGTGACTTCTTCCCTGTTTTGCTCGCCTGATTTTGAATGCAATGATAAATACTGCGCAAAAAAGTTTTGGTTCCGTATTTGCTGGCTACTTGGGGTGGGTTGTAGGCTACCTTCAGCGAATTAACTATGGAACAAACACTCTGAAAATCCTGATCCCGGCCAGGATTTAGCGAGTCCTAATGCCAAAAAAGGTGATCCCGAACGAGCATCATAAAGTGTCAAAAGACCATTTCGCAAGCCTTGAAAAACGGAAAATTTAAATTTCCCGCTATCAGACGCTAATCACACGCGGGCGGGAGATACGAATTCGACTACGACAGGAGGAAGTTTTGTCAAAGCAACAAAGTTCTTTGCAGCGCCTATTAACAAACTGACCATAAAAAAGTCTGCGACGAAGAATCCTGCTAAACAAGCCATTGACCCAGCTTTTCTGTTTGTTTTGAGAGTTGGACAGATTCAGCCAAGCCAGATGATCTAGCTTTTCATGCACATCAGCCAGAACGGGCGGGAAATTCAAAAGTTAAGTACTTGGCATTTAGTGACTGATACTTTCTTTATCTCTATTTTCGCCAATTAAATGTCGAATTCCAACCAGAAGAAACCAATTGATGCCATTTGCTATGCTCAATTCAAAATATGTCAAGCTTTGTGATTTGCATTTTGAGACTTTGAAAAATAAATTTTTCTAAAAATTCTCTGTAGTTGGCTGCAGTTTTTTGCATGTTTGGATATCAAACGTGAAGATGAATTATAAACGCTGGGGATCACGTTGAAAGCTAGATGGATAGGGCATATTTTAGGCTGGTCAAACCCCGTCCCCCAGTTAGCATTAAACGAACAGGAGGTATAATAAAGTCAACATGGACAGCACCTCCTACTTTGGTGCCCAGTCTCTCGAGATAAATAAGAGATCGAAATTTTTCCTGACAAGCATTGGATTCCTCGTCCATTTGCGAGCACGCTGATGCGACTTTGATCAGGAAAGACCGAAAGATAAGTGAGTTATGGCCGGTATCGCCCAACCACTTTCGAAAAACCCATATTTTACAGTAATTCCATTGAGCTTGGCATCCTTTGTTCCGAATGGGTCGAACCAAACAGGAAGCCCGTGTAAACTTCCTGGTCTGCATGTGCCAAGGCTCCCTTTCAGAATTTTACGAATTTTTTTGAGTTTAACGCTCAAGCAAAGTGTGAAGTTACGTAAAGCAATTTCTGACCTGTTTCTCAGTTTCGGTTTTCACCCACTCTTCGTAACATTTTCGATGTTCTTCATCCGCTCTCAAAATCGATTCTTTTTTGTATTGTACCACCTCTGCCATGCCTAAATTGTTGGTTAGGAGTCAATTGATGTCTTCAAAAATCAATTAGTTTTTTCACCTTTTCGCGTCAACAATAAAACTTCTTCAAACATTAATCTTAATGGCAAAGTGAGAGTATTATTTTGATGCGTGGCTTTCGATACAGTTCCCATCAATTCTCCAACAATTCTTTGTTCTCTTAATTTCTGGACATCTACAATGAAAAGTTTTATTTCGAATGTCGCAATTTTTAAGATGCAATTCTTTTGATTTCATGAAATTTTTTTAGGCTTAGAAAAATTTTTTTTTTAATCTTTAAGCAGTCGAAAATGTGGTTTTACAGCGTTTTTAAGAATATTATGCGCAATTCCATTCCACTTACCATTGCTATCCCAAATTAGAAACGTATCACCAACTCTGACTATTCTGCACACCGACTCCCCGGCAGACATGTTCGTTCAGAGGGTTCAGGGCTGCTAACGTGTAAACACTTTGAAAAGATTGGGATGCAATGCTGAAATGGAACAACTGACTTTTGAGAGTTTAAAATAGCTGTAATAGATCATTAAGTGGCCGGTGGGAGGAGAGGGGCATAACTTACCGTTGTTCTCTGTGCGACAGAGTATCCACGCGGGCTGATGTGCGTAGGATACTCTGTCAACTTTCGCCACCCTGAGAGCGGCCTTGAGGGTCTGCTCCAGGGTCGCTCTCGCGCGTCCTAGCAGACATGTGTATGAATGCGCGAACTGTGCGCGGCCGAGTGGCTACTGTAACCGCTATAGTTTCAGATTTTCGCTCGTGTTTTACCATGTTCTGCCTTCTTTTTCCATTCGTGAGACTAAAGCAAGCAAAAATCACAACACGAAAAATGCGCAAATTCAAATTCAGACCAACAGGCACATCGTTTTCGTTACATTCATCATGGAGACAAAAATACAAAATGCGAACACAGATAAAACAAAGAAAAACTAGTTCGATTCATCAATGTGATCAACAGAAGTGGGTTCTAAAACAAAAATTGTCATCTCTTAGTCTCGACAACATTTTTAATATTGAAAAACTCACCTTTGTCTTACAATATTCCAATCGACAAGCTTACTGTAGGCCTAATTCCGCCTTTTCGGAATTCGTCGTATTGTAAAGCACCGATCTATAAAAGAGCATAATAAATAAACCACCTAGAAAAGTTAGCGACTATACCAGTAAAATTGACACTACTAATGCACATCATTGTTTTCCCCAGAGCAAGAAAGTGACTACGTGAGTCCTCGAATTTTACATAAACGGGCGGTTAATCTTCACTGATTCTCACTTCCTTCCTACATTATTTTCTTTTCTTCGATAGGCCTACTGAAAAATTCCCCTAAATCCTTAAAGGATGCAAATAGTTCTCAGAATGACGAAAAAAACCACGCTTTCGTGAATTCATAAACTATCTCACCTGTCTTTCTTCGCTTCGAGAATACAAAATGTTCCGAAGTTTGATGCGATTACATACAGGCGAAATTTTTCATGATTTGTTCCCCCAAACGGAACCTTCCCCTAAAAATAAAAACAAAAAATGAAGTAAAATTCGAATTCACAATAGCAATAATTCATTTCAGGTACTTTTCAGGTACTACTAGCTACATTTCACGCAAAAAATTCCAATAAAACAAAGTTTCTCGCCAAGGTTCGCTCCAGGGTCTGCTCTTTCCATGCAGAGCATAACCCTCGCCAGGGTCTGCTCCGCCGTGGAGAGCATAACCTCGGGAGAGCACCCTGGAGCACACCCTCGGCCTATCCTACAGCACACAGGACAGGATCCTGTCCAACGAGGGTGGCGAAAGTTGACAGAGTATCCTACGCACCCGCGTGGATACTCTGTCGCACAGAGAATACCGTTGCTACAGCGGCTTTTTTACCGCTCGCAGCAGACATCTTTGGACGCACCGCTGAAAATGCGATTTTTGGCGGGAATTACGCAAAATCTATCTCGTCGCTGATCTACTTTACCAAAGAAAAGTTATGACAAAGTAGATCCAAGAGAGGATATGCTTTCAAAATACCTTTTGAAAAGACAGCATTTCCAAAATGAAAATCTATGTAAGCGCCAGAATATTCGCAACTGAATTTACATAGGATACGACCAGTTCGCCTTAGGCCAGAAAAAAACCGAAGCAAACAGACAATAACAAAAACATCAGCACCAGCAGGAATAAAAAACACGCTTTTTTGTAACTATGCCTCCACGTCGTCATATTTGCGGAACTGTCAAAGGGTCCATCATTCCCCATTCCCCAATAAGCCACCCCCCCCCCCCCCCCCCCTTAGGCACTTTGTAAAAAACCTTTTATGTGGTCTAGAGCTTGATTATGTGCCTTATCATTACAGAAACATCGAATGCACGGAAAGAAAACATTTTTTAAAGCCCGTGTTTTGTTTAGAACCATGCACTACTGGTCAAGATGAAAAGGCTTTCTCGTCATCAAATCTGTTTGTGCCCCACCCCCCGGACCACGCTTATGTTCTTCACCAAGCGCACTCGATGGTGGGGAGATTTGATGATTCGCCTGACCGGGAGTCGAACACTCGCGTGTCATGCAGTTTCATAATTGCAGTGTGGAATACTGTGCAGCGTGCAAATTTGCTCGCTTGTGCGCTAGAGATTGATTCTGACGACATTTGCGGGCTGCTGGCCGACCCTCTCGCTCGACTCTGAAATAAGAATGAGGCATGTGCCGAAGATTTAGATGAAGCGTACAATGTATTGTGCAGTGTACACTACATCTGAATCTGGACACAATATCATTATCCGATTGATCGAGCTGCTAAATCAGGCTAGAATTCAAAATTCAAGATCCCAGTGGTGGTCTACCGATCAGTCAGTAGTTCTGATTCGAATCAGAATGTTAGTATCGATTATTTCCGACTTCTTCAGCAAAAACCAATAGGGACAGGATATTCTCCTTGGGTGTCGCCTAAGCGAGGGAAGGAAAGATCTGACTCCTCACCATTTGCTGAAATGCCCCGCACCTACGGTACAAAAGAACTGCACCAAGCAGGTGGGGAAGGGGGAAAGACTGTCGCCCATTCGGTTCCTTTGCTCTAGCAGGCAGCTCGAAAACAAAATCCACTGTTACTTCCCGATTTGTCTGCTTATAACTCGAAAATAATCGACAACGACGATCAGCAATTTTATTGTACACGCAGATGAGTATCTCCGAAACATCTTCTTGCTTGCAAATATGCTGCCATTAGCAGCAAGCCTTTTTTCATCTGCCACCTAAAAATCTTTTTCCTCGCTCATCTAAAAAAACCCCTGCTTGAATTGTCACTAATCGATTGGGGTCAGTGGAAACCACAGTCTCTTTACTAGCCTAGGAAGCCAGTTGTCTGGTCGAGGGAGGGAAAGAGCCTGCCTAACAGTACAAAAGATCACACCAAGCAGGTGGTGGGGCAAGTGGGGGGGGGGGGGGGGTGTCGCCTCTGTGAGAAGATTTGAACCTTGTGTTTCCCTCGCTCGAGAAGACAACTTTAATGTGAAATTCCCTGTTCAAAATCTACATGTCTGCTTACAAACTCGAAAATCATCAACACTGAGCTTTACTCTTGTACATGCAAACATGTATCTTTGAAACATCTTGCTTACACGCACGCAGCAAAGCAGCTAACCCAGCAAATTTCACGTTAGCTTGCGACACATTGCCAGACAACCAGTTTCTCTTGAATCATGTGTAGCAACAAGCCTTTCTCCGCCTCCATCTCTTTTTTTTCCTCGCCTTTCCGAAAAACCCCCCTTAATTCCGAAAAACCCAGCAATCGATTGAGGCCTTGAAAACCACAGCCTCCTTACTAGCATCGGAAACGATTTTTCACAGGAAACCGATTAGAATCATTTAATTTCGCCATCGATTTGTCTGTTAGACATGTAGGGTATCTCTAACGTTAAAACATCTTCTTGCTTGTACGCATGCAGCAAAGCAGCGAGCCCTGCAAATCCACGCCAGCATGAAACATCGTCAGTTTTTCTATTTGGCATTCGGCGGAAGCACTGTTTTGTTTCAAAAATTACGAATAAGATCAAAAACGTTATTAAATCTCAAAGCAACTGAGAAAAAATACTTCCCGCCCATTTTTCACTTATGTTACTGGAAAACCTTTGCGGTTACAGTACTCTGCTATCCTGCGCATCACAGGCAGAAGCGCGCGAAGTTCGTAATTTGACTTTCTCAAACAGTTCGATTTTCGCATTCCTTAAAACGGAAATACAGATCTGAGCACAACGAAGTATGCCAACCTGATTTTACATATCACAGCATACACACCTTTTTCAAGGTTTGCCCCCCCCCCCCCCCCCCCCTACTCGGGCTCTTGTAGCTTTTTAAATCACGTGTAGCAACAAGCCTTTTCTTCGTCTCTTTTCTCCTCTACCACCCCAAATAATCCCTGCCTGAATTGTCACCAATCGATTGAGGCCTGCGTAAACCACAGCCCCTTCGCTAACCTGGGAAACGATAGCATTTTACCCCGTTTTTAAAGCCACTTCCGTTTGTTTCTAGTCTCTTTTAGAAGGTTCTCCTCGCGAATGCTAGTCAGGTGGTGCAAGTAGGCTGCTTGCACCCCCACCCAGTCGAAGACTTTTCTTCCTCTGCTCGCTCGTGTCGACTAGTTCTTTCAATTCTTGCACGTGAAGACCTTATTTTCGCGCGCCTACGTGTGCTTTGGCAAAGTCCTGTAACTTGTTGACAAGCAACGAAAATTTTCAGGAATTATCTTAATTCGACGATGGTAATCGCAAATTTTTTGTAAAATTACAATTCAAAACTTAAAGCAAATTCTAAAACTTTCAATTTTGTTTTTTAAATGCGAAAACGGAAAATCGTGAAAAAAAGAAATTTGTGTAAACGAGACAGGAAGTTATCGAAAAATTCGATTTTTGTTTCAGTTCATTGGAAGCTTCTGTGAATTTGTTTAAAACTTTGCGAATTTTCAGGCCCCAATCGAAAGGAAGCAAATTGATTTATCTCCGCTAAAAAAAGCAAAGGCACCCATTATTTTTATTGTTGGTAAATTTTTTCCAAAAACTTTGTTTTCAGTTTTTTAAAACTCGCGGGAGATAATTTCTAAAGGAGTTATAATTTTAAGGCGGACCAGGTTCTGGCAAAGGAACTCAATGCGCAAAAATGGTCGAAAAATATCATTTATCGCATTTAAGTTCCGGCGATTTATTGCGTGCTGATGTTGAATCTGGAAGTCCTCGCGGTGGGCAACTGAAAAAAATTATGGAAGCAGGAGAATTAGTGCCTTTAGTAAGGTTTTTATATTTTTAAAAAAACATGAATTTAACAAATTTGCAATTTCAGGAAGTGGTTTTAGATTTGATAAAAGAAGCTATGCTGAAAGAGGTGGCGAAGGGCAGCAAAGGTTTTTTGATTGATGGATACCCGCGGGAAGTCAAACAAGGTCAACAATTCGAAAGTGAAGTAAGTTTACTTTTTTAAGTGGCGGTGGAAAAAAGCGCAAAAACGACAGTCACGCGTACAATATGCAAATTTCATATCTTGCGCGAATTGTTCTGTAAAACGTTTAAACTTGCGGAATGCGAATACCCTACTCGTTTGTTTCCTTCATGCTTCTTTTATTACACACGCATTTTTATTCATGAACTTGGGGAATATCGAGAAACCTCCAGCGGCTACAGTGCAGTAAAGTGGTAAAATTGAGTTTCGTCGCAGTCTGTGCTGAGCGTTCGTTTAGTTCATCTCAATACATTGAAGAAAAAGAGAAATCTAAACCTTGCTCCAACTTTTTAACTTCCCCTGTTGGAGTGGAGAACCTGTTGAAAAATGCAACATTGGGGAAAAACAGCGCTGTGTCGAGGAAAGATTTCATTTTTTCCTTGTAACAGAGAGCGCGAATTGCGAGCAATGACTTGTTCCCGACATTTTACGTTTATCTTTTTTTTGCTTTAAGATGAATATAAAATTTAACTTTCGCATCAAAACGTTGAAAAACTGATAAAATTTATTTTTTTTAATCAATTTTTATGGAACGGTTTTAAAATCGTCTGCTTTATTCATATTATGGCAAGAAAAAACTGTTTGCGAAATGACCCTCTAGGAAAATCCTAATCCAAAAAGTTATGAGAAAAATTCATTTTTTTAAAAAAATTGTCACCAGGCAGCACTCGCAAACATCCCTGCGCGTTCGCAACTGGTCCTGGAAAAACCAAGATATAGATCGACATAATGCAATCAAGAGCACAACATATTAGTAAATCAGTGATGCTAAAGGGGAGCTGGAGGAAGCATTAAATCGAAGACTGCGCGCAAGTTTTTCAATTCCCTTCAATGAGTTGATTTTGGCTAGTTTTTGTTCCTCAAAGCGATCATGGGGGGAGGGATATCAACCTACGCGGCGTGCCTTCGCACCCATCGATCAAACTGGAGGCACTGCGCATCTTTTTGAAATAAACAATTTTGTGTAAATCCTGTTATAATCCTAGGCATGATTCGAATGTGTACCCTGCTTGGCGGACGCGCGTCAAAGCCGATAGGAGCAATTGTTTGCGACTTCAACGAAATCGTGTGCGCCGCTAGACAAGTCGCGCAGGTATATATCGGTTCGATACTTGACGTTAACCTCGGCTATCTCAGAAGCTGTGCTGATATATTTCTGTGTTTCTTGGGCCCAGATTCCTAAGCCTAGGACTACATTGGAAGGGTGTAGAAATGGTTTGTTCATTAGATATATACTTCGATGATACATAATATCGGATTATCTGACTCCCTTGTTTCTTACATGTCTTATCACTTCCTTTCTCATCCTAGGCTCAGGCTCAATACCCAGTCTGGTATTTCCTCGACCGCACAGCCGTCGAACAAAAAGTTGTTTCTGCCCAGCGGCTTTTTTAAGCGTGCGAGCTCCCACTCACGGCCGATTCTTTGCCGCGCACCCGCATTCGTTGCAGTCACAAACAGACGCCGCCGTAGAGTTTGACGCGTGTCTGCTTAGCAGGGTACACATTCGAAATATGCTTCCCCTTGTCGGTCGTGCGCACACTACTACATCGTTTCGCAGCCGAAGATTGGCTGAAATTTGCGAAATTTTAAAACTGTACGCCGTCTTAGAGTTATCGGAACGATGGATTGCATGAATGAAGCCCTGGCATGGCTTGCCAGCAGCTTGCATGGACTTGTCCGATCGCCCGAACCTGGGGAGCCTGGTTATGCTGTAAACCAAAACTGGTCGCTAAGAAGCTGGGAGAAATTGGGGCGGCTTCGAATTTAGCGCTGTTTGTTTTGTGAAATCGAGGCGCGTACCTTTTTTTTGCATCACGTGTGTCGCTGCTCTGCCTAAAACTTGGCCTGATCTGGAACTATCTTTCGCGCACGCAATAGGAAACCACTGCAGCGATGCGATGTTGAAAGCCGAGAAAATCTATCTGCTCAAAGTAACTCTCAAGGCTCTTGTATACTGCATCAAGCGTCAAAATCGCACAGCCAGGACCATTTTGCAAAACGTTGAACCTGAGCATAAAAATGACGCTTACAGTAAGAAAAGTATACATCTGTCGGCGTCAAAAGACCATTCCCTTTTTATTTTGACGCCGGGCGTCAAATGGAATTTCGGGTCTTTCCATTTGACGCCGGCGTCAAACGGGAGTACCAAGAAGTTTTATTGTCTTTAAAAATCGGAAATGCGGCTAGAAAGGAAGGGGTGTTAAAATTTTTGGGTTTTCGACTATGCTCGATCCATTTGTGAAGTTTATTTTTGTTCTCGATTAGCTATTGAAATTATTACTTTTTAGTAAAAGGTGAGAAATACTGCAGACTTTTGCCAGTCGAGGCGCACTGGCAAAACTTTTTGATCTACAGTATGCCTAGAGAGCAACACACCGAGGTCACGTGATAATTCATTTTGACGCCGACGTTTTTTGGCCGGCGTCAAAAATTTGACGCTTGACGCAGTATACAAGAGCCTTCACAGTCTGCTGCAGGTTCGGTGTCTTCCCGCAACATTGCCGTTTAGCACTTGATGTGGAAAATGTAGTTTCAGATTGGTTTATTTGCGTGAGCAGAATTCAAAAAATTGAAAAAATTTGCGTTTCAGATTTTGGAATGCTCCAGCGTTATTTTCTTTGATGTGTCCGAGGAGACAATGACCAAACGCCTGTTGGGCCGGGGCGCGACAAGTGGTCGAGTCGATGACAATATCGAAACCATTAAAAAACGTTTAGAGACGTTCAGAAAACAAACTCAGCCTGTTGTCGATTATTATAAGCAGAAAGGAAAACTTGTTCACGTAAGTTAAAAATATAAATTTGTTTCATATTTTAATTTTTTTTCCCAAAATAACAAAACTTTTAGATCAAAGCCGAAGGTTCAGTCGATGAAATTTTCAAAGAAGTCGAGAAAGCAATGGATAAAATTTTTAAAGCTTAAAAATAGCGAGCGAGAGCAAATTAGCTTTACTTTTGAGATATGAGAAAGCTAATAGCAGATTTAGCTGATTTGAAGTACTCAAAGTTTTCTGCGTTTGTTCTTTGTTTTACGGTAATTAATTATTTCTAGCGGATATCCGACTGGAAATTATGTTTTCGCAGCTTTGAAGAACGCTTAACACTAGTTCACATGTGTGGTCCTTTTGTGCTGTCGAGTAGAGATTTGTGCTTGAATGCGAGAGTTCAAATGCCGAGTGATTTGAGAAAACCAGTCACAGACACAAGAGTGATTTTGAATGGCGGCGAGCTGTCGATGTAGGTTTGCTTTTCGCACTGCGCACATACTGCTGTGTGTTAAAGGCGGCCAAAAAGAGAGGGTTTCTGAGAGACCCGACCGAGGGCTGGGAAGTCGACTTTTTTGACCCCCCCCCCTGGTTTTGGAAGTGCCTGCAGTATGCACCTTTTGAATTTCCCGCCCGCATGCAGCTTATTTGCCTGCTTACTCTGGGAATCTACAGTAAATTAAAAACTTCTCCTATTTTTCACGAAAGACAGGTATTCTGGCACAGATTTAGACCGACACGTAGTGAGGAATAGAAAAAATTATGAATTAGGTGAATATTCCAAGAGAAAGCAGCCAAATCAGCTCTTACGACATAAAAGGCACGCGGGCGGCAAATTCAAAAAGCGTACTGCAAGCAATCTTTCCGAATTTGAGTTTTCTATAGTATCTCTGGTGAAAATCAATGAATTCCGATGCAGAAAAACATTCTGAAAGCTTTTTTCGGGGGCTACAAGATAGGCTATTACTGATCAGCGTAAATGATCAATAGTTGAAATTTATTATCAGGGCTGGCTAAAATTGCCCAACTATCAGTTATCTCATTTGTGCACAATAATCTATGGTCATGGGGTGAAATTTCGAGCTGTTTTGAGATGTAGTGGCCCTTGGCTTCCACTTCATTAAAAAAAAACAGGGTTGTAACGTTACTGTTTTAATAATTTGACCATAATCGATTATGTGATTGATCACGGCTTATCACGGACGGTTTTTATTGAATATCTCATAAACGGTTATAGCTGGAGTAATTCTAAAACAGTTTTTGATTTCTTGAGATGTAGCGGTCATTTCTCTGTTTCTGAAATTGTTCTGGGCTAAAAATTGAGCAAGTTCTGATTTTTTGACTAAAAGTGACCACTTTTTACTTATAAGGTGCTATATACCCATATATAGGAATTTCAGAAAAATTTCACTTTCCTTTCGCCAAGACAATAAGTTTTGGGAGTACTTTCGATAAAAAGGGGGTCAAAAAATCAACTGGCTAGCCTCGGTCGAGTCTCTCAGAAACCCTTTCTAGGCAACTAAATACACTGCCTTCCACAGGCAAAACACACCTATTACAGTATGATTACTGCATCAGGTCCAACTGAATTGTTTAAATGCCCACAATCGGTGTCAGAGCTGTGTTTTCTCGGGCATACTATTCAGTTCTAGCCGAGCCAACCTGAAGCCAGCGGAACAATCCCACGCAGTCCATACGGAGTCTTGTGTCTGGTGTAGGGGTTTCAGATGTGACCAGTCAGACCTGTGTCCTCGAATGATACCGGACTGCCAGGCGATGATGTGCTGGTGAGGTACGACCCCAGCATCGATCGAACCATGATCAGGGTTTTGGAGCCGAGCCAACCCAAACTGGTTGAGCAAGGACTAACCGAGGACTAATCTTCCACCGACTGCACACTGACTGGCCATGAAGAAATAAAAAAATCCATTAGTTCGGATAGCTTCTGGTGAAAGGACAATTATTATCTAGGGGTGTCCGGGGTTTCTCTCGATCTTTACAATCGAAAACTGTTAAGCTTCGCGACACCTTGTCTTACTAGCCTGACAAGCAGCAAGAAAACTGCTTTATTTCAAACCCGGTTTGGTCTTGGCTAAGTAAAAATATCTACCTGGTCTGGTTCAGGCCCTGCTCCATCTGAAAACGCAATTCGGTCGAAGCTGACAATGAGTACGATCACAATCATAGCCTGAGTGTCGACGCCTTGACCGCTTGGCTATGACCCAGGCTTACAATTAGCGGGGGGCAATAAATGCCTGCTTGAGTTAGCGTAAATCAATGCTTTGTGTATGCACTATACAGTATATTTATACTGATGCTCAGATGTGCGCGAACGTGCCCACCAAAAAAACCAATGCCCAGTTAAGGAAATGTTGTAAGCCCCACAAAAACTACAGTAAATTGCAACATCAAACCACACAGCACATCAGATAAAGTCGACATTTTTGAACAAATTTTTTTCAGATTTCACACGCACTTAAAACCAAACCTGAAAACTCAAAATAATTCAGTTTCTTTTGACAAATAGTCTTTTATATTCATAATAAATGTAATTTGGGACCATTTTTAGACCATAATTTGCTGACAAACCAAACTTGCTAAACTCTGAGACCAGCTTCAGAGATTAAAGTGGCAAAATATTGTAACTGTGTACATTCAATGAAATTACATAAATTCACACAACTTTTAAAACTATTAGTCATTTCTCTAAATTGGGCCTGGCATTGAGCTAACAGGCGATGCGTACCTTTTCCAGGGCATAGCATTCATTAATGATTTTCGAAAAGCCGCATTAGCAAAAACCATGACATAAAAATCAGAAGCATTGACAAAAGATAACCAAATATTTCGACCAGCCGCAAATATTGTACCTTCGCAAGATATAAAACCAGGGACTAATGATAAAATACTATGGGCTACCATGACTGTCACTTGATTAACTATTTGAAAAGCTTGATATACTGTCAAAATAAACAAGGTTTTCTCAGCTTCTTTCCTACTTTTTTCCTTGCTCATTTCAACTTGTGATCTAGTCATATTAGCTACTTGCCTATTCCTCTTTCTGTATAGAAAAATTAAAACTGATCCCGTCGTAGCAACAGTCAATACCCCCACGATCCAGACTGCATTGCGAGTGTAGGACAGGCCCGTGGCTAATCGACTAGCTTGCACCTTGGCATCGGCCATGATCTTGTACATGTCACTGTTGGGGTCCTGACCGAAAGTGTACAAGAAACATACAAAAAGGGACAAACCTATGCTTAAAGTTATTGATAAGTTTAACACCGCTATATCCCACATTTTCTGATTTCTTTGCTTATATTTTACTGGCGAAGCAATAGCGTAAACTCGATCGAGTGATGTCGCGAATGAAAAAAATAATGTTAATGTAGTCGACATATCTTCTATAGGAATTACGAGATGTGCTGCGATCCACATAAGAATATAACTTTTTCTAAATGTTACAACGCCGCTAGTATTATTCCCACCTGATAACCAATTATAAAACAGAAATTTCATAGCTGATGATATGGATAATATGCCTTTGGCTACAGCTTCGTAAAGTTGAAATTTATATAATTTATTTGATCTCGATTGTTTATATAAAGTGAGGAAAAGGAACACGTGACCAATCAAATCAAAGATTAGACATGTTGGTTTAATAATGAACATGGATGCGAATGAGAGATTATTCACAATAGTTATAACCGATTCGGAACTGAACAGGCGGCAGGTCGAGTTCGACATACTGATGGCGAGTGGAAAAACACAGCCTGCAGTGAATCACAAACCAAGATCCTGCTCCCTTTTCTGTCAACTGGGTTTTATAACCTTTAGAGTCTTATGGTAGCGCATTCGAGACGTTTCAAGAAAACTTAATTATTTAGATAGCAGTGATTGAAATCTTCCCTTTGAGTGCATTGAAACAAAGCAATAGGAAATCAAAAAAGCCTAGTCAGCGACAGGGGAGCAGGAAATCCAACAGCGCTGATTAGGCATGGAGCTATTGTCCCTTTATCGTCGTCGGACTCTCTCGAACAAAGGACAAGATGACACTGCCTCGTCAGCAGATGTCAGAAAGAAACATGAACTCGTGACAATTGTTCATTTGAAGAAGAAAATGACAGCAGTTCAGCGGCTTTTAAGTTTTCTAGAAAAAACCTACATGCACCTTTATCCGCTCAGATAGACCTAGCAGATCAACATATGCTAGCTATTAGTGTGCGTCGGCTGTGTCAAGGAGGGCGTCTTCTGAGCTGTTAGGTTCAGTATAGAAAGTTCCGCATGATAAAACTGATCAATCGGGACGCAATCAGTCTGATGATGCCCTCAGAAGACATTTGATGTTTGTACAAAGCATTCTCCCTCATTCCTCTCAAGATTTGAAGAAATCTCGCGTTAGAAGAACATCTTTGGACTTTATCACAGCTTGTGAATTAATGAAAGATGATCCAAAATAATAATGAGGAGTCGTCTGTGTTCGATTTAAGAATTTTGACGAAACGTCGGCGGGCACACATTGCTCATGCAGCCTAGAAGAGGACTATAGTAGTCAGTGCACTCCCACGGTTAGTGCTCTCATACTGATCGTGAGGTTCACTGAATCTGACGCGGGGTCTTTGAAAGAAACGCACTCGACTGTATTCCATGACAGGAAAGGGCAAGGAGCATACCTCGTGGTCTTGTCTCAAAGGGATGTTTTTCTGAAGTAGATAAGGGATGTGCATGGTGTTCATTCTTATCCTTTGAAAATCGATAAAACTGGTCTGTGCCGTAAAAGCTTGCACATCTCCTGCGTAAAACTAGCTTCCAGCAAGTTGCCGTGGCTAAAAAAACAGCTAAATAACTACAGTTTGTGGTATATTTTTAGATTTTTACCGATAATCCAGGTACCGGACTGATTTTTATTGATATTGATTGTTGTCTTTTCATTTATTGATAGCATGAGTGGCGGTCGAATAAAAATGGCGTGCATTTTCTAGAAGGTTTTTAATTTTTAAGGGTGTGTTTTTAACATGCTTTGCCTAAGGCTAGCTAGCAGTCATGATATGATTAGCGAGGCCGTGAGGTTAGTGGACCTCTCGGCAGCTCCCCTCTGCGTGTCCCCATGGGAGCACCTCCGCACGAGGCGCCAGGCGCTCAGCATTCGTCTCTCCGTATTGCTTGGGAGCGAGTGGCTGGACTCGTCCTAGGTTCGATCCCTGGTGATGGAGGTCAGTTTGCGAACCATAAGCCCTCGCTGAATCCATGGGATACCCTTGGATATGCTCCTAGTAGAGACGTCAGATTCAGTTTCACTTTTAGTTAACTGTAAAAACGCTAGCTCTAAGAGGAAGCGGCGAAACCAGTGAGCCCAACACATGCTACTTCGAAGAGCAGTTCCCCCTTTCCTTCTATGGCTATGGACATGCCAAATGCCTTCGCTGCCGACACGCTGCAGAAGAAAAACGTTGTGCAGTGCTGCACAAAAAACACTTCTCCATTGTAGATATCATCAATGAGCACATTAGCGCGACTCATGCATCAACGTCTTTTAAATAGGGCGAGACTCATGCACATGTGAATTTACAGTTTCAAGGTTTCGTTTCCAATAAAAGATGAAATTTCTATTGTGGCAACAGTGTGAATAATCATCTAGTTCTCTTGGACCTAACATTGAATGCAAAGTCAGCCGACAACATTGCTTGCAGCTTGACAATTAACACAATGGCAATTATTTACACAATAACAACAGATTTACAACGATGGCAACAATTTACACAATGGCAAAGTCCAGAACATTTAACGGAAATGCCTTCTGTTTTTTTTGCATTTTTCATTCAAATTGCATGTGAAAATTGTCTTGGGCAGACCCGATACACGTGCTTTGTTGTCGGCACTGTTTGTCAGGGTGCTCTTACGAGTAGAGTATGCTGCCAGCATCAACAACTCGGTGACAAAAACAATAAGCGACTTTATCATTTCGAAAAAGGTCTGCTCTGACAGATTTAATACTTTTAGATCAGCTTATGCGCACACTGGTACCAATGCCTAGGATGGATGGTCAGCTCGGCCACACGACGAGTGGGCCTCACACGCAGCGCAGTACTCACAGATGCATTTCGATGCCAATGTCTGCTGCTGTTCGGAATACTCTGCAAATGATACTATCTGCAGTGATTCATGTGGTCAATTTATTCTATAGGTAAGAGCATGACTGATCCCAAATAAATCGTGTTTTTTTTTAAAATTTTTTCTGGGCGCGCGTTTCATGCGTCACGAGGAAGACATATATCTCATGGATAACCTAAAGTATTTTCGTAAAAGTCTACACAAGTGTGCTTTTTCCTATTTTCAGGTCTGACGGCTCTTTCGATATTGGCAGCTGCTTATCGCAGCTTGGCTCGCTTTTCGATGGGTCGTACGATTTGCAGATCAACAAGTGAGACTTCATGCATTTTATTAGCAGTGATTGTGTAAATTATTTCCTGTTCGGTTTCAGGAATGATACGCGATGCGTTTGTCATCAAAAAAGCGGCAGTGGCAATTTTCTCCCACCGCGAGTTTTCTCCGTGATCGCCGCAAGAAGTCCAGTCTCGATGATTTCGACATGTCAGCGATACGCCAAATCGTGCATGGATTTTTTTCTCGAAAAGAAAATCTAACGATACAGAAAATTTCGCGCGAAGTGGAAAGGGATCTCAGTTAGAGATTCCCTTATGGATCGGCAATGTTTTATGCAATTCTGCGCAAGCTAGGGTTTAAATACGGCCGTCGCAAAGGAACAAGTCTCTATCTGATCGAGCGCTCAGACATTTTTAACTGGAGGGCTCGATACGTGCAAAAGATTCAAGAGTATGAGGGGGGGGGGGGAAATCGCAATTTGGTTTATTCAGATAAAACTCGGTTTACCTGCAATGATGTACCCAGCCAAGTATGGCAAGACCAGCGAGTGCGAGAAAAACCAAAAGAGGCTAGACATCCTAATTCTGGCTTGTCCTTTGGTCTGCCAGATGCCAATAGCGGCAGCAAACGCGTGATAATTGTAAATGCGATCGAGATATCGGCCCCTTTTCCCAACGCCCTTCTGGTGTTTCCTCCAGTGGCAACTGAAGACTTCGACAAAGATTCGCATAACTCTGAGAAATGGTTCAAAAAAGTCTTCCCCCAAACCCAAAGTCTAACTTCATTTATCAGACAGCGAAAAGGTTAGCCCAGCCACCCTACTCAAACCAAATGCAAGGCGAGACGAGAGAGGTGAGCTGGGCTTCCTCGACTGCGTTTGTAGAAAAATTGTGATCAAACAGAATAGCGACACTATCACTAATCTAAGGTGTAACATCTCAGCCACTTAATTCAGGCAATGAATGCCGACGGTCATATTTCTATTGCAGAAGGTTGTGCGGCTAAAACTATTAGCATGCTGGCTCAACAGGAGCTGAACTTCCTGTTCTAGTGTCACTCCAAACTACGAATAAGTATATTCATGTGGGTAGTAGCCTTTGGTCAAAAACAAAAAACATGAAACCGCACAGGGGGTCGACCCCCCTACTCCTCGATGCACCAAGGTTATCACAAAGGCATGCATTGTGGGTGAATGTTGGAGCACGATTGTGAGCCTCGCCATGCAAGCAGCATAAACGAAGATATATCACGTCTGGATAAGTATAACCCTATCAAGCATGCGCCGCCGAGGAAGCCCAGCCAACCTCATGCATCTCGCCTCGCATTTGATAGAGTAGAGTGGCTGGGCTACTTTTTTCGCTGTGTGATAAAAGATTTTTTCAGAAATAATAATTTTTGGAGCCAACCCGCGCAGACACCCTTTCTTCCAGTTTCTGAACATCACATAATGTTGAACGACGAAATCGTGAAATTACGTATACGACATTCCGATGTTGTCGTTGAATGATGCCAGGTCTACAGGTACATAGATCAGACCTGCCTAAGCTGGTGATTATACCAAATTAGTGCCGGAAGAGTGTCAATGGCCAAAACCAATCAAGAAATGTGGTTCAATCCTCTGCCTGTCCACTCGTGAACTTCGGTTTTTGGACGCAATGATGTATATGGCCGCTGGTACCAACTTGGACAAATTTATCAAGGCATTCAATCCAAATGGTCCACAGAAAGGCTGCTATCCGTATGAACTGATCCGAAGCTGCGAAGATTTGGAGAAAATTAAAGAATTTCCGCCCAGGTCGGCCTTTTATTCCACTTTGAAGAATGGTACCATTTCGGTTGAAGAATATGAAAGTAGAAAAAAAATTTGGGACGGATTGGAAGTCAAGAATATGTTAGAGTATACCAAAGTCTACAACTCGTTGGACGTGGACCCGTTTCTGCAAGCCTGTACCATCATGGCCGAAACTTATTGGAAAGATTCCAAAATTGATATTTTCAAAGAAGCCATGAGTATTCCGGGTGTTTGCCTCGCCTATTTATTCAAGACTCTTCACCAAGTGCAGCCATCCACCAGCTTCGGTTTATTTTCGGAGAATGAAAAAGAACTGTGTGAAGAATTATACAGCAACAAATCCTTGTGTGGTGGTCTTTTTTCATTGGGCAAAGAATTGCCATCGAAGATGAAACTCCGATTCGTGGCAATCCTGAGAAGTTGGTCAAAAAAGTGGTCGGATACGATTTCAACGCTCTTTATTTATCGGCCATCATGCAAGACATGCCCACTGGCCATCCTGACTATTTCAAGCTGAACGAAAAAACCGGACAGCTGGAAAGAAAGTCTTGGAGGATGGAAGAAATTCTGAAAGAAAGGCGTTGCCATGGAGAAGTGGAGTATCTGAAGTTTCGGGCTTGGATGGACAATATTTACATTCACCACGCTCACCACGGGCCTCAAAAGAAATTGGGTGTGCACCAATGGAGAGTCGATGGGTTCGCCAAGGATGCCAAACCGAAACCGAAAGTTTTTGAATTCAATGGCTGCTATTACCACCATCATGGCAACGGATGCCTGAACAAGAATGTCAGACCAACTCCAGTCAACCAGCAGCAACAGCAGCAAGATGCTGGCAAGTATCAAGAACTGTCCGATTTGGGGTTTGAAGTGGATATTTTCTGGGAATGTGAATGGAATGCCGTCGAGAAACTGGCCCGTCTGAGCAGAGAAGGGAAACCGGTGGATCCAAGCTGGAAGAAGTTCGCCGATGTGGCCGGCAATTACAATGAATATTTGAAGTTGCACCCCATTCGTCAATTCTCACATTCCTGTGATATGGTTATTTGGATTTGCCGCACAATGAGAGTGAGAATCTCTTCTTATGTTAGGACCAAAGCAAGCAAGCTCATTAGGAATAGATACGTTTCGTGTTATTGATCCTGCCATCGGGGTTTTTCTGCACCTTGACCGAATTCTATTCTGTAGATTTGCATGACGACTGATTAGGCATAGGCACGTGCATTATCCTGTTTTGCATATTGACTTTAGACTGCATTCCAGTTTTCTTATTTGCACCGATTGCCAACTAGTCTTACCATAGGCCTGTGTATTAGGATGGGTATATAAGGAGGAGCCCTGAGCATGTTCAGTCAGAGTGTATTCTCGTTCGCCACGTTCTCCTGAGTAAACGCCGTCGATAATTTCGTCAGCATCTTGTTTCCTTTTTTTTTCTCTTCGGCTCCTCTCCCGTGAGTACAATGGCACGTATTGCGGGCGCTCGCCGAGCCCAACGATTTTCGCCGTATCAGCGAACTTTGGGTAAGCTTAATTGAGTGTGGTGTGATTAGGACTGAGTGCTAGGAACATCCCAGCCTAACTACATCACATTGTGGGGGCCGCTCCGGGATCACCCAGAGGTAGACATACGTCAGCTTAGATTTACTGACCATCGAGTGACAGTGCGAAGCACCACTCATCAGAATAGTGACAGTGCGAAGCACCACTCATCAGAATAGTGACAGTGCGAAGCACCACTCATCAGAATAGTGACAGTGCGAAGCACCACTCACCAGAATAGTGACAGTGCGAAGCACCACTCATCAGAATAGTGACAGTGCGAAGCACCACTCATCAGGCGTGACAGTGCGAAGCACCACGCAACCCGAGTGACAGTACGTAGTACCACTCATCAGCCTTAGCCTTAGGTCAGCAAAAGAATTTCTCGCGCATCTGTTAGCGACATCAAAAATGGCTGAAGCAGCTATCCAAGCACTCACAGCTGCTATGGCAACAATGCACCATCCATTCTATCGCATTTGGGAAAACTCACCGCTAACTGGAGAACTGACGCAGGATATCACTAAATGGTTTGATCAGTTCGAGTACCACGCTAATTTAGTAACTGGCATGACCGATGTAATGCGTTTAAATGAGCTCATGAAAACTTTAAAGGACAGGGCGTTAGACGTATTTAGAAGTGCACCTGCAGGTCGTGTCAACACATATGAGCAAGCCAAAGGATTCCTGCAGGCTAACTTAGTTTTTCCGCATCAAATTGCCATATGGCGTCAGCAACTGCAAAGCAGGAAAAAGCAGGAGAGTGAGACAATAGCAGATTATTTACGAGATTTAAGAACGTTCGTGCAACAAGCATATGGTAATGAGCAGGAAGCAGCTAGAATGTTAGTGCTCAAAGAACGTTTCGTTAGCGGTTTGGAGGTAACTGAGAAAACTCACCCCAACTATAAGTTATGGAAAGCAGCATATCTTAACATGGGAAGGAGTCTAGATGATGTCGTGGCAGCAGCTAATGCAGCCGAATTGAACCAACGTATGTTCTCTTTGACATCTTCAGAGGTACAAAGATCGATCGTCACCAATCCGTCGTCAATCGACATCGCTAGCAGCTTACACCTGGCATACGGCAGTGGTGGACGTGTCGGTTTTGGAGGCCGAGGCCGTGGACGCGGCCGAGGCGGACAAAACGGTCAAGCTCCTTCCCCAGCTCAGTCGCAACAAAGTCGTATTCAATGTTCATACGATGGCTGTTTCGGGCACACCATCGACCAATGCCGTTCACTGACGACGGCCAAGCAGTTGTTCATTCAAAACGGCAATGCGGCATGTCATCACTGCGGCAAGCTCAATCATCAACGTGTCGTTTGCCGCATGTATCTGGCCGCCAAGAACCGGCTGAATGGACAAGAACCTGTAACAATCCAATCGCAGGTCAGTAATCAGAGAGGTAATCAGTCGAGTAGCCGGCAAAGGTTTATGAGATCAGGAAACCAAGGCAGTCGTAACAATCGATCAGACAGCAGAAGTAATAGAAATCAGGGACCAAGCGACAATAGGAACGCAAGAGGCCATAATCAGCAGTTAAATTTAAACACCACATCGGGAGGCCAACACATAGCTGTGGAAGAGGAGGAGGACCACTTTTCAACTGAAAACTTTTTCTCAGCCGACTTTCACCTCTTCGAACAGCATGAGGAGCACGCATATGTCTCAGAAGACGATTGGGAAGATGCAGAACAAGCTCATGCTTTGCAGACGGTGACCGACTCCACAACGACTGCTGCTAACAGTGCCAACGGAGGCAGTGTCACCAATGAGACAACCAGCACAGTCAACATAGCCAACGATACGAACGGAGCCACTAGGGCCAAGGACGGGAACGATTTAACAGGAACTGGTGCGGGTACAAGCAAAACCGGAACCGGGAAGGAAAACAACAACGGACAGGTGAGCCAACTTCTTTCTGTTTTTTTCAATCTTCTTATAATACTAAAGTCGCTCTTCTTTATATCAGAACGAGCTTCAGCCGTTGCCGCAGACCACCAACAACAATGCGCCTCCACCTCAACCATAGGACCAGCGAATACAGGCCAGTCGGAACGACTAAAAAAGAAAAGGGGCAAATGGAAGCGTAACATTGTGATAAAAAGGCCGTTGGTTTTGAACGCAATTCTTGTGATTTTCTATGTCATTTTGGCCCCTTTCATGCATTTGACACGCTATTTGGGACTGAGTGAAAGAAAGCGAAGGAAACGTAGCAGATGTCGTCCGAGAAGGCAGTTCGGGGATATTCAGGCCGCACAAACCGCGCACTCATTTGTCCCGGCTGCCATACCTACAGCGACCTTCATAGATGCTGATGTACAGTCAAAGGCACTGCTAGACACAGGAGCAGGTAAAAGTTTTATTAGCGAGGAGCTATTGCAAACACTCACGCAAAACCAACCAGCACTCGAAGTGCGCCCATGCAAGTCAGCACCTATGAAATCAATCAACGGCACTGCCGCTATCGCACGGCATATTGTCATCGCCGATATCCAGGTCCTGGGGCATACACTCAAACACCCTCTTTACGTCATGGATGGGTTACCTGTACCCATGATCATTGGTCGGGACATGATGGCTAAGATGGGTAAATTACAATTCGACTTTTCACAAAGAATGCCTCTGAGTGCAGCAGTCATCGACATGTGCAGTGAAATCAAAACTGGTCGACCACCAGGAGCGCGAAATGTCACACTGGTCGAATCAGTCACCATACCACCTTGTACTGAAAAATTCATGTGGGGACACTGCATAGACGATGATGTGGCAAACCAAGCAGTTTGTTTCACAGCAAACTACGAGCCATTGTCCAGTGACATGTCACTCTTAATCGCACACTCAGTCGTTGAAGTAAAGAATGGACAAGTTCCAGTACAAGTTCGGAACAGTTCGAGAAATCCTATCACCCTACCAGCAGGCACGATCGTAGGACACGTGGAGGAAGCAGTCGAAATAGTGCCCACTGATTTGCATACGCTGACTAATCGAACAGAAAAGAAGGATGACCCAGTACAGCAGGTCCAGAAAATGACATTCGATAATCGCCACCTGAGTGAAGACCAGAAACGCAGCATGAGAGGATTCCTAGTACAATGGGCCAAAAAGGGCATATTTGCGACTAGCACATTAGATTTGAAACCAGCCGATATCGAGATCGAGCATGCTATCAACACGGGTGACCACCCGCCAGTCCATATACCACCTCGCAGATTACCTTTTCGCCAAAGGGAGGAGGTACACAAGATGGTGAAAGAAATGAAGGACGGGGGTCAGATCGAAGATGCGTGCACATCCTGGGCAAGTCCCATCTGCTTGGTACGCAAGAAAACAGGCGAATATCGTTTTTGTGTCGATTATCGCGCTCTAAACGCCATCACTGTGCGAGATGAGTTCCCTCTACCACGCATCGATGATATACTGGACTCGCTTTCGGGCGCTAAATTCTTTTCCAGTCTGGATTTGATATCCGGATACTGGCAGATAAAGCTGAAGGATGGAGATAAGGAAAAAACTGCTTTCCGTGTACCCGGAGGAGGTCACTACCAGTGGAAAGTCTTACCATTCGGACTCACCAACTCACCAGCTGTCTTTATGCGCCTCATGAATGCAGTCCTATCAGGCCTGACATGGGAACGATGCCTCGTGTATTTGGACGACGTGTTAGTCTTTGCATCTACTTTCGAGGAACATCAACAACGTCTGCAAGCAGTCCTCGAACGTTTACATAAGGTCAATCTGAGGTTGAAATTGTCCAAGTGCAGTTTTCTGAAATCTGAACTTTCGTTTTTGGGACACACAATCTCAGCCTCAGGACTCAAGGTCGAGGAGAGTAAAATAAAGGCAGTAAAAGAAATGACAATCCCAAAAGATAAGAAAGCGGTGCGTCGATTCTTGGGCATGTGCTCATTCTATAGACGATTCATCAAAAATTTCTCACAACTGGCACGCCCACTTTTCGAGCTAACCAAAGAGAGCGTCAAATTCAAATGGGGTTCGGATAGCAATAGGGCTTTCAACGAGCTTAAAGAACGGCTGACAACAGCACCAATTTTGGCATATCCGAATTTCCACAAACCATTCACCATATACACGGATGCGAGCAGAGAGGGCCTCGGTGCAATCTTGTCGCAGAAAGACGACGACAACAAGGAGCACCCAGTGGCATACGCCAGTAGGTCCCTCCTGCCAGCCGAAACCAGGTATTCCGTGTCAGAAATAGAAGGCCTTGGTGTGTATTGGGCTGTCAAGTTGTTCAGGCCATACATCTATGGGCAAAAGTTCACGATCATTACTGATCACTTGCCATTGGTGTACATATTCAAGAATAAGACTCACGACGGCCGATTTGCGAAATGGATAGCGAACTTAGCAGGAATGCACTTTGAGATCCGCTATCGACCAGGGAAACTTCACGCCAACGTCGATGCTCTGTCAAGAGCTAGTATTGACAACACGGTCCTAGCAGCCATTGAGAAAGAGGTGTCCCAGTTGGACCTGAACAAATGGGAGAAGAACGCGCGCTATGCTGACTTGGCATTGCAACAACGCAGTGATAGCGCATTGAATGCTAGGATCGAATTTCTGGAAAGCGGGATCTTGCCACGAGATGAGCAGCTGGCAAAGCAATTTCTGCTAGAGAGGCCACGGTACATGATCAAGGACGGAATTCTAGTGCATCTCATGAAGTGGAGCAAGAATACAGAGCCCGTATTTCAAACAGTCATCCCAAACAATCTCAAGGGCGAAATTCTGGAACAGTGCCACAGTGATGTGTTCGCCGCACATTTTGGAATAGGCAAGACATTCGACAAGGTGGCGCAACGCTACTATTGGGACGGATACTTCCAAGATGTGGAGCGCTATGTCAAACAGTGCCCTTGGTGCGCACGTTTTAAGAACCCCACACGTACTCACGCGGCACCAATGCAACCCATGCCAACCACAGCCGCGCCATGGGAGCGGGTGGGCGTGGACCTTTTTGGGCCACTTCCTCGGAGTAAGCAAGGAAATGAGTACATCATCGTATTTACGGACTATTTTTCACGCTGGGTAGAAGCTGTGCCATTGCCAGACAAGACATCGAAATCAGCCGCCACGGCGTTCGTACGAGAAATACTGTGCCGTTATGGCAGTTGTGCAGAGCTCGTATCAGACAGGGGAAAAGAATTTCTGTCCAACATGATGCAAGAAGTTTGCAAAATGTGCGATATCAAAAAGAAGAATACCACGGCATACCACCCCATGTGCAATGGCTTAACGGAACGTTTCAACAAAGTCTTGGGTACCATGCTAGGAATTTACATCTCGCAATTCTCAAAAGAGTGGGATCAGGCACTACCGTTTTTGCTTTTTGCGTACCGTTCATCAATCCAGTCCACTCTTAAATACTCTCCTTACAAGATACTGTTTGGGAGAGAGCCGCAAATACCAGGGGAACTATCAAAACACCCAACGGAGAGACGAAAGACCAAAGATTACGCCGATGACGTGGCCGCAGGCCTCGAAGCCATGAAGTACATCATTCGCAGCAATCTGCGAGAGGCCCAGGAAAGACAAAAACAAGACTATGATCGGCATAAACAGAAGTACGAGTTTGAAATCAACAGCTTGGCATGGCTACAGACTGTCCCGAAGGGACTAGGTGCAAAGTTACAGCCAAAGTGGGATGGGCCATACATCATCTTGGCTAAGCCAACACTGGTAGACAGTGTAATTCGAATGTGGAACCAACCAACGGGCAAACGCATCATCGTCCATAACAATCGCTTGAAACCTTGCCATGCTCCTTGGCAATTGCCACCAGAATATGACGGAGACGAAGAAGATGATGTGCCAATAGTTCAAACGCTATCCAACAATAACATACCAGCGCTGATACCACCCGACCAGCTGCCACAAAATATGGAGCCCCGAGACACGACACAGCAGAAGCAGCCACGGGCACAAGAACAACCGCAGCCAAAGTCCGAGTTGTCATCTTCATCTCGGGAGTCTCTTGAGGTAGGTTTAGGTCGGCAATCCCCAGAATTTCAGACACCGCCATCGTCACCCAGCAAGCCAGTGGAACCCGGATTACCACCGACCATGGTTATATCAAGCAACCCACCTCAACAGTCCTCTCCGACAATGGCCGTACCAGCCGCACCGCCAGCTGTGACCACAGCATCAAGACCAACAATTTCCAAGCCCAGTCGATCAAGGGCGCCAACCCAAGCGCCAACGCGGAGTCGAGGTGATGGTCTACGGTCAAATCCAACCAAGACGGAGCGATACCAGCCAGAGCCATGGACTACGAAGAAGAAATGACGAGCGAGGACGCTTTCGTCTTCATCCCCGGCGTGTGTGATATGGTTATTTGGATTTGCCGCACAATGAGAGTGAGAATCTCTTCTTATGTTAGGACCAAAGCAAGCAAGCTCATTAGGAATAGATACGTTTCGTGTTATTGATCCTGCCATCGGGGTTTTTCTGCACCTTGACCGAATTCTATTCTGTAGATTTGCATGACGACTGATTAGGCATAGGCACGTGCATTATCCTGTTTTGCATATTGACTTTAGACTGCATTCCAGTTTTCTTATTTGCACCGATTGCCAACTAGTCTTACCATAGGCCTGTGTATTAGGATGGGTATATAAGGAGGAGCCCTGAGCATGTTCAGTCAGAGTGTATTCTCGTTCGCCACGTTCTCCTGAGTAAACGCCGTCGATAATTTCGTCAGCATCTTGTTTCCTTTTTTTTTCTCTTCGGCTCCTCTCCCGTGAGTACAATGGCACGTATTGCGGGCGCTCGCCGAGCCCAACGATTTTCGCCGTATCAGCGAACTTTGGGTAAGCTTAATTGAGTGTGGTGTGATTAGGACTGAGTGCTAGGAACATCCCAGCCTAACTACATCACACTCGCACACAGATGCTTGCCGATGTCCGAATCAAATCCAACATGCTTCTCTGCTGTGTACTGCTGCTGTTCAGACAGGCTCCCCAAAGGCAGCTCTGCTCTTCCACAAAAGCAAGCTGCATATTGTATGCTGAAGCTGTAGCGCTGCGAGGGAAGTGATATGGCTTATTGTTAGATGCCTAAACCTCGAGAGACACTCTCAACAATTCTTCCTCTGCCTCTTCCAACTTTGTGTTCATGCTCATCATCCATCATATCAGTAATGACACAATCGAAGATGAAGGGACACATGACACAAGATGGTGAAATAGATTCTGAAAAACCATGGATTAGAATCACAATCTAGGAGAGATACACGATTGTTAGTGTGGGAAATTTCATCCACGCGAAGCTGCCATGAATGGGCTGCAGCGGGAAATTCAAATTCTACGTTGAACAGAGCCCGTCAAAAAGTTTATAGTAGGCTTGGGGGCTGGTAAAATTTCAATGAGGTAAAATAAAGTTTCGAGGCTTCGTTACCTCTAAGGCACCCTCGCCTCTTATCCTTCGCCCCCGACGATCTACAGTACGTATAAGTCGCGCAATAATGTCGAGAATGTCCCTCTTGGAGGTGTCCCTTGCGGCAGGGGGAAATGCAAAACTTCAATTTTTTCCTGCCCTCTTGGCGCCAGCCTAGTTAAGTTGACTCAGCTTCCTGAATATATGCCTGACTAAAGCTGTAAACGTAACCAGGGGACATTTCTGGGTTAGGCTCCTGAGTCTGTGGTTGGCTGGTTGTCTGCGCACTTACCATCAGGTTGTCTCTCCTCGATGTAATTTGTGTTTTCTGTCACGATCATATCTGCTTGTCTGAAGATGAGGTTCCGTGAGCAGTACAGTAGATTTGACGCAAAGCTAGGCATAGAATTTATTATGTAATCGAGCAGCATATTGCTTCCATCCTTCTTCATTCCATGACAGTGATGATAGCCGCCAGTTAGGTCCTCACTCGATTCCTACGCAACCCGGAAGTATTTCCATGGCGTCAAAACGATGATCATTAATATTCTGTGCCATCATCAAGCCTCCAATGAAGGAGGAGGATCGTCGGCAATTTTTTTAATCTTGCATCGGCGCAGGTGAGTCCTGTTCGTTTCAGTACAAGCAGCAGGAGAGTAGACATACTCGTATTTTGCCGTGTTCAAAGAATGGAGCGATCGACTCTGTTCTCGCATGGACTTCCCAATCCACCAATCGTTTGGAAAAGAAATGCACGTTTTAAATCCGCCAAATCTATAATACGTTCGGTTTTCGCTGTCACTTTCCTTGCTGGTTTTATTGTGATATTTGTATGTTATCTACAACGCGATTGTTCATTCAGCTTAACACCAAATCTTCGATTGAGCCCTAGCATAAGCCAGTCCGCATACAGATTCTGCTATAAACCTAGTAATTCCACAATCATTTTTATCGATACCACTCCCGATAAGGACAATGAAACCCGGTGGCACTGGATGGAAAAATGTTCCTTCATCACAGCCGCTTTTCACAACAGCGATATCGGAGTCTGCGTTTTGACCCGACGACAACAACTCATTTATGCATTCAAATTGTTCGAGCCTTTGGTTTTCCCGAATTTAGAATTTGCGCCATTGAAACCTTCCTTTATTTTCGAGCACACGTCCGCCTACGACTGGTATGTGGAATACGCACTCAATCGTAGCCGAGTATCGGCCAATATCGTGTACGAATTGAGTGATGCTCTTCGTTACGCGTACCTGTACAAATATGGCGGCAGGTATATGGACACTGACTCGTGGACGCTGAGGAACCTAAGTGGCTTCATGAACGTTGTGGGGTGGGCGAACAGCGACACTGTGGCCAATGGGTTGCTCTTTTTTGAGCGGGGACATCAGTTTATGAAAACAGCTTTAGATGGTATTCAAAAATATTTCGTCCCTGGGCGATGGGGATCAATCGGGCCCCGACTGATGACTGCCATCCATAAGAGTAATGTGGTCGATAACAAAAGTTATAAAATTTTGCCTTCGAATTTGTTTTTCCCAATTCATTGGTCTCAATATTGGTTACCCTTCTCGCCAAAGCAGGTCCATTATATGCGCACTGCTACCAATAAGTCTTACACCTTGCATTTATATGGGTATAAGTTAACCCGCTAAAACTTATATTCATCAAAACCACCAAGTGAAAGTTTTGCTGGAGAAATATTGCAGACATATTGCGAACAAGCTTGAAAGTTTTGAGGCAGGCGCATTGATTAGTCTGATTTCTTTTGCTTGCTGGCGGAAGTTCCATACTTGTAATCGTCATAGTGTGCTTTATATTTACATCTGCTCTTATTTCTCAAGTACACTCTTTATTTGTTGGAAATAGTTGCGAATTTTTTTCGTTTTCTGGAATGATAGTTGCAACGCAACTGGAATGTAACTGAACATCAGATGCTCGTAATTTTCTTCGGTTTGCTGCTTTAGCGGAGTTTGATTTATCAGCACCGCGTCTCTTCCGACGAGTCATTGCTCTTTGTACGCTACCCAATAACTTATCAGCAAAACCCATCTTTAGAGGAGGAGGGTGCGTATATCTGACTCGTGGCGCCACCATGCCAAGCAGGAACTTATTAAATCGATCTGGCCATGTTCAATGACTGTGTTCGATCGAACCTCCTCCGCCTTTTTTAGCATTCGTGCTGGCGGTATTATCTCTCCTCGTTTTAGGCTATGACGATATCTTCTTAAGCGGCACACGAATAGGTCAAGTCGTCGCTGCTATCACGAGTCTTTTTGGAATCTGATCACCGTGTGGTGACATGCTAGACTAGACTATATTTGAAGGCACCAAAAATCCCATTGAATCCCATTAAATCCCACTGAGATCAAGGGAAAGCACCTCGCTTTCACCTGCGGACACACGGACGGCATAGACCCGGCTTACAACTAAAAAGCAGTCTCATAGTACAGCTTGTGGTAGATGGCTGTACATGAGCATCTTTTTTTTACAGTGAATAAGCGCACAGAAATGGCTCCGCCAAGCGGGAAATTTGAATTAGGAATAAACAGATCTTCTCCAAGTGAATGCGCATCTCACAAAATCCTCAAATGCCAGCTGCTTCAACCGAAATGCATGTTAGCTCTTGCACGGTTTTTGAAAAATGACAAATTCAAGTGATTTTGTAAAGTTATCCAGAAAAAACGATATAAACGAGTGCTGTCAATCGTCAACCGAAAAGTTCTCCAAGGAAACTTGGTCTTCATTATATAAAATCGCTCCATGCATAATTTTTTCACATTGAGCCCACTTGAATGTTCGATGACAATCATAATTCAATGCACAGGTGGAAAAGATTATTGGAGGATGTAATTCTGGCTGCCATAAAATCGTGGGATCGGATCAGATGTGGAGTCGAGGTGGTGTTCCGGATTAGGGCACTTTGTCACTAAATGATGAATCAAAAACCTAGCATCTACCAGGCTCTGTTGATCGAGAGGAAATGAAGTTTGGGATGACCGTTTTAATCGAGGAGGCTGCATATTTTGCGCTGATTGGAATAAACCGATGACCCGGCAAGCTAGGCTTAGCTATTTCTAGGTTTTCGTGAAAACACTCGCAGATACAGTATAGCCGAGATCATTCTTAATTCGAATTTCCTGCTTGGCGGAGTGCTTTTTCGCGCACATTCCCACTATAAGAGAAGATGCTCATGTACAGCAATCTACCACAAGCGACTTTAAGGCTGCTTTTTAGTTGTGAGCTAGGAGGCAGAGGCCGAAATCAGGCATCACGCGGAATGCCGGATCAGCGTCAGGTATTTCGCGGAATGTCGGCGCCGTCAGGCAATAGCCGAAACGACCTTGCGGAGACTGATAAAATACAGGAATTTAAAAATTCCAGGCATTTTGCTGATCATGGTCACCTTGAAAACCCGAAATCGAGCGTTTTAATAATTGTAAAATGACTTATTGTGCACTCTCGATTCAAAAGCATTACGTTTCGCTGATGCATTTAAATAATAAATGAAAACTTATTCCGACAACTGAAGCTTACACGACAGCGACTGTTACGCAACAAATTAGCCAGCCTGCATTTATGTACATCCGCTTTCGAAAGCACCCTTGCGCTGGCATTTTTTAAAACTCCTCGATGTTTCCCAGTGATCGATTCAAGTAGCGACAGCTTTGGCAAAGTTATTTCTTTATCGGCAACTTTTTTGACTGTAAAACGGTTCCCTTTGAAGATTTCGAACTCGTTTCTCACATAGGAGCAGAAGATAAAGCCGTCTTTTGTGCCAAGCTTATAAAAGCCCTTTCTCGACCAAACTCGACCTTTTCCTGAAACTGGAAGTCCGCATATTGCCTGGTCACTCTGGCAGCTCCTGAAACTATCAGTCTCTGCGAGGTCATTTCGCAAAATGCATGGCACTGGTTAGACATTAGTAACGCAGAATGCCTGATTTTGGCTTTTGCCTTCAACATAAATATATATAATATATCCCGTATCATATATATATCATATATATCATTTATATATGATATCCCGTATCATATATAGCTTTCCTGTATATTTTATGCATTGTGTACGTACTGTATATGTGCACTGTATTTCGACCCAGTATTTTTTTGGGTTTATAAATAACCTTGTCTCACAATATTTTTAATCAGCGTAAAAAAATTTTTGGTGTCTCATTATAAAAGTGAAATAACTAATATCAAATGAATTGCTTGCTTGCTACTGCCAACTCGAATTCTTCGGAGCACGCTTCAACTCCCCATTCTCCGAGGGGTCAATATTTTCCCGTTTCCCGATACCTTTTACCATCTAACAAAGAAATGTATCATCAAAGGTGAAGGCTATGCTTACAAGGGATTAGTAGCAAGTAAAATGCAACTAGTAATAGAGCCCGAAGGCTATTATTGCTAGTACACCTGGCTTATCAGGCACCAAGATGTTAGTTGCGCTGTTTTTTGGCTTTTGCAGCTTCCATAATTGCTTACAAGATTCCTTGGCTAAAAACTGCACAGGTTATTTTCTAGCTTTGGTATTAGACTCAGAATAGACTGACACTTTTAAATTCTGCAATACTGAAATTTTCAAATCTAGGTTTGAGAGAATGACAGTCCGTCAATTTCCTTCAATCAATGTTCGCCCTTCGCTTCCTCACAACTTCAATATTTCATAAAGTCGTTTCATCCAAGGATCAATGTAAATTTGAAAATCGCCCACTTGGGTTTTCTGAAAAATTATTCCAGATGCCAGTTAGATTGATATTTTTTTGCGAGCTGTCCGACTATATAAAACCTTTTCTCGTGAAAGATTGGTTTCATCAGCAAACCCCTTAGGTAATGAAAAAAAGCTCTGATGAAATAGTGAAGTCACCAGAACTGTCTGGCTTCAGTGCAAAGGAGCTGTCTGAAAGCGGATAATTGTCATTTCGAGCGAGCCCAACACTCAAGATGACCACAAATTCGTCCTGCAAAGCAACAGTATCAGCCTTGGAAATGGAATCAATGAATACTTTGACATTCACTTCTCTCTTCATTGTGAAACCGATTTGTATTCTATTCGATTTCTTCGGCCACGTGCTATCTTTCCTTCTGTTTTACAAACAGTCGCGAAAAGAGAAGGTATATAATTTCCAACTCTACGAAACCATGGCCAAGTCCGTGGATGTTATCGCTTCAGCCTCGAAAGGTCTCACGTTTAGTTGGATGTCTGGAACCCACGCTGAGCCAGGAGTTGGTTGGTTTAGGAAAACCCACGGCCTGATGTGGTTCACAGGTCACGTACCAGTCATGTTCAATGAAATCACATCGACCACGACCCTCTTCCTGTCCCTGGTCACAGTGATCGACAGAGCCTACGCATTAGAATGTCCCATAAAATATAAGAATCTAAACAGAAAAGTCTGGGAGTCGATAGCTGTCTCTGTATCGTTTGCTATCAGCGTTTTATCATCCTTATACATCACCTTTCTTTACAAAATAGACTTAGTTCCAGACTCTGGAGGATTATATAAAATTGTGAATAACCCTTATTTTCAAACGAGTTCACTCTGCGCGGTTTTAACACACATTAGGAATGCCATTTGGATTTTCCTAGCCATAGCTCTATCGGCATCGGGTGTGCACTTAGTTCATTCGTATCACAAGAGGAATAAGCAAGTAGGGAGTAAGGCGTGGCCATCTCAGGTTAGAAATGAGAGGGAAACAAATAGGAAAAATACGGAAAGGGCCCTATTTGTTTTAACTGTCTACCAAACGATACAAGCTGTCAATCAAGTCATTGTCATGATAACCCACTCGATTTTGCTGCTTAGACCTGGATTCAGTACAAGTTTTCAAGGAATCGTATTGGCAGCTGTGCGTACAATTGGGATTTCAATATTGAATGCGTCTGATTTTTATGTAGTTGCATTAGCTAATAAAGCATTTCGTGAGAAAGTAAAAAATGTGATGCCATTTTGGAGGAAAGTTGAACCAGGAATAGGTCAGAACGATATTTCCGGTCGTGCTCTACAATCGTGTAACCAACATTCTAGAGCAGCTGGGAGATCAGTACTCTCACCTGGCAGGAAGGAGTCTGATCATTTTGTTTGATGGTTTTGGTATCTTGTTGTTTGAATCTTTCTGCGGTTGCTGGCTATTGAACTTAATAATGTATGATTACTGTATTATTGGTGGAGTTCTCGCATAAGGTGTTCTTCACACCCGAAAGATGTATGGTTATAATTCCAAAAGGAGCGAATAGTAAAGGAATGGGTTCTGGGACTGTTTAATTATATTGTGTAACATTTAGCGGCTTGAATTAAGTGTGTCATTAGTCCATGCCTTGTGCAGTCATATAAAACAGTGCTACAGCATGCGATCTTAGTTGAACAGATGACACGAACCGTTATCTCGCAGAATTTTGCTTCTGTAACCTTGAAACAGTCAGGTTCTTGTGCTTGCACACTGAACCAACTGTGCTGTTGTGTTGAGGTTCGAATCAAGCCACGCAGCCCAAGTACCGGAATAGTTTATTGCTAGCGTCTACTAGGCCGAACCAAGGAAAGTCACGCAGGATCGAAAGAGCTGGCTACAAGCGTCAGGTCGTCAAGAAGTCGTCTAATCGAACTGATCTAGACTGGCCTGACATCTCGCCGGGCAGATAGGAGGGCCTTCATATAGGCGATTCTCGGGCCCAGGAACTGGTCATTAATCCCTCGCATGTCAGGTAAGCCGGTCAGCTCGGCCTCTCGGCCTCGCTCGGCCCTGACCAGGGAGAAGACAAATAGCCTTTGCCTCTCAGTGCACACTAGATGTTATATGCTAATAGAGTACACTAAGGCACCTATTACAACCTCGATGCTCCCTGGGCCTGGCACGTAGTCGTGACAAGCTCACTTAGAAACACTGATAGACTGAACAGCACAATAGCACCGAACAACAACTGATAGCACTGCGGGGAGCGGATGGTCTCAAAAACCCTTCAGGCAGGCCTCCTGGTCTAAGAGCCAGAGACATCAACTGGCTGGTATACCTGGTTCTACCTAGCCTGGAGTAGAGTTTTGAGCGGCGGCCAGTCGAGGAAAGCTCCACAGGCGAAGCACCTTAACTGAACTAGGACAAGCCAGTGGATGACCTGAGCCACAGGAACGAGCCCACGCAGTCTACGACATGATTCATTTTTTAACCATACTTAAAAAGCCATTTAGACTCACAATCCAGAGAGGCCACACGTGTCGGCAGTAGAGGAGGTTCTGATGGTCCTGTATCCTCATTGTCTAAAGCAATTCAGCCTAGGAATACTATACTTGCAAACCAAACCAGTCACTTGACCATCGATCTTGCTCGATCTCATGTCTGGCCTGATCTATGGAAGGCAGACCATTTCCCTGAACCAGTGCACTTTTGCAGCCAGCATACTTCTGATCACAACGCCAGAACGTGAAGAGACCATTCTTGTTGTGCCTATCCTTAACATATGCGTAGCCATTTCGGGTAAATAGAGCCGCCAACGAAGAAAACAATTCAAGATGCCAATTCGAATGAGGCTCGTCGTGTCGCACCTTTTCACTTCATTACAATGAACTGTTGTTGATACGACCACCTGTCGAAATTCCACCGAATCCTTGAAGTCCCACCCAGTTCGGCCAACACTGAGTTTTTCAGCGCAGCACTTTGCATCTGTAAAGCACTGATATACGCAAATGCTGTGCCTGGGTATTCTGTAGCTGCGAGTTTTCACAAGAAAAGCATGATTGGTCAGACAACATCAAACAATAGACTGCTCTGTTTCTTCGAACAATACCTGTAGCGATCAGATACTCGTATCTTGATCGTACGGACATCTTTTGTGCAAAACTTCGTGAACAGAGCCACATGCTGTGTCTCTGGAATGCTACTGCAACCATACGTCTCGTATGCATAGCAGAGCCCAACTCTATTGTCAACTTAGGTGCACCATCTGGGACACGCCCTTATCATTTCGTACTCTCTTCTGCTCAGTCAGGTCCGTTCATTCAACACATTCCAGCAAATTGTCGTTTGCACCAGTTTTACCTCATCCTTCGTTCGATCATGAATGCAGATTTCAATCAAACAACGACGAGACCACTGGTCGGATTGACATCGGGAGAAATTTGGTTCCAAGTGATAGTAGCCTACGGGGTGGTTAGTTTTGTGTCCACGGTTATGCACGCCCTGCTTGCTATAGCGGTGTTTAAAGTAGGGCAATTAGGGAGTCGTTTTTATGTGTTCATATTTTTTATTTCAATCGCCCGTAGTCTCTACGCATTCAGCCACGCTGTGCTGTCTGTGCACAGACTTCTGAGGACCCTCGGCCTGGTGACACTCTACACACTGTCCTTCGTATGTCACGCAATACACGCCCTAGGATTCGGGCCACAAACTATGGAACTGTCCATCCTGTTGGTCATTGTACTTGATCGTGCCGTGTCCTTCTTGTCGCCCATGCGATACAGGAAGCTCAGCGGCAATCACGCTTGCTACACGTGTCTAGCAGTCACTGCCGCTTGCTTTCTTCTCCGTTTCATGCCGTCCTACGCCGGTGTGTCCCTGGTCGATGTAATACCGTGCGTAAATTCGGACTCCATTATGGCACGTCCATATTGACTTTACACCAAGTACCTGGATTTCATTTTGAGCGTGCTCATACTCTTAGCGTACGCGTTTTTGTTGGGATCTGTTAGATATCGTTTAAAAAGAAATGCACAGTCCGATGCAAATCACGTGGCGTTGAATGTATCACTCAAGATTATGCCATTCCTCAAGTTACAATTGATCATACACTACTTGTTTGTCCTATCAGCCAGAACATGTCAAATGGTGGCTGGGTTTTTCGAGCCAAAGTCGATATCGGCTCAGAGATTGCAAGCCTGGTACAGTAACATCAACTCGTTCGATGTGTCGGCAATGCTATCATAATCTACTGGAGATACCCGAGACTGTTTAACTCCAGCATAAAAATGATGGCGGGCGAACGAATTGCGAACGCGTTGGTCAAAAATGCTTATCCACAGGGCGGTGGCACGATCACAGTCAGCTCCGTGACCAATATTCAGGCAGCAAGGGACAGACGACTGTTCCAGGTACAACTGCCCCCTTGTGACTGATGACAATCAGAGTGTTCAGCCAGTTTAATCGAAGATTTTGACTAGTATTCTCAAGCCGCCATTAGTGATGAGAACCTTATATATTGCACGCTATAAATAAATTAGTATTATCGTACTTTCCTTAATAATTTTTGAATTTGAAATCCCAATCAATCGTGCAGCTAGGTCCATGTTTTCAGATAAAATCTAGACCGCCAGTTCGAAAATTGCTTAACATGTATTTTAGTCGAAAATACGAGTAAATTTCTGATTAAACCATGTTTACCTCTTTTACTTATCATTTTTTGCTCTGGGAAGATCAGGGAAAGGTAGGGGAGATGGAGAATGCTGTAATGGTGAATGAGTTCGCGGGCCAAATATTCCGCGGTTTCTCAAGTTTAGCCCTTTGCGGGGTAAAACTTCCGCCATTTGAGAAGAAATGCCCCAAATCGACAAATTTTTTTTGTTTTAAGAAAAGGTCAAGCGCTGGCACAGTTGCCGTGGCACTTTTGGGCCATCCCAGAAGAACGTCCACACTATTTTTCAACTCGTTGACCCGCTACCCCCTGTGTATCCGCCAATCGTCCGCCAAACGTGTAATAGACCCTTCACGAAAGCGCGACTGAACCAAAGACCCCAAAAAACCCAATGATTTTAAAGGGGAGCTCTGGCTATCAAAAGGGCAAATGCCAGAAGGAAAATCAGTGAGGATCACGCTCACATATTTCTGGGAGGCGTGTTTACTTGGTTATGGTGTCTAACTTACTATACCAGCAGTAACGGTGCATGACAACATAACTTTTCAGGTTATCTGCTACAGAATATACACGCTAGGCTGATGTGGTTAGGGTACTCTGGCCTTCGCCTTCCTAGTTTGGCACGATTGTTGGATGCTTTTGGACCGGCTGAGAATGAGCCCCATCCAGGGTCTGCTCCTGACGATGAGGGCATGCTCTCAAAGGCCTCCCAGCTTGGTGGAGGTAACTGAGAACCCAGCACCCATCAGCCTAGCGTGGATATTCTGTAGCAAACAGGGAGAAGTTGCAGGCAGTAACTCAGAAGCGAACGTCCTCTCTTTGCCGACCTAACCATTAGCCTGTCCAGTTTTGTCCGAAATCTTTCAATGCCTCCTATTCCTCCTCTATTGATGGCCCCTTATCGCTTTTGGTCGCCTTGCGTAAAACAGCAAAAACGATTCCGATTGTAATGAAGGTGTCCTTGTTATATGGCATAGAAGCGCGACTTCAAACTCTCGTGTTTTACCTCACAAATTCGCGGAAAATCAAAAACCGCGAAGTCCGCGAAATTTTTATTGCTCGAATAATTTTCGCCCTAAAAGCATCGTCCGAGGCAGCATGCTCCTGTCAAGCTCATGTTAGTCGACCCTTGAAGGAGGCTGTTTTCTAAAGATCAAAAGAGAACCTGATGATATGAGTATATACAGGATAAGCAAGAAATACTGTAAAAAATTTTTGAGTGGGCGGTGATCTCGTACAGTGATACTAACGAGAGACTAGCACATGTTCATTAATGATTCTGCAATAGAGTCGCCTCCGCGTTGTATTTTCATCGCCAACGCTGGTCCCAGCACAACCGCTGAAGATTCTACGTGTTAACTCCCCAGTCCACATTTATCTTTTTCTTCGCTTCGTTCGCTTTCGGGATTGTTCAGGACATGTTCGCGGCGAAATAATTAATAGGGCAGGTGCAAGCGGAATAACGAGGTATGGGTAAACTTGCACTTATTATCTCTATAATACTGACCATTATTAAAGCAGCGAAGGCGTTTGTCATTGAATGAAGTGTGGTATAACGATAGATTCTCTGTCCTCTTTGTGCCTCAATCCAGCGCATGATTAGGGTGAATTGAGGTTTGAATGACAATCTCGACGCAAATCTAATTTAGCAACAACTCATTGCCTTGAAAATCTCACGTTGACTCTCGGTCTTCGAACTTTGAGAAAAAAGAAAGGCCCAAGTGTTCTCTGCCAGTTCACACAACTCACGTGCAACTTTCATGGCCGTCAATTTTTCCTGCAAGTCAACTGCATCCTACATGGAACTTCAGTCGATAAATACATTTACATTCGCCTCCCTATTAATCCCAAAACCGATTTGCATTATATTTGATTTTGTTACACAATTTATTTCGCTGTTCTAAGTTCAAGAAAAAAGGTCTACAATTTCCTATTATATGAAGCTCTTTCCAAGGCTGTGGATGTTATCGCTTCTGCTGCAAAAGGGTCGATGTTCAGCTAGATGTCTGGAAGTCACACCGAGCTAGGGGTTTCCTGGTTCAGGAAAACTCTCGCCCTGATGTGGTCACTTACCAGTCATGCTCAACGAAATCACATCGACCACGACCCTCTTCCTGTCCCTGGTCACAGTGATCGACAGAGCCTATGCATTAGAATGTCCCATAAAATATAAGAATCTAAGCAAAAAAGTTGTGAGGGTGTATAGGTATCAAATGTTAGTCGAGAAGGTTACACTTATAGAAATGCTAGTGTGATAATGTTCGAAGGTCGCGAGCAGATCATAGACCCCAGGAAAAGTTAGGCGTCGGGAATGCAAATTAGAGCTAGTTGAGAGTGTTGGTAGGAAGCGTATCTATTGGCAGTGTGTGGATAAGGAGTAAATGAAAGACGGTCGCCCTCTTGTTGGCTTGCACCTCTTACAAAGTCTGGGAGTCGATAGCTGTCTCAGTATCGATTGCTATCAGTGTCTTATCTTCCTTATACATCACCTTTCTTTACAAAATAGACTCAGTGTCAGACTCTAGAGGATCATATAAAATTGTGAATAACCATCATTTTCAAACGAGTTCAGCGCGGTTTTAACACACATTAGAAATTTCATATGGTTTTTCCTAGCCATAGCTCTATCGGCATCGGGTGTGCACTTAGTTCATTCGTATCACAAGAGGAATAAGCAAGTGGGAAATAAGGCGTGCCCATCTCAGGTTAGAAATGAGAGGGAAACAGATAGAAAAATACGAAAAGGGCCCTTTTAGTTTTAAGTGTGTATCAAACTGTATAAGCTGTCAATCGAGTCATTGTCATTATTCCCCACTCGATTTTGCTGCTTAGACCTGGATTCAGTACAAGCTGCCTGGGAATAATTCTTAATGCTATACGCACAATCGAGATTTCAATATTGAACGCATCTGATTTCTATGCAGTCGTATTAGCTAATAAGGTATTTCTTCAGAGAGTAAAAAACGCGCTCTCATGGGGGGAGGTCGGTTCTATGATGCTAACTCGCTTTCAAGCGTCGGGCTGTGACAGCACTGTGCTGGGCCTAACCCTGTTTGTCGTGCGTTTACTGGCATGGTAAATTGTTGTCTCTCATGCTTGCCTGGCCCGTGTTCTGCTGCCCTAGTATTAGAGCACAAGTTTCTGAACGAAATGCAACTAAATTTTTTGGGGAAAAATGGTAATTGTGATACCTTTTTGGTGTCAATAAACTTTGCAGTACGCGATGTTGCAACTATCTGAGGTTGAAATAGGTTGACCATAGCTAAAAAACTGGGGAATACGGATTTGCTGCACTTATACAAAGTCAACTCTGCTGCAAAGTAAACCCAGAAGACGTTAATTCAACGTTCATTTATGATATGTGAGGAGAACATAACGCGTTCGCGTAGCTTTTCTCGAGCCGCCAACGCAGCCAGTATAACCACACTTGTAGATCCTATTTGACCTTATAGTGTTAGAAACAAATTATTCATGTTCTCCTTTGCTCAGTTTGTGAAGCCCTGCTTGTTCACGTCACGTTCGTGATGAAATAATAATTAAGCCAGGTGCAATCGGAATAACGAGACAGGCGGTTCCCGTTCACCTCATTATCTGCATTCACTGACCTGCCAGGGGGCTCGTGAATCAATGAAGATTGTAACATGACCTCGTATTCCCCGACTTTTATGTGCCAGGAATACATGTTGAAAAAATACGACATTTCAAAGTTTAAATAAAAAAAAAAGTAGAACTGGTTCTCTGTATGGTTCCCACAAAATAATTGCCGGAGAAATTGCAGAAGTACTGAATGCAGTTAAGATACCTGGACACCATACAGATTACTATATTTTGTTGGTCTGCGATCCCAATGATGCCTCAACCATGTTCGGACGCCAAACAAACAAGGACTCAACCGACACACACTAAAGTTTCAGAAGTGAATGGAGACCATGTTGCATGGATGCAGCAGTCAATGAGACTGTGTGTTCTCTTGATGGGGTGTAGTTAGTCCGGCTGCACACACGCCTGTCGAAATGCGTTTTTGTGCCTTCGCCACTTTTAGCCAATTTTTTTCCAAAAATTTTAGCGATAACCCGCGTAGATGTCAGAGACATAATTTGAAATGTATGTGAAAAGAGCTGGTGTATTTTCAAAGCTTGAATTCACCCACAGTATCCAGTTTTTATTAAAGCTTTCTCGAGAAGTATTTGCGATTTAAGTGGGAAAAACTTGTTAAAAAAGTAAACGGGAATTTTCACTGATTTCGGTAAGATTGTATGATTCATCCCTAAATGAAGGCTCATTCCCGGTTGAAGGCGAATATTGATTCATCCCATTAGGTACATGTGCAAACGGGATCATGGTGCTAACAGTCCATTTTTGTTTACTGAGCGCAACACTCACATTCATTCTCACAATTACACGCCAGACAGGGTGTTTTCATTTCGGAAAGCTAAACAATGGACACCACATGCACCAACCTCTAACGATTTATCTAAACAACCTTTTTTTTTAATCAACGAGCAAGTCCAATACAAAAGGCGCTTAGTTATTAAGGAGCCTGCGGGCTATTAATCATCTGAATCGCTTCGACTTGATTGGTATCGAATTTAAAAATTTTTCGAAACGCTTGTCTGTATTCGTCACTCCTGGCACAATAGACATAAAAATTGCACCCGACATTCACAGTGGCCAGCAATCCGACATACATTGAACAATGAAATATGACAGAGGGAGGGGCAGAAGTGACGTTGACCAGAAAGATGATAACCATGGCAGCCATCCAGCCAAGGATGTAAATCGAGACACAAATCAATAGCGATGATAGCAATCGATTATTACGTAATATCTGGTCATTATTGGTCGATTTTATCTTAGCAAGAGACTTTGCTCTGCGATAAGCGCCGGCATAGCTAGCAACCACCAGGACGTTTATAAGAATATTAGAATAGTTCCAGAATGATAATGCTGTTTTTCTGAGAGAAGTTGGCATAGCGCACGAAGGAACCACCTCCGTGGAGTCCTTGTATATAAAACCCAAAACTGCGTTCACTCCACCAAACAACCAGGAGACCGCAATCGTCGTAATAATATACCGTTTTGTCAGGCTTTTGTAGAACATTGGCCAACTCAGCGCGATTAGTCTGTCCAACCCAATGGCCAGAATCATGAGCGATCCAGCATTGAATGAGAATATGGCAGGTATGAACATGTAATAACATTGCTCGTTGGTCATGGCCATCGAGCTCAAACCGAAAACGGAACCAATTATAGCGTATACACCAGCAACGATGATGTAGGCTCCTGATATGAAATCTGCAAATGCCAGATTCCCCACCAAAAGATTGCATCGACTTTTCTTGAGCTCGTGTGACTTAATTATAGCAAGTATAATCATCATATTTCCAAACAATGTCCCGGCTCCGCCAACGATGAACCCGATTCCTGCGGGCCAGATATAAATGTCGAAAGGGTCGAAACTTTGTAGAGTGAGGTTAACGGGAATAATCACCTGATCATCAGCCATTCAGAGTTCGACCCTTCAGAATCTTGCTTTGGAAAAAAGGAAAAAAATTTATGATATCTTAGCAAGAAAGAAAAACAAGAAGGAATTTTCTGTGTTGAAGGAGCTCTCGTGAAGTGAAACTAACGAGGGCTATCAGATGTTCATCCTTAACGCCTTCGTGCGCGTTTTTACTGCCAACGCTGGTTCTAGTGCAACCATACTGAATTCTATTCGTTACCTTCTCAGTGCAAAATTGTCATTTTCTTTCCTACGCTCTTTAAAAACCCACTCGTTAAGGCCATGTCCGCGGCGAAATAACGAGGTATGGGGTAATCTTTCACTTTCTTATTTCTATAATACTGGTCTTGATTAAAGTGGCAGAGGCGCATTTTAATATGACGCTGATTCTATGTCTTCTTGCCGCCTCGATCGGCCACATAGTCTTTTTGAGAGAGTCCTAGAAGTATGGGTACTGTAGCTGCGACAAACCATCAAACTGCTTTTCCACATTGAGCCAAATTCTTTGGCAAACTATGTGCAATTCGATTTTCGCCATTGTGTTTATTAGAGCGGAAACTCGATTATTGAAAAGATGATCGATGCTGTAACAGATCGATCCAAAAAAAATTGCCGCTTTAATGTGTTACAATAAAGTCCTTGTTGGACCCATTTATTAGACTCTGACGCTATTTCGCTATTCAAATGACAGTTTTGACGCAGGCTAAAAAAACGCGCGGCTTTGCAAATTTTGTTGACTCTTTGATGAAATAAGAGATGTCCAAGCGTTCCATACAGGTTCACACAACCTACGTGCAACTTTTATGGCCGTCAATTTTTTCTGCATGTCAACTGCATCTTACATGGATTTTCAGTCTATGAATACATTTACATTCGCCTCCCTATTTATCCCAAAACCGATTTGCATTCTATTTGATTTTGTTGGACACATAATTTGTTTCGCTGTTATCTAAAAACAGTTCAAGGAAAAAAATAACAATTTTTAATTATATGAAGCTATTTCCAAGGCTGTGGATGTTATCGCTTCTGCCGAAAAAGGGTCGATGTTCAGCTAGATGTCTGAAACTCACACCGAGCCAGGGGTTTCCTGGTTCAGAAAAACTCTCGCCCTGATGTGGTCACGTACCAGTCATGTTCAACGAAATCACATCGACCACGACTCTCTTCCTGTCCATGGTCACATTGATCATCAGAGCCTATGCATTAGAATGTCACATGGTGTCTAGTATAGGTATTAAATGAATAATCGAGAAGGTTACACTTATAGAAATGCTAGTGTGATAATGTGAGAAGGTCGCGGGCAGATCATAGACCCCAGGAAAAGTTAGGCGTCGGGAATGCAAATGACAGGTAGTAATGATTGAGAGTGTTGGTAGGAAGCGTATCTATCGGCGGTGTGTGGATAAGGTAAATGAAAGACGGTCGCCCTCTTCTTGTCTTGCACCTCTTACAAAGTCTGGGAGTCTATAGCTGTCTCAGTATCGATTGCAATCAGCGTCCTATCTTCCTTATATACATCACCTTTCTTTACAAATGAGATGAAGTTCTAGACTCCAGGGGCAAGCAAGCGCTTCTACGTATAGCCCGAGAGTTAGACACCCCCACTATGTGGACCACAAGCACAGGATTACATGATCCTCTGCTCGTTGCCACGATCAGTCGTCCTGTTAACATCCATGCAGAGAAAGCGGCTTCTGCTCAGACATTTTTTCTAAGCCATGATTGCGCTTATCAGTGGCCGAGTAGACCAGCCATCCTAAGCCCTGGCTCCACTCTGTGCATTGGCTGGTCTAAAAGTCTCGAGTCTGTGATAACAGACTTTTTTGGAAATAATTTTATAGATCCTGTTCGACATTTCTGTGCTATTAACACCTCTTATCTCTGCTATCTCTGTTATCTCTGTGACCTCTGCTTAATTTGTGAAATCCTCCTAGTTCAAATCATGCTCGCGATGAAAGGATGATTAGGCCAGATGAAATCGGAATAGCGAGCCAGCGGGCTCCCGTCCTCTTCATTATCTGCATGTACTAGTTTTAGTAGCGGAGGGGGGGGGCGTTTATTAATCAAGATCGCAACATGACCTCACGTTCTCCCCCTGTTTGGTGTTGAGCATGGAGCTCGGGCTGGATGCGAAAAATAGACCTTTTCATAGTTCCCAAAAAAATTAGAAAAAGTGCACAACAAAAAATCTCTTCATGACCGCTTATGGCAGACAGCAATATGTTCTATGCCTTGTGAGCATGGCGTCGTTCATGATTATACTATCTGTCACTGGCTCCGCACCTGATCGGCTGATGGCGCTATCCACACTGCCTGGGGGGGACGAAGCATGGCTATACTATATTATGTCCAAAAAAGTCTTTTTTGGACATAATATAGTATAGCCATGCTCAAAACTTTTAGACCAGCCAATGCACAGAGTGGATAACCAGGGCTTAGGATGGCTGGTCTACTCGGCCACTGCTAATCGCAACAACGGCTGATTAGGAAACATGCTCAAGCTGCTTTTTCTGCATGAATATAAGCACCACCACTAATCGTGAGGGTCATTGAGTGATCCAGTTCGTGGTCTGTGGGTGACTCACCCTTCATCCCTCCGGGCTCGATAAACGAGGAGAGGCCTTATGGGGCGGGAGGCTCTCCAATACGGGACTAAAAAGCCGGGACAGCGGATAAGGGGCCAAAAATACCCTCCCCCCCTTTGGACTGACAAGCATGGGGAAAAATCACTCCAACACCAGGGCTCTTTTGCATACCCTATCTTTCCTAGCGTGTCTTTCCTAGCCTATCTTTCCTAGCTTTCCCAAGACCTTCCCCTAACTGTGCAAGACCTCTTTTAGCAGAAAAATTTGTTTTACGCTTATTTCCTAGTGATACGGGACCAGGAGCTATGAGAATCAATGTTTTTCTAATCGTGATCGGTGCAATCGATAATAATAATTACCAGTGTACTGGTCATTTCGCCAAAGTGAAGAAGCCATAATAGTGGTACCTTGCGCACTCAGGGAGGCTTCCCGCCTACACTTCAATGTTACAGACACTCATGCGTATTAACGTTATTTATTTAATGGCAGAACAAGAAGCTCATTTCAAGAAAAACATCTGAAACAGCAGCACTACTAACTTTTGCGGGTTACAAAATTTGTAAAACCAGCTCGACTATATGATCGCACACATCTGATTATCTGATCATGCGGTCCCTTTTGAAGGTTTAAAGCGAGTCTTGTAATCAGAATTTGATTAATTCACGCTTTTCATGCCTTTCTCTTCACGCCTTTGTATGTTTAATGAATAGCTCTAGTGTGCAGTGCCCTTGAAGAGCGCTTAAGTGCTTGGCTACCGAAATATCAACAGTCGCGGTAGCTGCCTGTTTAGCCCAGCCACACAGACGCGCAATGTTAACCGGACAAATTTGCCCGTCCATAACTCGACAACAGATCAACAAAACTGCACAAAATTTTGGGGATGCGCTATGTTTGCCATGGTAAATAATCGTGCAAAATTTTGTTGGAAATGGCTTAGCCGTTCTCGAGATCTAAAATGCACGTTTTGCTGTTCCAGAGATGACGACGCAAGACGACGATGACGACGAAGTACTTAAGTCCTGTCCACAGCAATAACCACTAAAGCTACGGACAAAAGAGTTGGTTCTTCTAAAAGCTCTTAAAGCGAGAATTAGTCTTTTGAGGGTGGGATTTTAAGATTCGAGCGAAATAATTGCTCGTGCTTGAAAAGCTGGATTTTAACGCCACCACCAGGAGGCGGATTTTTTTTATTAGCCGTGCGGCGTGTAAGTGCTGTTTCTGTTAGCCGTAGTTACCCTTCGTTAAAATTATACGTACTGCCCTTCTTTTCTGTTCAGGTTGGTTGAATTTTTTGCTTTGGTTTGGTGGATTAGTTGGCTTGTTTTTTATTGTTTTGATATCTAAGCCCAAAGTTTTTGAAAAATCTACTTATCATCTACTGTACATTCTCTGTAGCAAAGAATATTCGTTGCTGAAATTGAGCCCGTTTGCCACTAGAAAATTACTCGAATTTTGATTTTTTTGCTGGCACAACCGGCACATTACGGCACCGGCACAGGCGGCAATGGAGTGCTCTTAGAGTGTGAAAACCCCCTGCCTATCAACAGCCACATTAGTTGCCTGTTCAGGCAAGTGTCATGAAGTAATGGTTGATACCTAGCACCTCACTACATCCAATCTCAACACAGCTTACCAAATACCCGGTTGAAGTAGGGCTGGAATCGGTTCGTTCGGCGATTCGGAAATCTGGCCATACGTGATGGGAAGACAAAATCCAAACGAATTATGTAGCGTTTATTCGAGACGTCTGAACGCAAGGATCACACGATGTGCAACTGCCTCACAGCATTAGAGCTGGTCTATAACTATATACCTAGTCCTGAGGAATACGCAAATCAGAAAACCAGACACGTCAATAGAAAACACATGATAAGAAGCCTATTTCAGGTACACCAAAACAGGTCTCGAACAGTCACCTATACTAACACCAGAAACAAAACAAGAACTTGCCCTGGCTCCAAGATGGCGGCCAAATGCACATCAACTGGCCTCATGCAAATCGGCCCTCTGCCGATAAATCTGCATACTTCCTCACACAAGCCACATTAGAACTTATGCGCAGTAGGCTACAGTGCAGAGCATAACGTGGCAACCGTCTTTGTGCGAAATTTGCGTCAGCTTAGGAGGGACTAGACGACAAATTTCTGCTATCTATTCTGAATTCCTAGCCCAAATGTGGGTGCGAAAAAGTACCATTATTTCTAAAAAAATCTGTTATCAGACAACAAAAAGGTTAGCAGCCACCCTACTCTAACCAAATGCAAGGCGAGATGCGAGTTTGGCTGGGATCCCTCTGCGTCGTTTGTAGATAAATTGTGATCAAACAGAACTGCTGCACTGTCACTATGAAAAGTGCAACAGGCCGTGTGCTAGACATTCAGTACTCTGGCTGTCACGACAGATGCAACCTTACTGCAGCAAGTCCTCACTGTTTCCTAAGTATGTTCGAGGTAACAAACGGGAATCTTATTCCAAAACCACTAACTTCCAAACTCACTCCAAAATACGAATAAGTATATTTATGTGGGTATTGGCCTAAGTGAGAAACAGAAAACAAAACCCCGCAGGGAGTCGACTCCACTACTCCAGAATGCACCGAGTACATCACGGAGGCATGCATTGTGGGTGAGTGTGAGATTACAATTGTGAGCCTCGCCCTGAACGCAACATAAACGTAGATATATCACTTCTAGGTAAGTATAACTCACTCAAGCATGTGCCGCCCAGCCAACCTCGCATCTCGCCTTGCATTTGGTTAGAGTAGGGTGGCTGGGCTAACCTTCTTGTTGTCTAGTAACAGATTCTTTTTACAAATAGCAATAGCAATAGCCGCAGGCAATCGACGCCATCATGCACCAAACATCAAATCTGCAGTTAAGCATCCCGGAGGTGTCCTATTTCAACGATACAAATCACCGAACCATTCTGACACAAAAAGTGCATAGATTAAGAAGCCTGCAGCCCACTCATGATCTGAATTGCGTCGACTTGATTGGTCTCAAATTTTAAAATTTTTCGAAACGCTTGTCTGTACTCGTCACTCCTGGCACAATAGACATAAAAATTGCACCCGACATTCACAGTGGCCAGCAATCCGACATACGTGGAACAATGAAAGATGACAGAGGGAGGGGCAGAAGTGACGTTGACCAGAAAGATGATAACCATGGCAGCCATCCAGCCTAGGATGTAAATCGAGACACAAATCAATAGCGATGATAGCAATCGATTATTACGTAATATCTGGTCATTATTGGTCGATTTTATCTTAGCAAGAGACTTTGCTCTGCGATAAGCGCCGGCATAGCTAGCAACCACCAGGACGTTTATAAGAATATTAGAATAGTTCCAGAATGATAATGCTGTTTTTCTGAGAGAAGTGGGAATATTGCACGAAGGAACCACTTCGATGGAGTCCTTGTATATAAAACCCAAAACTGCGTTTACTCCACCAAACAACCAGGAGACCGCAATCGTCGTAATAATATACCGTTTTGTCAGGCTTTTGTAGAACATTGGCCAACTCAGCGCGATTAGTCTGTCCAACCCAATGGCCAGAATCATGAGCGATCCAGCATTGAATGAGAATATGGCAGGTATGAACATGTAATAACATTGCTCGTTGGTCATGGCCATCGAGCTCAAACCGAAAACGGAACCAATTATAGCGTATACACCAGCAACGATGATGTAGGCTCCTGATATGAAATCTGCAAATGCCAGATTCCCCACCAAAAGATTGCATCGATTTTTCTTGAGCTCGTGTGACTTAATTATAGCAAGTATAATCATCATATTTCCAAACAATGTCCCGGCTCCGCCAACGATGAACCCGATTCCTGCGGGCCAGATATAAATGTCGAAAGGGTTGAAACTTTGTAGAGTGAGGTTCACTGGAATCATCACATTATTATCATCCATTCAGACAATAAAAGCTCACAGATTTAATTTGATGACAAGAAAAATGTTTTCGAATGTAAGGTTCATGAGGGCCTTTTATAGAAAATCAAATAATCCTGCGCTCCTTCTGGGAAAGAACACTACATTTTCTAATGAGATTGCGCATGAGGTGACTGACAGGATGCGCAAATTGCATTCGCGACTGGGCTCATTTCATGCTGATCAGGAAATCCTTCGTGATATATTGTAATAGATAACGATCCTAGCTGTTATCCGGTCGAAGCCTAAATTACATTCAATCAGCTACCAATGGTGAAGGCATGTCTCCATCCATTGCGTTAGAAAAGAAAAGTTTTTTCCAAATACTGTATGTCTCTTTCGAACACCCCTAATGTGAGATCAGCTAGCGTCAGATTGAAAAAGAGATGCCAGATTAATTTTGTTGAGCTCAGGTGACTTGAATAGAACTAGAATAATCATCATATCTCCTCGGCGACAAAGACTCCCTGGCTGATGTAAGATTGAGATATTCATACAGAGCGGCAGAAAGAGCGACAGCGGACAGGGACTGTGAGGCTGCTGAATTTTGAAAAACAAAAGTACATCTGGAACTTATCTCATAGCTTCAGCTTTCCATTCAACGAGTTCGTGATCATTTTCCATTCGCTGTAGATTGCAAGATAATCGAAGAGATAAGCTTTTTCGAAGTCAGGCATTTGTTACTCGTTTGAGCGTGAATTACCAATGGGAACGATGTCTTGCCATACCTAGTTGAAAGAGGAAAAATTGATTCGACAAATTTTTTTTTTGCGTTGTTTTGTGCAGATATTGGCAAATTCAAAACGTTGAATAACTCCAATGAAATGTGAAAGGGTCTCTTTTCACCATTTTTCTATTGATAGTCAGCTTTAAATTCGATGACAACCCGTTATGGTGTCAGGTACAATGTCAGCTTATTGTATCTGGCCTACCTATGAATAGTTATGCATAACTGCCTGTAGCTACCTTCCACTTGCAAGCGCATCCCGCAAATATGCAATATCTTGCTCAACGCTCTGATAAATTCTTGTTTATGACGTGACGACCCCAAGCTGGCAGCAGACTGCATGATGTACTCACTCAGCAGACCTCATAAAAAATCTACGCGGGACCTTGCCTTGATCCGAGATGATTACCTGAGCGAAGTTAAAAATTGTTCTAGAACATCTATAGCATCCTGCAGCGCCAACGAATTAAGGTGAAATAAAATTGGTTACATAGGCGGCATAATTATGTAATAACTATTTTTTGTTTAGGCTTTAATTAAACAAGGCAGGAAACGTCCTCTAGGAAAACTTTTCAGCTGCGATATTTTATCATTGGCCCGGATGTTAAATGAATTTTTAGCCTATATACCCTGGCGCTGGGAAATCAGACAGACTGTATCACTTGTTATGCGCACAATGTACATACAGTAGTAAATTCATGGGCTTTTATGCTCAATAGGATCGTGAGCAAATTTTCAGCATTCCCCAACACATTGGTGTTTTATATTATTTACAGTAATGTGTACCAAAAAATACACCCCTGCCTCAACCACTGCTGCTTCTATCATTCGCAATGCATATTAGCAAACCTCCTATTGTGGTGCTATGGCTTTAACCAGCACTATGCTTATAAAGCATGCGAAAGTTTTCAGTGGTACAAACCTGGACAAGGTCCTGTCATGGGTTAATCTTGTTACTACATCATGAGCATGTGCTATTTCGAAGTTTTCGGATATGTAAGCCAGAACTTTGATTAATATCTAGCGTCTTTCAACGCACCGAGACGCGTGAGAGTAAGGTTTTATATCGGCTATCGTTTGCTAGGTTCTGATACCAAAAGGGCGCAGCAAAAAGGGCGCATCAGTGATTAAGGCGCGTAGACAAAAGGGCGAAAATACAAAAGAGGGTAAGAGGATAGGATAGCAAGGCGCATTTGGATAAAACACGGCTTCACAAGAGCGCCATTCATGGACTGGTGATCATATTTCATTCCGAGTAGTCAGTGACGCGCTTCTTAAAATTCAGACATGAGAAAAAAAATTGAGTTGAAAATAGTGAATACAGCAAATTTCTGTGTTGTTCAACTCAGCGAAAATTGATGCAGTATTTGCAGCGTTTCAAGAAAAGCCATTTATCTGGGTCTTCCATTCTTTTTGTACTGTCGAGTCCGTCGAAACGTATTTCGAGTTGGGGATGGCTATTGATATTAGACAGGAATAACCAGCCGATTGTGCCATGGCCATGGCGCCCTACGAACGCCATTTATTTTCTCAGGGATACGGATGAAACCTGTTGGATTTGACACCCCCTTTTAAACAATAGTTCATGCATGGGGTACAGTTCGTTGTTAAGTTAAATTTAAGTTTGAGATCATTCGGTAGTGAGCGATGAGAGAAGAAGACAAAAGCAATCAATAACTTTCATTCACGAGGCCTATCTAGCGGGTTGCGAACAATTTTGTTAGTATGCTCTGTGAATCTAGGCTTATCCGTAACGTAACTTTTGCGCTAGCTTGAGGAGCCCCACCACTGAACTAATAATCTAAGTGCTAAGAAGACCGCTGATAGTAATGCTGGTTGCGTGCTGCTAGTATATGGTTTTGTATGAGGTTACCATACTCATTATCTCGTTATCTCACCCCTCACAGAAGCCATGCAAGGTTGGAAATTTTTCTGCAATCTGACAGCCACGAATTCTACGAGAGACGATATTATACTTGAGAAGTATAAGCATCTGCCATTAGCTTCATCTGCAGCCTTCAGAATTGCATAAGAATTTGCAAAATGATTCGTCGACATGCTCCCTGACATGATAGCCACAGAGTAGGCGACACAATTCTCAGCACATGGACTTCGTGACCACTACACGCAACAGCATCAGCAAATTCTCTGTTCTCTAAAACCAACGAAGGAATCTAAACCCACTAACGGTTACGGTGAAATTTCGAATCTTCCTGATGCGCCGGCTTGGACAGTTTTTAAAGGTCTTTGGGAAAACTTTAGTGCGTTTGATTTCTTGGTGCACCTATGCACAAAGTATGGGCAAGAAGGGAGAGTAAACCCACCCTTGTTGGGCTGGCCAGGACATTGAACCCTTCCTCTCGAAACCCCAACCCCAGGTCCAGCAAGAAGGAAGCAAAAGCGATCAAATTGTGTGGGCAGGACCAAGACCTGGCCTCCAAGCACAGCCTAATGTCCAGCCAGCCTCAGTACTGTATGTAACAGTCATAAAACTCACTCATTCGACTCGACCCAAACCTGAACTGGCCTGACCTGTCTCACACGTAATCAGATCAGGCTTAGGCGATCTGATTGGATCTCTACCCCCTCCCTCTTTCCCCCTCCCTTTCCCCCCTCACCCTCCCACCTCCTCTCTTTCCCCCTTCCCCTCTTCCCCTCTTCCCCCCCGGAACCCCCCTCTAACCCAGCCGACCTTGCCATACTTGCTCTGTACCATCCATAATTTTAGGATCAATCCGACTTTGCTCCTAGGATACAGATATTTGGATTTAATTGAACAAAATCCAAACTCATATGATCTCGGGACCCATTGTGTCAAAGTCTTCTATCTCGCTTAACAAAGATAACAGGCCTAAAACGTACATCAGCCACCATATAAGTAATGATCTGGCTCGTCGTAGGATCGGGCTAGAAGTACTCGAGGCCAGGCTCCAGACTCTTTCTAACGTCAGTTTGAGTATCGCGAGAGTCATAAAATTATGGCTGCCAACGTTTCTTGTAAATACTTAGTATCCCCATCCGACCTCCAAGCAATCAATACTCTCACATTCACATCCCTCTTCATCGTGAAACCCATTTGTATTCTCTTTGATTTCGTTGCTCACGCCGTTTCATTCGCCCTTTTTTACAAACAGTCTCGCAAAGAAAAAATATATAGTTTTCAACTATACGAAACCATCGCCAAGGCAGTGGATGTGATGGCATCAGCCATGAAAGGATTGCTATTCAGTTGGATGTCTGGAACTCATGCTGAACCAGGTGTTGGCTGGTTTAGAAAACACCACGCCCTGATGTGGTTTGCTGGTCATATACCAGTTATGTTCAACGAAATCACAGCCACCACCACTCTATTCTTGTCATTGGTCACTGTATTCGATAGAGCATACGCCCTCAAATTTCCAGTCAAATATAAGCAATTGAATAGAAAATCTTTCGAGATTCTTGCGTTATCCGTTTCCATCTGCATCAGTATTTTCTCATCGCTCTATATCACTTTTTTGTATACTATAGACCAAGTACCAGGCGGAGAGGGTTTGTATAAAGTGGGCAACGATGCTACCTTTCAGACAAGTCTAACGTGTAAAATCCTCACACACATTCGCACTGCCATATGGATTTTGTTAGCAGTGAGTCTTTTTATTGCTGGGCTATATTTAGTCTTTTTATATCATCGAAGGAATAAGCAAGTAGGAGCATTGACGGGGGCATCGAGTACGGCAAAGGCGGATAAAGAAATAGCTAGGAAGAAGGCAGAAAAGACGTTATTTGCTTTGACTGTTTATCAGACCTTTCAGGCAGTAAATCAGGTAGTCATCATGATCACCCATTCTATGTTACTTTTGAGACCTAATTTCTCTGTGACCTGCGAAGGTATTATTTTGACAGCTGTACGCAATATTGAAATATCAATAATGAATGCGTCTGATTTTTATGTGATGATGTTGGTGAGTAAGACGTTTCGTGGCAAAGTGAGGAGTGTGTTGCCCTTTTTCAGCTCAAGAGGGGCGGCAGAGCAAATTTTGACCGCGAGATCACGTTCGAGATCAATCAGTCAGCTGCCAGGTGGGAGTCAGCAAGGAAGGCGGGAGTGAGATAATTGAAGAGGGGATACGCGGATTGAGTATGAATTTAAAGCATTTTTAAAAACTTTACATAAGGAAAAAATGTAGTGCGCCCTTTTTCTTATGATTTTTGTTATTACGTGTTTGTGTGTACAGCAGTGATGTGGCAAAGCTAGAACATCAAGAAGTTATCTGTAAAAATCGTTTGAATAATTGCGCAATGTCAGCAATAGAATTGTCTCTGGCAGTGAATAATCAGTACAATACATAGTAGCGAAAAACCAGGCAAAAATCGCCTCGTGTCAAACATCGTGGGTTCGCACAAATGAAGATTGCGTCCAGCAGTGGCTTAGCGTCCTCCCCTCGCTAACCGCACGCCTAGTAGCGACTAGGCGCGATGAACTTACAATCACCTCGCGCCTAAATAGATAACTATGGCCATGGCTGCCATGGCTTCCAGTCTTTGTGGGTCATCGCCCTCCTCTGCCTCCTAGCAGCGGTCGCCCGACTGTCTTTGTCGTAGCAAGGCTAACGTGGGTCTGGCACACGCTCGACTGACATTAGCAGCCTACAACAAGTAACAATGAGTAGTCAGCCGAAGACTTTTTCTGAGTTTCGAGGGCGAAAATTTGGTAACGCTTTCTTCGGGCTCTAATCCGCAGCATATTGGAAGAAGAGGGGCACAAAAGTATAGATGTACATACTTTACGAGTGACGGGTGGGTTTACGATTAGTGCTCGTGCTGCGAGCTTCTTCTTTCTGGGGGGTAGAAGGCAAGCAGATGACTGGCAGCAGTCACACAGCGTCTGCTTGGCGTTCGCAAACACTACCTGTCATCTTTTTCAGTCGAAAGCGAAATTTCTTATCATGAATATGCGGGTATATAAAATGCAGTATACAGAAAGTTTTATGTGCAAAAAATTTTTTTTCTCAATTTTGAAACTCATATCGCATGGCGTCTGATAGATATTAGACCAGTTATCGAGGCAGCAGCTATACTGTGTTTGTATATCTGCAATAGTTAGTGTTGATTCATCGAATTCTGTATGCGCCCCTGGTGAAAAGGAGAGAAGCAAGCAGAATACCGGGTTTAAACTTCGACGATTATTACTCCGAAATCGTCACCTTTATTGTCCCACCTCTGATGTCTACTGGCTCCTTGTGCCTGGAGTTTTGTCTGTCCATATAGCTTACGGTATAGATTAGAGCGGCAGTACTCTCTTCAGGTTCCTGGCAGGAAAAACCGTAGCCTGATTGAGATTGAGCTGATGTTTTTCCATGCGATCGAACGATGCTTTTTGTTACCTTCCCACATAAGTTTCAACAAAATGAAGAAAGCCTGATTTTGAGCAGAAATAATGCTGTCGTGGCATTTCTCGCCTCTTCGCTACAAAATCCCTTCAGAGAAAGATATGTTGAAAGGGCGTAAGACTGATCCGAAATGTGTCTGATGCGGATAGTTCTTGACCTAATACAGCATGGATTGACGTCAAGAAACTTTTGAAGATTAATTCGGATTAGGTAATAATTCAAGCAAATATTTCTCCGAAACTTTTTCCTATTCAGGGAATGAATGCTTTCTACTTCCCTCAGCACCAGCCAGCAGTACAAAACGTTTTACAACTGGAGTCGGTCAATTTTGGAAGTTATCAGGTCGCGAAAACAAGTGCAGTACGTCTTCCATGGAGTACGAAGCAGTCACATTGAAGGAACAATAAGCCAACTTCCTTCTTCCACTTGGATTACCGCATTTTAATCAGTTATATGGGGATTGGATGGAATGGAAAAAAGGTAAGCAAGGATATTATAAGCTTTTCGAACGCTATCAGCTCTTTTCGCGAACTCTTCTCCCAGAAATTCAGCAGCGTCCCAACCTCAGTGCGGCACATGAGACTTGACTCCTTGATTTTATCGATAGCTGTTTCAGCCTGCACTTGTTTCAAAATTATTTCAGTCTTTAAAACCAGAAGACAGCTGTTATGGCTGCCAACATAACCTGCAAAGCGACGGCCACAGCAGCCGAACTCGAGAGATTTAATAATTTATTTTTTACTTCATTTTTCATAGTCAGACCAGTTTTTATAGCATTCGATTTTATTAACCACATTTTCAATTTTGCATTTTTTTATAAGCAATCACGAAAAAAAAATTTATAGATTTTAATTATATGAAACCATAGCAAAAACTGTTGATGTGATTGGTGCAGCGATGCTTGGAATATTTTTCTGTTGGATGTCTGGCACGCATGCACCACCAGGAATTTTGTGGTTCAGGAAATCCTACCACTCGGTTTGGTTTGCTGCACATTTTCCTATTACGATAAGTGACACCTCAACAACAGTTGCTTTATGCCTAACCTTGGTTACAGTGATTGACAGGGCATATGCACTGAAATGCCCCATCGAATGTAAACAAATGAATCGAAAACTTTGCGAATGTGCAGCAGTGTCCATTTCAGTTTGTCTAAGCTTCCTGTGTTGTCTGTACACAACATTCATGTACACTGTAGAAGGAGTTCCACGAGAAATTAAAATTTACAAAATCAGGAATAATGTCAATTTTCAAACGAGTACTCTTGGTGCTGTTTTGACGCAAATTCGTATTCTCGTGTGGATTTTCTTGGCTGTTTGTCTGTTCGTGGCAGGTTTCTATTTGGTGTACCTTTATCACAGAAGGAACAAACAAGTGGCTGTCCTAACTGGAACGCCGAATGGAGGAACGGAAAAGGAAGCTGCGAGAAAAGAGGGTAAGAAAACGTTGTTCGCCCTGGTGGTTTATCAGACAGTGCAGTCGTTAAACGAAGTCATTAATGGTCACGCATACAATGTTTCTTTTGATACCTAATTTTTCAGTAAGCTGCCAGAACATTGCTTTTACAGCCATACGCACAATGGAGATTATGATTGCGAATTCGTCAGATTTTTATGTCATGCTAGCAGCTAGTAGGACATTTCGTGAAAAAATTAGAGGTATTTTACCAAACGGGTTTTCGCTCCAGTTCTCAGTGCGGTAATCGTTCTTCAGGATCTGCTTACAGTATTTCAAAAGGACCCAGTTTAAGCCTAATGCTTGATTGGATTGACTTTTTCTTTATTGCGTGATTTGTTTCTTTTGAAACCTAACATACTGCACAAGTGTTGTACGCCTCATCAGTTTTCTTAGTTTCGCTCTGAGTTGTAGCCTCGGTTTGGTGTTGTGCTGTTAATCTAAGTAACATACTGCGGCTAACATGTCAAAGTTCGCATACTCTCACACACCTGTACTTGTTGCAGTAACCCATGCATTGATTACGCAGTATTTCATAAGACTGTATATATTTCTAAATAGTGCTGCTCGTTTTACTCATACCGTCTATGCAACAAAATGGTTTCCTAGAAAGAGGTAACGCAGGTTGACAGAAACGTGATTTAGAAACAGAGAAATCACATACGCATACTTCATCGCTATTAAACTAAAAGCAGATCCCGATTGATGTGTCCAAAATATCCGCCTGCAATTTTAACATTTTCCATCCAAATCAAGGCGAAAATCCTTCACCTTATAAAATCAGATTATGCCAGATTCGATACGACAGTACAAATAAAGCCATAGCATCCTTAATATTGGAGGATTTCATCCCATTTTGAGAGTCTCCCCATGATTGCATTCTTTACACCAAACTAGCGGAAATTAAATATGGTTTAATAGCCTCCTTTTCACTTTACAACCTTGGTATTCGGCAAAAACTTTGCATATGGAAACTTTACAGCAACAGCCACGAACTGCGCAAGCGGCGTCAGGCTAACCTTGTCATTCTCTTCTCATCTGTCGCTCTGTGCGGTCTTATCGTGTCTCATCTGTTCCTCTCACCACCTCGAGTTCACTCTCGATTCAACGTCAAAGCGATCAAAGAATGAATCCCTCGACGCTCCTGCGCTCCATTTACTTGGTCACCGCTCTGTCGTCGATCAGTGCTGGAGCACGGAACTTTTCGCTCGTCCACAAGGCCGACATCGTCCTAATCGTCGATGAGTCAAGCAGCGTCGACAGTGAGCAGTTCGAAAAGATGATGGGCGCCATCAACCAGCTGCCCGACAAGATCAAGATGGGCAAAGACTACGCCCGATTCGGCGTCGTCATGTTCTCCAGCGAAGCAAGAATCGTTCTCGAGCTAACTCACAAGGGAATTGACCTGAAGAATCTGAATCTCACACAAGAGATAGGCTCGACAGGAACGATGTATGGCCTGAAAGGTGCGAAAGACAAGGTTTTCGCCAAAGCTCGCCCAAACGTCCCCAAGATCGTCATCCTGATCACCGATGGCGAAACTGACATCGCCCAAAAAAGCGATACTGAGAAGGTTGCTGAAGAAATGCGAACCGAAGACATGCTCATCTTCGCCGCCTTCGTTGGTCAGCTAAAAAATTCAACGCGTGAGCATCTCGAAAAGATAACGGGCGACCCGCACAACGTGTTCCAATTGGACCAATTCGACGGACTGCTAAAGGTTCTGGGCGAAACAGTGCCAGAAATCATCAGGTGCAAATTCCGCCCTGTGTGCCGCTTCGACGACAACAAGAAGTGCGGGCCTGCCTGGTGGCGTGAAGTTGCAACTGATGACGTCGCCAACTGCACGAACTCCAAGCCCCGCGACAACAAACTGAACAAGACCTGCGCGCAACGAGACTGCGACAGGACGTGCGAGAAATGGCCATGGGAAAAAAAGCGGTGCGAATCGAGTGGTCAGGTTTTGGTCATCAAGCGCACCAAACTGCCAAATCATCACGAAGAGATCTTTCGTCACTGTCCGAAGGAGAAAACAGTGGTGTGCCGATCGTGGACTGTCATCTCCACCACCTCTCTGACCGAAAGTGAGAAGTCGACAGCTCCTGTGACGCACACAATGGGAACGACGCCAGACGGCGTATCTTCAACGCGAACGGCTGCGCCAGGGACTCCGACGACGCCAATGGCGCCGACGCCAACATCGACGCCAATGACGCCGATGACGTCGGGGCCAACATCGAGGCCAGTGACGCTGACGACGCCGACGCCAACGGCGCCGATGACAACAACAACGACGCCAGTCACTACGACGCCGCCAACAAAAAAATCGACAACCAATACCACCTCAATGACGACCTTTTTCAAGCTCGTTGGTAATGGTCGAGTGGGAGACCTCAGCGGCAGTGTTGGAAGTTCACAGCCCTGGCTCATCCCTGTCATCGTGGCAATTGTCGTCCTGGTCCTGATCTCCATCGTCCTGGCGGTCATCGTGGTGATGGTCCGTAAGAAGAGGAAGGCAGCTGCCGACCTGGCCAAAAAGAAGCTGAAAGCTCAAGCCAAGAAAGGGAAGCGGTCGAAAACGACTGCCGATGGGGACAAGTCGACTCTCGTGATGTTGCCCTACGAACACTCGCTTCATGAGGTCACTGAAGACAGCATGGAAGTCAGCTTGGACTGGGGAGGTCCTGGAGTGAAAAAATGATGCGTGTGTTCTATGATCAGCCTACTTGGCCCTGATTTCTGGCTCGCAATGAAACCGTCAAAAATGATCGTGATGAAAGCAGTGAGCAGATCATTGTACTGATAATCAGGCTGATGAGCGGGCAGTCAACCATCGCATACAACCGCATGCACTCATCATAAGAGTCCAACATCAGATGGTGTGTGATTGATAGCCTTGTCAAGTTACATTGTGGAAAGCAAGGTACATTGCACAAAATTGATCATCGACTCTATCAATATGTGAAAATTCCTGTAGGTACTGCAGTCTACCTGAAGGAGCTCCTTCAGACTAGCTCTATAAATCGGGTAACCTACTGTAGTGACAGCACAAACTATACTGTTTGTTATTCTGAACTATCGTGCTATGAACATTCTTACATTCTTGCCCTGTCTCTGTGAGATTATCTAGGCAGCTTCTTTAATCGAAAAATTGCTCTTTTCCATTTTGACTTCAAACTTAGATTGCAAGCTAAATCTTGCCATAACCGATGAAATCTGAGTTAAGAGTTTCTTACTGATACAACACCCCTTGAAGCCATGGCCGCCTACAGCCCCTGGTGGGCAGCAACAAGTCAGATCTGATCCCACGATTTTATGGCTGCCAGAATTACATCCTCCAATAATCTTTTCCACCTGTGCATTGAATCATGATTGTCATCGAGCATTGAAGTGGGCTCAATGTGAAGAAATTATGCATGGAGCAATTTTATGTAATGAAGACCAAGTTTCCTTGGGAAGCTTTTCGGTTGAAAATTGACAGCACTCGTTTATATCGTTTTTTCTGGATAACGTTACATAATCACTTGAATTTGTCATTTTTCAAAAACCTTGCAAGAGCTAACATGCATTTCGGTTGAAGCATCTGGCATTTGAGGATTTTGTTAAATACGCATTCACTTGGAGAAGATTTGTTCATTCCTAATTCGAATTTCCCGCTTGGCGGAGCCATTTCTGCGCGCTTATTCACTGTAAAAAAAAGCTCATGCACAGCCATCTACCACAAGCTGTACTATGAGACTGCTTTTTAGTTGTGAGCCGGGTCTATTCCGTCCGTATGTCTGCAGGTGTAAGCGAGGTGCTTTCCCGTGATCTCAATGGGATTTGATAGGATTCAATGGGATTTTTGGTGCCTTCAAATATAGTCTAGTCTAGCATGTCACCACACAGTGATGAGATTTCAAAAAGACTCGCGAGAGGAGCGATGACTCGACTCATCCATGTGCCGCATGGGAAAATATCGTAATAGCCTGAAACGAGGAGAGAGTACAGCAAGCACAAATGCTAAAAAAGGTGGAGGAGATTCGATCGAACACACTCATTGAACATGGCCAGATCGATTTAATAAGTTCCTGCTTGGCGCATGGTGGCGCCACGAGTCAGATATACGCACCCTCCTCCGCTAAAGATGGGTTTTGCTGATAAGTTATTGGGTAGAGTACAAAGAGAAATGACTCGTCGGTAGAGACGCGGTGCTGATAAATCAAACTCCGCTAAAGCAGCAAACCGAAGAAAATTACGAGCATCTGATGTTTAGTTACATTCCAGTTGCGTTGCAACTATCATGCCAAAAAACGAGAAAATTTTGCAACTATTTCCAACAAATGAAGGGTGCACTAAAGAAATATGAGCAGATGTAAATATAAAGCACACTATGACGATTACAATTATGGAACTTCCGCCAGCAAGCAAAAGAAATCAGACTAATCAATGCGCCTGCCTCAAAACTTTCAAGCTTGTTCGCAATATGTCTGCAATATTTCTCCAGCAAAACTTCCATTTGGCGGTTTTGATGAATATAAGTTGTAGCGGGTTAACTTATACCCATATAAATGCAAGGTGTAAGACTTATTGGTAGCAGTGCGCATGTAATGGACCTGCTTTGGCGAGAAGGGTAACCAATATTGAGACCAATGAATTGGGAAAAACAAATTCGAAGGCAAAATTTTATAACTTTTGTTGTCGACTACATTACTTTTATGGATGGCAGTCATCAGTCGGGGCCCGATTGATCCCCATCGCCCAGGGGCGAAATATTTTCGAATACCATCTAAAGCTGTTTTCATAAACTGATGTCCCCGCTCAAAAAAGAGCAACCCATTGGCCACAGTGTCGCTGTTCGCCCACCCCACAACGTTCATGAAGCCACTTAGGTTCCTCAGCGTCCACGAGTCAGTGTCCATATACCTGCCGCCATATTTGTACAGGTACGCGTAACGAAGAGCATCACTCAATTCGTACACGATATTGGCCGATACTCGGCTACGATTGAGTGCGTATTCCACATACCAGTCGTAGGCGGACGTGTGCTCGAAAATAAAGGAAGGATTCAATGGCGCAAATTCTAAATTCGGGAAAACCAAAGGCTCGAACAATTTGAATGCATAAATGAGTTGTTGTCGTCGGGTCAAAACGCAGACTCCGATATCGCTGTTGTGAAAAGCGGCTGTGATGAAGGAACATTTTTCCATCCAGTGCCACCGGGTTTCATTGTCCTTATCGGGAGTGGTATCGATAAAAATAATTGTGGAATTACTAGGTTTATAGCAGAATCTGTATGCGGACTGGCTTATGCCAGGGCTTAATCGAAGATTTGGTGTTAAGCTGAATGAACAATCGCGTTGTAGATAACATACAAATATCACAATAAAACCAGCAAGGAAAGTGACAGCGAAAACCGAACGTATTATAGATTTGGCGGATTTAAAACGTGCATTTCTTTTCCAAACGATTGGTGGATTGGGAAGTCCATGCGAGAACAGAGTCGATCGCTCCATTCTTTGAACACGGCAAAATACGAGTATGTCTACTCCCCTGCTGCTTGTACTGAAACGAACAGGACTCACCTGCGCCGATGCAAGATTAAAAAAATTGCCGACGATCCTCCTCCTTTATTGGAGGCTTGATGATGGCACAGAATATTAATGATCATTGTTTTGACGCCATGGAAATACTTCCGGGTTGCGTAGGAATCGATTGAGGACCTAACTAGCGGCTATCATCACTGTCATGGAATGAAGAAGGATGGAAGCAATATACTGTTTGATCACATAATAAATTCTATGCCTAGCTTTTCGTCAAATCTACTGTACTGCTCACGGAACCTCCTCACCTCATCTCATATCTCTCAAGCAGACATGATCGTGACAGAAAACACAAATTACATCGAGGAGAGACAACCTGATGGTAAGTGCGCAGACAACCAGCCAACCACAGACTCAGGAGCCTAACCCAGAGAAGTTCCCCCTGGTCACGTTTTCAGCTTTAGTCAGGCATATATTCAGGAAGCTGAGTCAACTTAACTAGGCTGGCGCCAAAAGGGCAGGAAAAAATTGAAGTTTTGCATTTCCCCCTGCCGCAAGGGACACCTCCAAGAGGGACATTCTCGACATCATTTCGCGACTTATACGTACTGTAGATCGTCGGGGGCGAAGGATAAGAGGCGAGGGTGCCTTAGAGGTAACGAAGGCTCGAAACTTCATTTAACCTCATTGAAATTTTACCTGCCCCTAAGCCTACTATAGACTTTTTGACGGGCTCTGTTCAACGCAGAATTTGAATTTCCCGCTGCAGCCTATTCATGGCAGCTTCGCGTGGATGAAATTTCCCATACTAACAATCGTGTATCTCTCCTAGATTGTGATTCTAATCCATGGTTTTTCAGAATCTATTTCACCATCTTGTGTCATGTGTCCCTTCATCCTCGATTGTGTCATTACTGATATGATGAATGATGTGAATGAACATAAAGTTGGAAGAAGCAGAGGAAGAATTGTTGAGAGTGTCTTTCGAGGTTTAGGCATCTAACAACAAGCCATATCACTTCCCTCGCAGCGCTACAGCTTCAGCATACAATATGCAGCTTGCTTTTGTGGAAGAGCAGAGCTGCCTTTGGGGAGCCTGTCTGAACAGCAGCAGTACACAGCAGAGAAGCATGTTGGATTTGATTCGGACATCGGCAAGCATCTGTGTGCGAGTACGCCACAAGAAAAGGAGATGTGACCTACACTGTGCAGTGCAGGTCATCTCTCCTTTTTTTTGTGGCCGAGTAGATCAGCCATCATAACCCCTGGTTCCACTGTGTGCCTTGGCTGGTCTAAAAGTTTTGAGTCTGTCATACATAACAGACTTTTTTGGAAATAATCTTGTGTTGTCTGTAGGCGTGGACAGGCTTTCATGTGTTACTTTTCCACTTTCCTACAGGCGCTTAAACATGTTCAGATACTTGGCAGTGCTCAATGTAATATGCTGGGGTCGGGTATTATCTAAACTTCTTTGGCACTTTTGAAATATGATGTCAATGTGACGTACCCAGTTTGTGGCTATCCACTAACTTTCGACAAATCTTTCTTATTGTATTCCTATCGAGAGTAATCTGCTGACTGGTCTCACAGTGGGTATCTATGCAGTTGCACCACTGATCCATTGGTATCGTTATGAGACGACTGTATTTTCGGGCAACGCACAAAAAGTGAGTGGAGAAGGCAAGAGGATTCTGATATGTTTATGGCTATGAGCATGTTTCGTGTTGTGCATATGCTCAGTGACCAGTATTCTATCAACTGTGGCAACTATACAGTATAGTTTTCCACAGAAACAACCATTTCTAAGCTCAGTCCAGTTGTTACCTTATTCGCATTTGCGAGTTCAGCGTCGCATATTTTGATTTACTCGAGATCGAATCATATTTTTAGGAAAGTATTTTTAAAATATTTCTGGGACGGAATGAAAATGCTGAGATCCCGATGTAATTCTGGCGGAATAATATGGAGTAAATTTCTGTGGTCTTATCATTTGTTTTTGTGTACCTTGCACATGAGCTGCAGCACCGAAATTTTACTTTACATAGTCCACATTCTACAAGCCTATCACACTCGTACTGCCTGTTGCAACCCAAGTCGGGTCTGCACATCAGGCGAAAAATTATGGTAGGGGAAACGTCACATGTCTCAGTGAGTCGATTCCCCCACCAGGCACGGGTGGGGGAAACGAGACAGTGGGGGATTCGACCAAGTTGGGAAGTCGTCACATAACAGAAACCTGTCATGACCGTTCGGGTCGGGTTGACCCAAATCTGTCATAACTAAGCAGCTGGAGTTCCCTGAGATAAAAACACACAGTTCAATGCATAGTTCCTTCCAGCTTGCAGCGACTTTGCTGTAGGTAACTGCACGCAAATATTTCGATGGAGACACCTTGAAAAAATTTTTTTATACTCAAATCCACCTGACCGACATCCTTGGAAATTACGCAGAACGAAAACATGGAAATGCAAGGCTTCAGAAAACCTTTCGGCTAGGTAGTCACTGCAACCAGAACTAGCTGCCAGATGGCCGCTAAGTTCCTAAACTTACACGCGCAGTATCTGTGTGCTCATAAAAGTAATATCACAAAAAATGACGCTATACTGTCTTTTTAAAAAGCCTGGCTTTCAATTCTGCAAAAACTGGAGTCAAAAAGATATAAAATGGTTTATGTAGCTGCCAATAGTAAAAACTTGCAGAATTGCTAAATTTTTGTCCCGCTTGACCCGATCCTTCAAAAAAAGTGACCCAACCTGACCCAAAATTTAGCTGACCCGACCCGAAAGTACCCGGTCCGATCCGGGGTCCATTAGTCTCGGCGCCAACGTGAAATTTTCGATGTTGTTGTTTTCACTCTGTAAAACACATCAGATATAGGAGTGACAAACAAGGACAAGAAATAAAGCGCTGCCCCAGAATCCTCAATCCGCTTCAGTCCAAGTTCACATCAACAGTGCTACATACTGGCCGCAGGCCGCAGCGGTTCGGCGTCCGCCTGGTCGTATGCTTGGTACAGTCTTACTTGAACCTGAGGAAACAGCGCAATTAGGGAACTCAAAATGATGCAATCAGGAAACAGTGCAACTGAATACTTGCTGAGATTGAAGCCAACCAAATAGGCAGTTCTGTTTCCAAAGATACTGGGTTCACGCCATTGCCCGAAGAACTCGGTGTCTGGTCCAGGATGCCGTTGTGCGAAGTTGCACAAAGGGACTCTCTTTATATGCTGGCCGTCACACAGCCTTGCTCACAAGGTTTCACTGCTTGCCAGCTAGGAAAAACAGGGTCCAAAAGTTTTTAAAAGAAATAGTGCTACTGTACGTACTCATCAAAAAAGAAAAGAGTGTGCGAAGTCAAAAATAAATTAGGAGTCAAGTCAATAAGGCTCTGTAATATAGTGGCCACCTTTCTCACAAGGGAAAATCGTCAACCGTCAAGTCGAAGTTTACAAATCCGAAAATTCTAATTTGTTCCTAGGTGCAAAAGAAAGCTCCCATCGAAATACAGTCTACGAGCGGTAAATGCTGCGTTTTCAAGAGGCTGGTTCCATCATACAGAACAGTATGTAGGGTAATAAAACTATCGAAAGAATGGGCAAGCATCTGCAAATGGTTTCGGAGATCTTAGTGAAATTATATGAAACCCACAGCTCATCTGGCTGCTCCGTTTCACGTACGCTTGAACATTTCACATCGTCGTTGCCATATTTTCCTCTCACCGTCAGTCAGAGCTACTGTACGTGAAGTCGATATAAACCAGACGCGCTTACAACTACATCGAGATATTTTAAAGGAGCGATTTAGTCGAGGGGTCATAATTTTCTTTAGCTTCAGTCATGCCTGCGCCACTTCTGCTATTTCTCGCTTTCGTTATGCCATGCTCTGGTCAGCAATGGACAATTATGCCCGGCATCGGCAAGCAAATATCGGCTAAAGGAGAGTCGGTCTGGGTGGTTGACAACGGGGGATATGTGTCGCAGTGGAACGGGACGAAATTTGCATACAGGGGCGGCTGGGGATTCCACGTAGCTGTGTCCAAGGACGACGACGCCTGGGTGCTGGCAAAGACCACTGGCGCCCCTGAAGTAAGTTTCCTCGAACTTTCTGTTCTATTGTTGGATGCGAATTGACAAAACGTTAGAGTGTTAGAAGTAGATTTTGGATGCAAATGAATGAGTTCTTTTGGTCACAGCAAGGAGAGTAAAGGGCGCTGAATGTTTCCATATGCACTATTCACTGTAGGAGCCAATTCAATGTATTTTTTTGAACCAGTTGTCGAATGAAACGCTGCATTCAAATTAGGCTCAGGCAGTTGCCACTGAAGCTCGCCAATAGTGTGCAAAAACCCACAATCAAGTCTGTCCAACTTTAACAGCGGACTACGATTCTGTTTTCAAGGTTCTAGAGAGAGGGGGTTTTTCCATGGACTAATAACTTCATCGTGATCTGTCGTATCTGTGAATCTTCTTAAAAGTTTTGACTATTTTGTCTTAGACTTGTTGCTTGGACTATTCTATTTATCTAAAAACCTCGAAGTCAAGTTGGAACAAAAAGACCGCCCCTGCTTGCGATAATTTGGTGACCATTAGCGCCCTTCAATCTGACTATGCCATCGCAGTCGGCCTGACCAACAAAGTGCATTTGTACGCGTGGTACGATGCCGGTGTGGAAGGCTGGCAGACTTTGCCTGGTATCGCGCTGTGGGCCGCCATTGGGGAAAGCTATACGGATGGGGACGAGCGATGGATGGTTGGCGTGGACAATAAGATCTACCAGTGGGCGTGGAATTGGGGCCTAACTACCCAGAAATGGTGGCAGATGCGAGGCAGCTGGGCGAAACGACCTGGTGTCAATGCTGTTCAGATCGATGTACAGAACTCAACACGGCTCGTCATGCTCAATTCGGCTGGCGAAATATTTGCCTGGAAAAATGACAACGTGAATTGGGTTAAGGTAGCCTTTAATGGGTCTGCCTCGAGTGTCGCCATTGGAAGCAGCCGGATTTATGCCATAAGAAAAGGAACTGGGGAAATCTTGAGCACTCCATTTTACCCACAGTGATGCGGATGATGTAGGCACATGATGATTCATGCAGGGTGGGGACACCTGAATAAAGTGATCGATACTTGCTTGCTGCTGTGCTCGTCTCAGGTTAATCCTTGCAGTCCACGGGAGCCGTTTTCATCCACATATTCATTATAGCGAGCTACTGTCGCGAAACGCGCGATTGATACGAGGAAGCGGCGCCTCGCAAGCTGCACAATGCACGAGAGTGGAACACTTCACACATCTAAGCGATCTATGATTTGGTATCGTTCATGCTGGGGGTGCGTTTTTCTCTGTTGACCTGAATGGTCTGTTCATCTCGTTTCTCTTGGCTACTGTGAAGCACCAAATTCGAATCATTGTCGCCTCCCTATCTCTACATCTCGCGACAAGTGGTAGCACAGAACGTGGTAGCGACCTACGATCTCAATTTGCACTTCGTCGACTGATTTGAGGCCGGAAGACGGCGTGTGATCTGCGAAACGGCGTCGAAGATTCGACAACAACGCGGTCCTGCTCGGAATCGTCTGAAAGACGTCTTACAATCGATTGAATCGATCGCCGATCTCAAAGCGGCGCTGAAGTGCCAAATCGCCGAAAATCTGAACGTTAATACGACTCTGGAAAGCGTCCAAAGCAAGCTATATCGAAACGTATGGCACTATTTCACTTTACCCACAGTCAACCTTGTCAACCGAGACATTGCGATGTCTGCAACGAGCGGGGAAGACACGGCTAAAAGAAATCGAAAACAAGGAAAAATGGCGAATGTGGGTGAAGTAAATAAGAACCACCTTTGAGTCGTACAAGTCTCGCTACGACGCGTTTGTCGACATCGCTTATAACGAAGAAACGAATGGGTTTGCGGGAGAAGTCGCCTTTTTCGACGAGTTGTCCGCCAAATTCAACGCTGTGGACGTCGAATTGCAGCATCACCTCTAAGCCCTACAGGAGCGACTTCAGGACGAAGAAGAATAGCGGCGACGTCAAGAGCTTCAGGAAATTCAAATCGAAAACGAGCTCCGCCGAATCGCAAATCCTGTGCATCCTGACGCGGCTCCAGAGGCCACAGAAATCGCTGAGGTAAGGTTGCCAGTTTACAAATCCCCTACTTCCATGGGGCCCCTTCTAAATTTCGGAAATTCATAGACGCCTTTGAGACCTGTGTGCACAATAGGGCCGGTTTTCCTAAACGCTGTCAAATTTTATTATCTATAAACTCGCTCGAAAGAGAAAAAGGCTCAAGAAAAGTCGCCCGTCTCCCAGCCGGACTCCACGTTATCGGCCCTCACTTTGCCAGGCATCATCGAGCTAGATTCTCCCATGCCATCGTCAGCAACCGAACTGTGGTAGGAGCCCGAACGCCCACTGCGGCTGTTGCAAGTGTTGCAAGTACCAAGAAGAGGCGAGAAACTGGAAGCGGACGGAGCCTCGTCAGGCGAGCAAGAGTGGCGTAAGCAAAAGAGGAAAGCCATCCACGAGAACGGTCCAAGCGACAGAGTCGACGCAAGAGATCGTCACAGAAAGATCGACGATCTCGCCCGAGTCAGGTCATGTGGGATTTTTCGACAGCTACAAACAATATAGCATGTGCTCGCACAAAAACCATTATCTTTGTCATCATTCACACTCAAATTCGATTATTAGTCAAACTAACCGCAAAAACTTGATTTTCCTTACGTCTGCAAACTAATCGAATAAAAGCTTTCCAAAAGGTTTTGTTCAAGACTAAAAACACAAACAAGTGCGACACAGAGTTAAAAGTTACTGTAACATCAATAATAGCTAAACTTATTTTCAATGCCGGATGCCGTGCTGCCAAGATAGCACTGATCACAGATGGGACTCCAGAACCAAACAAGTAAATCGCACCGACGGCAGCTAGTGCGAAAAATACATCCAACTCTATTTGACGCCGCCATTCTCTTTTTTGGCTTTGTCCAACCAGATTAGCCTTTTTATAACGCCACAAAAGCAGGACGCCAGCAGAAACGTAAAACAAGCATGTCAGAACTGTAATGACGGACTGGATTTTATTATAAATATCTATAAGTTTAGGACCGGATGAGGTTCGAAATTCGCACAAAGGTACGTTTTTAGTGATATCAAATTTTGAAAGTCCAACTAGTGCCATCAACAGAGCGAATATAAAACAAAATATATTTATCGATAAAGCATAATTCACTGACGGACGATTTTTATAAAATATTGGTGCGCCAATGCATAAAAATCGATCGAAAGCTAAACTCAGGGACATAATTTTGATGAGTTGTACTCCAAAATGCATTGGTGTTTGTTCGATGATACAACCAAGCTGACTCAATGCCACTGGCTCTTGGTGAAGGTATAACAAGTACCTTCTTAGACCAGTTCCAAAATATGCAACAGAAAATATAATTTCGGCCAAACTATGTCCCAATATTACAAATTGACTTTTATTATGCAGGGATTTCTCGAGACTTATTGTTACTATTACAAGGAGATTCGTGAAAAAGCAAAATGGTGAGGCGACGATCCAATAAAGGTGGAGGGCGGATCGTTCACCCAGTAGAGCAAGGGAGAGACTGTCCACATCGCTTTTGTTCATGGTCTTCGAGAAATCTGAGGGTCTGCTCAAAGTGAAGAAATCATGTATATGATGCACTTATATAGTGCAAAAATAATGGTGCAATAGCAATAACTTGCACCGATATGATTAAAAAAGGCACGGTTCACAGCGATTAAAAGGATAAAAGGCGCTGAAATCGATTCGGATTAATATTTTCGGATTGCACTCGCACGGATGAACTCTTGGCAACTCGAATTCCATCATAGTTAAGCCTTTTCCAAACAGCGCCAAGCCAAAGCAAATAAATTTAGATAAAAAGGTATGATCAAAATGGAAGAGATAAAAATTCTTTTTCCAGAATATTCTTTACATTTCAAAATCTGCAAAATGACATGCGCGAGCACTAAGCAAATGAACACCTTCATTGGAAGTGTTCCAACTGCTTTATTTCGCATGGGAAGAGAGGACATAGAGAGCTGCTGGCAGGAAATGAATGTGCGTAGAGTCTCTTATGAGCAAGACGGCTTTCAGAGGGGAGAAATTACAATATTTATGATCTCAAGATTCGCCAGCTCCATGGAGGATGAGGAGAAATCGGATACGCGGAGCCTACTCTCATGTTTCTGCGATATTCTGACTGAATGGATAACGCTCACGATCAGTCTGGTATCCACACTGTGATAACAGAACGGCCAGATGAGAGAAATGCGGAAAGTTCGAACACGCCTTTACAAGATGAAACGTAAAAGTGTGAAGAGGAGATCATCGAGGATCAAAAAAGATGTGTTCTCGATTTTGCACTTCTGATTCGTCGATATTACTATCTGTTTTCTTCAGGAATGTACGCGCGATCTATGCGGTAACGTGGAGAGCGTGTATATTCTCAAAGAAAACAGGTTATACTTCTGTCAAGAATATGTCTATCATAACAATCCATGTCGCGGCCGCGGTGGTGCAGTGGTTCGGCATTTGTCTCCCCGTATTGCTTGGTAGCGAGTGGCTGCTCGTCCCGGGCTCGATCCCCGGTGATGGAGGTCGGTTTGCGCACCATAAAGCCCCTCGCTGACCTTGCACGCCAGGGCTGGGTTATTCACATGGTACCCTACAGGTCCTCCAAATGGAGAGACGGAAGGCAAACGAGTAGACAGTCTCGGCTGTCAAACACCGACAGGCATCACAACCCACCCGCCACTGTCTGAGGAAGTCGGTTTCTAGTCCAGGGTCCCCCGGGCGTGAAGGTTTTTCTTGTGAAAACACGTAGAGGGACCCTGCTGTGTGTTCCGGTCGCCGCACTGCCCTGCTCAGAAGGTTTGGCAGCTGGCCAGCTATAGGCAAAAACGGTAGTCGGCCATCAAAAATTCCAAGAAATATATTAAAAAACCGAGAAAATCAAGAATTTTTGTCGATTAAAACTAGATCTGGCTGCGATATTGGCCCGCAAACTCTTCTGCTGATGCATCATTACGGTGTGCAATCGACTCTGCTTAATTGCATGGACTCGGAACCAGACAATTTTATGCGATTAACCGATTCATTCGATTATCCGGAACTTGTGATAATTGCATTAATGGCTAAGGCATTAGCAATCATGCCAAAAACAAAATCGATTTAAAAAAAATCAGAAATCTTTGTCTGATGCAACATCAAGCAAGGCTTTTCTCATTAATGACGCCATCGTAATAAGCAGAACCTGACTGCACCAGTCGAGGAACTGGTTGACAGTGGCAGCCGCGACTCGAAGTTAAACCATACTAGTGGCCACCGAAAATACTTGGAAACTTGATGCAGTCAAGACAGTCTTTCTGTTACGGCTGACCCAGGGGCTGCCAAGCTTCAATTTTTGACCCCTCTTTTCATGTGTGAATTCGATGCACCCATGAGTGGTGATAGTGACGCAACAGTGTTTTTTGTGTAAACTTGATTTTCACAGGATTATCCCAAAAACGTTTTTTCGAAAGTGGCTAGGCGATATCGGCCATTACACACTAATTTTAAGGTCTTTCTTGATCAACTACACATCAGCGAGTTGAAAATAAACGAGTAATGAAATGCTTGTCGCGAAAAGTTTCTACTTTTCACCTGTCTTGAGATATTGGGCGCCAAAGTAGGGGGTCCCCTCCAATTTGACCGTTTTTAGACCTCCTGTTCGTTTATGCTAGCTGGAAGACAGGGTTTGAGCAACCTAAAATATGCCTAATCCATCTAGCTTTCAGGACTTTACTTACTCTAGCTTTAGCTTTATATCTGATATGCAAAAAACTGCGCCCAACTTTGGGAAATTTTCAGGAAAAAATTTTTTTGAAAATTTTCTAAAGTTGGCAAAAAGGCACCTCTATTTGAAAACTAACCTTCGAGATCGGCCCACAACTAATCTTCTGGTCGCATTAGAATCGAGAATGGTTCTATAACCGTTCTCGAGGAATTATCACTCGATCGCACTACCGTTTCATAGCCAGGGGAAATATCTCTCTCCCTCTCGGTATGGCCATCCAGAAACAGGCACCTGGTTACAAAAGCAAACCATTCGAACAAAGGACCAGCTTTTGCTGGGCTAGACTGCCTAACGTTCCCAACTTTAGGCGTTGATTGTACATGCAAATCATTCACTCCAAAGCATAATCAATGCTTTTCACGGAAGCGGATCTGTCTATCGACATCCCAAATACGAAATATATGCAAATTCATTCCAGACTGTCCCCCACGTCAATGATCCAAAGTCAAACGACTGGTCTGGAAAGGCGCGAATGTGTATTCAGCAGGGGCTTGCATCACCTTTTCGTTTTGCAATTATAATGAGCATTGAGTATAAAAAGAGTTATCTCCAATCAAATGCCATTCAATCGACGACGGCTTTGCAAGAAGAAACGAAAACAAAAATGAAGTTGCTCATTGTGTTTCTTGGTGTTGCTGTTCTCAGTGCGGTTGCCCGACGACCAGGTGGACAAAGACCATCGTCTACCAGGCAACCTCAGTTCGAAGCAGAAGAAGGAAACGGATTCGAGGTGACGACTGAGAGCTCAGTGTCTGGACGACCAACTCGTCCAAGTGGACGACCCACCAGGCCGCATGGCGGAAGGCCCAATGGTGGCAGGCCCAATAAACCCCACGGCAATCGACCCAACAGACCAGAGGGAGGGAACCCAGGCAGTCCGGATGAATTGCCAGAAGGGTTCCCAACTGGCCGACCACAATTCAGCGGACGTCCATCGAGGCCTCCATTCGGTAGTCGTCCATCGAGACCACCACGCCCATCAGGCCGCCCTGAACGACCATCTGGAAGACCATCGCGCCCAACCCGCCACCCACGCCCGACCACCGCGTCACCAATAGAAGAATCCACACAAGACGGTGGATTCTTAACTGAAGAAACAACAACTGTCTCATTCACACCTGATTTCTTTACAACCAACACACCTTTTCAACAGCAACGAGGTTGAAGCCACAACGTATAATCCATGGCAGTGAAGACCTGTTTCCTGAGTTCGAGCATTCGATGATGCACACCTTTTCTTGCTTCAAAAAACTCTGTTTCTTGCAATGCACATTGGTGGAAAAATAAATTTTACGAAAACGCACACAATTTCATTGGCCTGTGTACCCAAAGACCGGGTCGTCCATAAATTTAGACTCTATAGATTATCAGGAGTTTATCATTTTCTGTTGGACTGATGTGAAATATGTTTCTGAGTACCAACAAATACTGTAGAATGCACAGGGCATGGCGTCGAATCGCTCCAACCTGGCCGTGTATATCTCACAATTCCCCCTGATTTTAGCACAAAAATTGCCAAATCCCTTATTATCCAGGCAAACCGTCTGGTGCAGCGGGCTCGGCATTCGCCTATCCGAATTCAGGGACAGCTAGGATTCGAGGTAGGGGAGTGCTCGTCGGCAAGGATCAAAATGTAAATGAATTTTAGGGGTGCCCGCTTCAGAATGCAAATGGAAAATTAAAGGAAAATTACCACGAAGTGGCGCATAGCAAAACTTGTACAGGCTCACTTGCACTGACACACTTTTCCTGGTCGAGGTTAGCTCGAGATAACAAGCCTACCCACTGCCTACGCAACTGGATCGCTTGGGAGCGACTGGCTGGACTCGTCCAAGGTTCGATCCCTGGTGATGGAGGTCGGCTTGCGAACTATAAACCCCCGCTGACCTTGCACGGCATGCCGTGAGTGACTCAACCGGTACCGTTGAGGTGCTCCGAGGAGACGAAAGGTCGCTTGGCATTCCCAACCCTTCTTCTCATAGTCCTTTGCCAAAACGTGCATTCGAGACGCCGACAAGACGGCAAGAACATATTTCTTTTTACAATACAGTAAGCGGTCATAAAGTAGATTACTGTAGCGAGCCATTTTCAAATTTTTCGGAAACCAAGATAGCGGTGTTATTTTATCTCTGTTACATGTCCAGCGTGGAGCGTCCCAGTGATTGAGCGTTTTGCGCTCGTTTTATTCTGGATGTTTATCAATTTGCTACCAACTCTAATGGGAATCCCCAACTAAGCCATCGATCAATTTTTGTGGTTCTTCAGAGCCAACTCAGTAAAAATTACTAATTAGCGTACGGCGGACGCCACAAATGTTGAACATTTTATTACTGCTTTTAGTCAGCCATGCAATCGTATTTACCTGGTCTTCGCTGCCGGATGATAGGCCAACCAAAAACGGGTGTTTTATTGATCTGATATGCATAATCTCGAAATCTTCTGCAATATAACCTGTTAGAAATCGAGTCATGAGAACCTGACTAATAATATAATATTAACCAACGAGGTACAATGAGCTCATCATTTTATTGAAACATGCCTGAATCAAGTGATAAGACTTCATGATTCACTTGCGCAAACATATTGTATCTTGCCATTGGACTGATTTTGACTGGTGTGGCCATCTGGGATGTGAAAGCCATAATTAGAGATTATATTGAAGAAAATGAGTTAACTTCTGTTAAACTATTAATATCACTGACTCATTCCCATTTATTGATGGAACTCGAATATGCCTCTCATACAGGAAATTGAATTATTTCCTAGCTGGCCAGATCCAGCTCAACCATTTGCTGTTAGCAAAGCAATCAATCAGACGCTCCAAAACTTTAACCATCTTTGGAAAAAGAGCTTAGTTGACCCGAATTAAATTACTGCGATGGATATTTTTGACGTACTTTTGGTTCACAAGCACGTACGCGACGTGGATGCAGCTGGTTTCGATCACATTTTTAACCAAAGCTTGCTGAAAACCTTGAATATATCGATAGCGACCACCAAGACACTTCTTAACTCCTTCATGCGAAACAATATTTCGAGCCTTCTTCTCGAAACTATATGGCAAGTATTGGGTCCCATATTTGCTAAGCGCTTGGGTGATAAGAGCAAAATCAAGCTAGATTTTATGGAAATCAATGAGGCTGAAATGAAGCTTTGTTTCTTCATTCCATTGAAACAGGAATGCCCTCAGCCATGCCCAATGTCACCTATGAATTAGACACCACGTATTTGTCACCCGTTAAGTTTGGTTCCCAGACTATAAGAGCTATTTACATGAGTTCGGCAGTCCAAAGCATGTTTATCAATGGAGAATCAGTATCAATGCCAGAAAAAGTTGCTGAAATTCTTACAAAACGAGTGTTCACAATTCTAATTTCTAATTATTGCATTTTTGATAAAACAGACTTTCCCTCCTTGCACAACTGAATTTCAGACCGAAGACGACTGTCTTGACGATCTTCGAGTCCGAACTGTGCAGGAATATTGCCTATGTTATCAGTTTAGTCGTGCTCTTAATCTCGCTATGGCCAACGAATCGTTGGAAAAAGAGGGAAAATTTTAACAATTTTGCACAATGGATATCTACGATCAGTGCTTTGGACGCGCGCAAATGGAAGCCGATAAAATGATCAAAGCTGTCATCAAAGAGAACATGCGATCTTTGTGCGGAGAATAACACATATATCAAGTAACTCACGAAGACACCAGTATCGATGATATTCCGTCAAAAACTAGGATGAAAATTCGTTGTCTGGATTATTCTTATGTATTCTTTCAGGAAAAGATCCAATTTACAGTCTCCCAGCTTATATCTCAAGTTGGTGGCGATCTTGGCCTCTACACTGGGTTCAGCATGTTGTGGATCATCCAGCTGGTCATATTTATTTTAGATACTGTATGTATCGCCAAAAACGCCAACTGGAGCTGGAAAATTCTAAGGTACAACCTGTGACGACCACTAACGACGATTGGCAAGTGGCAACCAGAAAACTTGAAAAGCTGAGAAGAAATAAGAAAGTTCTTTTGCATCGCGTGGAAAAGTTAAAACAAGCGAGAATGTGTTATGGATGAGCTCTTATTTAAGTATAATTTTTTCTTATATCTAGCGCTTTAATACAGTTGTGTGTTCCAAGGCACTGCTATCCATGCATGATTCTTGTAAAGCAGCAGTGCTATTCCCAGTTTATCGATTGAATCGGACTGAAGCTTGAAATAACTGAACAGTATTTATTCACTGATCATGACTCGGTGTTTGGTTTCAAACTGCGCACCAAGACACTAGAAATACAAAAAGCAAAGTAAAAATGCTACCTTCAGTTTTGTACAGTACCTGTACCTGAACCTGTACCTACAGTACCTGTAGTTTTTATTTCACTTTGCAATATCACTCGACATTCTGTTTCTAAACGTAACGCCACGGAAACAATGTTTTCTTGAAATCTCATTTCCTAATCCTCGGGATTAGCGTAACACGCAACCAAACTGAGATCTTCTTTATCCTTTCTGTGCTCTGTACACAAGATCGTTACAGAATTTTCGACGACATCGCGCACATAGAAAATTTGATCAGTTGTGGAGCTAAAACAACTCCTGTGTTTTCGAAGTTTGTCATCTGTTTTGAGTTGGTTTGTGAGATGGGCCCTATGCCGCCCCCATTCTATTCCAACCAGTTTTGCCCTATAGCAAGCCAGTAGTCCTGATAATAAGCAAGGCCGTGAGGTGACCAGCGGGCCTTTGCCAGTGTTGGTGCCAATTCTTAATCATGACCTCCCCCGGCAAACAATGGACTGCTTACCTACATTCAGTGCGGCACGTGAATTCGAATTATTTTTGAAAAATGTCTGATATCAGAGGCCGTAGAAAGCGGGTACGGGGTACCTTTTAGTAAAGATAGGCCTGTCTGCAGGTGTATCTTTGTTCTCGCCCTCACCCTTACCAGTACTCTCAGCGTTGATACAGTTTTGGAAAAAAGATTCAGTTTCAGTTTCAGTTAACTGGATCTCAAAATATTCAGCTCACTGAATTTAACTGAATGACTCAGTTTTTCCTTAAAAAGAATTTCGCATCTAGATGTGAACACTTGACGAGAACAATCTCCACTTTTCTTCATTCGAATAACTACTCTTCCGCATTTAAGACTTTAAACAGCTCACAAGGCGCAGTTAAGACCAAAGTCAACACCGGAGGGTCCTTCACGAGCACAGCGATGCACGACCATGTCTCGACAGTCCACCCACCAACAAATCCGCAGACAAACCGAGTGCCTGAACCTTGTAGCCGTTCTAATTCGAACTTGCCATAGCTCATGATTGTTATTTCTTTTAATCCAAAAGAAAGCTCTGCGCAAAATATTTAGCTCGTTTGGGCAACTACTCAGCAGAGGTCAGCAAATGCAAATGTTTCGGGTGGAGGCTGAATTTATTTTTCAGTATTTACCGATGTTGCTGTGTACTGTAGCTTGGGAATGAGAGAAGCAGCGAGATTTTGAGTGTGCGAGCCTGCAGGTGCGTTTTCGGATGAGACAGCCGATGTTCCTAGCGTCTGTATGACGTCTTATGCAAATTAGTGGCCGGACATTAGTACGAAGAGTACCAAGGGCAATTTATGCAACTTTTCGAAACAGCGACAAAAACTAAATGGGAGATCCGGAGAATGACGTGAATTGTTAACTCAGCAAACTGAATCCTAGTTAATGTTAAAATTACATTGGAAATTAAAATTTTTGATGCGACTGAATATGGTATAAAACCAGAGAAACTGAATGGAGGAGCAGACGTAAAAAGACTTGGAAGCCGTGTAAAACAAAAATGAAATTGCTTATTGCTTTTCTCAGCGTTGCTGTCTTTGACGCCATGGCTCAAAAGCCTAGCGCTGTCAAACCTCAGGTCGAAAATGAAGCGGTCGATGTGGTGGAAGTTTCTACTAAGGCAGCCCCATAACTGGACGGCCTGGCAAACCAGGACACGGGAGACCAAGACCTCCAAGCAGACCGCAAGAAGAGCAAAACAAACCTCATGCTAACCGACCTGTGCTTCCATCTGTGCTGCCCCAGATTCTACCCGAGTTACTAGAGACCGTCGATGAAGAAATTTCGACAACACAAAACCCGATCTCAGGGCGGCCTACAAGACCAAGCGGGAGACCGAGTGGGCGACCAAGACCAACCAGGCCACACGGCAGTAAGCCAACTGGAAGGCCCCACTTTTCTACAAGACCCCAAACTGGAAGACCACACCGCACTGGACGGCCAAGCAGACCCCCGTTTGGTGGCAGGCCCTCATTCGGCACCCGACCATCGGGCAGGCCCCCATCTGGTAGTCGGCAAACGGGCAGACCCTATCGCCCCACCAGCCGTCCCCCGTTTCCAGAATTTACAACCGCTGGGCCAGAAACTAAACTCCCATTATCGACTGGTCTCCCATTTTACCCTGACTTCCCACTGCCCTCATCTAACCTCGATGTTGAAGATAGCAACCTTTGAAATGAACCAAGCATACTGCACCTCAACACAGGATAAGCTGGATATTTTTATGCGCAGTACACCAGAGTGCATGTTTCATATGGCATCATAGCCTTGTACTGTGTTTCCGGAACAAAAGTGTATCTTTGTTTTTTGGTGTATCTCACGCGTGTCATGTAGTCCTAGCCAAGCGCGCGCACTCGAGGGCTAATGAACGCATCTGGTGACAATTTATTTTTACCCCAAGCGGGGGCCCAACTCTCACCTGTAAGTCCGCACCCAGTGTAAAACGCTTATTTGCAGTCAATTTGATGATGCTTGATTTTGCACTCGCCAGAATTGCCGAGTTCATGTTTTTGCAAGCGCACAATGTTTGGCAAAGGGAGGGAAGATCAACCACAAAAGTGCCAGCGAAACAACAAAGGATTCTCAGCCAGATATTTTCGGCCGCACTGGGCTTGATAGCTGGTCGCGTAATCGACTTTGGAATCTTTGGGTTGAAACCACGACGATTTTGCATTCATCACCTTGGAAATCCAGTCTGTCGTGTACGCCGTGAAACAATAGTTCTTACGACATGGGCAAAGCTGCAGCCGTGGACTGGGCAGTCGTCGACGTTGTGTTGGGCACATATAAAAGAGGTAATGACTGTTTCCTTCTCACACTACAAACCAGGAACAAACAATGGCCACAACCGTCTTGGACCGACCCCGAGGGAGTATTCGAATATGAAAGCACACAAAGGCCATCCTGCCATAGAACAAACCGGATTATCCAGTTCGTCTCGGTGCAGAAGCGAGCGGGATAGAAAAAGGTCAGTCTCCTACGACTATCTGGAAAGCAAACCATGCAGATAACTGAACCCTATAGTAACTGGAAATGCATATCAGTAATCGCGTGCACACCTTCGCGACACGGTCTTTCTCGCAAGATCGAGAAGTTGGTGCAATGAACACCAGAAACGACGATGAATGAGGACAATGCAAACGTGGCTAGATTCAAAAATATTATAAAAGAAAATGGTGAGGCGACACCACTCCAAAATGAAAGGAAATCATGCGCCATGCCATGCGCCCAAACGTGAACATTCCATGTAGCAATATGTTCGGTTTCGTCTCGTTCGGCTCGACGATAGACGGCGACTGAGCTTGCGAATTTTAGCGGGACTCGAAACAAAAATGATCCTTTTATTCCTTCGAAAGAAGAAGTTGACGCCAAGCAAAATGTAGGCACACTGACTGAACGCAGAATCTACCCTCTCGCATCTCTTAAATTATTGAAGGTCGTCAATTGTTCAGGCCTAAAAACTGGAAATCGCCGCTTACAGTACCCCAGGTCTTGTGTACCCCGGTACCCCGGATATGATAAGGTCAAGGTCAGAAACTGGTTGAGAACGGTTTAAGCGGTTTAAGCGTATGATCTGGATTCTTCAGTGGCAAGAACTATATCACTTCTGAAATCTTAAGAGAAATTGCCAGAAACGCGCAAAAATCCAAAAGAAGCGACGAAGAGGAGTATTGCCGCTTTGAGGCGCATACTTAAAGTTCTTGAGGTGTGACTGGCAGTTTTCTTGGTAGGGAAGAGCCGGAGCACGGCCCCTGGAGAGATTCGGGCTCTACCTTGGTGCTTGGCCACGATCTTAGAAAGTATGGACGGAATGAGCCAGGGGAAGAGTAAGGGGCCGTCTAATGTAACAGAGTTGGATGGCGCGAACACGAATGGCTTGCTTGCCTACATTGTGACATAAGGATTACTGTTTTTCCTGCTTCGCGGCAGATTTGAATACCTTATCGCGAAGCTGTAATACGTGAAAATGGCATCAGCAACTCTGGTACATTTTCGCCTCGCGCGAAAAATAGCCATAGCTTGCCCCTGGATAGTGTTTTTCACTAAAAAAGCCAAAGTAAGATAGGATGTGCCTAAAAACTTTTCAAAACATTCTCAATCAATGGACTCCTTCGCTGGAACTCTTTGAAATTAACCGAATGAAAGAGGAAATTCGTTTTAAGAGACGTGAATGCCCAGCGTTTGTGCCACAAAGACAAACGTCGGCGCTCATTAGCGAGTGCACAACGCGTCAGTAATGCCGTCAGTTAGGCCTATCAGTGTTGTTTGGGGAGGACCTCTGCACAAAGAAACTTTCTACACGCTCCTCCTCAAAATCCAACATAATACAGCGAGCACGAACAGGAAGTCCGCACCTTGACCATATTTCATGACCAATCCTTGCTATTCACGCTTATCAAATTTTCTTCAGTTTCTCGATAGCAAATTTGATTCCATCCGCTCTTTTCTAACGTGAATCGATACTAATCCTTCTTTGCAGACCACGAAATCTGCAGATTGGATTCTCGTACGCATTTTTAGATCACTTAGTGTGGATATCGCTCAAAATCAGAGATGGCTGCAAATAACTCGAGTTTGGACAATATTTCCTTATCCCTCTTGACTGACCGTTCGCAGCTCCATTTATTCTGGATCGTTGTATCGCCACTCTGTTTACTCTCGAATTGTCTAATAATCTTGACGATCTGGCTCGATAAGAAGTTACATAACAAAAGCCAGTATGTCATAATCGGGCATAGCTGTGCAGAAATTACGATTTCCTTGACTTATTTTTGCATTGGACTGCGAAGATATTTGCCGTATGTTTTCCAAAAACCTGTCACATGTAGCCAGTTACTGTGTATTGTTGAACAAACGCCAATGAATTTTGGAGTAACCGTAGTTAAAATCACGAGTTTGGGTTTAGCTTTCGATCGATTTTTATGTGTTGCAGCGCCTTTGTTCTACAGAACAGCTGATTCTTTTAAATATGCTGTAATCATAAATTCTATTTGCTGGACATACGCATCATTTGCAGCACTCTTGGGGTTTTTAAGTTTTGATTCAACGAAAAGGATACCGCTTTGTAACTTTTTGGTTTCTTATGATATCCGGTATGTCAGTCATGTCACCAGATCATTGAACACATTGAGTATCCTCACCCTCTTGCTCTATCTGAGCTTTATTATCATGCTTTTTTATCGTTTCGTCAAAGCTAAGCCGGTTGGCAAAGTTCAGATTCAAGAATGGAAAAAAAAGATGGAATTCGAAGTCTTTGCATCAATTTTGGTTGTTGGTGCAATTTATTTGATTGGATCAGCAGTACCTTCCATTATGACTTTGGTTATCACTTGGTATCCGAGATTGGGAATGGCAAGTTTGTTTTTTATTGACGCCTCTGTAATGTTAAACTCGATGTCACATTTTTTTGTTTATTTGAAAATCAATTATAAATTTAGAGCGTCATTTTTACACGTTCTTTGTAAGCTAAATGATAATGCTGTTGTGGAGTTACCGTGGTCTTAGTGATATGTATTTTTCATTTGATGACTCCCGCGCAAAAAGGTGTATTTGACATTTTTGACTATTTTAGTTGTGTTCAGATTTATAGGTTTTCGATCAATGTTCTTTCCGTCTGCCATCGTCACTGAGACAGCCAGTGCATACTGTACAGGTGTTGCGACCCAAACACCGAAAATTTCCGGCCATAAAGGTGTTTTGTGCTCTGGTTACTGCTGCAAGGCGAAATTGCCAACAGCAGCAAATTAACTTTACCCGAATCAATTTTTCTCGAAACTGGGCTTTTCTAAAGTAACACCTATGCTCGGGAGTTCTGTAGAGTCAACCCTAAACTTTTGGTCAGTACTATTCAGGACTTATTTTGAGTAGCCTATTGTTTCATGTGAAGCCCCGATTCTCACTTTGCATCGACTGCCGTGCAGGTCTACACGCGATCTTGCTAGTCTGCATTTCCAAGTATTTCAGTGTCTGTTACTATATCTGCATGGTTTGGTTTCCAGATAGTCTTCATAGAGTTCGACCTTTTTCTGTCTAGTTTTCTTCTGCCCTAAAACAAGACAGGCTCGTCTGTTTTGTACTGATAGGATCGCCTAGGTGTGGTTCCATTCCTACTTGCTACCTTGGGTTTGGTCCAAGGCTGTAGTGTCCTTTCTTTTGTCCCTGGTTCATTGTGTGTTCGGATGAAGAAAGAAAGTTGTACCTGTTTGTACCCGACACCACGTCAGCGATATTGACCAGCCGTGCACCCGCGGATCACAGAGCTGTTTGTGGGCGGGTAAAAAAGTTCAGGGGCCATTTATAAAGGACGTACAGGCTACCCGTGGGGGGGGGGGAAGTGGATGGGGTATGACGAAACGAAAGACTGACTCCGCTTGCTTACTGGGGTCGTTCCTGAACTGCACTGCAGTACTGCAGCTTCAGCGCGGGGTCATTGCTTCTTCACACCTAAGCCACGCAAATGTACGTATGATAAAGCTGTGAGATGTCCAGAGTCTAGAGAGTTTAAATGCGCGCCGATTCATTGGTTGGATCCCAGGTTGTCTGCGTGTGAGCGCGAGAGTGTTGGATGGAAGGCAGTGTTGCAGAGCTGAGGAGAGCATGCTCGCTTCGCTTAGTCTCCCGTTTGGTTCCGGGCACGTGCGGTTGTGTCGTGAGTTTGAGTAAAGTTGGCCGTGATTGGTCGGGGCCATCAGCGATGAACCATTGTAAGCTTGGTAAGTCTTTGGCCTAGTTGCGGTCGTCATATCGTAGCTGGAAGATAGGAACCTGGTTGACCCGGTAGCGTAAGACAGCATCGATACATACATCACCAGCATCCAGTGCTCATGATCGTCATGGCCGTTTTTTATCCCGATTTGCCGTCTCCAAAAGAGCCCTTTGGCATGGCTTGCATTCCCCTTTTTTCTTCTTCACGTTTTTCGTTTGACTTAGGACGACTCTACTGACATTGTGTTTTCTTGCATGTTCAATTGACTGTGTGCCCATATGTAAGCGCCCACGTTGCTGTGACAGGTAGAGTCGCATTCTGGCTCTTTTCGGTCGTGTTGGTTCATTGGAACGCTTTCTGGCCGTGCGTGGAATTGCATCCGATTCCAAACCTATTTTCATCGATTTCACCACTCGATTAATTCCCATCACTTCCATACACGGAGGTGTATAGAAGTACTGTAGCTGCAGTCATTTCCACTCAAACCTGGGCAATGCAAAATCATCATCAATGGCGGGCAAGGCACCACGGATCAATCTCCTTCAAATGGCTCAAATTTGGCTCATCCTTGGTGGGCCTGGCACAAGGGTGCAAGTGGACGAGTGAATGGTGCGACTAAAATATAACTGCGGCCGCTTTGACAAGCATCAATGGGTACTCGGTGGTATGGAAGTGGGAACTGCCAAGTGCTTGTTGGTCGCCGTCGAAAAGCGCGATACTGAAACTTGATCACGCTCATTTACGAATACATCCTTTCCAGGTAGGCACAACTAGTCTCAGACGCGAAAGCGTATGATAAGCTTTGGATGGCGTGAACCCGTGAACCCGCCCTGCTACATTCACCAGCTAGTAATCTACAAGTGCAACTTCGAAGATCCTGCAACCGGCGTCCGCAGAAATCACATTGGATCTGCGTGGGAAAAAGCTACTGTCAGCCCACAAGGCTCGGTATGGTACACATCGAACACAGTTAGACACTTACCTCGCAGAGTTTATGTGGAGAAGGGTTGTTTGCTTTTCATCACTTGTCTCTGATTAGAGCTTTTAAATAAATTTGGTCGACATTGGTGAGGAGGATTACAAGCTAAGATGAGGTTCGGTTGTTCAGGTTGGGAAGGAATGAGTTGACACGATTGGAAAGAATATGAAAAATAATCTGAAGTCAAAAGGTGCAGCTAAGTGATCGCATGGGAGTAAACACTGAATCAGGTCGGCTGATCCGAAAGTCGCTGACCCAAAATTTTTGGTCGAGTCGACCTGAATTTGTTACAAGCAGCTGAAGTTTCTCGAGATAGAAACCTTGGACAAGTCCTCAGAACTCGTGGTGTGGGGCCGCGGTTGTGCAGCGGCTGGGCATTCGTCTCTCCATATTGCTTGAGAGCGATTGGCTGGACTCGCCCCGGGTTCGATCCCCGGTGATGGAGGTCGGTTTGCGAACCATAAACCCTCGCTGACCTTACACGCCAGGCCGTGGGTGCTTTACCCAGCACCGTCTGATTGTGAGTGGAGAGATGGAAGCTAACCGAGGGACAGTCTCGGTCGTCCAACACTGACAGAGCTTAAAGCCCACCCGCCACTGTCCGTGTCCAGTCCACGATGTCCCCCCGCGTGGAGGTGCTTCTAGTGGAGAAACGCAGATACTCGCTGCTGTGTGAGTTGGTCCGCGCACAGCCTTGCTTAGGAGGTTTGACTGCTGGCCGGTGCTGACTGCTGCGGGTTTTAGTGCACTTTTAAAACCGTTTTAATCCTTTGGGTTCTGTTTCTCTGAGGCGGATTAACGATTTTAGTGGTGCTGCCAGTGTTTTTGTCGCGCAAATCAGGGACCTTCTGTGATGAAGCCCAGCAGACGTGAGAGAGGAAGTCGGCTAGACATACTCTGACTTGGCGAGATTTGCGACAATACTTGCCGCTGAAACACCAATCCGACGGGCTGACCCTTCCCAGCCAGGGGATCGATTACTCTTTTCCACTCACCATGATCCAATGGCGTCAGAACTTACATTTCCGTCACCCCGTTACTAGGATGTCAGAGACGATGCTAAGCTGCCAGCATCGACTGATCCGACCCTCGGGGTGGATCCCGATCTCGATCTGGCTGATTCGATTTAAGAAATGAGATACTGAAATGGGGACTCTTTGGCACAGCCCTCACCAGCCTGCCCTGTTTTCTCGCTGTCACTGTCTATGACCACTCGGATAAACTCAGGAGAACAAACCTGCACCAAAAGCGGAATTCAATACCAATTTGGGAGAAAAATTTTGATTTTTCAGTCACATGTTGTATGGTAGACATTTTCCAGCAGAGGGAGCGCGAAATATTGTATTTGCCACTTTGACTGATGCTACAGTAGGATGGGGGGTCAGGGCGAAATAGACGGAAGGGGGAAAGGGGGAGGGAGAACAAAAAAACGGGTTTTTGGTGGACGTCCTTCATGGATAGCCCCAATGCATTAAATGCGTTTTACTAAACTGCGTTGGAAGAGGATTTTTGAGGGGCGAAATGCGGTCTAGGGAGAGAAGCCGAAAAATCGAGAAATTTCGCAGCCGACCTTTATAGATGATCTCAAAGGTTGCAACATGTCACATAAGCATGCCAGGTTTTCATCCAAGCCTGCACCTGCGTTGCATTTGGGAGGCACAACCCATACTCAACTCTTTTCCACATCGTATCACATTTTAATTCACTTGTCCAAATATGCGGATGATAAAACCAAGCAAAATATGCTAAATGTTATCTATTCCCTAGCAATTATCAAAAGAAGGCAGACATTCCATTATAAGTGACCAAAATGTTCAAAACAAGACTATTATCCAGTATAGTGCATTATAAAAAACAGCGATTACATCATCCGAAATAAGAAAACACGCTGCACAGCTCACCTGCATAAAATTTACAGACTCGAATATAGTTCACAAATAAAACCTCACTTTTCAAATCCATATTCATCCTGAACCATCAATTCCTCAATGCAGAAGAAACAGCCCAAAAGAAATTACAGTTCCTTACAGACACATTCAAAGCTCTGTAAAGACACATACTTGCGAATAATTCCATTGAGAAAAGAGGAAAAGTACAAAACAGAATCGAAATCTAAAGCCAAAGTATAGCAGTCTCCAAAACATAGGATCAACACTCAGTGGTTTTCATCTGCGCATATTGCTGATCTCCATTCTGGGCCCTTTGCTGTGGCAGCACAGGAGCGGGCAAGGTCGGTTGCGGGGGTAACTGAGGCGAGGGGCAACGAGGTATCGACGATGACGTGGGACTGCTGACCGGACTGCCATGCATGTAGCAATAACTGTCCATCGATGACAATTCTGAGGGAGCACTGGTCAGCCGACTACTCTCGCTGGCCGTTCCTCCGCCATTGTATCGCTGCTCTCGCCGTTCATCCTCATTCGTCGACATGGTCGACGAAGAGGCTGAGACTGAGGAGGAGACTGACAGGACGGGCGACACTTTGGAATGACTGTGATTCAACGATCGATTCTCCGCCTGCCCCTCGCCATTATTCTCGTCCGTCGTGTATCGATCCTTCAATTGGGACAAAGTGGCCATCAGACGTTCATTGGCCGACACCAACAATTCGATGCGCTTCTGTTGAGCTTCAATTATTTGTTGTTTTTTCATACTCGAATTCAACTCTTCCTGCAATTCGTGCTCGACCACTTTCAATCGACTAATTATCGGTTTCACTTGATCAGTCCATTTTTCAGGCGATTCTCCATTTTGCTGGCGCCCATTGCCATTCTCTTCATTTTGACCTGTCTGCGTTCGACGTTTCAAAGTTGGAGGCGCAGTCGAGATGGCCGCACTCTCTTCATTTTCCGATCGCGATCCGAGCGGGGCTTCGGTCATGATGCGGGACTGAGTTTCTTCCAATCGCCGTTTCATCGATTCCAGTTCCTCGATGAACTAAAATACAAAGAAAAAAGGAGTTTGCGAGAGATTTCAGCATGAATACGCGATTTTCATATCAGCTGCGTGAAAGGAAACCCGTTTTTTGGGCCAATATCGACCGATCCGCCGATCCAGGGGGTGGATCGGCGGATCGGCAACTAAACTTTTTCGCGTTTTTTTTCTGTTGGTAAATGATAGTGTTGCATACTATGGGGAGAAAGTCCCGTTTCTTTCTCTCAAATCAACATTTAATCCCACTTTGAGCGGTGGTTATGTCTCCCGTGTCTCTGGAGTGGTCTAATTGAGAGTTACAGCGAGGAAACAGGGCAGGTGGGTGAGAACTCAGTGCCAAACCCGTCATTCCCAATCTTGTATTTTCTGAAGCGGATCGGATCGGATCGGGATCGAGATCCAGGTCTAGGGTCGGAGCGGTCAATGCTGGTTTTTGGGACGGTTGTCATCAAGGCCAAAATACAAAAAGATAAGATTTGGGGGAGATTTCAGCAAGACTATGCAATTTTTAGATCAACTGCTTAACGTGATCAGCAACTGTGTAAAGCTGGTCGTCAGACCTAATGTCTAGCCTATACAAGTGCTGTTCAGTCACGAAAGATGTGACCAGCGCAACCGGGCGGTAACAGATCGGAGAAACCCAGGACCCTAGGAGCAAAACTTCTAAGCAGGAGTACTTTCCAGGCGAACTGGAAAGACATGGGTGAAACATAAAATCAAGCAGTGTTATGCCACCCTGTCAGGGAGTATCTATCTCCCACCCGCTCAGGAATGTTGGTTACACGCACATGTCATGTAACCTCGGCTGCGTTGCGGGTTATAGCCACTGGGATCGCCCGGCGTCAACTCTTTCTGTCAGAGTTTTTGCATCCTCTTCGACGCCCGCCTATTGGAGGATTGCATAGAAACCTGCCCCCCTCCCTGCACCCTAAGACCACCCACACTGCAACCCCAGCCAAGTTTAACCAGCGTCCCTGGCGGTCGGGAGTAATCGATACGCTCCTCTGGTTGGGAGACGTCAACCTCTCCGGTTGAGGTTTCCAGGGCAGGTATAGTCGCGAGACTTGCCTTGCTCCAGTCGGAGTTTTTGCCCAAAGACTTCGGTCCCGACTATCTCCCGCCGCCTGGGTGCGCTAGTCACACAAGCCCTTTAAGTCCCACTCACCTTCTGACTCAACTCTGCATCCTCTGCAGTTTCGGCGTTGACCACACCAACCCCCAATCCGATGCCACCCTCTGTCCTCGTCCGTCGCACGGGCGGTGGTCCAGTGCGCACAGCCGAGCTACCCAACTGGCTATTTCCATTATTCAATCTGGGCGACATTGGTGACGCACCCAGTCCATATCTCGGATTCGTGCGTGGCAATGGCGATTTGTGAAGTAAAGCTGGCGAACGTTCAGCACTGCTCGTCGTCGGCGCGGGAGTATGCGTCGGCGTGGCAGCCTCGGTTCGTGCGTGAGTAACGAGGGACTAAAACCAAAACCACTGATCGTGACTGCCATCCACCCACCAACTCCAGTCCACACTTACCTGCAGCACCTGCGGCGTCAAACTATGCGACAACATGCTCAACGGCAGTCGCGTCTGTGGCGTTGTCTGCTGCGATTGCGGTCGTCCATTACTTTGATGATACGCCCAGGGTATAGTTTTCGAGTCTTCGAAACTAGAATCGGGACTTCCATGATATCCTCCATCGTGCACATGACATCCATTCGTCGTGTTGTAATGGCCGTGCTGATGATCCCGATAGAATTGACTCTGACATTGGCGCGATTGTTGCCCAACCACATCCGACAACAACGGCGCCTGGTGATGAATATCCGGCAACGAATAGGACGGTGCCTTCTGTTGAATCAACGGCACAGTTTGCATACTGTACAAAGGATTGGCTATGGCCAACGGTGCCGCCCTTTTCGATTGTCCACTCTCCGCTTGCTTGCCATTTTTGACAGCCGTCGACGACTGGCTGCTATTTCCCCCACTACTGCTACTGTCAACTGGACTACTCGAATTCGACGTACTGTAATTCAGCGATTGATATCCGCTCGACGTCGTTCCATTGCCGACCACGTTCGTCCCGTTCGGCGATCCCGACACGGCGTTCACTCCGTGCACAACGCACACGCCATCCCCACCGTGCAACGAACTGTGACTCCCCGCTCGTCTCCTCGTTTGCCTCGATCCATTGCCGTGACGATGAGCGCCATAATCGGACGTCCCGAAATCGTCCGAATGATCATCATCCTCTTCCTCTGTAACTGGTCTCGAAAAATAATCGCTCTGTTGATCATCCACGTAAGATATCGATTCCGTCCCATTTCCAGCCACTAATTGGCCCGCTACAGTTTTCGACGTCGATTTCGGCGTTTGTTTCGAAGCTCGATTTTGTTGTACAACCATTCCCATATGACGTACACGCAAATTATCATCTAATGCACTATACCAAACATAATCGTCGTCCGTCTGCAAATTCGATGCAGGCGTTTTCAATTGCGCCGGCGATTGTTCATTTCCATTATTCGATATCGCCAAGGGTTTTTTCGGAATCGACGAATTCGGTCCGACCAACGGCGACGTCTTGTACATGGCGTAACTACGAGCGCCAGTCGGGACACTTTGCGAATATCCATTATTCTCCGATATCGGACTGCTATCATCGGCAGTTTGATTATTATTTTCATAATCGCTAATTGGCGATATCGGCGATAAACTACCACTCGGAAAGGCCGAATTCAACGGACTGGTCGGATTTTGCACGGCTTCCGTCAATTGTTCCAACGTTTTTTGCAAATCGTGTAAACCAGCTTCTCGATATCGTTTTATGTCGATATTCACCCAACATTCAGTCAAATAGCCGTGTAACAAAGACAATTCCTTGCCCAAATCGATACAACCTTCCCATTCCATTCCACGACTCAAATAATCCTTGCTTAGTGGACTCTGAAACAATAGGTCGCAATTTTTTTTTGAAAACTTGTATCAAACCTTCAAAATTTTAAAAAAATCTTACCGAAATTCTCATCAAATATTGCCGCATATGATCACTTTCTCCTTCGATAAACTTGTTCATAAATTCCATATAATGTTCTTTTCCACCGAATCTTGTAAAATTGGCCAACGTTTGTATGGTTTTTGCAATCAACGTCAAACTTCTGGCCGTCTTTCCTGATGGATATTCTGAAAAATTTGAGGTCATTTCCTACCATTTCCACATTCTGCAGTTCTCAAGGTCTCGCCTCTCAAGGTTTTTTCAAGTTCCTTTTTGACAGAGTTTTCCTAACATGGAACATGAAAAAACGCTTCCTAAAATTCCACCGGTTTTTTTAAATTCGGTTTTCTGGTCCCAACATTTTCCCGCCAAAATTATTTTTTAAAAACTTGTACTGAAACATGTGTTCTAATTTCCTTCTTTACCATTGATTCGATTTTTTAGCATTTTGGTCAAGAGTAAAAATAAAATGATGTTTCTCAAAAAACAGGTCGATTTTGAAGAAGGATTTGAAAAAACCCTTAGCTACTGTTAAAACATTTTTTTGTAGGAAACTCATATTTTCCCAAGACCTTCACAAAAAATACTCACCTTGAACTAGATTGAACAAACTAGGCGATAAAATTGCCGGACACAAAAATCGGAGGAAAATACTGGACGAGATCAAATAATCAGCCAATTCTGATCTGTTGCATCGATGCAAACGTTGGCGCAATTCGAAAAATATTTGCCTTAATTCACTGAAAAGAGGGATTTTTCAAACCTTGTCAGTTCAAAAAAATACACGACTTTCAGAAAAATTCGAAAAGATTAAAATTTCTCTAACCATTTGAAAATCTAACAATAAAATTCAAACTTACATTGGAAAATCGTAAAATGAATTGACAATTTTTCCCCAAGCCAAATGCACTTTATTCGTCAACGTCTCTTGATGTTTAGGCAACAAAGATAAATTGGTCGATAATTTTTGCGGATCCACCTAAAACAAATTTGATTGATTGAGTAGGATTTTTCAAGAAAACAGTCATCAGTGCATTATTGCCGCCTAAAAACCATCGTCAGCCTTAATGCACTTCTAAAAACAACCTTCTCTTTTTCAGCGCTGAAAGCAGCATCAATTTTTCTCTAATCGATGTAAAAAAAATCATTTCTATTGGTGCAAAAACAAATTATTCATAGCATATCTTTCAAAGGCGGTAAATTTTTTATATGCCAACCCATCAAAGCTGTCCTCCCACTTAGCACTGAATGACATGTAGTTTTCTGTCACGAATATAATGACTCACCTCGCAATCCTCGTCCGATTCCATAACCGATTGAATAAATTCGGCCAATGTATCGTGCAAATATTGATCTCCCACTAATTTCATATATCTAAACCATACATTCTACTATTACTTTCAATTACCCCGTCAAACAAGCACGCTGAAACATGACGTCTAACATATCTCAAGCTGTGGTTCTCCAGTCTGTTGTCGTTGGTATAGTGTTTTGCGCCCTGAACCAGCACCAAACACCTTAGAAACGAGTTCGATTCCCACCCAGGGCAATAGTTTTGGTTTTTCTCCCAATTCTTATAGTGAGTCTCTTCTGCTCGACACCGCATCCACCCTAATTTTGTGATAGCCTACTGTGTTAAAAATGGCATACTGGTTTGCGCACTCGACCTGTACCAAGTACCTACAAATACGAGTTCGACTCTCACACAGGATATTCGTTTTTGATTTTTGTCCCAATTCTTTGAGGGTTTCTTCTATTTCATACCGCCTCCACCCTGACTTTTTGATATCCTACTGTATTATAGGTGGCATACAACACCTGTATCATGCACATACACACATGAGTTCGATTCCCACCCAGGGCAAAAGTTTTACCTTTTCTCCCAATTCTTATACTGAGTTTCTTCTATTCGACGCCGCATCCGCCCCAATTTTGTGATACCCTACTGTGTTAAATTTGGCATACTGGTTTGCGCACTCGACCTGTACTAAGCACCTACAGATGCGAGTTTAATTCCCACCCAGGACAAAAGTTTTTGCTTTTTTGCAATTCTTAGTGAGTCTCTTCTATTCGACGCCGCCACCACCCCAATTTTTTGTGATATCCTAATGCGTTAAAGGTATCATAGTGGTTTGCGCACTTGACCTGTACCAAGCAGATACAGATACGAGTTCGACTCCCACCAAGGCCAATAGTTTTTGATTTTTTCAAAATTCTAATAGTGAGTCTTTTCTATTCGACACCGCAAAGGCCTGATTTTTGCATGAACTTACGCTTCCATGGCCTTCGTAGCCAGCGAATTTCCACGAAACATCAAATGTTCGTTATCTAAAAAAGCAAAAATAATAATTTGCATTTTCCAAAAAAAATTTAAAAATCTTACCAAGCGCTCTGACTTCGGACATGATGAGATCACAGAGAAAGTCTTTGGCTAGCCTTTGTTTATGCAATACGCGAACCATACTGGTCGCAAAATCTTCCTAAAAATGCGAGCAAAATTTTAGAAATTTTCCAATAAAAATTACAAAAAACCTTACCTTCGCCTTGACGCTAACCGACGGCTCTAAAGCTAGACACAGCTGGAGGTAGTCTTGTTGAAGGTACTAAAAAGAGAGAGTAAAATTAAATATCGCACTATAACGGAGGTTAAAATTAAAAACAAAAAGGAATGGAACGGGTGGGATTCGAACCCATCAACAATCATGAGATCGACTGTAGCACAAAAGTTGGGGCCCACTGAAAAAAGGCAAAGCCATAGGGCCTCTTGGCTTTGAACCTGACCAGAATTTGGATCTGCGGCTGACTCAATCCTCTACTGTAAATACAGTCACCAGTAGACCAGACACAAATTAGAAAATTTCCTAAGCCGATGGAACCTCTAAGATAAGAAACCCAAAAATACAAAACCTCAAACCAACGGAGTCTCTTAGATTGCATACCGTCAAAAAACCAAAAGAAATGGAGCGACTAGGATTCGAACCTCGGTCCTTACCTGCAAAAATCCATCATAGGCCCTCAGGGGCAAGATTGTCACCGACTGGTATTTGGCTTTGACACGCAAAGCGGGCGTTTCGCCTTTTGCAACTCCGCTCATTTTCTCTGCTCCACTAACGCAGTACCATTTCTCGACGGGATGCCGAGCCGACAAGGCGTGTACTGGTATTTGCACATAACCGACTAGCGTATTCCGATCTTTCTTCTTCTTACGATCCGCTTCACGGTACAAATTTATGCAAACCGTTTCCAATTTCGGTAAATGACTAAAACGATTTTTTTAAAACTTTTGAATTTTTAAAATTAAAGTAGAAACAACACAAAATCAAAATACATATTTAAAATTGAAACACTTAAAAATTATGCAAGGTTTTCAACCGCTTTGAGAGACATAAGTGTGAGCGACTCGCAAACTTTTTCAAAACTTTTAAACATTCTACAATTTAAAAACAGTTTTTAAAGACTCGACTAAGTTTTACAACCTTTTTTTAAACTAGAAATTCAAGCATTCAAATCAATTTTTCTTCAACCGAATTTCTAATTTCATATTTAGCTACCAAATTTAAACTTACTTGATTTCGAATTGTTCGCCCCAAAAACACAAATCCGTTTTTAATTTCGAAGTTGTCCTCGAATATAAAGTGTGATCGAGGCATAATTCGCAATAATATTTCCTCTTAATCGGCACTCCTTTTGCTTCCAAAATCCAAATTTGCAACGAATTCTCAAGACGCCTAATTTGATCTTGATTAGGCATCATTGTCCGATTCAAACTAAAAATGGATACGATAAATAATTTTTCTGCAGTTTCCAGAAGGACCTGGCTATAATTTTTGACAATCTTGAAAAGTCAGCGATTTAATAATTGAATGCAACTTTAGGTATTTGCATAAAATTTGATAAATCTCTTGCGAATTTGAATTGGCGCCAAAATTTTTCAACTCAATTCAACTGTGAAAAAATCTGCTGCAGATTTTTAAATTGTTTAAATGCAGCAGATTACTGCAAATATTTTTGTTTCGCCTAATCACAGCATGGATTTGGCAAAAATGCAAGCTAAAATGTTCTAATTCACGAAAAATTGCATCCAACTCAAACTGCCTGAACTTTGTGGATTTTAGAAATTCTACACTACATTTCCAGTCCACCCACCCTCCCAATCTGGTACCACCTCCCACCCGCGACTTTCTCCCATAAACTCGATGAACCAAATCATTCGCTCTAAAATTATTTCCAGACTCGCAACCCAAGGAATCATTCAAAAATGTGTTATTCGCAGACAAGACACCATGTAAGTACATGCCCACAAAAAAACCCACTTCTCATCATCCATCAATTGCGAAATGGGAACATGAAATGGAACATATTTTTCCACTAGAATTTCCATCAAATAACTACTTTTTACACAACCCACAACACTTTCTCAAATTCATCTTCTAAAATGCATGTTTCTACTCGATTCGGTCGGCGAAGACTAGGAACTCGAATCGTGAACTGTTCCGTCACGAAAACGGGTCACATTTGAAGAAAAGATCAATGAACGAAATTAAATACAGCAGCAACTGTTAGACCAGGACTCGAGTGCATATTCCTTCAAACTCATCAAAACTATTCACATACAACTGCAAAATTAATTCAAAAAATTTGATTAGTTTTTTTATTATCACCTACGATGCGACCCGGCCACGACAAGTTCGGGAATCCGAATAAAATGCGAAAAACTCGTGCCAGCCAATTCCTATCCTTTCATAAAGACCACGTCTGACAAACTCCTATTCTCTTCAAAATTGAAAATAGAAAACTAAAACATTTTCACACCTCGACGCGTCAGAATCATACGAAAACCAACCTATCGCCGCCAGACTATTTTAAGTAGGGACAGCCGTCGCCGACATCACAAACATTCCCAGTCAACAAGACAACTAAATTACAATAAACTTTGAAAAACCAAGTCCCAGTCTCCCCCCCCCCCCCGACCAGGTTAGTCACCAGCCAGTTTTCCATTCTTATTCTCCTCAAACTATGACTGGCCAGTCGAGGTACGGAAAGGCTTTCTTTTGTCCCATTTTACAGAACCGCGCATCCACCCTCCTCCTTACGTAGACATCCACCATCGTGACACTGTCGCCTCGCTTTCAGCTTGGTACACAACAAACGTAACATCATACCAACAACAGATGGACCCCCCCCCCCCCCCCGAGAGGCACGACGTTTGCTTTGAGGACATAGACCGCACTGCGTGACCAACATCATGGACGACCATAAAAACGGCTTACACGCACAAACGTGTGTACTGGCAGCCAAAGTGAAATTTGTACGAGCTCGAACAGAGTGGAATGGAAAATTGATAAAAGGCACCCCCTTCAGAGCCGACATTCATCACCTGGCCACGCGTTTCTTATCTCTCCATCCAGCCCTAATACCCCTCGTTTCGTAATCCATTTGCACCTAAGCAATGTCAACATGCACACCCCCTCATCCCCTTTAGTCGAACATATGCCCTTGGATAAAGTGCCAACAAGGACCTGACCCTTCGGGTGTGGTCTTGGGTGCCAGAGAGCCCTCATTGTCGCCTCGCTAGGTGCGATACCTTTCATCGTGTGTGTCAGTGACACACAAGACCCCCTTCTCTCCCTCTATGGCCCGACGAACATCCCCTCCCCGCCCATTTCCTCATAAGGCATTATGCCGAGAGCCAGGTCGAGAGTCCTGCATCTCAATCCATCCTTGCATTGGTCTCGGTCAAATGTGCAACCGTGCCTGGCCTGATCGACCGAAGTCCGACTCAAGCAGGAAAGTCTCACGATCATACTTGCTCGTGCGGCTGAAACATCAACTCGACGGGTAGAGTCTCGCCAGGAGGACCAAATCCCGTCATCGTAACCCCTCCCTCCCTGCCCAGGCCCCTACAGCCATCATCCCGCCTGCACTTTCTTCGACCATCCGGTAGTGCATGATCGGATACGGCCATCACTGCCAAACAACCACATTCGCACGCCATCGCGTTCGTAACCGGATTTCGTCAACGACACGCCATCTTCCACACACGCACCCCCCTCCTATTCAATTTCATTTCATCGGGTTCCCCTTTCAACATCGAAAAGCCGACCTTTGAAAAGCCCGTCCAAAAATGGTAATAATACACGCAATTCGCATTGGTCGATGAACCGTAATCCAAGCGTATACCGTTCAAGGTCATCCCCCTCGACAGATGACGAACACCCGACATGCACTCCCAAGAGCACCAATTAAGCACACTCGAGTCTCTGACGCAAAACTCGATTACAATCCGTAAAATCATCACGTTTTCGACTCGATTCTAAAATTATCAACATCCTATCAGGACGCAATTTAGAAACAGCTAGTTAATTTGGTTCAAAAAAAGACTTCGAAAATATCTAAAAAAAGAATATTTGAATCTAGGATCGATTCGACCCCTTATTTGTACTACTTTTTTTAAAAATTCAATCTTCACAAAACGAAAACTAACTTTAGGTCGAGCACATGTTTGGTTGTTTTTCAAGGAAACTCATTATCTCTCAACTAAATATAGAAAGTCTAATCATGATAGCATAGTCGAAACATCCGCTTCCTCTGGCACGAACTAAGATTATTATGGCCGAGCCATGAAAAGAAAATGCCCCACCTAGGCACCCGTTCATTGTGCAAGTCGAACGGAAATGCATGAAGAACAGTTGCTGGCACACACAACTACTCCTTAGGAAGCCCTGCCTAGACGACCGGGAAACAATGCCAAGAACATCTCCATGGCACATCCACCCGTTATATACGCACATCCCTTTCAAAAGCTTCGCGCTGTACAAAATTTAAATTTCCCGCTTTAAGCATCTTATGACAATTTTACACGAGCAGAAACTAGAAGCATTGACAGTTTCTCCAATTAATGGCACTATTTTGTCTTTTATTCAGAAAAGTGGCCAGAATTCGTTGCAATTCTGTTTAACGAAGCTTTTAAGAGTGGGACTTTTCCTTCATGCATTACTGTAGTGAGCGGCAGCGGGAAATTCAAATTTTGCGTTGTACGCATCTGTGAAATGGTCATACGGATCGGAGGAGCAGTCACATACAGCATACACTGTCGACTGTCACAGTTTCCTTGACAGATCTGCAAATTGGTCGGCCTGGGTTCAACTCTCACCGTCTGAGAACTTGGTGAAGTTTTTTTCTGTGCCATGAACGCCTGCTTGTGGGTGACTCGCCCACAAACGCTTGGAGTCCTATGAAGCAGGAGGCTGTGAATTCGGGTTCCCTTACAGTGCACGGGCTGGGTACGGCTGGCTAACTCGCGCTCTCGCCCAAAATACATCCCGCATGGACCCTAGTCGATGGCAAGCCCAGTAGCCCGTGGAGAAAAGGCAAAACTTGACCACTTGGAAGGACTAGGATGGATAAAACTACACAGAATACCACATCGCGCCTCACTCATGGCATGATTGCCTTCACTGAAGTGTCTCAACATCCGACGTCCATCCCTCGCGTCCGTATCCAAAACCACCCATGATTAGCCAGACATAGGGGGTCATGATCAGGTATCACACACACATCGTATCACACGCGCATTTCATGATTACCCAATGCCCATTGTATCAGCCCAGACAAACACCAGAAATACACCACCCACTGCCCTGTCCCTGCACAATCAACCGGAACTTACCACTCCAACCATCGATCACGTTCGGCCGCCGTCCTACACGCGTAATATTTGGTGGCCCCAGAATCGGTTCGTATTTGAAAACAATGCGGCGTGCCCAAAACGGACGAGTGCAATGGTGTCACTGTGCAGGCGGCCACACCGGGCCCCCCACCTTGATTATGAGCAGACACGGCCGTCGAACTGGCCAAATCGATGGCGTGCGTCGTGGTCGAATAAGATAATAAGGACTCGTGAGAACGAGAATTACGAATATTCTTATTATTCAGGGCCGGAGTCGACCAAGCCGGACTAAAAATTATAAAACACATCAATTTACTCACATTTTCATACTAAATTATAATCCTCCCCCCGGACCCACCAATTTCATCCCCATTCCTCAACCAACTTCCGCATTTCCACTCGGCCAACAAGTATCCTCAATGCACGACAGTCCACACCTGCTCGACCAATGTCCAGTCCACTCTCCCTTTCGCGCAGTCCAATCGGCCCTCACCACTCGCACGAGACCCGGGCTCGATGAAAGGACTGGTGCCAGGCAGTGCTCGCATCGACCCCGTCATTATTATTTGAACAGCGCATTTTCGCATCCTATCGTATTTTGACCAGTCACACACACAAAAAACATTGCATTATTATCCGACTGTGAACACGCAAAAAAACAAGCCGACATCCGGCCGCCTGCTTAGTCCAAACTAATCAGATTTTCTTATGCTTAGCATGGGTTGACCTTTTTTCGCCGGGACACCATATACGCTGTAATCAGATTAAATGAGATTTTTCTTTTTAAGTCCATTTTAATCCAATGAATTCGTGTTTTTAGTCATTTAATGAGTCTGTTTTTTAGCAGAGCTCCTTTTCCAAGCAATAAAGCCCATTTGAGTAAAACAGTGAAGGGGGGGGGGACAGTCACCAACACACACATAATGTAGCCCAACCAAGTCATAATTACCATACCTAAACGTTTTTCGAAATAGTTTCATATTTTTTTTCCGAAATCTACCCCATTCCAACGCCAAAAAAGTCTGTCAACCGTTCATCAGCCGAGCACGCTCAATTTGTAATCATCAACACGCAATCAACTCGGCTTGACTCGTCACCTGACCGAATGCTTCGTTTGGCAAAGTATGCATTACAAAATTATAATAAGCATAGCACCTATATTCGGCCTATTCTTCCAGTCTAATTTCCATAAATGCCTGCTTTCCTATTCGCAATCCAAACATTTCCATTTCCAGTTTCCAACCCTCGTCCATCCTCCATTCCTACACCAACTCGTTCATTTTCCAAGGTGCCAAACAAAATATGCTTACAAAATCCACGCGCCTCCTTCGCATTCTCCCCGAGGAGCACCCGAAACCACTCTTTTTTTTTAGAAAGTCACAATGGCAATCTGAACCAAACTGGGACCGCCTATCATTCCAAGCTAGCTCCGCCCTCGGTCCCGTATCCAAGCCACTAATCTATGCTCGCCGGCCTGGTCAAAGACACCCCCCTCGTATAGGCCTTCTCATTTTACACATCACATCCCCCTTGCTCAGCTGGTTACATAAAAGCCAACCTATAGCTTCGATCGTTATTCAAACTGGCTCGCATTTAATGGCTGAGTCGACGAACAGGCTCGGCTTAAAGGCGAGCTTTCATAGTTAGCAACCAACCAACTTGTTTTCACTCCCCCCCTTTTCGAACATGATACCCTCACACAAAAGTCTATGCTAAAACTGAACATAAAAGCCAATCCAACATCCCCCTCCCCATCCTAGTCTAGTCCTTGCACCTGTGCCAAAACACAAAAACTACACCTGACGCCGCCCTCGCTAGCTTAAAAACTTAAGAGCTCTGAAAGACATTCAAAAAATGCGCCAAATCTTTCGTCTCGTCTTCGAAAATCTTTTTTTTCAATTTGAAACTGCTAAAAATTACTTTTTCCACCTTCGACTAGGCGACTTAAGTGTAAAAATAACAGTTTTGTTTTCATAGAACGACCGCAAGCCTCGCCTTTCATCATTATGTATTCTGACGTAGTCGAACACATGGTCACCCCCCTCCCCGAATGGTGATGACGTAGACACGAAGAAATGATGGAAATCAAAATGGGTCAGCAGACAGACAATATGTGTGCTGGCCACTGCTCCTCCCCCCAGATTATTAGCAAAGCACCCCTGCCGCTCAAACCAACCATGTTCAGCCGAGCGAGCAGCAGCTAATTGACATTTTTCCCTTTCCTTCTAAGCCCGCTGGCCCCCTTGACATTCGAATCCAGGCTCGACGCTCTTCAAAAGAGTTCTCCGTCTTGGATTTTAGCCTAAGAATTGTCAATTGGGGATTTGCACAACCAAAGAAAACGAATTGCCAACTTTTGCAAAAAGAATTCGTTCGAAAATAAATTGCAATTCGAATGACCTCTGGCGCAACAGCGACTACCAAGATTGATTAGGCTTGTACAAGGGATTCGTGTAACCAATGCAACAAGTCACAGCAGATGCTGCCACAGTGTCCGAAATTGGAAAAGTAGGAAACTAGATTCCTTCCTACATCGATCCTACACTTGTGCTTGGCTTCCTGGACACTGACTGCGCACCAGAAAACTCTGGAGTGGCTACGCCAGGTCCATCTTGACTTTCATGCCATGTCAAGGGGTCAATGACACGCCAAAATTCACATTTTTGATTTGGAGGCCAAAAATTAGGGTCTAGAGCACCAAAGTTTGACACGCACGCACAAAAAACATGGGCTTTATGGGGTTTGCACCACATTACATACCGTGTCAGCGACGTTAAGTTTTCTGTGGAATAGTTTCCAGTCCCCCGTCGTCCCGCTTACGACACATGCAATTGCCTAACCCACACACAAGCGCAGCAGACCACATGCATCACCCCTCCCCTAGGGTCCCCACAACCCACCGCCCCAATCTTGCACACTCCATCACCCGCCCACATCAGACCAAGCGCACCCCCTCCCCTGGGGTCCACACAACCCACCCATCTCATCTTGCACACTCCATCACCCACACCAACTCCCACGACGACCACTCCCAAAAAAGTAAATAGTAACCAATCTACCAAGACTCGAAAAAAACCCAGCAGTTACCAATCTCCCCATCTAATCCAAACATATTATCATCAAGAATCCAAGTCCAAGTGCAACCATCGATCCAATTCTTCCACGCAATTCATTCAAAACCAAGACAAGGCCCATTCTTTGAAATCATTCGAGCGAACTCAACAAAAAGTCAGGCAAAACGATTAAGTCAGGGCAGTATGACCAAGCCTTCCGGTCCTTGTCCTTCAACAAAATTTACCCTTTTCTTTTCTTATTACGACGCGGGAAACAGAGTGTTAAAAAGAAAATAAAAACTTGTTCGACCTTTAAAATCAAACTAGTATGAATACCCTTTTATTCCCCCTCCAGCCATACTCGCCGTTTCGCGCTCGCCCGCAGCGAACCAATCCAAGCGACAACGAAAGACCAATTCATTCCTGATCATCACGATTCCACGAGGGAATAAATGCAAAGTTCAAAGCCCCCTTTGATCATTCGGCATTCTTTACAACCAACAAAGTCCCTGGGCACTAAATCCCTCACCAGACCGGAGTTACGAGTTCGATTCCCACCGGGTCTACCAGTTTTTGATTATATCCAATTACTCAGCATACCTCAGTGTTGGCCAACAAATCAATGTCCCCAGGTACCCTAAATCCCACATCGGGCCACAGCTCGATTCCCACCGAGTGTACCACTTTTCGATTGCATGCATCCCCAATCCATTTTTTAAGCCCCTTCTGATTACTCTGCATATTTTGCTGTTGGGCGATAAGACCTTTGAGTGCTTTCAATCCCGCACTAGACCCGAGTTTGACTCCCATCGAGTCCACCAATGTCTGATTATATCTGATCACTCTGCACATCTGTTAGCCAACAAAACAAGGTCCCCAGGTACCTTACATCCCACATCGGGCCCGAGTTCGATTCCAGCCGGGGCCACCAGTTTTTGATGATATCCCTAGTCAATTTTCTCGATAGATCTCTAGTACCACACAAATCTTGGACAACTCCCCTCTCCATCGCCCCCCCCTTTCCAGAGTAGTGTATTGGCTGTCATCCAAGCCTGGCACACAATGGCTCGTCCTCTTCGTCACCCCGTCCCACACACACACACAGTGCCTAGTCATAATTGTGAGGTGATGACAAAGTCGATGTCCTACCCTCGTCTGGCCGTCATCGTTGCTTGTATTGTCTCGTCGAATCCATAAATTTCATCTCCATTCTTATTAGCCCATCGTCGTCGTCGTTTACTGCCTCCACTCGTCACACCGAAACGCTTACTCGATCGTCGACATACTTTCAATTTCGCACGAAATATTGGAAATTCGAGCTTCATATTTCACCTTCTATTCTTCCTCAATTACATCCAAACACACACGACCACCATCGCTCGCATTCCGACGCCCGCCCGCCCTCATTGATGACACAGACGACGAGATTGCCTGCCCTCCCCCACCAACCAGCCTCTTCGTAAACAAGTCCTGTTGTTGCCTCCGTTCAGGCCACCAATTCTCTAAGCTACTTTACCATCACCCGAAACCATAGGAATGCACATGGCCATAGACGGGCGGCCCGGCCAAAGCCTAAAGCTCAAGTGCAAACACCCCAAATGGCCCCTTGTCTCCTTCACACGACCCCCTTTCCCAACATTCCTCAACAGCTTATTGCCAAAGATGCAAACAATGACTTGTTAGGCACCCAGTCTATTCTAGGTGCTAAGACCAACTCAAACATGAACAGTTACACTTTTCCCTCGCTTTGACTTGGACTAAGGCGTCCCTCAGCTCCCTGCTCCACGCGCCTTTTCGTGCATAGAATCTACTTTCCCCAACCAGCTTATTCAGACTCCCTTCCAAGTCCAAACAGACAAAGCCAAGGCTTATTTCTGTTAGCCGTGCCATTCACATGGAGTTATGAGAAACCAAATATCTTCTATTCTCAAAATTTGACACCAAGTTTTCACGGCTAACATAGCCCAAGCCCCGAGCCTGTATTCCTTTAGCCGTGCACATACAGATGGCTCCAAAGAACTCAAGCATTCAGTGAGGGTCTTGGGTTTTCAGCAAAAGAAATACACCACCAAAAAGATGCATACAGGCGTGAAATTGGAATTACGAATGGAATTTACACAGCAGAATCCGAAATCCACCAGACCACTTGATTTTTATGCCAGTAACATCAGCAGGTCACATCGTGTCATCCACATCAATGCCCATGACCCCTTCTCTGAACACCCACCCACCCAAAAAGTCAGGCCGACTTACGCGTCCAATCGTTGATTGGCACCGTTTCCACCATTCGCACTATTTCCAGCATCCAAAGCCGATCGTTTTCTGTCCAATTTCGAAACGCTTTTCGTACGTTTCAATGGATTACTTCGAAATGGTCTCGATAAGAAACTCTGCGTAGCCAAAATGAATACGATCAAAGGCATGCGTCGTTGAATATTATCCAAAAATGTTACTAATAATGCACTACTCAATTTGGCCATTTTAAACAAATTTAAATATTCAAATTTTTGAAATTTAAAGTCATTTTATGCAAACTATAACCAAATTTCCAGCCACTAACATGAAACCGGCGTTATATTCAAAAAAGACCAACTCGAGTTGGTTTGCTCGAAGAAATAAACTTTCCTCGAGTCACCAAGTGCGTACTAGATACGACTAATAATTTATGTCCAATATAACAAAGAGAAAAAATTCTATTCTCTCCAATGATATATATTTTTATAAAATTCTCATCAATTCAAATCGAAAAAACCTCAAATCTGTGAGAGTTGATGGTCGAATGAAGTGAACGGTGAAAAATTGGTCATGGTTCCCTCTTACCTCACTCTATTGCCCCACCCGGAATGAATGATGGAAAATCGTGTTTACTATTTATGCTCTGCTTTTAGTTGGGCGAACTCTCCACAAGACCACCTCGATTGTGTCTTGTCCTCCAGTCCGGCCAGAACAGATGGAATGCGGTGATGGTCCGCGTAATTTCCAAGAGTTCAATCACAAACATAAAAGCCATCCAACAATTGTAGGGGGATATGGTTGGAAAATTTACAAACCCAACCTCAAGGATTGGACTAGTAGGCCGTCCTTGAAAATGTGCTGAGAAAATCTTACCTCCGAATCAACAATACATTTTCAATCCTAACAAAACTAGCCCGAATCAAAAACTAGAAAAGGCCATTAATTCTTTGGGTAACAATATTATATTATCAATCATTCATCACAAATATTCTAAGCCCATCAAAAATTCTCCCTCGACTAGTATAGGTATCCTCTAGCGTAACCTTGGTCAGTGCGGACCAGTGAATTATCCCAAACCCCTATCCATGCCCAATGCGAGACCCCATCCCCAACACCCTCGCCTCGGGCGCCGTTTGGTCGTCGGACTGGTGCGAGGTCGAGCAGACTCGACCATCAGCCGCCACTGCCCAGCCCCCGCTACTCAATCAAAGTGCCAGCGACGAGAGGGCGCCTGTTGTTTCCCCACGTAATTGCCTAGTTCAACCAGCTCACATAAGAAAAAGTTCAAGTTTTCTTCGTCCTTGAAAATAGACACTTTCACTTAGCAGCTGTTTAGACGATGTGTTCATAAAATGAACCCTATTTATCTTATCCTACTTTCACTAACCAGCTTGTCTGATACTCGAATAAATTACTGCCCAACGCTACCCTAATCAATTATCTTCAGCTTATCCTGTTTTCTTTTCAATGTACAGCAAAGAACAGCGACTTCAGCTTAAAAAAACCAAGCATATTTCAATTTCCCGCCAAAAATGTTCACCCAATATTGCTAAACCTATGCAACTATAAGTTTCCCGCCAAAACTGTTTTTCAAATTAGAGCATGACTTACGGCTAATTTGTGCGAAGTTGATGGCGACTCAATCATGGCGAAATGATTCTCGTCGGCGCCAGCGCCATCGACACTGAACGAATGTTGTAGACCGCTGTTGACGGTCGGACTGTTGGACATGGGCATAACGAATGGTCGTCTTTGATTATGCTGACTTGATTGGTGATGCAATGACAGCGGCCACCCACTGCGCCTGTCCAAACTCTGACTCTCCAAGGCGGGACTACTCTCGATCAAATCGTACGACGTGTCTAAAAATGGACATATGATCAGATTAGAGTCGCAAGGAAAGAATGCGTGCCATTTTAGGAATTTCTGAGGTAATTTGATTTACAAAAACAGCTTTGATTAGCAAGCAGAATAAAACTCGGGATAATCCATGATTGAGTGACTAATCGATCAATTATGGCTTCTGATTAGCCAATTTCAAATTTGCTAAATCCTGATTCGCTGACTAGCGTGCTACTCAGCGATTGGTCACTTCGAAATGCGCCAATTTTTCATTGGTCAATTCGAAATTTGCTCATTTCTGATTGGCTATCTCGAAATGTAATCATTTAATAAGCCAAGTGGAACTGTGCTAATTTCTACTAGGGTAACTTGAATATTGCAGCCTCCTGATTGGTCAATTTCAAATTTGTTGAATCCTTATTGGCTAGTTGGTGTGCTGAAATCTGATTGGTTAATTTGAAATTTGCAGCCTCCTGATTAGTCAATTTCAAATTTGTTGAATCCTGATTGGCCAATTAGTGTGCTAACATATGATTGGTTAATTTGAAATTTGCAGCCTCCTGATTGGTCAATTTCAAATTTGTTGAATCCTGATTGGCCAATTGGTGTGCTAACATATGATTGGTTAATTTGAAATTTGCAGCCTCCTGATTAGTCAATTTCAAATTCGCTAAATCCAGATTATTGATTAGTGTGCTAACTTCTAAATGGTCACTTCAAAATGTGCCATTTTCTCATTGGTCAGTTCGAAATGTTCTCATTTGATTGGCCAATTTGAACTATGCAAACTTCTGATTAATCGATCTAAAATTTTTTTGTCTTACAAGTAATTGGGCGATTTAAAATACTTAAACTCCTGATTGGTAAATTTCAAATTCGCATACCTCTTTTAGGCAGTTTGAAATGTGTCGTTTCCTGGTCAGCTCTCAACCTAATCTATGATTAGTTTGGCTATCGATTTCTCGATCAGAAAAAGAACAAATTATTTGGCTCGAAAAATAAAGTCATCAGCACGCTCGTTAAAAAATCAGGAAACGATACGTGTGAAAAATGCAGCGAAAAGCTACATAATTATAAAAATATGGGCAAATACTTTTTTGTCTAGTTATTGCCAGTTCCTCAATGGTCAATCAAAAACCTACTAAAACGATGCATAAACCTCATTTAACCAAGTCCAGGCCCTCTACTTCCAAAAACCCAGAGCATTAGCCCAAAACCACAATTATTTACCATATTACCCAGTCCAAATGCGATTCCTTCCTTCCCAGTCCAATTTCCTGGCTTTTCAAACTTGCCAATTTCAAACAAACCCCTCTTCTAAACTCGACTAAACTATACACCCGAGCGCAGCCCATCGACTACACGCACTCCAAACTGTCAACTGTAAGAAACCTATCCGCTTCGCTTCCATTTACTTTCAAATATTTGAAAAACACTTCTAGCAGTAAGGAAGCCAACGAATAGTAAACCTAAAACAGCTCCATTCCTAGTTTCATCCAGTCCACTTTGTTTCTATTCCAAGACTGGAATGGACAACGGCTACGGAAAAGAGACAAGTCCAGTCCACATTCGATAGAAACCAGTAAAATATGTCGCACCTGCACTGGTCGAGACGGATCGTGTCGAATGTAAATGCATTTGTTGAAGGAATGCCTCTTTCTTATTTTTCATTTGATTATTAGCAATTGCCTCCTCGTGGATAACACTCAACGACAAAGTACTCGACCAAAGTGTTTTTAACCGCATTTTACTTCAAATTTAAGTCAAAAATGCCAGTAATTTCAGAGGAAAAAATTCCCACTTAAAAACTTTCTTTTAAATCTTCCACATTTGATCTAAAACCAAAATTACCACTTGACCGATTCCAATTTTAAATATTCCAAAAAAATTGACGTAGTTTTAAAAATTTCATAATCATAGTAACCATCTGGTTTTAGTTTCTCCAAAAAATATTTTCTCCCTAAAGTTGTTACTTTTCTTTAGAAAAACATTTTTCGCAAAGAAAATACTCAATTTTCGTACTAGTCAAAGTTTTACTCCGACTCTTAGTAATAACGAGTAAGTTTAGTCGGACGGGGCGCCAAGGTAGGATGCAGTTGGCTACACTAAAAATCGCCTCCCCTTTCCAAACCACCGCCTTCTTTCTCGGCTTGTTGGGCGGCCTAGAATTCAATGCAATAGGGGGGCTTTCGAGTTTGAGAAAGAGCAATGATTCAATTCTCGCTTTAGAAAATTGTGTTTTCTCGAATCCGACGCCGCTTTTCATAAGGCAACCAGGCCATAGAAAAAGGTTATTTTTCGAATAGTTCAAACACTTTTGACTATTTCCATAATCCTTAATCCAACAACAATGAGCATCAAGTTTTCTCGTTTTGACCGCTAAGCTTCAACTGTATGATTTGGTGAGCCCTCGTTTCAACAGAGTATTCCAGCAAAATCTAACAATTCTACTGGCAAAGTCGACTTTGGATCATAAGAAGGCAACGTTCGACGTTGGTTCCGGTGCCATTGGACTGGCACCAAGCAATAATTCAATGTCCATAATAGCAATTACTGGCCTACCCTCGTCGTACTGGTCGTCGAGTGAGGACGATGGCCGACAACAATCCCCCACCTCGCCCCTGGTTAACTGGACCTGAACCGATATGGAATGAGCAAATTGAGGAAGGGTGTCCAGTCAATGGGAAAATGATGGTCCTAAGATAAAAGTAACGGAACGTAGTCGACGAAGATGACGGACGAGGAGATCAATTTGATGAAGATTAGGGTCATCGTCGTGGCTCATCAAATGACCCCATCTCGCCTTCCATACGCACTCCAGTTTTTTCGCCCTCCTTCAACGAGAATATGACAAATATCTGGACAGCAAATCGAACGTTTTCGGCGACTTGTCATAAACCAAAATCACACGACCCGACTGCGCCTCTCCTCCATCCTCACGCTCCCATCCCGAAATCCCTATTCGCTACGACAGCTCCATCAAGACGCTCGTCACGTCTTCGGCCACCTAAGAAAAGGAAACCGCCAAAGCTCCCTCGTGAGCACCACGCACGACACACACACCATCCTCGCCTAAACCCGTCAAAACCACCGTTAAACGAATCCAAATGTAAACAAAAACATGATACAAATTCAACTATTTTCAAGTCAAAAATTATCATACCATATAAGCTCCTAGTCTCGCCTCGACATCACATCAACCGCAATGGCGCGGCCAGTTCGCACGTGCATTCAAAACGGGCTAATCGGAAGGCGAGGGCGAATATTTGCACGAGAAACTGGTCAAAATGTAAACAAGGCACTTGACCAACAAAATGTCCTCTAGTCTGGCCAAAATTTCTTCATCTAAGATTGCTCATGATCGTTGGTCATCAAAACTCCAGTCGCCACCGACCTTGAGCGCCCCTGGGAACTAGTTCGAGTCCACGCTCGCTATACAAAATAAACAGTCCAATGGGAAGAACCTGATCCAAGACATAAAAATGTTTATTGCCTTCTTTTGCTCACTTATGGTCATTCCGCCTGAGAAAAGACACGAATGCTGAACTGGAGCAACATGACAAAAATTGATCTTTACAATGCGGAGAAACATTTATTCTAAAAATGCGATTGGGAAAGTCCAAAAAAATTGGCTGTACTAAGGCTCGGACCAAATTGCTCATGTTTTGAAGCTGTTCAAGAAATTTTGAAATCAAAATGGACTGGATTGGGTTGGATTTGAATTCATGTGTTAGTATCTCGCATTAAAAAGTTCAGAGCAAAACGTTTTGATGCTAGTGAGATTAGAATACGATCTACTAGTCCTAAAACAATGGAGGACTATTAAAAACAGGGGCCTGCTGGGACTCGAACCTCTTAGGACCACAACCTGAACACAAGGCGCAGAAAAAATAAAAACTATTGCAGGTAGTGGGATTCGAACCCCAAGAATGTATTAGCTTCTCACTCATAAAATTATTTTGATCAGACATGAACATTGCGAATTATAACTTTTTCTTTTGCTTAGAAAATCGAACTAGCCGGAGTCAAACTGTCAGCGCGTCCTATTTCGTCCATGAAAAGTTCCAGGGAATTTATATTGCGAACCAGAAGGACTCAAAAGAACATAAGGGTTTAAAAACGGAACTAGAAATTGTTTGACACCGCCTAAAGTCGAACCATACTTTCAAGTTCTTTAAAAAAGCAGGGTATTCAAAAAGCAAAACCAATGGAGATGGTGGGATTCGAACCCTCTAGAGATTACAGAAAGGCCAGATCCAGCTGTACTGTCAAAATTCAAACCATCTGAAACTTCAAGAGTAACAATCTGAATTCAAAAAACATTGCACATAGTGGGATTCGAACATTTCAAAACATGGAATTTGGTATGCCGAAAAGCCACAAAAACACTCAGCAGGATTCAAACCCTCTAAATGCTCGAAAACCATGGACACTGGAGAGCGAAACCTAGCTGACCTACAAGGGTTCTCAAGCTTGAACGCGTAAGATTAAAAAGTATTGGACCAGGTAGGACTCTAATTATTTATGACCTTCAGTTAAAGACGCAAAACAAAAAAGTGGAGCTGGTAGGATTCGAACCTCTTGAAGCTTTATGAAGCCAAAAACACAGGAAATTTGTCTGAGGTTTTCAAAAGTCGAGGGCAAAAGACAAAACTAGTGGAGCTGGTAGGATTCGAACCATATACCTCACATTAAAAGTGTACAGACCTTAAAAAGTGGACCCGATGAGATTCGAACACCATTAACGAACAAAGCCAAAATCAGTCCAAATTAAGAAATAGACAAACCCAAGGTCGTGAGGACACTTGCCGGGATTCACTGCCAATCCCAGTCCAGGTCCATCAGCCAACCTTACCTCTACACCCGAACCGCTTGAGACTCCAAAACGAGCTACGAGATTGACTGTTCTGCTGCCACCAACCCTTAATCCAATATTGTTTTAGTCCATAGCATGAATTTCTAGTCGAACCAGTCCAAAATCCAATCTTATTATTTCTTTCAAGACGAGGTGTTGTTGTATTTGAGACGGCTGCTCGTCTGCCCCACTCCTGGCCAATGCTCGTAAAACATTGCTGCAGCGTGTCATCGGCTCTCCAATGGCGCCTAGCCGACCCGTCCTGCTCAGTAATGTGGCTTCTACGCTTACCACCTGCCATCCAAGACGCCGGTTGACAAAACAACATTTTTAACCCTTTTCACGCTTTCCTCATTTTTCAAAAACACAAACCACTCCAAATCGAATAAAGTCGAGAGTAGAAGGACACGAAAAATGTAGAAAAACTTAATTGTCAACTATCTAAATAATGATGCGTGTTCTAACCGCAATAGACACGATCAAATATCAGTCATCGAGCCAGGCGTGCCATCTGCCGCATCATTAGTTCTCTACTTGAACATATGTTCACCCCAGCGACCATACTCATCATCAGTATAGACCTCAAATACATAATCTTCAGGGGCCATGACAAAATTTCCAACCTCTTTCTATTTCTCCATGTTCTTAATCCATCAAAACTCAACGAACAAGAAGACACCCCTTCCATAGCGCAATAGGTCCAAGTTGAGAGAAGGGCGACGAAACGGGTCAAAAACTTACAAAATGCTCCTTTTTGAAATCTAAACACGAGAAATAGTCCATAATGAAAAACGTGATCCACTGCCTCTTTTGAAACTCTTTAAGTGTTGTTGCACACAATGAAAAAAAAGAAATCCAAACAATACAAAAGGCGCAACCCATCCATTATTATGGACAGTATTGGTGGCAGAAATAGACATGCAATCATTGTGTTAAGTGTGACTGAATTCAAACTTTACACACAAAATTTTCAAACTCCAATAAAATGGGTACTCGAGGTGAAATCGCAGGTTAAAAACGGATATTCAATCAGAGACTACATGCGCATCAAAAATGTCCATACTTAGAAACTAGTCACTACTTAATGAGCCAACAGTGAACTTTTTGGTTAAATTTCCAATAATGATTTGGTTATTGTAAGGAAAAATGTTATTCACTGCGGAGTCTGCCACAATCAACATCTTCCAGGTGTGAAAATAACTGAGCTTTTGAAAAATGAAAACCTAAAATTTCATGTCTATGTCTATTCGATTCGAATGCGTTCGATTATAAACCATAAAAATGGATGTCAGAGAAAAGCGAAAGTTCGTGACTCCAACAATCATTGTATGTTCAGGAAACTTAAGAAAAGACAAAAACAGTTGCGGAAGCTGAACCACTGAGCTACAGGATTAAAGATACAGCAGCAAATGCTAAAATCAAAGGTTGTTGCGCACTGTGGGATCCGAACACAGAGCAAAAAACGGCTAAAATATTGGCCCTACTCAGATTCGAACCCTTACGCAGTGGTGATGGCTGAGAAACTAGACTACAAAAGTGCACTATGGGCGATCTATGCCCTGATCACGTTTTTAAAAACCTTAGAAGATCGGAATAAAACATAAAACGCCCAGAAGCCTCACTGAACTACGTCAAATTGCGAATCTGCCAAAATATTCAGCATGGCCTTAGGAGGAAAAAGAATCAAAGAAGAATCTAGATTTACAACTAGAGAGCACCAAAAAGCCGAAATCATCGGGCTTTATTTGTGGAACCCTGATACTTCGAAGCAACGCAGTGAAAACATCAGAACCAATCCAAACCAGACTCAGAAGACAAAAGAATTGGCAGTAGTGGGATTTGAACAGTTACAATTCGTGCCTTAGATAAAAAGCTGCTGGAGTCAAAGAGATTCGAACCTAGGCAATTTAAACACGATCTCTAACCTGGAGCATACTCGTCGAAAAGAAATGGCCGTTCAGCTTCGGACCAAATTTTGACCAATTGTCTAAATTTGTCTTTTTTCCCAATTTTTGGCGATTGTTCATAAGCTCGATAATAAACTTGACAAAATTTATTTTCTCCAACTTCACGTCGTTTATTTCCACGCTCAATATTTTGCATGGTCGTCGTATCACAAAGTTCAACTCTTCTTGGCATACTCTCACCTAAACCAGTCGCAACCACTTGTTCTCGATCACTAGCATCGTCATCGTCATTGACAGCTTCGCAACATCTCGTGAACATTCTATCACTCAATGATCGACTGGGACCAATTTTTGGATTCTGCCTCAATCCAAAACAATGTCTCCACAATCCGATTCTCGTTCTTCGTCGTCGATAAATCCGTGATCGTCGTAGAAATCGACGAAATCTTTTCAAAAATAATTCTATTCTATTCCTTATGCCATAAGCATTTCTTGTTCGATTCGAATCACCATCTTCTCTATCAACATTAACATATCGAAAGGTTGCACTTTCACTCAAACTATCTTCGATTCTTGGTTTTCTTCCAATCTTCGACCTTTCCTCTCTTTTCGAATCGACTGGTGTCGGCGGCGGTGGCGCCAAATCGGCGATGGCCAATGGTTGTTGTTGCAGAAGGGGTGAAGTGGATAAGCTCCGTTGATCGCCTTCTTGGTCATCGACCGCTTTCGTACCCAGTCGTTTTCGTTTATCGTCGAATCTTGTCTCTGAACATGTTGTTTTCTCATCTTCCCTCTTCGTTTCTTCGCACCATTTCACTGAACCATCTTCAAATGTCGACTTTTCGCTCCTACTCGCCGCCGACACAACAATAATTTCACTTTCGTTCATGGTCGCGCCTTTTAGTTGGTCAAAGAAAATGTATAGTTAACAATAATCTAAAAGGTGTCTCGGTGAAAATGGTTTCCCATAAAATTTTTTTCGTGTCGTTCAACTTGGGTTGTTAACACCGTCTCTTTTCTTGTATTACATCAAAGCGGACCAAAGACATTTGGTTTTCTTGCCCCGCGGCCACGGACTTGACTCGAAAAGTTTTCTTGCCCAAATCTTTAAAACTCGCCAGACGACCACAGACGCGCAATTGTTCAAAAATGAAATTTGCCACTTGATCAAGACACTTTCACTTTACTCGCGTCGACCTTGGTCCTTTGCGCACACAATAGCCTTGGCAGGCCCCACCATGGACAGTAACATAAGACCAAGTCTGGTGCCTATATATTTTTCCAAGCCCGAGTAGTTTCGCTCACGTTGTTCAGGTCGATTCAGAAATGAGCTCCGATTACACTTGGACCAAGCATATATGCTAATGCCAACTTTCCTGCACACCACACCTGTTCTAACACGCCCTGCCTTAACTTACGTAGAGACAGGGCAGGATAGAAAAGTGCAGCTGCGTCCATATTCCATCTACCAACTTGCTCTTGGACATGGAACTGAAGTGTTCATTAGTCGGTTCATACAACATATTCCAATTTTCTTCCCTTCCATCCAATCTGAGTCAACAAATTTGAAAATTCCCATCATTTCCAATTCAATACCAAATGTTATTGTACTTTTTCAAATATCTGTTGTACTATTCGATACTGGTCTTTGACTTTGCCAGGCAATTCGCTCGTTAGGGCACGTTCCAAAATAGACTTTCAAAACTTGCACTGCGACTACGTCAGTCAATTTATATTCTAAATCTTGTTTTCTAACTACCGCAACCCCCTCTCCTTACTCGACCCGTCTATACACAGTTGAGAGTAAGAGCAACCACAGCCAAATAGAGCAGGTTCCAACTCAAAGTCGGGTGAAAGACGACATTGCAGAACAATGCAATGTCCATTTAATCACCAAATTTTCCTTTTTTTTCAAATCAATCAAGGGCGAATCGAGGTCAATGAAGGCAGTAAAAATAATCATCCATAGATTTGATGCAAGTCTAATTCAAGGATCAAAACAACCAAATGTACCAGATTTTTAAGTCTAAGAAATGAAGTCAAACATCAGATTTCGACATACAAGTAGACCAAAACTGCTGTTCAAGCCAAATTTTCAAATCAGGATGGGCCGGGTTTCAGCTCAGATTCAAATCCAGCCTTCATCTTCATTGACCTGATGCAGATCCAAAGCCGAGTCCAGGGAGTCCGAGGATTTACAGATTATTCGAAATTTCAATCAAAATCCGTCTTGAACAGAATGTTAATCCAATCCAATCTGATTCAATACAGATCCGGTCAAAATCCACTCCACACCCACACCCAGATCCAGATCCGCAATTCAAATCCAGATCCAATATGATATTCAGATGCAGAAAGCTTCAAATCGAGTCAAAACTAAAACCGAAACCAGATCCGAAATCTGATATCCTAATCCACATCCACATATAGATCAGCCGGATTACAGATCCCAAAGTACAGCAGAGAAATCGTACAGCCTGCAGCTTTCAGAATGAGAAAATTCCAGCCCGATCCAATTCGAAAACTCGCCCTAACGCCTGTTCTCAATTCACAATACTCAACTGGCCAAAAATCCAATTTCTCAACGCTTCCTTTTCTCCGCACCCCAAACCACGGGGCGTCCCTTTTGTCGGTCGTATCAAGAAAAAGGAACGAATTATGATCAAATACCTTACAATGGAAATTGATCCATCAACACTGCCAGCATGCAGTCCACTTGTAAAAATTGAAATACGTAACCTCGAAAACTTAAGGCGCAGTCTAAATTCTCAACTTAGTCAAAATTGCCAGACTCAATCATCGTCCGAACAAGTACAACCCGTCACTCAAATTCTAAGCCAAGCCGAGCCGAAGGGCGAAGACGAGGCGGTAAAAAGAAAAGTCGAAGGCGAGCATGCAAAATTCGAACAAGCCCCTGGGCGGATGTTATTCCGGCAGTCACTCGAAGACACCCTCGACCAGACGACTGACTGCTTCTGATTTTAGACTGCACGCTTGGAGCTGGCATTTGTAAAAATCGACAGCCGCCGCTTTTTCACAGCTTACGTGAATCGTAAAGAGCATTTTGAAAAGTTCTTAAAAACTACCACTTTCGAGCCTTTTAGTCAACAAATCCTTAACGAAATCTTCGTCAATCACCAACTCAGTCGCAAATCTCGCACATTCTACATCACTTATTTGCACTGCTCTTACACTCCTACTTTACAACATACAACAAACTTCCATAAAACAAGTCGAAACACGGCTAAAATTGATGGAAAAAGCTTTTTCTCATCAACACTTCCAACTCCCTTATGTCACCCCGAACGAATTCGAGTCCAGTCCAAGGCGGCCTCCATGATAAATTTGATCAAGACTCCTAATTCCAGCTCTATTTCTCAATAATACCCTCCAGCTTCTAGAGCTAATCAGAAAAGGGAGCTGGGAGCGGAGGAGTGGAAAAGTTTTATTGGCTAAAATCAAGGGAGACTTATGATGGGGCTGCTGGGAGTTCAAAACTACTTTTCAGCTCAAACACAAAGTCTAGACGAGTAGGCCATAGGGTTATCGATCAGTACACAAAAACAAGACTAGGGTAGGTGATACATGTATTAGCGAAAACACTGAGCTTATCGATAGGCATCACTACTCGAAAACAAGTGGGTTAGGTGAGTGGGGAGTCCATCACAATCTTATCAGGCCAACAAAAAGTCCAGTATCAGTGTCTAGACACTGATTGACTGCTGAAACATCACTTTGACGGGTGAGGCCAGGAATGGTAAAACCACAGTTACGATCAGATCCGACCACAGTAGCCAGGAGTTTATAATCAGATCTCTCAGAGCTAAACCACCAGAATCTCTCGGATCCACAATCCAGAGTTACGGTATATCAGCGAGCTAATCAATTTTAGGTTTTCTAAATTTTGTCAGATGACAATTTGTCTAGATGACACGTTACGTTTCAGGAAGTCGTCTCATCATTTTATCAGCAGATACTTGACAGATCATCGATCTCCGTTGAATCACTAAGATTAGTCATCAGACGCATCAAAAATTATCAATGGCTTAAAAAAGTCTAAGCCACACCGAAGTCTAAAAGGCGCCTGCCTCCTTATCAGCAACTTGACGGCAACACCTGCCGATCCATCAGCGACTCATCATTATCATCTATTTTACCTATGATTAATCACCTCATGAACTCCCGTTTTAGTCTCAAGTAATAACTTCATCAGCAGTTATTGGACGAATGCCTGAATCTACTCTGAATCACTGAGGTTAGTCATCAGGTGCATCAAGTCTTATTAACCTGCTTTCAAAGAGAAGTCTTGGTCACACTTATTCTGCCTTATCCTAATAGCCTTAGCTCTTAATCAGCGACTTATTATTGCGGCAGATCAGCGGCTTATCACCTTATCAGCGATTTATCACCTCACGGACACCTGTCACCTTTCATCCTAAAGCTATCATTTTATCCGCGATATATCTCCTTATCACCGCTGCATTCTTATCAGTGATTTATCACCATTTCATCCGCGACCGATGTTAAGCTTCTTAGAGATTATCCCCACTATCACTATCAGCTCCTATCCTGGGCCTTACCATTGCTAGACCCTACCCTGCCCCCCATCCATCTCATCCAGCTCACCAGCCACATCTTCGATCTCGTCATAGCCAATTTGGTCCGACGGCGTCTCATAAGGATAAACCCTGGCCAATGAAGTGGTCGATGAAGTTGCTGACACTGCCGACGGACATACGAAAATTTTTCCAATGCATTTTTGCATTATCGATTGCTTCGATCGAACAGGGCCAATGCCAAATAAGGACAGGACAGGTGATTTTTTCCTATGATTTTTAAAATAACTTTTATTTTGTGGCCCCGCAGGAACTGAGGAATTTTCATAAGATTGATCAAAATAATATCAGAATCATCTTACATTTCAAACCACTATTTGTGATTTAAAAAATATTTTATATGATTTATACGAAATCGCTGACTGAATCATAAAATGTTACAAATTTCACTTCCTTCATTTGAAAATATCACTTTTCTATAGCCCCCTCAAGCCCCACCCCGGCCACAACAAGCAAACAACACCAACCGATCGATGCTGAGTCGTAATTTGGTGAAGTGATCCTGGCACCGGACAGTACCAACCAATTTCCCACTTCCTTCGCTCATCATCCAAACTCAATTCAATTCAAAATCGACACCCAACCTTCTTTCTTCCCCCCTTTCCTTTAAAAAAAAACTAACTCGCGCTTCCTCGTTCTTGTCAAGGCGCACCCATGCTTACTCGACTTCCCGCCTCCGAACAGATTAAAAGCAGCCAGCTGTTCAAATGTTCTCAATAAAAATCAAATTCAAATCCTTTCTAAATCCATCCAAGAAAAAATTAACCAAAAATCAACATTAAATCTTTTTTCGAAAAGATTAAGCTGAAAATGCTTTGCATAAACCTCACCCAACTCGACCTACAACTGCTTCCAACTTTCTGTTCACACTCGTTGACAAGTTCGAATTACGTTTTCCACTCTCTTTTAAACTGATGACACCACGGGTGTAGAAAATGTCTAGTTCTCAATTCGTTTTGCTTGACTTGAAAAAGTCACGTGCAACGAATTCCATCAATTCCCTTCATATCCTTTGCATATTTTCCTTAACTACACAAATCTGACCATCTTTCGATACGCTTATTAGAAAAACATGTTTTGACTCCAAACTAGTTTTTAATGCCACATGGACAAATTATAACTCATGCTTCAATGATTTTAAAATGATTTTTTATAAACTTGGCATCATGTTTCGAATAAGTCATCAAATTATTTTGTCCATTCGAGCATATCAATGCCATGTTTGTGAGAAATTGGACACTGATTGATGCAATTAGATAAAACATGATTTTGAAAACACTTAACTAAAAATTGCGGGAAATCGAGGCTTTAAAAAAGAATTAAAAATTGCGGGAAATCAGGGGCTTAAAAGGATTTTAATACAGAGCACAAAAAATTTAAAAACTCAAATTACGTATTATGAATACGAACTAAAAAAATTGATGGCATTTTTCTCAGTGATAAAATTCTTAAGAGATCTGGAGCAAAAATATGATCAGCTTTAAAGATATTCTTTCCAAAAAACGCTGGTGAAAATGTGCTCATTTTGATATTCTTGGTGATCAAGTCGCAAATTATGCTCATCTTGTTTATGATCGAGGTGGGTCAACTTGAACCAAAACCCATCAAAACGGGCTAAATTTTTGAACTAGAACATAGTTTTCACTAAATTGTGACACTTTAAACGGGTTCTTTTTAATTCCATAAATCTTAAAAAAGCAGATTTGATATTGAAATCCCCAAAAATCCCAAAAGCACTTACACCACAGTCCAAATTCGCCAAATGACCTTCAGCAGACCATCCACACCTGCTCTCCATACTTTGCCATTATGCGTCAGAGAGCAAGGAAAAAAACGCATCCTATCCGTGCCAAGCAACGACACACAGTCCAGCGGGAAAATAGCAGTTATTCATCGGCAACCTAGCAGTTTCATTAAAAAGATCAAAGAAAATTGTATGAGTAACCTTTCCGGGACGACGGGGCGGCTCGTCATAACAACAGCTACTCTACACACCCGCCCCGTCCCCGACCCATTCACCTCGGCCGCCTATGGTCGCTAATAGAAACCTGCAACCAAGATTGGCCAGCCAGCAGGGCCGAGAAGGCAGGCTTGACCAAGGCATAATTGCAAGAATAACACTTTACACAACTGACACCTAAGACAGACAAGAAAAGAAAAACGGGTCAGAGCTATTCTCTCCTCCATTATAGGAAGTGTGAGAAAAACCTAGGTCGTGTTTTTTCATTAGGCCAGACCGGGCTGACAAAAATGTGCTCTCTATGATATTCTTGGTGGTCAAGTCGCCAATTATGGTCATCTTGTTGATGATCAAGGTGGGTGGTTGAAGGTACTCCCAGTCTCAGTGATCATTACGAGCGCCATAACCTCAAAATATCTGCTCGAACTCATTAAAAAATCAATCTCAGCCTTGGTGGTCATGCTGACAATCACGCTTTGGCTGCGTGGCAACGCAACGCTTACAGTATTCATCCCTCAAACACCTAGCCTTGCCTCAGAAACCTGTTACAACTCAGCAAACATCACACGCGAAATCCAAAACAATCGGCCTTACTGGGATTCGAACCCTAGCAAGCATAACTCGACCTTTAAACAAGCTTAGTTTTTCACCGTCTGCCCATTCTTTGTTCGCCAACCTACTCAAACCCATTTTTCATAAAACCCATCTTTACCCCAGCATATGCCAGTGTTATAAAAATCCAATAAATGGGCAGATCCGGGTGTGTGCATGGGATAATATTCGTACGGTCCAGTGAATACCGACGAAGCATTGGCGCCAGGTGTCGCAGCGTAGGCCGAATCCAACCAAAACGATGCCCGCTGCATAGACAACGACTCTAGGTCATAATGACCATAATAAGCTTCGACCGGTATTGACCACATGTCCGTGGTTTCCGGTCTTAGCCCTCGCTCGAGTCGTAATGAGGGACGAGACGACGTCTAGTCCAAGCAACAGGTGCTGTCTGAGCAAAAAGGACGGGCGGGCGGCGAGCTACTGTCAATCAATGCCGTGCTCGGATGTCAGTGCACCCTATTTCGTGCATTGACTAGTATAAAATCATAAAAGTGCCAACTTCCCTCTCTTTCCTCCATCCAACCGCACACTCCTATTGCAAACCAGCCGAGCGCAACCTCCGCCTCCGTTCCGCTTGCTGGTACAACAAATGTCCACCACTCGCCTTCTTACACGAACAAGACTTGACCAGAGTATGAAGAAATCATGAAAGAATACTTTACTCTTCCAGCCTACAACTCGTCTCTGTGCCTATACGATTTTGAGGTATCGAGTCGACATTTTTCCATCATCCGCCGACTTGTCTGGCACAAAAAATTGCCCCTTCTTCACCAACATTTAGACATTTGACGTTGACCATTTTGCCTGGTTTCCCATCCCCATCCCATCATTTTCTCCTATTTCGCCTCGGGCAAACAACCATTTCCCACACCATCATTTTGTGCACAGCCTCAAAGAAATCAACATAATCCAACTATGGCAAGCCCGCCCAACGACCTCACCCACACACCGGATATGGCCTAGCGGTCGATCCCCTAACACTTAGTCCAATGGCCAAACTTCAAACTATTTTCTTGTACCTTGTCCAAATGTCACAACCATCCTCCCCCTCCCTCGCAATCTGCCAAGGTCAAACGAGTGGACTCGAGAAAACTTTCGCATCATTATTCCCTTGTTCCCCCATCCTGCTCTCATTCACCTTTAAGGATGGTGTCGCAGTATGTCCTCCTCGATATCAACTTGTCCGATCGAGCGTGCATCAAAGACGGACAAGCCGCCCTCATCCATCCTCCCATCCACATACAACACGACAGCCGAACCAGACGTGTCCAAATACAATTACTCCAATCCATCATCACCGAATTCTCAGCTGCTATTTCAACCGATTTCAATCCGACAGCGCGAAAATCATGTCCACTACTCGTCGTCGTCTCATCGTCGTCACACGTCGCCACTACACTTTGTATAGTTATCATAATTGCCCTTTAAGGATTGGCGGGAAACTCAAATTTCTTTAGTAGCTTTTTTAAAAAGGCGTGAAATCTAAGCTATCTTCCATTTTTCATGAGGATTAATATTTCCACAAATTTATCAATTTGGCGGGAGATTCAAAATTTAGTTTTTCAAGTAAAGCAGGAGAGGCACAATTGTTTTTCACGATATCACCCCTCGCTGAGTTGCGTTGCGCTGCAGGAATTCCAAATTTCTTCAAAAATTGCTTCTGTACTGTACCGAAAAATTCAAAGCTCCTATAGCTTAAATGTACTGGGAAATTCAAACTTTTTCAAGCCTCAGTGCCAGAAAATCTCGACTTTTCGAACTTCAGTGCCAGAAAATCTCGACTTTTCGAACTTCAGTGCCAGAAAATTCAGACTTTTCGAACTTCAGTGCCAGAAAATCCCAACTTTCCGAAGTTCAGTGCCAATAATTCAAACTTTCGAACCATAACGGTGAAGCGGGAAATTCAAACGCCCGTTTTTTCCAATTCAATTAAAACAGTGGCGATTTTAAAAGGCGGGAAAATAAAAATTCAAATATTTCATTTCGCAGTCCCAAAAAAATCAAATTCTACAGCAGTATGAAAACCAATCACCAACAGGACAGCACATTCTTCGCAGACGTTCATTCCGACTTTGCAGAAAATCGTAAACTAACGTTGAGCAAAGTCGTTTAGGCGCCTCTGGTCGACAACAAAAGACCAAGCCATTATTGCATTGAGTCCGTCGTCCGGCTTCTATTATCTAATAAAGCCACACAACCGAGCCACCCGACTCCCTCAATAGTTTAGGGACTAAAAATAAAACCAAACCCTGGCTATCACCATCCGAACATAGCACCCTTTAAAGTAGTCGTATAATAGAAATTAGAAAAATCCCATCCTCAAATTGCCTCAAACTCTGGCACGCCCATCAACCAAACATCCCATTCTCCAAGCCTCGTTACGAACATAAACGACTCGCTTGGTGCCAACTCTCCTCGCAGCTTACACAACCCATTTCAACGGCTTTTCCCCAGCTTAGTTGCTTCTTTTAGAAAAAAACTCTCAAAATTACATTATGTAACCGCCTGCTACCATGTCCTCTTTCTCATCCAAAAACACACAATATCTTTCCAGGAAAATCTTCCTGTGCAGCGACACGACAGAAAAAACTAAACTTTCTTTAAAGAATGCCAACATCAATTCAAGGTTTACACCAAAAAGAAATAAAAAAATAAACCTGATTTTCTTTCATCCTAAACATGGAGTAGGGCCAAGGACGCTGAATTTCCGTGTTCCAAGCAGCTGATGTGACTGGATTTTTCCAAATTGACTTTAAGGCGTAACATTCATTAAAGTTTCTGATTGCAAACCGAAATTGATACAAATCAATTTCGGAGAAAAAAGGAACAGCTCCTATCTAAGCATGGAAAATTGCAGGCGTCGAGTGTATTTTTGGTTTAAACTAATATATTTGAAAAAGCAGGCAAATATTTTTATTTTGAATCTAATGAATATGCTATTAGATATTTTTAATAATTCATCATAATTGGAAAAATGTTTGATACTTATATTATATTATATCATACACTTACAAAAAAATCTGTTAATATGTATTATATTGTCATATATAATATATGTGTATGCAGTAATGTTTTCAATATTATAAACCGGTCGCAAATACTCAGTTATTTAAAAAGTATTCGATAATTTAATACAATCGTCTGATGAATAAGTATATGGCTGACTGATAATTAAAAATTTGAAGGTGAAGTGAAAATCTAACATTACAAGGTTAATATTTACCTTGTATAGAAATTTTTGGCATATTTTGATCCCGAAACAGTACAATAAAAAAAATTTCTCAAAGTTTGATCAAAAATTTTTTTAAACCAACTAAAAAACCCAAAAAATTTTAAATAACTGAATGTTTCACCCACAAAATTTTCGACCCGTAAATTGATTCTTCTAAACTTATTTCTGAAGTTTTTTTAGGCAAGAGTAAAAGAAGGCATTTATGTAAACTAGTCAGCTTTTTTCCATGGGATGCCTAAAAAAATCGCTTTGTCCGAAAAACAAGTCTAATCCACCAAAATCCAATTATCCGACCAAAACCTTTCGCCAATTCCACCAAAACCAGGTCAGTTTGCTCATCACTAATCAGCAACGAATGCCTAAGTTCAACTCAACAACCTCGAGTCTAATTGAATTTGCATCAGTCCAGACACGATCTTTTTTCCTCAAAAACTTACCCGAAAAAAGATGCGAAAATGGAAAGTGGGAATTCGATAAATGGAATAATATATGCCTGGCGTGCAGAGTAGTTGGCTGGCCGGGCGTCCACCGTACAACGAGCTGTTCAAGAATGGTATAAGGATGGAGCCGTGAGGACACGATTCACGACAATGGGGGTCTCGGTCGGCTGGCTAAGCCATTCAAAGCGGTCAGGGTCGAACGGCAGATGGTCTAGGCTATGGATGACCAATCCTAGGGGGCTGATCAAACCACAACGGCCATTAAGAAGGGGTCATTGCGAGCAACACTCTGCCACATTTCACACTATACACTACCTCCACCAGCCAAACCTATTTACGTATTCTGAGTATTGTGAGTAAGTATTAGATTCAAGGGCGCCGCATGCCGTTCAAAACTGTTCCATCCAACAGGTCGGCCGTAAAAGGAAAGAGGTTGGGCGGCCCACGGGGATACCATTGTGATCGACGCGTGCACCGGGTGCCGCCTCAGACCACCACTCGAACGACCGGCCGTCGACCGTCCAAAATCATAACGTCAACTCGCCCCCTACTAAATGTACTTGGGGGAAAGGGGCCAGTCAAAATGGACTGGATGAACGAGCCGTGGTCACCAAATGGCCTCCCCTTGACCGCCCCGTCCATATACGCACACCGAGGAGGAAATGTTTTGCCCGAACGCCAGTCCGTTTTATTAATGACCACAGGCGTTTCCGCCCAATTCATCAAGCAGTAAAGCACAACACCAATTTTAGGCCGATAAAACGACGACTAGGGTAATGAAATAAAAATAATCTAAGCTTGTAAGCCTCAACTTCAGTCCATATATCAAACACAGCATTCTTATCAGCAGCTTTTGGCGGCCTCTGCTTTTGGCAGGAGAAGGCAGGTAAGTCAGTCTTACACGCATAAGCTAGCACTGGTTCGCACAGTTATCCTGTTACGAACCCCGCCCTGCGCTCTCTGGTGCACGTGTTGCACAATGCAATGTGTCATCCCTAAATCAATCAGGAGACATGGCTAGCCAATGAGAAACACTATCAAATGCCAAGCAGACCCCATGAGGCCACATTAATACACCTGGGTGGTGTTACACTCATGGCTTATGAAGATCGAGTGGGAAGATCATTGATCCCCCTCGCAAGGAAACGTAAACCGCGAGTTAATGTTTCAGCCGCAAGTGGTCCTAGACTTGCCCACACCCTCAGACTTGGTTGCGTAATCTACCCCCTCCCCGTCATGTCATACTTTATCCATAGCCAAGCACCAGGAGGCGCACTCGAGGGCTAAGGAGCACATAATTGACAATCATTTTGTACCAAGGCGGGAGTCGAACCCTCCCCTGTAAGTGCGCACCCAGCGTGAGAGGCAGACGCCTTAGTGGCCCTAGATCAGTCCACAATGCTACCCTACCAACTCAAGCACACACCCACACCCACAATGTACATACCCAAACGTTTTCCATCTTCCAAAGCCCTTCTCCTCCGCCACTTGCGTCTCTTCAACGATGGTAAACAACTCATCATGTTCATGATCTTCTCAAACGAGTCCTCTTGCACTCGCCGCCGCCATCACCATAACCATAAAACCATAGTCATAAAAGTAAACGTCACCCTTCCACCCGTTACAGTTACCACAGCACAGTTCAGCGTGGGAAATGTCAACTGGACAAAATTCCTTGAAGAAATTTTAAAAAAAAACCTTCAAATTCTCAACTCAACTTCAGTTCAATGCCAAAATGAGTCCAGCTCGTAAATTGTTTTCAAAATCATCCTGACTTGCTGTCGTGAAGTTGAAAATCGTAAACTTTTTGAATAGCCAAGCCAAATTTATCAATCTCGTGACGTAACACAAGATTGAGTCAATTTTTTTAAATCCTTATCACCATCATCTGGATTGTTTATCTTCTCCGCTCCGCCGCCTTTGCTAGCCATACGTCAGTCAGTCGGGTCAGTTTAAAAGTGAGTAGTCGATGAGCGACGACACCGACGCTTGCTTCGTGTCGTCGTGGTTAAAGGTGAAAAGTGCTAACTTGTCCTTGGCCAAACATCAAACCAGCACCCACTCGAAATACCTCTTCTTCTTACTTGTCAATATACGATTGCAAAACGCTACCAAAACTATCATCCACTATGACTTCGATAAAAGCATTCCAGTTTCTCGACTAGACTAAAATTCTCATTCCAATTCCTTCTCCAAACTTTGGCTCTTGACACACTCCATTCCATACTTTCGTGTCTCGCATGGACGATCCAATCTGGTCTAGTCAATCCAAACACTAGCCTGGTCAATAAGAGTAGAAGAGCGAGGGCCCCACTAACTGTCACTGTGAACACATCCACTGGTCACTAGGCACATCCGCTGATTTTAGCCCGACCAATCACTGCTTACTCCCAGCACTGGTCAGCCAAGTCAAGTGATCACACCAGGCAGTATGCCGCTGAAACATGAATCACACATTGTTCGTTCCGACTCTGTTGATCAAGCTAACCTCGAATCTGTAATTCACACATCAGATCAGTTCAAACATGAATCATACAGTAACTTTAACTGGCTAATCCCATCGACTGGTCATCCTAGACGTGGTCACTCGCGCTTGAAACCAGCACAAGCCACTGGTCATTCAAAACAACCACTTCGCAATCCGCCATCTCCATCCCCAGTGACCACTGTCCGTGGTGCTCTTGAATCTGGAGCAGCCAACAACAGACTGAACCATAAATCCACAGATCAGCCGCTCATCAGCTTATATAATAACAATCTAATCCAGCCAACTACTGGTAACACCAATGCATCAACTGACCAATATCGATAGGTCACTCCAACCACCAATCATCCCCAGCGCTAATAACCAGCACACATGCACAATGACTGACTCCAAGTCCACCTTTGCACGCCGTCCAATTTCAAATTCTCATCAACAACCAAAATCCGAGCTCTATTTCCAACCAAACCGCACCAGACTCTTTTCCAAATAAGAACCTAATCCACATCCAAATAAGGCTCTTATTAGTCCAACGTTTCCGATCCTAGCCCAATGTACACAAACGGGCAGACGTCGCGTTTGCAATACAAAGGCCTTATTGGCAGTCGATTTTATGAGCAAACGGTAGTTGATTAAATAAAAACCACCTCCTTCAAATAGTGCCTACACGACCAGAAACTGCGGCCATTATGTCGTAAAACTGGCCACTTTCCATCCTTCCAACCACATAAACAAGGTAATAAGTCCAATGGGCCACTTCGCTTTAGCTCTCGTCAATCTTAATCTCCATGTCCAACCTTATCTAAATGTCTCCCCAACCAACTACCATTCCCAATAGCGAACACAGTCCTATATTCAATGTTTTTTTCTCTCCACAGTGCAAAAATAAAACGTTACTATGGTCTCATGGAATATACTCTCAGTCTATAATACAACAGCCGAGGCTGGCGATGACTAAACTCGCATGCCATTTCCTTTCAACAGGCAACAATGACGAGCACCAATGATTCCAACCGTTTCACCCCCACCCTACCCACCCAAAGGTAGGTTTGAAGGTTGAGTAAAGTATTTCAAGCATTTGATATCTATAACAGACCAAACATGCATAGTTCTCGTGGCCAGACATCGTGGAATCTGAACGACTAACCAATGGTCACTAGGAAATCTGATATGGACAAGCAAAATAGCCAGCCTCGCCTAGAATCGATGGAATCTACAGCAGACCTTTGAATTAAGAAATATGATCCTATTCTCACTTATTCATCTCATCAAAATACTAATAAATATGCTACAGAAAGGCTGCTCCTATGCTATTCTGCAAGAACAGCCAAGGAAAATTGTCTTTTATCAACTGTAAGAGTTGCCTAATTTTTTGCTGGACAAGAAAACGAATCCAGAAATAGATTTTCATTAATTCAAGTCGCCCCTATCAAATCAAACTCCAGCCATGATGACATTTGCTCTGTACTATATTTTCACAAATCACTTAGGATGCAGAAGCACGCCTGATTTCGAGTGTGATAGGATCACAATAGTGTGCTCATCCTGTATCCACACATCCAATGGCCCATGTCTCCTCACCTGCATCACCAATCCACTCGAGTATAATAGGCAATCAAGTTAGTCACACCACGCTGTGCTTCAGCCATCCTACTAAAGGCATGACACACCCTCGCTGTAACTGTCCGCCCTGCCCAATCGACCTTATCGTATATGATCATGACTAACAAAGATCCATTTCTATTTTATCTGTCCTATGCATTCCTGCATTTTATATTCAGCTGTCGTACTCCGCCTGCGCATTCTTCCGCGGTTGCGGCTGCAGTTTGCCTGTATTTTTGCATTCTAGCTGCGTTCATTCTTTCAATTTTTGTGTTTGCCTAAGAAGCAGCTTTTAGTTTTTTTATGCTGTATTTTGTGGTTGTATTTTCTAAAAAGCATCTGCGCACCTGATGGAATGCAGAAAGTTTCAAGTTGACGAGAAGACATGAATAATCCCTTGGTTATCCTGATCCTGCGAATGCCTGAAATTTGCCCATGCTAGTCCTCTAATTGACTAAAATCTAGGCAGCCCCTGTGTCTGATAATTGGTCATCCTAATACCGAACCTGATATCTGGTATTAATAATTCTGAACCTGATATCCGGTAATCCTAATCCTGTGCCTGAAATCTGAGCACGCTAATCCCGCGTCTAATTTCTAGCCATTCTAATTCTCTGAATGTCAAATTTATTACAATCCTAATCCTCATGCTTATCCTGTGTCTGATTTCTGGTAATCCTGTATCTCATATCTCGGCATCCTAATCCTGTATCTTATATCTTGGCATCCTAATCCTGTATCTTATATCTTGGCATCCTAATCCTGTATCTTATATCTTGGCATCCTAATCCTGTATCTCATATCTCGGCATCCTAATCCTGTATCTCATATCTCGGCATCCTAATCCTGTATCTCATATCTCGGCATCCTAATCCTGTATCTTATATCTTGGCATCCTAATCCTGTATCTCATATCTCGGCATCCTAATCCTGTATCTCATATCTTGGCATCCTAATCCTGTATCTTATATCTTGGCATCCTAATCCTGTATCTCATATCTCGGCATCCTAATCCTGTATCTCATATCTCGGCATCCTAATCCTGTATCTTATATCTTGGCATCCTAATCCTGTATCTTATATCTTGGCATCCTAATCCTGTATCTTATATCTTGGCATCCTAATCCTGTATCTTATATCTTGGCATCCTAATCCTGTATCTCATATCTCGGCATCCTAATCCTGTATCTCATATCTCGGCATCCTAATCCTGTATCTCATATCTCGGCATCCTAATCCTGTATCTTATATCTTGACATCCTAATCCTGTATCTCATATCTCGGCATCCTAATCCTGTATCTCATATCTCGGCATCCTAATCCTGTATCTCATATCTCGGCATCCTAATCCTGTATCTCATCATGCTAATCCTGTGTCTGATTTCTAGCCACCCAAATTCTCTGAATAGCTTGATTATCACTATCTCAGTCCTCTGATTGGATTATTCATCCTAATCATCCAATTATCTTTAACATTCTGATGTTGCCTGATCTCTGGTCCTCTGTCTGATATTTTCTGATCTAATCATCCTAATCCTCTGCCTAGCCTGCCCATCTTAATCCAGCCCTCTGACTGCCTCGGTTAGCTGGGCCCCCTTCTTAGGTATTTTAATACTTGTCGCCCTATTCTGCTACTACATACCCGCTGGCACATCCATCAACATCATTCCCGCACTTGCTACTGTACACTCCTCCGTCCCAGGACAAGATAATCCTCTCCAGCATCAACCCCGACCGCACCCCGTCACCAAACATAGACATGACCCCTCACTAATATCACATAATCCATCCACGCACACGCATGATCCTCCTACTATTATTAGGCTCAAGATCGAGATTGCAAAATGGTTCTATTATGCGCGTGCTATATTTACCACCAGGCCTACTCGAGTATTCAAGAGGCGTCTAACACATCGTGTCAGCAATCAGCAAGCACCAATGACTTCTTCAATGAAAATAGACTCATGCACTGCAATAACAAAATAAAGACCTGCCCTTTATTCTCAATCGACCTTCCGAGTACAGAAAACCCCTCGAAACTGCCCCATTCTCTAATCGATCCAGTCCAATGTTGTTCTCTCAAAATACCTATTCGAGCAAGCAAAGCATATAGAAACTAGTCAACTATTGAAAAATTCAAACCTCGCCCTTTATTCTACTACTCCATTTATTCGAGAACGTTTTCATTTTCGCTTCTTCAATGCCCTGGTCAATAATTCCCTTTCATTTCAACGCTTTCCACACGACTCGCTAGCCGATAAGATCGAGAATAGATCAGCAGCCAGTCCCTTCGTCCCTATCACCCAACGGAAACCTGTCATAAACATCTCAAAAAATTCAATTTCGACAAACACGCACGCGACTGCCACAAAACATTTCAAAAATCAATCGCAATCTGGTTGGCAATATGATGAAGAAAAGATAAAGAATTTAGAAAAAACCATGCGCGACAGGCGAATGAAGTTTTGGCACGCAATCTCCACCCACCAACAAATTAAATTACTAGCAAGAATTTTTTCCAACCAACTTCCGACTGGTACCATTACGAACATGATTACTGGCATTCCAAAGTTAGCCTGGGTGCAGGACGGAAACCCTATTGTTTCTGCTGCTTGAAAGATACAGCATCGATTGCCGACTGCCAGCTCAACTTTTTCTTTCAGCTAAGTAGTTTTATGTCATGGTGCAGAAAAAACAATTCCAGTCAGCGAATCTAGTGGAGACCAATCACGACTGAGCAAGACATGATGCATGTTCTAACTTCTGTTAGTGTCTCCAGAAGCACTCCTCCTGTCATGTGGGAGAATTTCAATTTCTGCACCCCTGCATTTGCAGCAACCTTGCAAAATCATTGATTTTTTAAACTTCTTCTTCACAGCCCAAGTAACATTTGATTTCTTGATTCTTCCCCAGAAAAAATTTGAATTCTGTTTCTAGTCTTGCAAAAAATTTTAACCCCATTGTAAAACATTATTTCCGATTCAAGCATTGCAAAACAAACGATTTCGAAGCAACGTATTGCAAAAAAATGATCAGCACCAGTCTTGCAAAAAATTTCCTGAAGTTCTTAATTCCAGTCTCTAAAAAAGTGATTTTCCAGCCAAATCTTACAAAAAATTCTTAAAACTTTTGGTCATATTCTTGCAAAAAGAATGATTTTGAACTCAGATCTTGGAAAACATTTCTTGGAATTCTAGGTTCTACTTCCTCACGCGTCTGACTTTGAATTAAAGCATGGCAGAAATTTTATTTTTTGCCTCCTTGCAAGACAATTTCTTGGAATTTTAAATGATATTCTTGCAGAAACTCGATTTTTAACTCTAGTCTCCCAAAATATTTCATCATATTTCAAAGTCTTCACTGCTACTGCAAACATTTCACTTTGAATTCAAGCATTGCAAAGAATTTAATTGCTGTTTCTAGCTTCGCAAAAACCTTAAAGAATTTGAATCACAATCTTGCAAAAAACTGATTTCAAACTGAGGTACGTATAGCAAAAAGATTCTTGAACTTCGGAATTCTACTTCTGCAAACATTCGACTTTGAATTAAAGCACTGCAAAAAAGATCACTCACTCTGGCCTATGCAAAAAATGCTTGGAATTCTGAATCTTGGTGTTGCAAAAAATGATTTTACTGTGCTTATGCACTTTGCCTCGCAAAAAATTTATTTTAACCTTCTGAATTTAAGTCTTGCAAAAATGCATTGCAAAGTTGATTTCAATTTCTAGCCTTGCTAAAAACATTTCTACAATTTTTAATCCTGGTGCTGCAAAAACTGAAATTTAAAGTTCATAATGCATGAATTCCAGCATCTATTAGACCTCGCAAGTCAGTCCAATCAGTCATCCTCACAGACCAGTCCACTGTAAAATCATGTTCATCACAAGTCACCCAAGGTGAGTGCCCATTTCAACCCAATCCAACTGTGGTGAGTGCCCTCAGAAACCAGCCTCCTGTAAAACTGTCTCTCACAAGTCAATCTGGGCAAGCGACTGTTTCGACCCCACCGAACTGTGATATGCGAGTGTACACCAACTGCATGCACATCACTGCAACCCAAACTTGTCCACATACCTGATCGTCCAATAAATTTAGCCTTTCTCTGTATCGTCCTCGACATGGTGGCCGTGGAAACGTGTGTCAAATTCTCGTGCAAGGATACAGTGTCCATAAAATTATCTTGTCTTAAATTCTTTCCTTCGTCTGCGATTGCCGTAGTTCTTCGTCGAGTATCTTCGAAACTGCTGTCTTGATTCGATGTGCTGTCGTCAGGTTTAGTTTTGCCTTCGTCTTCTTCGTCGTCGTCTTCCTCGTAATCTTCACTTTCTGCCAACATAAGGGCATCTGGTGCAGGTGTTAATAGACGATGTAAAGCCGACGATGGGGCAGCGGGTGGTGGCGGTGCTGGATATCCCCATTTTCTATAGAAAGCTCTGTATCCACCATCCAAACGTAATCGACTCAAATGACGACCGCAACGATTAGCAGCTTGTTCACTTTTGTAACAAATTAAACTCTGAAATTAGAACATTCTCATTGCAAAGTCAAAAATCTTATCTAAAAAGGTGACTAAAACTTATAGACTGAACTCACTTGTTCATCTCGTCTGACCACAACGTAACCGGGATGCCATGGAATAGACGTGTAATGACGAATGCTATTGGCACTATGAGACCATTGCGGAATAGCGCATTCTAAAAACAAGGAAATTTTTTATAGGCTACACAACTGTCAATATGTCAAGACTTTATTTGTACATACGGCTCGATACGTGAATGTAAACATGGCTGCCCATAATATGGCATGGTATACATCGCCCATATTTGGCAGGGGCACGCAAGAAAATATCCAAAACAGGGGGGCAGGGAACATTGCAAAAAAGATCATGCAGTGAAAAACAACATGAACGGCATGTGTGACATCTGTGTTCTGTACACGGGTTTCTGCCGGGTTCGAATCACTCACACATGACATATAGGAGCAGTAGAGGGAGTTTCTTTATATCTGCAAACTTCTTATTGGTCACGGTCATTGCTTACACATCACTGAAGCAATACACGCATCCCAGAAGTGAGAGACACATACTGTAGAGCCTCCTCTGTACTTCACCATTTCCTTTAGTGATCAGAGACTGAACGAACGCAAGATCAAATCAGAAGTGAGTAAACTCAGTTCCCAAGGCCACACATAATGTTTGCCTTCATTTTAGTGATCGTTTAGGAAGCATCAAGCAAGCATGATCTGCATGGGACTTTATACCCAAAAGATTTAGGAAGCATCTGCGGGTATGATCTACATTGCTGCTTTGGACAAGATCCTGTGACCTGCGCAGAATCTGAATTTGCGTAGTACACCCTATTTTTAGGCCCATAGACCTAAAATATATCAAGCTACTTGGTACCTATCCAAGTTTCTTTAGCCCTCTGTGAGTGCAAATAGTTCGCCCTGCAATAACCCTCTGTATTCTTCAAAGGTCTATAATCTGATTATCATGTGAGCAGCACATTCATGATTCCCAGTGTCACTGCTACTTGTCAGGCTCTCTCGTTGGTGGGAAAACGAGAGGCCTGCTGCACGTCAGCACACCACCACTCGTTCAGGAGATGTGTCACAACGAACCATCTGTCCCTCTTTGCCTACGGCTTCTGAGCTGTCCCTGATCTGATGGCCGGTGGGGCTTCTACATTACATTTGGAAGCTTCATGTCAGTTGGGCTTTCCAGTGCTGCATTTATGCCAGAGATTGTCAGCATATCAGGAACATTTCAGTGGACACTAACTTCACGCATCCTTCGTTGTGTCGACACACCTAACTTGTTTTTGAGCAACTACTTCAAGGTATTAGGAGCACTTTAACAGATATCGGTCATTTGATGTGGTACCACAGCTAACCTGTTCTCTACCTGCTTCTCCAAGGCTCGCGCATTGCGTTGATATGGCGGTAAATTTTCGTAAGCTGTCTTTTAATGAGCTGCTCCTCCGACATGCGCTTCCTAAAGTGCTGATTTTTCAAGGCACGTGTCATCACAGTGCTGTTTCTTCATTGCACTTGGTTTTCCTTGCTACGTCACTGGCATAAGCCATGACTAACTTGTCTTCTCATGTCATGGCATTGATCCCCACTCCCCTTTCGCCTCATCCTTACACACCTACGCCCACACATTTCTCCCCCAAACTCATTGCCCCTTGCTGTCACAAAAACCCCGCCCAGCCCCAACCCCAACATCCAACACTACACTACCGCTTTCGCATGGCATTTATCCGTAATCTCTTTGCCCGCTTAAACACCGACCGCCCTTTTTGCCATAACTCGCCACGTACTATATGCAAACAACTATGATTATCCCATCTCCAAAACAAATTTACGCTATGCATATTCCTCGCCTGACCAAACATTTACTGCCATCGCCATCTCTAAAAACCCCACCAACCGCTTCGTAAGCACGTGTTTTCTTTTCCCCATAATCTAGCCCTGCTGCTCGATAAGAAACCCAACTGGTCAAATAACACAAATAGCACTAAGCGCCAACATCGTCAAAAAGGTTTTTTTCAAATAATCTCAGGGCGAAAACAAATTCTGTCATGTATTAAACACATCCCTCATGAAGACACGCAGTGTCGAGACTTTGATAAGTAGCCAGCCCCTAGAATTTGCAGGGCTAAAAAAGCAACTACTATACAATAAAAACCAGCATAATACTTTTTTCAAGTCTATAATCAGCTTAGCTAAATTTGGCTCATAGGAAATGCCGACAGCAGCAGACTAGAAGGCTTGCATTAGCTGAACGAGGATTCACTCGAGCGAATTTTCATTCCAAGCAGCGGCGTGATTGAACGGAAGTGGTGCACGAATGCCTAGTGCATACATTCTAGAAACTAGTCTTTACCCAATGCATCTCTTTAAACTAAAAGTGCACTTTTTTCTTTGCTTCTAAAACGCCTAAAGTTCATCTAATCCCCAAAAAGAAATCGAAAGTCAACTTTTTTCACACAGCCAAGTCTACCAAGCCTAGCCAACTACCGTTACATTGCCAAATTCCAATAATCCCCAACCTCCAGCTAGTCGCTAACCACTAGTCTTGGTAAATCGAAAAGGAAACCAGCAAAGTATGAAGTTGCGTCGTTAACCGAATTGACATGACTACAAAAAGGCTTAACCAAGTTTATAGTATCGACTTAGCTTCCTAAATTGACGTCACCACAAGCAAAAGTTCAATTTATCCTTTCCACAATTGCTATTTTCTTCAACTCTCCCTTCTTTTCCACACACATCATTCTTTTTCCACCAACTCCTTTCCGTCCAATTTTCTTTTCCCTGAAACTCCTTTTCTTTCCTTCGAGATTATGGCCTGGCTGAAAGAGTGCCTTAGGGAATACTCTGTTTTCTAATCCACACTTCTTTTTTATTTTTGATGAAGTCGCCTTTATCCACTTTTAAAAGCAGCAAATTATATTCTAGCTCCACCTGATAAGGCAGTGTCTTAGGCATTGCAATTGCATGGACGTAGACAGAATCTGATTCCGCCTTTGGCTGGCTGGAAACTTCAAGTTTCTACATGTGTTAACTTTTTAACTCATCAAATTCCTTTACAGTAGGTTTCCAGAAAATCGTGCTTTTCTATGGACTGTTTCAAATATCTAGGAGCAAAGTTTTTACACATTTCATAAAGGCAGAATCTGACACTGCTATAAGCAACTACAAGGCGTGTCTCCCCACGTTTTTCTTCAAAGAATTCATCAGTCGCATGCACTAGGTCAGGAATCTCAGTTCCAACATCATATTTCTCTATGGCCGATATGTTAAGCTTCCCACGTTCAGACCATTATAAGAATATTTTCACCATCCTACACCCACCAACTCAACTATCTTAACTTCACCTAATCTGCATCTTTCCCATACAATCCAACCCTTGTTCACAAAAACATTTTACCCACTTTGATATCAGCCAAATCTACGGCAATAAAGAAAAACGTGTAGGAATGCATTTTCCAAACAAGGCAAAGGACCACCCACTCGAGTATCCCTATTCTGAATAACATTAAATAGAAAATACTTTTTCTTGTACTTTAGAAAAAACGATGCAGCTGCCTGCGCATTCCGCAACAACAGAGCCTATTCAAATGTAAAAATATCCGAAAACCTAGACTGATATTGTTCATTTTGTACAAGACCTGCCCAGCCATCGTTCATCCTGTCTACCTTATGTTCCTTATTTTTTATGGGACGTTACATTGTAAATACGATTTTCCTACGCTCCTTTCCTATTCTAAATAAATCAGACTAAAAGCCGAGCGCTGTCGGCCTTGTCGTCATGCATCATCCGGGGTGACACATTCGCCGCCCTCTTCCACGCACTGACCACTACTGCTGTCTCGTCGGGGGCCAATGACCGATAGCGATGACAACGGACTGAACCGGACTGTAGTGTCCTTTCATTACAAACGCATTTGCATGGAACAATTGAGAAATCGATAGTGATCATGGTCCTTTTTCTTATCTATTTGTTATCGTGGTTGCCCTTGCGGCCAATACGAGGTATGCCTTGGAGCAAGAAAAACCATTTCCGACAACATCCCGTCTGCCCCACTGCACAGCCTCGTTCTCTATTATTCTACGATTGTATGTACACATAGCATGGCCAGTATTATTTACGAGTAGGTCTATGCATTTAATGCAAAGAATAGGACATCGGTAAAAATTCTCGTATTGTCAGTAGTTCGAGTAGAGTAAACGTCGGAGCACTTTGAACAAGCAAATTCACCTTTTGCCGCTCCCACGTGCGCCCATTCTCGAGTATGCACTAGTCTACACTCAAAACCACAACCCTATCCTAAAATGGAAGTAGGTATCGAGTGTGGCCAAAACGACCCACTAATGGAACGAGGATGCGCGAACCATTTAACCGCGTGTCCTTTCCATCTCGGGCTTCACACAAACGGCTGTCCATACCGATATGCTCCGCCATACAAGGCTCGTCGTGTTTAGTAAAGAGAGATGTCAGAAAACTTTCTTTCCCATCTCCAGCCACCAATCTGTCCATCATTTTTGGAATACCAGGCAGGCAGAAAGAGATAAGAGTCTTTTCTTCATCGTCTGAGGGTTCGAAAATCTTGATTGGCCCTGCGTCTGCAACACTCATATTCTACCTTTTAATATGTCTCTGCATCTGCAACACTCTTCATTTTTCTCCTAGTTTCTAGTTTTCTCAATGCCAGCAAAAGTAAACTACTGATATCCTTATGTATATACAAGGTCTTTCGCCCTTTCCTATCCGTCCATGCGTTACTTTTAAATCGTGTTTACATATTGTAAAATTTTCAAATTTCTTAGCCTCCGGCATTATTCCATTTTCGAAACAAATGTTTAATCGAGGGGGAAAAGAAAATTTCTTTTCGCTCTTCGTAAATCAAAACTTGAAAATGTTTGTACCATCCTCTACCACGTCCCAGTCTGCATCTGTAAATGACAACCTAGCCAGCGACTAGGCATCAACGATGACATGAATGAACAACGACAGTTGAACGAACTGTGTTCACGCCAGTCAAGTGGCATTTTTCTCAGCCAGCAGTTTGCTAACATCAACTAAAATCTTTAAAAAAAGAAGAAACTTTGTTTTGTGCTTCAAACCAAATAAGTTTCAAGAAAATGAGCGCCCCGCCACGCCAGCCAGGCATTCGATACACCACACCTTAGATTGGAGGAGGAATTCGAGTACTCTGACGCTTCCTGTCGCTTTCTTTATTTCGAGGTGGTGGGCGCTTGACCTGGCGTGGACTCAGCTTCTTGGGTGCTTGGTAAACAGAGACGAGTTCGCGCGTTACCATGCAATCCATTTCGTCCTGACGGCCAGACATATGGGAGGGTAAAACGGACTAAAGAGACCGGAACGCTAGAAATCTGATCGTGTTTTCATCAATAGACAACATAGATACCATCGAATTCTGGTCTGTCGTCTCGACAACACCCCATGCATATCCAATCCTTTATAAACAATACAACCGAACTATGCTTTTTCCGATGTCGACCCCAGCGAGTTTTAAAACGAGAAGAGGGAAAACCATGGCGTCGTCATTTCAAAGTAATGTTGGCAAAAGAAGCAAAGATGCGACCCGTATGCATTTTAGATTGGATGTGTAAAACCTGGCCTACGATTCGATTCACGCTGCGCCACCCACCAATGATCATAAAAAGTAGGTGGAAGATTTGTAGGGTACATCGACACGAATTCTCCTGTCCCAAGAAACAACTGGGCCGAGAAATGCCTATGACATCATGTCAACTAGACTCCCTCCTCAACTTGCGCCTTTCTAATAGACCGCCAACAACAAAAAGGATTCGCGAATCAATGCAAAGACGAGAAACAAAATTTATTACCCGCAGCCTACCATATATAACTGTACGTGATTGGCCTAGGCCCCCTCCCATGTCCATTTATGGTCGTGGTATGCATAACATGTATACCAGCCGCTACCTATACGACGTGACATGACCGAACCATAGAGAGCATTCGATATGCTGCAAATTTTTCTCACGCCATCAATCTGTCAATAGAACATGCGGTGCATCCGACCACGTCTCCCATATTTGAAATAAAAACCAATTCTTCAAATCAGTTTTGAAGTTTTTGAAAATTAAAAAACAGCACTATGTAACTGGATATTTCCTGTAAGAAGCTTGGTCTTTTGTTGTTTCTCAACAGAGAACGAGAATCGAGTGAGTACACATCAAAGCTAAAGTGTCGCAAATCCGAACAGAAACGTTTGTTGTAATGCGTAAAGTAAATAGCGACGGGCACATCAAATTGAGAAGAACCCACCCTTGGCGCCCTAGAGTAGGTACACGGTGCCATTTCCTCTCCCACGTTCAATCAATGGCATTTTAGGGGAACCGACGCTGGTGAAAACACACCGCCCTTGAAAAGGTACGTACCGCCTAGGTCGAGCTGGGTAGTTGCCTATTTTGAAAAAAAGACGCTCATTTCACTCACCACAAACTTTGAGCCATCCTTCAATTCTTATTGGTAACTCGTCTCCTTCAATAACGCCCTTGTCCTTTGTTCTTGATTGCTTTTGTTGCGTTTTCGTTCGAAAAATGACAGACATCGATGGCGTAAGAGTATTCCCACTTGATGAAATTAAAGTTGTTGTAGCGTCTGATGATGACGAGGTCATTGCTTACAGTTAGTTATTCAAAGAAATGGTTGATAAAAGTTTGACGATTCCTTTTTGCTGCAATAAAATCCGATAGAATCACGAATACAGTACGAGAGTAAAAACCTAAAATATTCGTAAGATCCAAAACCGAATCGTCCAAATAAATAAGCGCAAAAGTTCGCTACCTAGAAATCAACCTGAATCTAGTGTCATAGAGCAGAGTAGTTTTTCAGACAACTAGTTTTTTTTGTGAAGAGAAAATCCATTAGGTCTGAACCGGAACGATTCGGCTAATCGCATTCCAAAAGATTCCTCACCTACCGTACTCATCATCCAACATATAAACCTTCACAAAAAAAGTGAAAAGGGTTTACTTACTTTCCTTTGGAACGATCAGTCGACGTATCTAGAGCATAATGTCATCAAAGTACAATTTTCTAGCGCCTTTTATCGTTATAGAATCGAGTGAATCTTTGAACAAAATCTCCTGTACCAACCGCTGCGACGACTACCAACGCGCAGCTGGATTTACCTACCACCATATGCACCTATATTTTCAATGGGGGCGAGACGCGTCAAAACGACCAGCCGCCACCGTGGCGACAGGCAACAATGAATTGCCTAAACCGTGTTTCCCGCCAGCCACCCTGCAACAGCTGAGACTGTTTTGTCATGAGCAGTCGGGTGCGAGTGTGCGCTACAGTAAGAGCCCCGCCTATCGTGCACACAGTTTCTGTCTTTCTATTTTCAGATTTTGCTAAAAAATTTTATGACAAAAAAAATGAAAACACCGTAATTTAATATTCCTTCAATTAGTAATTAATTTTTTAGCACCTCTCTTCGGGTATGATTTCCGCGGGCGATTCATCCGTGTCAACTTCGGATGGCGTCGAAACTTCTGGTGTTCCAAAACCATCGTACACTTTCCAAGCGTGGCAAAGGTATTGTAAGAGAATTCAGCGAAACTGAAGTCTAATATTTTCAAATTTAGGTTAAAAAATGTGTGTCTAGCTTTGCGACAGACGGAAGACAAAGTTCGCAGTTTAAAGTTAGAAATCGAAGTGAAATTAAAGAATTCGGAACGATTGCGAGAAAAGGTTCGTGCGCATGTGCAGTTTTTACGTTTATTGGGTTAAAATGAATGGGCTGGTCTTTTTTTACGGAAATCAAGTTTTATTTCGTATAACTGGCCTCAGCTTTTTTTAGAGAGCTGATCTTCAAGCTTGTCGAATGTCCGTACAAGTCTTGGAGAGCCAACTGGAATGGCGTCGAACGAATGCAAGAACAGCGGCTGCTCGATTAACAAAAGCGCGACATCGTTCAGCTGATTTTCGTGTGCGAATGAGCAATTTTCGCGGGGAAATTGAAGATTTGAAATCGGAATTGGCTCAAAAACAAAGCGTGTATATCGGGTCGAGGTAAGTTTTTTAAACTTATTCTTCGATCTGGCTAACAGGGTTTTTCAGGGAAAAACTGATCTGGGCTGCCGCGCAATTATTTTTGCGTCGTCGTCAAATGGTACAAGAACTCAGAACAATTTTTTTCATTGAGCAGCTTACTCCTCCAGTAAGTTAGGCTTTTTCAGATTTGACGTGGTCGAAAAAATTTAGGTATCAATTTTCTTAGGCATCCTCGCCAAGCGGCAAAGGATCGAGTGTCAATATGTGCAATTGTAAATCGCCTTTAAAAATTATTAGCGTCCATTTGCCCGATGCCGAAGATTATTATGGTAAGACAAAAATCCAGATTTACCCACAAAAAATTTACCAATAAGATTAATCAAAGCGACAAAAATTAATTAGAATAATCAATCTTAAAATGCATTTTTTGCAGGCCATAATGATATGGATTTATCGGTTGGTTTATCGTATGTTATCCAAGCGTTGATCGCTTTATCGCGTATTTTTGATTTTTCATTACGTTATCCATTCGAATTTTTTGGTTCGCGATCGAGTATTTGTGATATGATTAATCCCCAACTTCCGTCCAATCAGAGAGTGTGAGTTGTTCCTGGCTGATATTGGAGATTCGATCTTTGAAGTTTGTTTTTTTAGATTTCCACTGCACGGCCGAAATCAAGATAAGGTTGCATTCCAGTATGGTGTATTCTTGTTGAACAAGAATATAGCTCAGGTAAACTGTTAACCGGTTGTGTGTTACGGGTGACTTTCCTACAGGGAGAACCCTGAGTCTGCAAGCGGATTTTGTTGTGCTTTGAATCTCTGAATGTATCAGGTTATCAGATTCCTTTTACTGGCTTCGTATATGGTGGTTTCATGTTTCACTAAGCGTCAGCATATGTTACACAGGAACCCTCTGGTGTCTTTGACGCTAAATGCGCGCGCAGTGTGAAACATCGAATGCGCATATGCTGTAGGCCCGTTCAGACTTTGGTGTGCTTGTGTCATTGTGAAAGTGGGTGTGGGGAGGTGTGGTTGTGGAAGTTTTTTTTGCCTGCGACGCCTTGTGTGGTTGGGGTTGTGGAAGTGTCGTCACAACGATGGTTGGGGTGCAAGTTTTGTTGTGACACCCACACCAGAAAATGTGCATTCACTCGGTGCAAAACTATAAATCACATCAGAAATTTCAGCAAAGTTCATATACTGAGAGATCATTTATTTTGCAGCAATTTTTCTTCAATGTATCTTGCAAACAAGTCTGGTGTGGAGATTTGCAAAATCTCTTCACGCGACACCATACCAACCAAACAAGTTGTGAGAGTGGTTTTCCTACCACACTAATTTTTGGTGCTTTTGCTGACTAGGAGGGGAAACTTACAAAAAATTGGTGTGTTGTGCCTTCAATTTCCGCCCAGACCCGATGAGAGCAAACTCGAAAATCGTCGTGACAACACTTGCACAACCCCAACCATCGCGATTTTGCTCTTCCAGGGTCTGGGCTGAAATTGAAGGCACACCACACCAATTTTTTGTAAGTTTCCCCTCCTAGTCAGCAAAAGCACCAAAAATTAGTGTGGTAGGAAAACCACTCTCACAACTTGTTTGGTTGGTATGGTGTCGCGTGAAGAGATTTTGCAAATCTCCACACCAGGCTTGTTTCTGAGATACATTGAAGAAAAGTTGCTGCAAAAGAAATGATCTCTCAGTATATGAATTTTGCTGAAATTTTGCCCCGAGTGAAGGCACATTTTCTGGTGTGGTTCTCCTGCGCGTCATCACTGTTCTCATTGTAACCGTTGATCTGGTGGAGGAGGGAAAAGGTCTGAGAACGATACTTTAACCCATGAGCAAAGCTCCAACCTTTAAAGATATGGTGAATTGCTCTCACCTGACAGTTTCTGGATGGCAAAGGATGATAGATAGATGACAGTAATAAAAAGTAATGCCAAAACGAATGAGAGATTGAACAGAGTAGCACTGAACATCACTCATTCTCCCTTACCTCCAGGCCAGCGCCAGGCGCGTATACAACAGAAACAAAGTTTTTGTAGTTTTTGAAGAGCTTTCCTCTGGAGCTTAGACCCACTGACGATGAGCAACGCTGACCACCACCTAATGGCACTGAACGCATATGTTCTATGGCTGCCCTAAATTTCTAAGCTGCGGGATCAGATGACACACTGAGTAAGCATGGAAGGACTGAGGAATACCACAAAAAATCATCTTCTGTGCGTGTCCTAATGTTTGGCGGCAAAATAAATTTTTGTGCCAAGCAACTCGTTCAGTGAACGATTCATTGATATTTTTAATAATATTCAAACCATTTTGATGAAATTCAGGCCCTTTTTTGGAGAACATAAAAAGGCAGCGGCCACGAAAGCAAACATCAGCTGTGCTTACCGCGTGACTTTTATCCTTTGCACTTCCACAACTCTCCTTGAAATCCACCTGCAAAAACACACCTGAAGTATGAATAGGCTTTTCGCACTTCCACCATCACACCGAAGTCCAAGTGTGTGCGATCCGGCGTAGCCTAAACAGTAGTTTTCCATGTTTTGATGGATTTTCTTTTAGATGATCTTCTTTTTTGTGCGGCTTGTGTTTCTGATTGAGTACGGTAGCAATTCTGAATGTTCTCTTGTATTTTCAGCTACGATGCGACTGTGGTACATTTACGCAAGATTTACGTTGCACACTATCCAATTTGCGATCACTTTTTGATCACTTAGCTGATGCCAAATTGTGAGTTTTTTATTTGCTAGTTGTCTGACTTTTAATTTGAGGTTTTTTTAGAGAACCATATTTGTATATTACACGTCCTGTTCGTTTGGCTGATGGAAATTTGGATGAAGTGGCGTCTGGCGCTTCATTTTCGCATCGTAAATCGCCATCATCCAGCAGTGGCGCCCTGTCGACGGACAGTGGCGATTGTGGATTTCGACTAGAAATTCCACAAAGTAAGCTTACTCAACTGGCTGGTGTCCAAAGTACATCAGTTATGCGAAATGATAAAGAAGAAATGTGGAGTGAAAAAGTAAAAGATGGCGTGGTAAGACCAGCAAACAATAACGATGTTGGTGCAAATGGTGACCTGAGAATGTCAGATCTTACGCCAGTTTTGCACGATGATTATTCTTACAAGTTTTCATTGGAAAATTTGAACGGAAATGAAAAATTAGTGATGAATAAGGAACTGCTTCGAACTTGTTATTTGACAGCGGACGATGATCAATTGTCGACGACGCAAACTGGTGAACAGAACGAATTCGATGGAGATAACGTATTTCAGACGACAAATTGTCAAGGAAAGTAAATTGGAATTGTGTTTTGTAATAGCCCAACTCGTTTCTCATTCCTTTTTGTTGCCTATTGCAAAGCTCATACAACGTATCACTGTTCTTTTTGTTCCCATTGTGGCTTTTCTATGGTTACGTCACTCGTTTTTGCATATTTATTTGGATTTTTTATGTGGTCGTGTTTGATGCTTTTTCTACATTGATACTGATTAAAATGTGATGGCATACGGCGTCAGACTACAGTTTTTTCGGGGCAGAATGCTGAACAGATATTCAGATTCACCACCTACGTTTCATTGGGGGTAACCGAACTTCTGGACTTTCAGCACCTTTGTTAAAAAATGTTGAAATTCTTGATTGAAAAAGGGGTTCTTGGGTAATGACGATTTCGACTTCTTAAAAAACAAGACAGCGGTCTAGAATTTTGGCTACCCCCTGTAATACGTGGGTGCTGAATCTAGATGTCGTACTTTTTTTCAATATTCCGTTATCAATTCTGGAGTGTACTTCGCCTTGAAGTCCCGCAGTACCACTGCTGCATACATTGTATACACTTCGACAAATGCGAACAGAAATCTCTCACAGCCGCTTCCAAGCAGTCTTACCACACTAACTAGTAAAGCCAAGGTTCGAATCCCAGTCGAACCAAGTTTTTTTGCAGTGCGTACATTTTTTAATGCCCAAAGTAACCAGTCTTAATAACATTGAATGTATTCCTGTTTTTCATACCTGCCATATCAGTTTGAATGTTGTCCATTTCTAGCCTCTCCCTTGCCGAAAGGCATATCAGTAGATCGATTCCATTCCACGCACTCAACTTCCATCATCCTTCTCTCCCTCGGCGTTTGCTCTTTCATTACACACTAACAGTGAGCATGTGGCATGCATCTAGGTGGAACCTGATCGTGAGTCCATCTCACTCAAGGCGGTGCAGTGCAGTCCGAAAATCTGAGATTTCTGGCTATACTCTAGGACGGTTGGGAGGGGTCAAACACAGACTGTTTCGATGTGACTGGATGAAATTGCGTCAGATACAGTTTTGCATATTTGACTCTGCGACATTAGCGCTTTCCCCAAATGTGTGTCCTCATTGGATGTGTTTCAAGCCGAGTTCGGCTCATGTTTCATTGAAATTCATCTCAGGATAAGCCCAATATCTCCTAGTAAGTCATGCATAATGATACCTGCATCAAAGATGTGGTAAAAATGTTTCTTATATAATGACATGAACAGACTGAAAACAATCAATAATTTGACCAATGAATACATAAAAGATGAGAGTTCAGCACGAGTAGTGTGTCTGGTGGTCCACAGAGTGCAGTTACATATGTTCTGTCCAAATAGTCCTAGCTAACATTTTCTTATTATTATGCACTGCTAGATGATAAAATTGAATGACTTGGATGTCTGCAATTCTTATTTATGCAATACAGAAACCATAGAACCCGATTTCACACTTGGCAACGTGTTTATCGTTTTGGCCTGACTAGCGTTAACTTGGGAAGCTTGGCGATATCGAGGGTGCATTAATGCCAGAATCATTTCTCGAAATGGCTTACTAACAGCAAAAAGGATGTAGAAATTAGCAATTCCTGTGATTTGTAGAATGCCGTCGAGGAGTCGAGAAAATAATGCCCCTTGGCAACTAATGAAGTTCGGCAAAATGTAGGTGATGGCGTAATAACTTACAAGTAACGCCATTCTAATCGTGGTCAGTAGGGAATCGCATATTGTAAGTATGATTAGAGTCCTTTCGCGCTTCCGTCGTTGTGTATCTTTTTCATCTGTGATGGGCACTCCAGAGCTATTTGAATTGAGAGCCCCGATTTGTCGATTGTGCTTATGATGGGCCATGATCAGGATGGTGTTCGCGATAATAAGTGTCACCAAACCTAGATATGAATGCTGCTGGTTTTTGTTTACGTGTACCTGACAGCGGCACTCTTCAGGAGTTGCCCCCCCATGTTTTTAGGCATTCAGCCAATATCAGTCCTCGCAGCAGCCGTTATAACCTATTCATCAGACCCCGGGGTTTCGACTGGAACTTCACTCGAACACTTTAAGGCGGCAAAGTTAAATTTGATTCATTCAGCGAGCAGAAAGCGCTCCCCTCTCACTTTTCTGCAGTAAACCATGCTGTAGCTTACCCAATACTTGCACACCATTTCGCAACTGTGTAAACGCACTGGCCACTACACTCGCCATGTACACTTTGTCCACAGTCGTCTTGTACACTTTGCCAGTCCAAACCAATTGTAAGCGGAAGCAATCGAAAATGCTTGAGCTGACACCCAAAATAAAGCTGCCAAGCAAAACTACGCTTCTATGTCGCTTGTGGTTAGCATTTCTGAAGTCGAATGGTTTTAACAAAGCGTACAATCGATCGATATTTGTTCCAAGTAACAAGAACAGTGCTGTGGTGACGAACATATTGGGTACTGGTACTGCCAAGTGGGCCGCGTACCACATGAGTGTGTAACTGGACATAAGCCAAAGCGCAATCTCAGATTCTGAACCACGAATCCAATAAAATATTGCAATGAACAACGTGGTTGTTATTATTTTCAAAATTTCATTTACAGTTGTAAAAATTTGATAAAAGTATCCTTGATCGTGCTTTAATTGTTTAAAAAATGCAATTATACGTAGTATATCACCTAACATTCCCAGAATGAAATAAGATGGTGTTACCACAAAATAGACGGCGAATGCAGTCCTTTCAGTAATGATTTGATACAAATCGGGGAGAATACATGCGGTTGTGGAATTATTGGACATATTTCTGCAAAGAACGCTAGTGTGGTACTGCAATGGTGCTCTGATGGGCGACCCTTTTTTCAACAGGTTACTCACATTTGGCAAACGCTGAAAGATAGGGTTAAGATAGATTCGGTATCAGAAAAGCGAAAAATCGATAGCGACTAACTCGCAATTTATTTTGTATTTGACGCATGTGTTCTTTGTGCAACTTGGGATAGAACCTTAAGTCTCTTTGGCAAAGTCAGTCATGGACCTTGCGATAATAAAGTGTACGATACAGACAGATTTTCCATGTTGAAAGCAAAATACTTCCACAATCACACAAACACTCCTCCTCAAGGTCTGAAGGGGCCTTTGCAAAGACGTGCGGCATGGCATTTGGTAGGTGTGGCATGGAATAGCTAGGGGCAAAGACACTTACTGTCCTGTAGAAGAAGTGGGTACAGTAACATGGCGTACATGAGGCCACGTTACTGGAAGCACTAGTTACCGCAGTTAAGTGTTTTGTTGGTAGCGGCTAGGCTCTGCCCTGGTTCAACTCCCAGTGCCGGGTAATTTTTTGTAAAACCTTAACTTTGCTGACCTCGCTAGGTTTCAGAGATGTTGCACTGGATAAATGAGAAATATTGGCTTGTCATAGCCCACCCGTTATCACCTGTGGGTGCCATCAAATGACGAGAGAGAGAGGCCCTCATTCTTGAATCGAGAAGAAAACACCAAACGTGATCCCCGAGCGGGTGTTGATCCCCTGCCTCTGAGATTACCTGTCCGGTGGGCGCACACAAAGGACAGCTGTTTTGCGCAGCTAGTTGTTTCACTGCTGGCTGACAGGCAAAATGGACAGACAAACTTTTTTTGTGCGGGTACCCGCGGGACCTTCAACCTATTTTTGCCTAAGCAGGACAGCAGTCAAACCTAAGCAGGGCTGTGCGGGGACCAGCACTCGGCAGCTTCCCTCTCACGTCTCGGACTGCACACCGACTTCCTCGGACGATGGCGGATGGGCTGTAAACCCTGTCGAGACCTGTTTACCCGTTTCTCTTTCATCTATCCACCCCTAGCAGCTCTAGGGTACCCACGGGCTGGCGTGCAAGATCAGCAAGGGCTTAATGGTTCGCAAATGGACCTCCATCACTGAGAATCGAACCCGGGACGACTCGCCATACTCGACCAAGAGAAAGCAAATCTAAACCGCCTGCACCACCTGCCGCTTCAAACAGGCAAACTTGAGCGACAAAATAAATTTTTCTTGCTTTCTTGACATGAAGAACATGAAATATAGAAACATACGAAATAAATACTCAATTATAAGAGCTAGCTGACTGGAAGCCGGGGGAATGGTAAAGATTTCAGAACAGACAGGAAATACTGTCCTAGCTATCACTGGCTCGAGTGAATTTCAGTCTACGTCCTTTTCTTAACTATAGTCCACTGATTAACTCATCATTCGCCTCGGCAGCTCCTCAAATCGAACATTTTTAAGTATCCCTCATTAATTTAACAATCAATCACCAGCAAATTAGAAGACTACTCATGCAAAGCGCATCAGAGCAGTATATTTACAGCATTGGCGCATTTCCAAATTACACTGGTCACAGAGGGGAAAAGACAGCTGAAATTTGTAAATCCTCCTACAATCTTGTACTTCTGGTAGCCGTGATATTGAGCAGTACAAAGTCTCTACCTGATCAAGTTCATGAAAAATGTGGGCAAATGAAGACGAAACAGTAGATTAGACTGTGCCTGACACCATTGCGACTTATAAGGCCATTGGTACCTCAGCAGGGCATACTGAAAGGAAGGCCCGCAACTGCCACACGCTTTAAAAATGAGACTCAGGTTTTAGCGTAAGACACATGCCCAGCAGACAACAAGTCCAGCGGAAACACAAGCGCTGTTCATAGAACATTTTTATAATCTGCTGCAAACAGGATTCGAGAAATAAATCTGGTGTTGCGAGGAAGGTCCTGGTGTCGACAACGGATGTAATTCTTGCTTAACTCTGGCACAATATCAACATTTACATAAGCACTTTGTGGGTTCCTCGAAATAGAAGCAACTGAAGGTGGTTTTAGAAGTGTCAACAGCCTAGCTCTCTCCGCGCTGCCATGAGTGCCTGCTTAGTCGAACAACATCCATTGAGTCAAGATCGCTTTGCCACAGACACCTGATAAACATCTCTTCGTGATGCAAGAGCGCTCAGAAATAGAACAAGAACACTGCAGAGACAAGATAAGCTAATATTCAAATTATAAACTCTTCATTTCAGCTTAGATATTCAAAGAGCAGGCAGTCTAGGAAAATTCCGGCATTTCCAGTCTACAGTAGTCTGGCGAAGGTATCCGGAGACAGATTAGATTTTTCGTGGCATTTGGGCTCGATAGCAAGGAAAGTGTAATTGGATGCCACATTATTACTCAGAGGGTGTCGGGTCTTTCTTTTCTGGACAAGGCAAGTGTGCTATATTTGAGGTGATGTGCGTAAAAGAGACAAAAATATTGTCCTGCTGTCCACCCGCACACTTTGTGCCTATGAAATGTTCTGAGCAAAAAGAACTTTTTGTAACTGTATTTTACCATCCCACTCAATCATTCTGAATGTCATTTTCAAGAAGCAACAATTGTGCATTGTTACGGGAGGTGCCCAGTATAGCATACTGTCAGAGAGAAAGAGGAGGAAGGACTAAGGCTTTGATCAGAAATGTGGCCACAGCCCGCTCGGAAAATCAGGTTTTGTGTTATGTTTGCGCCCTATTCTATGCCTATCGTAGCCAGCGGCTCGGTTTTTCAAATTTTGTCAGCACTTTTGGCGTCAGTTTTGCCTTAAATTGGCACGAAGCATAAGAAAGACCTAGCATGATAGCTTTAGCCCTTGTATCTTCCTTGTAATAGTTGACCTTACAGTTCATCATTCGACGCGATTTAATGATTTATCTCCAATGACTTTGGTCCTTGGTCTTGGAAACTGATTTAGTGCGCACACCACATGGGTGCGGGCGTGGGGGTAAAATATAGTTTCAGATATGCTCTTTCCTGCATGAGATATAATAAGTGAAAAAATTGAAAAGAGGATACTCCACTATTAGTTTTTAAAAAGAAGGGAGAATTCTTTTGTTAAGGGATGAATTAAGAAACTCGATATACTCCAAGTAAGTACGCGAAAAACCACAAAGGCTAAATCTTCTCGGTTGTTAGGGGATAAATTGTTAAGTTGTTGGAGGAAAAAGACGAGGATAAATAAATGCTAGAATGCCCACGCCTGCACAATGGTTCCGGGATGTGTTTTTCGAGAAAAATATTTGCACATTCTTCTGACAATACCGCGGCGGCGCATGTTTCCAGAAGTTCTGCCGCTGTTTTGCATGATCGCGTTGAACTTGAAATGCAGTAGGCGTGGATATTTTACAGTATGTCTACATACACTTATTCACAATGGCTCCTACGCCTAATCACGGTTCTATCAGCCTACACTTACAGTATATGGGCACTGGCACTTTTACTCTTACTTGATCGTGACTTTTAAGACAGACTCTAGTGCAAATGCAGCAACTGGAATCGCCGGACCCCCTCATCTAATTACCAATCTGAACACAAGTAATTTGAACGGATCTACAGTATGCGGTATAGGGTAATACAATATCACTGCCCCACTGCCAGCACTAACTTCCCTCATCCCTGCCTCCCTATAGCGCTCATTTTCAGTATCCGATACCGGAGAAAACACTGTTACAAGGGCAAGACAGCTGTGCTGACCTGCACCAACCTCCAGGCAGCTGTCCCGATTAGAATGCGGAAAGATTGCTGTTTAAAATGCATAGACCATAATGCTTCACGTTTCAGTGAATCTTTTTGAGAACCATGAAAAATGTCGCACGAGAAGGGGTTTCCAACAGACATGGTTGAAAAGACTCTCCGTCCTCGCTGCATCTACACAAGACCTCTCGGCATTGCAGTTCATGGCACTAACAGGAAAGATTAGACACTTGATAAGAAAGAATGACCCAACAAAGTAGGGGAGGTTTTTGCCGTCGTCAAACAACACAAGGCTCTAAAATTTGATGGCGAAGCGCATACATACTGCATAAAACCTATTTTCAATACGAGGGTACAGTACAGAATTGGCGACCTTTCTTAGTTTTCTTTTCAGTCTAGTTCAAGGAGTAGACACCTTACAAGGAGTCCCAGTTTTCTCGCACAGTACTGAAGTCTCAATTTTTCAGTAACTGTATCGATAACATTCCAGTGTAATACAAGGGGCCTGATAAGTTCACGCCTTCAGTCAAAATCTAATATTTTTTCATCCGAAAAAGCAAAACAAGTGGGTTACAAGCAGTTTAAGAAGGCAATCTGTATCGAGAAACTTTGGTTCATCTGTGATTTATAAAGCCGCGTTTTAGGGGGCTTTACAATCAAACCCAACCCGACCTGAACCTGAACTCAGTGAGGGTCTAGTACCCGATGTCGGAACTGGTTTCCGAGGCCGGATCCAGCCCAAATATCGACAGCTGTCTTCAAAATCGAGTCTCATCACCTTTTTTGCATTGATTTTGACTCCACAGCCGACAAAAACCAATGCAGTTGTCCCTCTTTTCAAATTCCATCCCAAACCTTGACTGATGTACCAAAATGCAACCAAGTTAGGAATTGAGCTTTTTGATGTGACGGGGCCATTTGGTAACAGAGGACCAGCTTTTTGATGACTGAGCTTGCACAACCAGGAAAATTTGCTAATCAATGAAGGAAACGGATCTGTGACGGCCAGCGGAGGCGGCAGCGCATCTGATGTGAATATTTGCTGTCGAGTTACCGTTATCCAATGTTTTAGATGATGAGTTGCCGCACTCTTGCAGGGATTGTATCCTAGCTCATCCTTGACCTTTTTTCGAGCCGATAAATCACTGATTTCGAGTGATCAGGCCTTTGATCACATTGATCGCAGTGAATCTTGCTAAAGTCGCGTCACGATGGCGTTTCTGCTCATCAAGGCACAGATGACAACCAGCCGACCGATTCTTGGATGGTCATTTAGGTCGACCTTTTTCGAACTGATAAATGACTGATTCGATAACCCAGCTAGAAGTGTCGATACTGAACAAGATGGGGACCCTGTCGCAGTAACCACTTTTGGACCAGCATCGACCGAGCCATCGAACCGGCCGAACCGAACCACCGGATTGGCGATTTTTACCGAACCGAACCGAACCGGTTTTTTGGACCAAACCACCGAGCCGAACAAATAATTTTGAATTTCCGCTCTTATTGGTGAAAATGCGGTTAATTTTTTTGAGATTTCGCTTTCGCTTTGAATTTCGCCTCCTCTTTTTCTTAATTATCTGGTCCTTTCGTCATTATCTTCAAAATTTCAAAAAAGGATTGACTTCCAAGTATTTTAAAAATGTGAGGTGCGCCATAAGGAATGACCCTCACATGCTAGTTTTTTTTGGAAGCAGTCGCGTTGTGAACTTTACTTTAGCACAGGCACATAGAGCATTCAATTCTGCGTCAGGCGGTCCACTTCTGATCCCCTTATTAGTGTCCATCCTATTGTACAGTTGCTTGTACAAAGACAAGTCGAGACCTCAGAAATTTGGTTACACAGCTAGTCATTTTGGATAAAGGTTCAGTCAGTTATTCCGTATATATGTATAAGAAAGGTACGTGGGAATAACCTGGAAGTTTCAGCAAGATGGTGCGAAGGCTCATCCCCCTAAAGATTCACAGAAATGATGCAGAAACATTTTCCTGATTCAATCGAAGCTAAGCGTTGGCCTCCGAATAGCCCCGATTTGAACCATTAGACTCAGTTTGGGTAGACTTTGCTCATGCAATGAACTGGGATTAGTAAGGTTTAAGGCTAACTCTAAAAGCTGAATTATAGATTGCTGTGAAATGAATTCGTTTGGATATTGTGAAGAAAGTTGTGAAAGTTGGTACTATAGATTATATCACATTTTGAAAACAAATGTTGAATATATCGGCAAGTAAAATGGGTAAAGCTGACTTAGAATTGAATGCTGAACACAACGGTATAAAATTAACTGCGATAACTTGCCTAGTAAGGCTGGCAGAAGACGAAACACTAGAGGGTCATTCTTTATAGCACACCCGATATGGGTAGAATGTAAAATATGGGTGAACGTAGGAAATTCGGTTCGGTTCGGTAGGTTCGGTTCGGGTTCGGTGAGATTTGAGAAAAAGTTCGGTTCGGTTCGGTGCAAAAACCGTGTTCGGTCGATGCTGGCTCTTGGATAGCTTCTTGATCATTTACAGTGCTTTCCGTTCTCGAAAGTTCTTTTGCGTAATTCTGACTCATCAGTGTTTTGTGTGCAAGCTTTCAAACGAAGTAGCAGTCATAAAAAACCGGCTCTCGTGTTCGTCTTGAAAGCTAGATCGTCAACACAGTTTACGCTGGCACGAGGTAGAACGTAGGCTTGAGCAACATCGTTTATGGTTTGGAGCGGGTGTTTGTCTGCCTGCCTGTAGCCGTGCAAGTTGTAGATCTCTCTCAGATCCGCTAATTTTTTTAGTTAGCTAACTTCGTGCTGCAGATTTTTCTAAACTAAGAAGCAGTTGTTCCAGCCACTGTATAACGCCTTTATTATCAATTTTTGAAAGATTTCTTGTTTTAGATTATTACCATCAATGGATTCCTCACCCACGCTGAATCTACCAACTGCTGAGGTACCTATCTCAAAAATTATTTTCTCAGCCTGATGTGGTTTCATTTTGCTGCATTGCAGGGCCAAAATAATCAAACCCAACCAACCAGACCTAGCCGTGGGCAAAAGCGGATAAAATATCGGGCCCTGGATATCAACAGGATTGAATCGGATCAACAGTCGATTAGAACAGTATCAGAAGGATTACAACGGGAAATGAAAGAGTTAGAAAACGAAAAGAGCATTTTAGAAAATGAAAGAGTTTGTCTCCAGCTGGAACACAGCACAGCGAAAACAGATAGAGAAAAACGAAATATCGCCTGCCAGAAAAGCAGAAGGAATACAAAAATTAAGATGATCAAATTAGAATTATCAGAAATTAAACACAAGCTCGAAAAATTATCACAAATTCAGTCGAACAAAGTGCAACAGCCAGATAATTTGGCGGGAATGAATGATTGGCCAGGCACTTCGTTTCCTGATATTCCGCTAGACGAACTGGATGATCAGCTGGGCGAACTTGCTCAATCGGATCTTTCGCTGTTGGATTTTCCATCAGGTTGGTTGGGGGGGGGGGGGAGTCAATGATGCCACTCTTGGGTTTTAACTACAGGTGAATCGCTTTAGACTAGGCATAATACAGTAATATAATCATGATGATCCTATTAGCTAATAACTTTCAGGTAGGCCAAAAATTTTTACATTTTAATCAATATGATAGTGTAGTGAGACTACTTTTTTTATATTTTTCATTAGGCACCAGGAACAGTTAACTCTAGAATAGGCCAGAAACTATTGAGAAGATATGAAAGATATGAATGATATAAAATTCGAAAGGACATGAAGGGACTGGGAAAATCGTTTGATCAGTAGCCGGCATTGCTGAATCGTTGATTTTGAGGTTTTTTCAAAAGACTTTTGAAGAGGAGAAAAGGGCGTTAAAGTGGAGTTTTCGGGTCTTTTAGAGTGATAAGTTAGTTGAGCGAGTTAAGAGTAGGCGGGTAAGGATCGCGCAGTTTTCGGACTAGGATAAGAGATAGAGATTTGAGTTACGTTACGTAGGTCAAGTAAGATTTCAGTGTTTAAGTCATTTTTGGAAAGTGCATAGTGTCGTTGAGTTACCGGGACGATGAAGCTTAGTCGTTGAGGATATGGCGGATTACTAGGAATGCACATGGTATTTTGTGTCGTGAAAATTCGGAATTTGCGAACTGACTTTGTGCAGAGTCTTCTTCTTTTACTGCTGAATTTTTTGATAACGTGTTACGGTCGAAATTAGGCACAACGAAACTAAAAGCGTGCAACTGGTTTTTTTGAGGGTTTTTTTCAGTGGTCGTGTCATTTTCTTGTCGGCAGGTCTCCCTTGAGCAAGGAAAAAAATATGGATAAAATATGAATGAAATATGAATGAAATATGAGGAATATGAATGAAATATGAATGAAATATGAATGGCTTGTGTTCTTACTGAATTTTTTGCAAATAAAAAACAAATAACTCTTGTCGCGTTTAGTTCGACTAAAAAGCGCAATACGGTATCCTCTACTTTACTGTTTTTGGGTGCAAGCAAAAACTAAAATTTTGAACAGCAGTGTAGCTACAGTAGAATTTGCGGTAAGGGAGATAGCTCCTACCCTACAACGCATGACTAAAACAAAGGGCCATACCCATGTGTACGATCTTGACACATTTTGCGAGGGGGCTTCCGAGCACCTGGCTTCGTGCCCGTATGAAAATACTGTAACTATGTGCAATGCACATGGTGAGGCTCTCTCCCTTGTCGCTGATTAGACCAGCCATCCTAAGTCTGGGTTATCCGCTGTGTGCCTTGGCTGCTATAAAAATTCTCTGTCTGTTATAACAGGCTTTTATGGAAACTATTGAACTGTTCTTTTTGTTTTTCTCACAAAACAGTTTGGTCCAGGCCTTGTATTGTCTTACTCAGGTTAAAAACTTGGGAACAATTTGACAGAAACTTTGTTTTTTGTACAGCTCGCAGACTCGGCGAGATCTACGATCTTGGCAAGCCTTAACAAAATCCGACGGAGGAGGCATAAAAATGCCTAAGAACGACTAACTTTTCCAGTTCCTTTTCCAGAAGGCCAGTTCAGATGTTTGTGATTGCTCCCTGAATAACTGTATGGTCTTTAGTCGTGCATGTTGCCAGAAACGCTGTGACCAGCCTATATTACTGAATTTTGATCACTCAGGCATTCGGTGATCGACCCCTCCATAAGTCATCAGGCAAAAACATCGTGATCGGCTACCAATCATGAGATTCGTCGTTTTACAAAATGAAAATAACCACGCGAACCGGATGCTTTAGGAAAATAAACTCACCCATGTACGACTTCTGATTATTGCTGTGGCTCAGACTTCATCTTCCCTCCTCCTCTTTCTGAATAAGTATTGTATTCTGTAACTCAACGACTGCCGAGCGGATTCTGTTAAAAGCTGCCGTGAAAAATGCATCTGACGCCGGCTTTCGGACACATGTTGCGTCCAGGCAGGCTTGGCTTTTCAGATTCAAAATTAACGATTCCAGACAAGGACGACGAATGTAAATATCATCAAGAAGACGCAGCTGAAGGCATTTTCACGGTGATTGAGGTTTTACGGCGCCCTTTCATGGGTGTAGGCTATCCCAGCCCGTGCAGTCACGTTGGATTGGGTATGTTATATTATATTTAAAACACATGGTCTGTACTAGTCGCCACCGCATTGATAATGAGGTAGAAGGAGCTCGGGGAGCCTAAGCAAGCTCACTATCACAATAGACCGATTCACAATTGCCAGTATGAACATTTTTAAATTCCCCGCGTGCGTCTTAGCACTTTATAGCATGCGAACCCTTCTCGTCACTGTCCTAGTGCGAGAATAGAGAATAGAATAAACACGAACGGACGCAACCCGCGCATGACGTCGAGACAACAGTGTGTTTGTTTGTGCTCTGGAGAAGATCACTAAAGCGCTCGTGCATTGTCAATTTTTTCACAGCTAAAAAAATCTTTGCAGTTGGCTGCAAAATTTGCAGCAGTGACATTTAGTCGAGCTTCAACGATAAGTCACATTTCCGGAAGTGTTTATTTCCTTAAAAAATTCACTCTTTCGACCACAGCGCAACTAAACGAAACCAATTAGCATAGGTTATTGCCGTATGGTTTCAATGAGCCGTAATTTTTCATGTCTTTGCAATTTCAGAAAATTCTAACAAAAATGGCCGCCTAAAGACAGAAATGTTCTGTTTCCTGCATTGTCTGAAATCGTGGCAAGGTACTCAGTTGAAAATATTTGTTGACAAGTTCCAATACCTTGCCCCCTCTCTGGCCTTGCAGGATTCCGCCAGCATTTTAAAAAATTTTTTATATTCTGTGTCCCGGGGGGGGGGTGGTGTATATTTGAGTTTTGTGGGAGGGGTGGGGGGGGGAAAAAAAAAAAAAAAAAAAAGAAAATTTTAATATTATTTTATAAAAAAAAAGGGAAGAAAGAAAAGGAAAATAGTCCTAAGTGGAAAAAAGAAGAAAATTGAAAAATTTTTCATTATCTTTACTTGGGGGGCCCCACTCGCTGCGATTCCACCAATGTCGCGCCTCAAGCTCAGATCAGATCAGGGCGCCTTGAGTCGGAACCCAACCTTCACCAGGCGGTGCTTCCGCATCTCGGATGGCGGCAGTAAATTCGACTGACCAGACGACAGCGATGGTCGAGGGCCATCTGTCATACCAGCGGCAGAGGACAAACTTGCAAGCGGACGGCCATCGATAAACCTGGGGGAGCTGCTCAGCTTCATCGAATAAGTGCACAAAGCGGAATCGTGGTAAGTGCATGCAGTGTGGTAGGAAAAATGTTGCCTGGAGTGCTTGTTGCCTGCAGTGCCTGCTTGTCATGGCCGCATCGGATGGGGGTTTGTCGGATCGGATCGAATCAAGTGAATCATGCCTCCTCTATGGTTTCAGCCACCTCAATCACTGACCAGTTCTCTGCCAACTGCTCGCCCTGACGACCCCTCGGAACAAAGCACCACTTCCAATCCCGCAAAACAATCAGCGGAGATGGTTTGCCGCATCCTCCGGCTCAAGCTGATGCTACGCAGCAAGACGTGGTTCACTCGATGACTAACTTGTCCCTGTTCGACTCTCCCTTTCGTTCCATGCCGGCCAAATTGCCGCATCAAAAGAATCGAACGGCTGTTTTTCGCCGCTCGAATTCTTTTGATAACCTGGATCAGTGTGCATGAAACTAAGAAAATCGATAACTGACGACAATTTCTGGAATGAATTTATATTTTTAATTCCCTCACGCTTGAGTTTTTCATTGATCAGGCGCAAGTCTTATGAGTTTTTACGCTCAAAATGGCTATTTTATGCGGAATAAAGTTAAAAAATTTTTAAAAAATCGTGCGAATTTTAAAAATACTTATCATAACCAGGGAATTTTTTGGTGGCGGCGAGTCGTTAGTATAACCATGACATATTGCGCAAAACGAAAACGTTCTGTGCGCAAACTACTGTGTGCTGCACAAGCTTATTTTTATGCATAACTTTTTTTATCAACGGTTGATTTTATTTCTGTAATTCAGGCAGAATATAGTCTGATATGCTAATATTTCTAGTTGTTTTGATTTCACATGGTAGATTATAATTTGATCGACAATCGAAAATTTAAACCACGTCGCATAAAGGACATGAGCTTGAATGGACTATGTAGCCTGTTAGCCTGGACCAAGGCATGGCCTTTGATCAACTGCATTCATCGTTTCACTGGAAACACACATTCCTTGACACCATGAATTGTGACCAGCGTCATGATTGGATTTCACACGACCAGCCGATGATGTCATCCTCCACAACCTCCTGTTTTCGCAGTGCGTAAACAGTACTGCGAAGGCTTATCCCCCTCCAACTATATTGTAGCAACAGATTCTGGCTATCGATAAGATCTCTTCTAAATCTAGACAAGGCACCAAGGTGCTGCAATTTTAAAAATACTTTCAGCACAAGTTTTGTTTACTCGTAAATGCAGGCGCGATGCTGCAATTCATGGAAGCTGGTGCAATTTCATCTCCCTATGTCGCCAATGCCCTGAGATAGTCTTCTTCATGTATTTGATTCTCGCTTTTGTTCCCCGACAGACATCTGATATCTGTATTCTGAGGCCTGTTCAAGCAAAGAGCAGGGTTTTTACTCATAACTAATCCCGTTTTGGCCTGGCGGGATTGCCAGGCCATCACCCGTAGTTCACTGAAACACTTGTCGGCCAGGCAGGACGGTCGAAGGCCTACCTCACAGCGTACACGCGAGCCATGATTTCGTCGTTTTTCCGTCAACTTTTTATGCAGCCAGATGCGTCGAGTCGCGTGAACATTTCAATTATATTCAGCTCGTTCATGCGCACAAGCTGAACTGAATAAGCCTGATTCACGGATAGCCATTTATCGGCTGTGTCATGCTGGTCTGCAACATCATTTGGTATCTGGTTCGGCATGACTGACAAACATGTTCAAGTGCACACAGGATAGTTGAAAACGCTCGCTCGAGATGGTTCCATGCTCGTTTGTATCTGTTAGGAGCATCACCATTCTCAAAGCGAACATACTGCTTAGACTCGAAATTGCTGTCAACCGGCAAAGGAAATAAAATCTTCGCATCTTAGCTCACAGGCGGGTGTGCCCGGGCATCCCAGCAAGTAGTGTATGGGTCTTCGATCAAGTGAGATTAGGGTCCTGACACCTGTTCTCTGAGAGTCTGGACTGGTTCACTCTTTGTCAATGGTCAGATGGCACTGGAGCGTGTCAGATTATCACTGCCTCAGCCTGGGTCTACTTCATTTGTCCGAGAAGCGGCCTAAATCCTTCGGCACAATCCGAGTCCTGCAGTTCCAGCTTTACGACCAACCAACTTTTCAAGGCACCTGCGACCAAGAATGGCAGGCACACGAGAGAATGTGGCCGACTGAAGTGGAGAAGGCGAGTCTTGCGACTGTCTTGCGGCTGAAACATCAACCCCCGAAAGGTGGACGTCTCCCAGCCAGGGAAGTAATAGTAAGTACCCAGCCCAGCTCCATCTTTCCCTCTCGCCATGGCCAGGCAGGCAGTGGAGTTACATTCCTGCCACAGCCAGAAGTTACATCCCGTCCTTTCTTTGGTAGAAGGGCAGGCTTCTCAGTGCGGTGCCTGCATCTGCTGTTCGCTAGTTTGGGTGCTGGCACAACACTCTGGAAATTACAATGAACATAAGCCCAGCCAGCGGTTTGACCTCGACTAACGCTTCCACCGTTGACGGGCCCTGAGGTCGCAGCGCCTGCGATGGAGCCTGGCAGACGCAGGAGAGAATGTAACCGTCAGGAGAAGGCAAGTCTCGCGAGTGTGCCAGAAACGTCAGTGCAGCCAGGGGAAAGTCTATCAACCCCAACTCGCTAATGTCAGCCAGACACGAGGGTTGCACATGCATATGTGCTTGTTTTAGACTCTGGAGTTGCCCAATGTATCACTACTCTATCCACCGCCGCAGGCAACGTCATGCGTGATCCTCCGTCCAGCACCGTCGTCGTTGTCGTCTTATGGACATCAGCTTGTCGCCCTCATGTCATGCAGATATCCTTTTGTGTGCAAATATAGGTACAGTACGCGAGGACAAGGCTTCACGTCAACTTGCGGCATCTGCTGGGCATAAAGATCTGCAGTGGATCCACATAACGATCACAGTCATCTCCACGAATCCCCTGGTTTCTATTCTGCTCTAATTAAATGTATCCGACATACAGTATGCTCTAACTTCCCACATTAATCGATTGCGGATGCATTAAATGCATTGATTCACCAATGGATGGATGCGGACTAATCATGCGAATCTGATAGATCGATGCATAGAGACCATGCAAGCCACAAATTGTGCATCATCTGCCATTGTTCTAAGCTCATCGTGTCACACATGGCGGGTGCTGGGAAAGACTGAACCACTGTTGCTGCACTACCAAAATTAGCTCGCAAAGACACACTTCGACGCATTTCTTCTATCGTCTGCTGTTTTTTCTTTTTAAATCCATGCACAAAACTGAAATGCAGGATCTCCTGGGCGAATGCAAGAATTCTAAACCTACAGTATGGCAGTCAGATGCGCAAGCCCTTTTGACTCCATCCGTTGTGAATCATCTCCTTTCCATTTCAGGTCAGGCGTTATACAGTAAAATTTAAAATATTTATAAGAAACCCAGGAAAAAGCCAACGCATCACCTTCGCTATTATAATAAAAATTAAATTTTCGATGATAACGCTGCATCGGTTCGCGGAATGCATCTGACTCAGACTTGCATCATCACACATTTCAAAGCTCGAAAGTAGCATCATTTCACAAGCTTTTATAAAGTTGAAGCATCACAGGCTTGCGTGAGTTTAGCTAGAAAAACCACGCGCTATTAACAGCGCGTGGTTTTTCTAACCAACTGACGACGAGCTACGACGGCAAGCTGCAATCAGAAGTTGTGTGGCACTCTTTCACTATTTTCAAACGCTTTAGAGGCATTCCGAGAAAATTGCTAGCTAGCGAAAAAATGTGCATTTAGAGGTCTCAAAATTTCCGAATAGTTCTTATATTGTGCATTTTTGTAGTGTCATATAAAGGAATGGAATTTCCTTTTGTGCTGAATGGCCCACCTTCTGAGGTATTATGCTTCCTCATCTCGGTACGCAAAAGTCAATAAACTTTTTTCAGGCCCTGAACCAACCTAAGGCGGCATCGCAGCCCAAGCCGAAGAGGAGGCAAAAACAAAATTATGGTGAAATCGATATCGAAAGTATTGGTTTGGATGAAGTATCGATCAGAATGGCATCTGACAGATTGCAGCAAGCAATGTCAGAACTCGAAAACAGGAAGATCGTTTTGGAGAAAGAACGGGACGAGCTTTGCCTGAAATACAAAAGATCTGGAAAAGACCAAGAAAAACGACGCATTGCCTGCCAGAAGTGCAGGAGAAATCAAACAATAAAATTAATTAAATTGCAAATATCAGACATTAAAAATAAGCTGGAAAAATTGCACAATTGGAATCAACCTGAGGCACCCTCGTATAGCACATGGGTAAGCCATGAACAATCCGTCGGATTGGCGACTGCAACGCACCAAGAAACTTTCACTCATCAATTTATGGAGGGGACAAGCGGTTCGTTTTTTGATATTCAAAATGACGAACTGTTTGAAAGCCCTCAACTTGACCAATTAGTGCACAGTAGCGATGCCGCTACATTTCAAGGCTCACTTTGGGAACAGTGAACGTTATCCTTGTGTCGTGTCGTGAAAATCAACAAAATTTAGCAAGGGCAACATAAAACTACAAAAATACAAAAATTCAAAAATTAATAAAAAGGTTTTTCATTTTTTTGCATATATTTTTTCACGCAGTTTTATTCTGATTTAAAAGTTTCCTCCAAGCAGACTGCTTTTTTTGCTTATTTCTAGCTACTTTGCATAACAGATTTTTGCTCCTCATAGCTGCTTTGAATAAGTTTTTGGAAAATTCAAAAAAATGCTTTTTATGAGCTTAACCAAGACGACCCTGTAGATAGCAGGTACTTTTTCTTTGCTTCCCAGAAATTTAGTGGTCGAAAATCCTTAAGGAACGTTTCAGATAAAGTAAGCACTGAAGTGACCTTTTTTTAAAAACTGAAGTTGTGATTTTCCAATCGCAGAAAACCGAATATTCAAATTTTCTACCATCGACAAGTGTACAGGACGGCTATGAGCTCTTGGGGGCGCATGAGCATCTAATTGTCGGCTTCATCTCCTCTGAAGGCTGGGTCTGGAAAACCAGAGTGCTGAAAAACCATCCAGAATCTAAGATTTCAAGTGGCAAGGACCTCTAATTGTTTTTCTGCTGAATAGTTGATTCTGGTGGGTTTTCAGTGAAAATTTTTTTAAGATGAAGGATGAAGTTATGAAGCGAACTAGAATTTGAATATTCTGGTTTTCAAAAATTACGAATGCGAAAGGTTTGTTTGTTTGGGTGTATGAAGGAGATTGAAGAAATTAAATTTCATATCATTGATTGATATGAGATAGAGAATGACGGGTTTTGAGTATTTGTTAGAGGCAACTGAACCAGCTGGATGCATTACTGCTAAAATACTTGTGCCGCAGTACTTTTTGTTGTCTCGCAATTCGAAAATCGTGAAGTAAAGTCGTGCAGGACTTTTTATGTTGCTGAATAGTTTTGAGTGCCCTTTGTTCGATTGTTTTCTTGGATTCCACTGTTCTGTGCATTTTCGCGCTAGTCTCTCCCAATCATTCCAAATGCAAAAAAACTTGACCGCAAAAATATTTTCTGAAAGAAAAAATAGAGTTCTTCTTTTGATTATGCGTGCGTCCTCGATAAGCGTGTCGACTTCGAAAAAATCTTTGAATTGTTGTTGTATGCAATGTATGTTGGCTAAATAAAATTCGTATCAACTTTTCCTTGAAACTACAGAAAAGAGCTCTTGTTCAGATTCTTCCTGAGACATAATCTTGGGAGCAAAAACATTGCGATTACATGCGATTAGTGCAGTGGCCGCTCTCCATCAGAAACGTCGAAACAACTAAAACTGCTGGAGTCCAGATTCTTCCCACTACAGCCCGTCATGCACCCACCACCACCACAGCCCGTCATGCAGAATAAGTACAGTGTTTCCAGAATATTGAAGTCAGGAACAATCGATCGATCAAGCCAATCGATTGACTAGTCTTTGCAGTCGGTCCTCACCATTTCAGATTTTCAACTTGTTTGATAGTCAATCACTGAATCGCGAGACAATCACCAGATCGATATGCGATCCCTGAATCGATATCCGATCCCTGAATCGATATCCGATCCCTGAATCGATATGCGATCCCTGAATCGATATCCGATCCCTGAATCGATATGCGATCCCTGAATCGATATGCGATCCCTGAATCGATATGCGATCCCTGAATCGATATGCGATCCCTGAATCGATATCCGATCCCTGAATCGATATGCGATCCCTGAATCGATATGCGATCCCTGAATCGATATGCGATCCCTGAATCGATATCCGATCCCTGAATCGATATCCGATCCCCGAATCGATATCCGATCCCTGAATCGATATCCGATCCCCGAATCGATATGCGATCCCTGAATCGATATCCGATCCCCGAATCGATATGCGATCCCTGAATCGATATCCGATCCCCGAATCGATATGCGATCCCTGAATCGATATCCGATCCCCGAATCGATATGCGATCCCTGAATCGATATCCGATCCCCGAATCGAATCGATCGAATGCGATCCCTGAATCGATATCCGATCCCTGAATCGATATGCGATCCCTGAATCGATATGCGATCCCTGAATCGATATGCGATCCCTGAATCGATATCCGATCCCTGAATCGATATCCGATCCCCGAATCGATATGCGATCCCTGAATCGATATGCGATCCCTGAATCGATATGCGATCCCTGAATCGATATGCGATCCCTGAATCGATATGCGATCCCTGAATCGATATCCGATCCCTGAATCGATATCCGATCCCTGAATCGATATCCGATCCCTGAATCGATATGCGATCCCTGAATCGATATCCGATCCCCGAATCGAATCGATCGAATGCGATCCCTGAATCGATATCCGATCCCTGAATCGATATGCGATCCCTGAATCGATATGCGATCCCTGAATCGATATGCGATCCCTGAATCGATATCCGATCCCTGAATCGATATCCTCCGAATCGATATGCCTGATTAATCGATATCCGATCCCTGAATCGATATGCGATCCCTGAATCGATATCCGATCCCTGAATCGATATCCGATCCCTGAATCGATATCCGATCCCTGAATCGATATCCGATCCCTGAATCGATATCCGATCCCTGAATCGATATCCGATCCCTGAATCGATATCCGATCCCTGAATCGATATCCGATCCCCGAATCGATATCCGATCCCTGAATCGATATCCGATCCCAGAATCGATATCCGATCCCTGAATCGATATCCGATCCCCGAATCGATATCCGATCCCTGAATCGATATCCGATCCCCGAATCGATATCCGATCCCTGAATCGATATCCGATCCCCGAATCGATATCCGATCCCTGAATCGATATCCGATCCCCGAATCGATATCCGATCCCTGAATCGATATCCGATCCCTGAATCGATATCCGATCGACATCCTAATCGCTGGATCGACATGAGACCGGACATAGTATCGGCCATGACAAAACGCAAACCTCGCTCATGCAACTCTATAACACGGTTGTATTTACCAAATTTACGTAATGCACGGCTGATTCACTTCTATTGCACGCGCAAACCCGTGAGTCGGAACGAATATAAAGATGTGAGATCATCTACAAGCCCGTTTTTCTCCCTGCTCGAGCACTAGTTTTTAACCGCACCTATTTGGAACGATGAAGCTTCTGATCAAGCAAGTTGGGACACGGACGACAGCACTTATTGTGTGCTTGTGCTCTGCACCAGGTGACTCATCGCCATGCAACTGACCCACTTTGCGTCCCACAATTTCGCGTAGTTATCTGGGAAATCTGTTTTGCTATACATACCGTATAGTTATCGTGGGAAAATATAAAAGTACGCAACTTTGCGCGGAGACAAAGGATCTTCATCCTCTGGCTTGCCAACAACGAAATTTTCGTGTGCCCGAAAATGGTGCCCGAAGCCAAGCTGAGCCAAGCCGCGCCAGCCAAGCTGAGCCAGCCGCGAGCTAAGCCAGCCTATCTTGTCGGCTGAGATGTCGTTCACATTGTGACTATCAGCTCAGCCAGCTCAGCCCGCGGTCGGCTCGGTTTGCGGCTGGCTCGGTTTGTGGCTTGCGGTTGGGTCAGCTCGGCTGGCTCGGCTGGACTGTTCACATTCATCTCGGTTTGCGGCTCAGGAGCTCGGCCAGCACGGCTGGGAAAGTTGAAAATTTTCAACCTTCCCAGCCGAGCCAGCCGAGCTTGGAACAGTCGTTGTGGAGTTAGCAACGGGAAAGTCGATAATCTCGATAAAAATATGGATTATGAATGAATTATTGAATTATTGTAAACTTATTATACGGTTTATCGGTTCTAACGGCTTGGAATCTCGAGAACTTCAAGGTTTAAACCAGGAAATTTAGCAAACAAAGCGGATAGAGTCTGATGCGAGTCGGCATCATTTGTGTGCCAGGGGAACGGGTGGGACTGAGGTGTCAAATTTGGCATTGTAATCCAAAACAGGATTAAAAGAAATGATCTCGAGGGAGTCCGCTAGAAATTTACAGAAGTCGTGCTGATTAAATTTAGAAACGAGCTACTGCAGTACATAGAGTTGCGACGCATATTTACTGCATATTACTAAAAATGGGGGTGGTAAAACCGATTACAGTCGACCTCGGATAATTTGCACCTCGGATAATTGCGAAGTCCGGATAATTGCAACAACTTCCCATTCCTCGATTTTTTAAGTAAAGTATATGTCTCACGTGTACTGCAGCCTCAGAAAATTGCAACTTCGTCAAATTGCAACTCATTTTGGCGTCCCGAGCGGTTGCAATTATCCGAGGTCGACTGTACAGCGAAACTGTTGCAGATGTTGTTTCGCGCTGTTCTTTCTCATTCTTATTTTCATTCTGATCATAAGAGAACTGTTGGCCTGAAACCCCATGTGCCTACTAAGAAAAATCTATGCTTGTTCGTCAGTGCACGTATGCGTGGTTGGGATGTCTGTGATGCTAAAAATAAGCTGATGCAACAGGTTGTGCATTGGTCATGTACTGCTCTTCGTTCAGCAGACCAATAGCAGCAATTTAATTCAGCCTTTTGATTTCGACGATGATAATCCTCTGCAGTAGTCTTGCATCTGGGGAAACTTTCTGCGAGCCGAGCAAACCGAGCTCCTCAGCCGAGCCCGCCAATAAGCAAACAGGATGTTTTCATCAGCGTCGCGGCTTCTAATGTGAACGACCCTGCCGAGCTGAGGTGACCGCAAGCCGCAAACTGAGCCAGCTGAGCCAACTAAGGTATGCAATGTGAACGCACCGGCTGTTCGGTTAGCTCGGCAGACGACAAACAGAGTAGTCAATCCTTTCTTTTCGACTGTGCCAGCCGAGGTGCAGTGTGGACGCCGCTTTACAGTATATTTCGCACATAAGGATCGGATAAATCTGAGTCAGTCCTGTTTGACAAAACATTGCTGGAGTTTAATCCGCTTCGGCGAGAAATTTGTCTGCGCTCCAAGATAATTCTGTATTCTTGGTAATGCAATGGCCGTTCGGCGAATGGACTTCGACTGACTCGGTGATTGCATGTTTATCTTTAGAAGTCCGTTCGGCGCTCGAGCAAGCAGCTGTGAGCGAACCATTTTTATGTTTGGGTATTTAACTCCATTATGACTGTGCTCCGACGCCATGCAGTTATCCATATTACTGGCACAAAGTTTGTTCTTCTGCCGCCGTGGTCGTTCGCAGAACTGCGACTATGTGTATCTTATGTCACCTGAGCCAGCCATGATTGGCGACCTGCTTCTTCATCCCGTCTCCGTACACGATAGGTCGTTTAGCTTCGTCTGCTGTGCCATTCACGCGCTTGTGGGATACTAAAACTGGATTCACCTGGTTACACGGTCTTTTCTGTTAGCGCCCCACCCACATCTGATCCCGTTCGCCGAACGGTGCCGTAAAGATCAACTTTTCCTGGCTTCCTGACTCCAGCTGGCGCTGCACGAGAAGGGCGTCGTGCTTTAGCTAACAGATACCCGCTTCGTTGTCGCAGGAGTCACTCCTGTTTGTCGACTGGACCAGCTGCTTCCCACGTTTTCCATTTTCTAAACTCTGCGCACTTTTGCGGGAGCAGTCGGAAGTGCAAACTGGTTTTGCGCATTGAGAATTTCAATTTGAGATCAAGCTGTCGAATAATTGATTCTAAAACATTCCAAGCCGCGACGACATCCGAATTATTGAGCGTCATAATCGTGGTAAAAATCCTGAACAAATAAAATTGGAGTTGAAATGTCGTCAATGCCAGTTGACGATTTTGCCGATATCGAACAAATGATTCGAGAGAATTCAAGTAAGGGCATTTTGTACATTTGAATTATGTTTTTAAGTAAGCAGGTCGTAAACTGGAGAATTCATAGTCGATGGTGGACTTTGCCCTAAAAAGCTTCTTCTCGTCTTGTGGTGGGAGGAAGTTGCAATGTGCCAAAAATATTGTGAGTCACGTGTTGGGGGTTTTCTTCAAAAATTTTCGCAGGTGTAGAACTTTGCGTAATCAATAATTTTCAGGTACTTATATGCTTAGGTTTACTTGCCGTAAATATTTACTTTGTACCCTGAGGGCTGTGGGTTTTCAACAGGGTCAGACGTGGGGACACGTGAGGCGCACACCCCACGAGCAGCGATTCATGGTAATGTTTAGATTGCGAAATTAAGTGTCTAACTTAAAATAATCTGCGCTATTCGAGCTCATGAGCATTTAAAATCGAAGGATTCAAAGTCATGCCCATAGAGTGATCGATGACGATTGATCAATCAAAATCGATGAATCGATGACGATTGATCAGTCGAATCGATTAATCGATGACGATTAATCAGTCACATGGATTAATCGACTGCGATTGATCAATCGTTGATCGATAAAATCGATAGCTCCGACCGGAATCAACCGCAAGAGATCGATGAAAATCGATGCTCATCGAATCGATTAATATATAATCGACCAACAATCAGAATCAAGGATTGCGAGATCGATTACCAGCGATCACTCAATGGTTGTTATTTTGCTGGTAATCGACAATTGATCAATTGCTCAGAATCGAAATACCAATAAAAATCAACCTCAAAAAATCAAAATGAAATAAGATAACCTCGTCAATCGATCGTTGTCATGCAGAAGTTTTCATTTTTGACAGGTAATATCCATTTTATCAATAACTCGCCTGATGCAGTAAATGAAGCGTTGGACGCAGCGGCTATAGCGCCAATCGCACAGATTGACAACGCTAATGCTGCTCAAGCCGGCCAGCCTCCAGCTCCCCTGCCCCCACAACAAGCCCAGCCACAAGCTGGCCAAGCGGCCAATGTAGGTGCTCAAGGGGGCGCTCAACCAGCGGCGGCCAATGTTTTCGTTGGAATGGTCTTTGTTCCGGCTGTGGAAGTGAATTTGGCACTCGGCAGTGGAATCGATGTGGGCGAGGCTGATCAGATTGCAGCGACGACCGCGGTTGCGGCTAGCCATTTCTTTTTCGATCCACCGCCTTTTCGATCTTTGCCAGCCAAACTGCCGAATCTGAATGACGAGGCCGCTGATTTGCGTCGTTCGTGTTCGTGGGCGATGTGATCGCAAAAAAGCTTTTGCAAAACTGATGTCAAATCTGTTGTAAATTCAGAAAATTCCATCGAAAAGATTATAATTTTTGGATTCCTTTTGTGACTGGAACAAAAAGTTTCGCGATTCGAAATTCGAAAATCCTTGACTTTGGTTCCTAAAAAGCGTAAATTTTTGATGCTTCCGAGCCCATAGCATCCACAGTCAAAACCAAAAAATCCCAATTGCTTCTATCAAAAGAGAGCGATAAAAAAAAGTCTGCGGGATTGTCAAAGAAATAAATTCAGAAAGCTTCTTGCTTGTCAGCAAAGTCTGACAAACATTTCTCTGTCTGAGTGTTTTCTTGTTCATGCATAACTGAATTCTGTTTTTTAGAAGGCAAGTTTTTCTATTACCTCTTTCTTTTTTTCGATAATCATAATTTTCTATTGAGATTTTGTTTCATGGAATAAGATTCGATTATCTTGCGGTGAAAACATGCGTTTTTTCATGAAAATCACGTCATTTGCTTGCCATGTGCCAACTTTTTCCATTGATTCGTTCAAGCAGAATAAAAAAAGGTTGAAGATTCCGGTATTCTGCTTTACACATACGTTGTTCAGAATAATTTGTAATATTTAATTGCTGGTAATTTTTTGTGACTCGTGTAATAGATTTCGGAAATTTTTACTCAGATTTTGGCGTTTCTGGATTTACTGTGTGTATATGCACGCAAAACCGGAAACTGGATTTAAAAATCCTTTGCATGAATGCGAATTTCACAATAATTCAAGGCGTTGAATTGCTACTTTTTTGTATTCTTGCAATCACATCTTTCGACTTATAAATCACACTTGACGCGAAAAAATCAGCTTTTTCTTTCTTTCGGAGTAAAACCCAAAAAACAGGCCACAAAACCCACTTTTTCAAATCTGCCGCTAACCTGACAGCCTGCATCGCAGTTAGCACAATGCGAACTAGAATTTGATGGGTGCGCTAACACGTGAGCTGGTGTACAGCAGAGTCGTGTTATGGCTGTGTGTTGGGGATGTTTTCGATCGATACATAACCAACATCCTCAACAAGCCAACTGCTTCTTCGCCCAATGACTAAAACCACGACGTGGGAGCCCAGGAACTGGCGCGCACCCACGTCGAATGGTTGGTTTGGTTAACGCGGCTGCCAAACCAGGCTTTTCAGATTACTTTGAGTGGGTGGCTCGTCGCAAAAAAGTTTTGAATTGACTGATGGATTCATCGTTTCAGTCTGTATTTTTCTTCTGCGCACCCGTATCGCCAAGTGCGCAGAAACTGGTAATTGCTAATGGCGATATTCAAAAAAGTGCACCTAGCCTTTATTTCGCCTAACTTGGTCAAACTGCGTCATTTTGTTATATATGCAGTGAGGGTATGAAAAGTACGTGTTGTCGATACCTAGCTCCTCAAAAATACCGCAAAGCCAAGTGAGCGTTTCTACTGCGCGCAGCCAATTATAATTCGACAAAGTGAAATTTAGTTTCTTAAATTGATGTCATCAGAAAACAGTTTCTGTCGCGCTTGCTTAGATAGCTTGAAATATACTGGTCTTGAACACATCTGAAATCTGTTTTAGCTGTGTTCCGTCTCCTGAAAAATATATTGTAAAAATTTGAAAAAAGTCGAGGGAAGGAATTGAAGTTTTGTATATTTGTCAACTGAGATCTCATGTGATCACAAAAATTGTGGAGAAGATTGGCGATAAATGAGGCAAAATGGAGCCCCATCGTACTCTTAGAACATTGAACGATGGGGAATGGGTGTTGATTTTGACTGATGAAACACGAGGTGGACGTAAGTATTTTAGTCTTTCTCTGTGCACCTCCAGTCTGAAACTTTATTTTACCCGTAAGTGCAGTCATGTGACACCAGTAATCTATTAAAAATTATTGTCAAGCTGAAAAACCTATACGTACGGCATCCAGCCATATTAGGACCCGGGGCAGATGTATCGCACATTCATGCACCAGTGGTACAATAATGTTTCAGGAATGAGTTTTATTTCCTGCAAATCTGAATTTTTTAAAAAATCAAATTAATTCCCTTACAGCGATTGACGACGCTCTAGGATACGTTGAGAGTGATGAGGAGTCGCTACTTGAAAATGGCGAAGAACTATATTCGTCTCCAGTAATCTCCCCTATTTCCGAGGTGCCGATGAGTGATCTAGCAACTGACGACCATCAGCCAGTCTTGGATTCAAGTGACCACTCGGTCCCCCAAGACTCAGAGTTATCAATGGACGGATTTACTGAAACTGAAGGCCTCCATACCACGTCTAATCAGCCTGGTGCTCAAGGTGGCTTGTCTGGAGAAAGCGATGCTAGGGAGTCGGAGCGCAGCGAAACGACCATCCAATATTTGAGTCAGGACGCCTTGGTGAATCAGATTCGAATTAGGCCAGAGACCGTTTTTTCTGATGGCATTATGACGGATCAGGGAATTGTCCTGCACCACAACGATGGCGATCAATTGCGTTTGCGAATGATACTAAAACGGGCGATTCCAGCAACGGGTCAACCAGAGCCCAAATTGCAACGGGTGAATGATCAAGTTGAGGTGAGCGCAAGCTTGATGTCAATGCTGGACCCCATGCATGTTTGAGAAGATGTGCCACATTTTGTGACCACTCTGGGCACTCAGGGTGGCGCGTACATTTTACACTTTTTCCGACTGCAGCCGCAAACAGCACTCATTTCGGCTGCGCAGCCTCGACTAATTGAAGCGAGGTTGAAATTTTTGCACACAAAGATTTTTTCTAAAACATTCAAACTCTCTTGCATTTTCTGATCTGATATGATCTGACCTGAATTCTGATGCGATCTAATCTGATATGATTTAATTAAAAATTTGGAGTGATGTGGTATCATCAAAAATCCAATCTTACAAAAAACCTAGGCAGAATTCTCTTAATTTCAGGCGGGTTTTTCTCCTGTCGACGGGTCCTCGAACGAATCAGTGCCGGATATCGACAAAAACGATATTAATGGCAATGAAATCACATCGAATCAAAATGAGGCATTAGTTCCAGGTTTGGAGCGAATTTCAACTAACTCTGAATCCTCGCAAATGCAATTTACCAAGCCCGTTTTTTATTCGTGCCCAACTAAACCGAATTCGACAGCGACCGAAATGTCTGCTCTATCCAAATTTTTCTCAGCGATGAACTTAAGCGAACTCGCTAAGAAAATCAGCATGTCGCTTAAGCCTTTGCTACCAGCGTCCAAAGTGGCATCGACACCGCCAGCTCGCAATAATTAACGAATGTCGAATGTAAGATTGTACAAATTCGAGTGGGGGATTCAGAAAAATTTTTAAAAAATTCTTTAAAAAATTATAAAAAATGGAAGATAAAAAAGACTCAGTTAGGTTTTAGGGGGCTTTTCAGGCTTAAATTTTATTTTGAAGTTTTTTACGGTACCCCACAATTGTCACTATCGCTCCGAGATTTCAGAGAATGCTATCCTGGATGCAATTTTGAAGTCTTCAGATGGTAAACTCATGTGTTTTAACCCAGTTTTTGGTTTTTGGGATTTTATCAGATTTTATCACATGTTTGAAAAACGGACTTGGCAGTTTTTTGATTACGAAACTAAAATAGTATCTTTTGTTCAACTCTGATCAGGCGAATCAGTGGGTTGCAGTACTGTACATGCTGCGGACTGAGGTAAAGATTGGATGTATTTCACGTGGCCCAGTTACACAATTCGCCCTATCTGATTCGTGTAGGCAGGTCTTAGCAATTGACAATGGGAAAAGAAGATTTAGGCGAACTCAATATTCAACTTTTAGGTTTCTACTAATTTAACATTTATCCAGACGCTGTCAAATTTCTAGTTGCTAAAATTTAGTTAGTTCGAAATAGTCATCTGACTGCTCTAGTCGCTCACATCACGTATTTCTTACCTGCTTAACGGTTTATAAAAGTATATTTCAAGATGCTAGGCACGAAAATGGTATTATTTTTCAGAGGTTTAGGAAAAAAATATACAGGAAATATGTCTAGTCCGTTAGCCGCAGCGGAGCTTGGCAGAACCCTTACATGGACCCGGTAAATAAGAACTGGGAATTACAAAAACAAATTATATTATATTATACGCAATCAGCGAACAGCCATTTTTTATCATGTTTGCATTATTTTTTTGCTTTATTGTGTATCGCGGCGTTATATTTTTTTCTGGTGTTATTGCATAATTTTTAATAATTGGTTAGTAGAGTTTCGTTCACCGACTGGAAGGTCTGATTTGATGTTTTGATAAGTTGGAAATGTTCAGAAAATGCATTTGTAGATATATTGTATGTCAAGTTTTTATGTTCAACTTGCTAAAATCGCATTGTTTGTTGCAATGGAAAAAATATATTAAAAAACAAAAATGTTTTTTTTACATAAAGCTGGTTTTGGAGACTAAATAAACCATCTTTATGTATTCGTCGGGCTGTAATGTTTCGATAAGTACGAGTAGTTACATACGCGATATGACAAGGTCGCATGTAAAACAATAGAATAGACCTGCTCGGTGTTCTTGCATCATTTTAAATTTGCCGCCTTTATCCCAGATGTGCGCATTCTGCGTATTTGTCACGTGTTGAATACCACCGATAGCAGTTAATTAGTTAAAAGTTTTTAACGCAGTTTTTAAAAACAGATAACACATCCACTATTTTTCTTTTTTAAATTAAAGTTCCGGCTAACGAATTGCAAACTCGTTTGCAGAATTGCAAATTAGTGTATTTTTAAAGTTATATCTACACAGTAAATTGTCTGTCTGCAATCAAGCGCCGATTGCGTAACCGTCACGTTTATCGATCGATACTTCAGCAGACGTAGGCAAAGATTTCAGGGATAGAATTGTTTCTCGCTCATTATGGTCTGGCCCTAAAGTGCTGTAGCATTGATTTTCAAGGTGTCATTTTTACCGAGTGACACCCGTGACCATCAGCTCATTCCTTCCTTTTGCTTCCTAGTGTCTTTGGGATAATACTGTGAGCGCAAAGTTGGAGGAAGTCCCGTGGTGTATGAGTAGCTTGCTTACATTCAGCTTCCTCAAGTCTGGCGAAGAAATCGTTTTTTTTTCAACCTTCAATTCAGTATAACGTGATCCTTTTGGCTACTTTTGTAATTTACTGCCCCGACTGGCCACGCCAGCAGATATAAACGTGAATTGTGCCAGTCAGGTGGGCAACACCATTTTGGTCCTCCTGCGTCGATACTTGTCGTCGTCATGTTGTGAAACTGACGTCATTAGATAACAACCTCGCCATGAGCAGATGCATGGCGATCGCCCAAATGTCTTTGGCTGCAATTGGCCATTGTGTTTGTTTTGGTTACCCCATGCGGGCGTCTTCGCTTAGCGTGACGAACGAGTACCTATACTGTATATAAAATTTAATAATTCAGCATGTCGTTCATGCTCGTGGGTCTACGTCATCAAAATCAGGGTATGCACAGCGTAGCTGAAGCCTGGACTGCGTGTATGCTGGCGAAAAGTGGAATATTTGGCAGCGAGATGAGTCCATGGAAGTTGCGTGTTGTGTGTGCCGGAGGGGGCATCGACTGTGAGCATCGCCGTCGCTACTGTTGTTCCACAGAAAGGGGATGCGCCGGCCCATATGCTCACGAGATAAGAAAGAAATCGTGGGTCAATGTCTAAGTTGCGTGTTCGAACCAAACAAATCGTGAGTGGGCTTACTGACGGAAAAAAATTAGAAAAATGACTCGGGAATTGCGAAATTCTGACTTTGTATTGAGCATGTGAGTCTGCGGCGGCAAAGTGCTGTCAGCACCAACCAGCGGCGGTACGCACGTGGACCCCATTCCGCTCTCGCCCACCATTTTATCCACTCCCACCCATTTTTCTCGCGCGTCGCGTTTCATCAGCTGGACTATACCAATATCTGAAACCAGGCGAAGCAGCAAGATGCTATTATTTTAGGAATCAAAATCAGAGAAAAGAAAAAAGGAACAAAGGCATTTCTGCAGTCGATTCGCGGACGGACAGACGCCGCGAATCGACATTGCCGCGAAATAATTTTACTGAAAGCCGTGAAAAGAGACACAAATATTTTCGCGGTTTGTGACAATGAACGAAGCAAATCGAAGGCGCGAAATGATGTTGCGGCGGAGTTATTTCAGAGCATTGGACGACGCCAGCTTGCGCGCATTAGCTCAAAACCCAAATGTGGGAAGACGTAAGTGTCAGCTGGTGCTGTTGGGTACTTTCAGGATGGAAAAAGGTTAAATTATGTTTGTGTGAGAACTGGCTGGCAAAAGCAATAAAACAATAACGTCTCCAACCGCTGACCACTCTGCAAGTGTGTTCCAGTAAAGGATCGAACCGAAAGAGCCTCGAGTGCCGGAGACTCTGCGTATAAGGCAGTCGCCAAAGTGCCATGATCTTGACTACTTTGATCTTTCTCTTTGAGAACATCGTAACCCGCAAGAGATGCTGGTTCGATCCCCACTGAGGCCTCTAATTTTTGACTCCAACAGCTTCGAGTTCTTGAGACCCCGCATATAAGGCACTCGCCAAAAACTCATGATCTGAACTACTTTGACCTTTTTGATTGCGGACATCGTAACCTTTAAGAGATGCGGGTTCGATCCCCGCTGAGAGCTCAAATTTTTGACTCTAACCTCTTACATATCTGATCGCCCTAAACCCTTAGTAATTTGCTTGATTTGATTTGATTTTATTTCATACTTTAGGAATTTTTTGCAAATCAAAATTCGAGCCAAATATTCTGTTTCAGCAATGCATGATTACGATTTGACTCGGCAGAACAATATGCCGCCGTTGCCTCCTCCAGTGCCGCTACAGCTACCACCGGTTGTTCCGATCGCTGATGCGCCATTGGCGGCACCAGTGGGCGTCGCAATCGGTCAGCAGCCTGCCGCTTCTTCGATGGTATCGGCTGACCAAAGTGTGCCAGCTCAAGTGCTTCACTTTGGATTGGGTCTAGCGACTAGACTCTGTCCCACGGGCGGCCTTACTGGCTTGTTCTCGCTAAAACCTGCATCGCCATTTCCGTGGTTGTCAAAAAAGCGAAAGGCTCAGCTAGAGGAACCGAATATGGTGAGAGTAAAAAGATTTACAGTGCCTGTCAAAATGATAGGCCACCCCTTAATTTTTCGCATTTTCACTTGTAAAAATTCAGTGTCTGCTTCTAGGCGAATTTTTCTCAGTGGTGTTCCAGGGATGTTATATCGAACTTTTTTTTGCAGTCACACACATGTCTTAATCTAGCGATCATACGTTTTCATGGTTGATTATTTTGAAACATGCGTGTGACTGCAAAAAAAGTTCGAGATAACATCCCTGGAACACAACTGAGCAAAATTCGCCTAGGAGCAGACCCGGAAGTGGAAGGGTTGCTTGTCGTTAAAAATAATGACTGATTCCTTCTGCCTCGCAATAATCTTTTCCATCTTCTAGCCTCTTCTGGAAACTGTCGACCGATTGCCAGTACCCGATGTGTCTTGCCCAAATCTAGCAGCGATGGATCAAGAAATGCAAGCCGTCCCGGTGGGCCAAGACTTGCAGCCTGGCCCGTCGCACTCAAATGCCTCCACCTACGCACAACACGCAGAAATAACTTCGTCAACTCACTCTTGGCCAAAACAAGAATTGCAATGTCATCGAGCTATCAAAAAATTGTGGTCTTCACTTTCGGATATGCGCGGTAAAGGCCATGACTAAGGCCATAGTTCTCTGACGGGTGAAAAAAAGCCCATCATTTAAAAAGATCATGATAGTACGAGTATGGTGTAAGAAAGTCTTAGTATTTTGCGGCCTTATATCCTATATTGGGTCAAAGTGAGATGGTTTTTATAGGATTTTTAAAATTAAGGTGGCTGGTGACAAACCTCATTTCTTAGTCAGGTAGCTTTGTAATTAATTTAGGTGCCCAGGTTAAGTACATGAAAATTTCAGCCAAGTGGCATTGTTAAACTTCTTAATTGGTGGACATCCTGTGATGGTGCACTTTTCATCTTAATAATAATTCACTCATACCTGGAAAATTGAGCACTCGAGCAGGCACGAACACAATAAAGATTAGTTAAGTTTTTGGTACTTCTGGTGTTTTTGGAGAAGAACTTTTGCTGAAAATAATGTTTGACATTTTTCTTGCCAAGAAATTTTGCTCTGCCGTTTAGACTGCTTTGTAAGATGAGAACAGCCACAATAAATTGTTTATCCGCATAGCATATGTAATATGGATGGTAAAATTGCTTTATTTATGGAACAGTGTTCTGAGTAGTTATTAAGCGGGAATCGAATTTGAGGTGCTAGAGTTCGATTCCCACTCACAGCTTCAATTTTTGAACTATACTTTTGCGCATTTCCAGTCACGTCGCTTTCTTTGTCTAAGGGCCTAAGAATAGTCAGGTGCACGATAGCCCGTCGAAATGCGTTTCCCCTCTTCGTCACTTTTGTCCAATTTTTCTCGAAATTTTTAGCGACATCGTGGGTTCTTGTCAGCGAAAATTTTCTAGAGAAAAACTTGCCCTATAAATTGCATTTGTTTGGTTTGCTTTTACCGCTTTTATAATATTTTTAACAATTCTTCCCAACTCCATCGCAAAAAAGTTTTGAAAAATCAGAGAAAAACTTAAAATGAATGATGAAGGCTTCTTTTTTATCTTGATCTTATTTTTACATTGCTTATGTTATCACTAAGAATTTCGATCTAATTTATAGAGGGCATTTTTTTCTACAAAACTGTCGCTGACGGAAAATTTTGATGAAAATGGCTCGAGTGTGACGATCCTTCAAAATTGGCGGGGATAAACCGATAAAAATCAGGCCCTAAACCTTGATGAGTTTTTTGTGATGGTGTATTTGTTGTGATTTTTTCGCGCGGTGTTTTTGCTTCACTCACATTGCTGGATTTCAGACTTGAGTCGAACTTTTATAATTCCTATTTGTTACGTTGCGAAGATAAAATATGCAAAATATTTGGGTTTACGTTTTATGTATGCTCTTAAGAGGAGACTCGTTTAGAGACGGTTTTTCAAATAAACAAGGATGGAAACCTGGATACTTGCGTTTGGGACAAAAATATTCAAAACTAGTCTCGCATCAAAACATGACAATGCATAAAATTCAGGACTGTTCAAGCCACGGATGACTGGTTTTGTTCACACTTGACTGCCATTTCGAATGCGCCGTAAAGCCGACTATAGTTTCTGGCTCAGTGAACATCCTGTTAGAATAGATAAGACAGAGATATAAGACAGCACAGTTTCGAAAAGTTTGTTGTTTGTGAATTTCAATCATGAAATTCTTTATTTTTATCATTTTCTTCAATTTCAAATTTTCTTATGCTTCTCTCGCAGATTGCACTTACTTTTCTCAAGAAGACATAAATGAAAGTGATCTTTTTTGTTCATTTTTGGAATTAGATGGCCGTGATTTAATCAAAACGATTGAACAAAATGCCACAATTATATCACTTATACCAGAAAATAATGAAACCTTCAAATTTTCGGAATTGGCTCCTAAGTTAACAAAACTTATTCTTTATGAACCAGAAGGCATAGTAGTGTTAGAACCTCATGTCTTTGCTGCTTTGCCCTCACTTAGAGAGCTGAATATTCGAACGAGAAATGTATCAGCACTGATCGCCACGTCAAATGCGTTTCAAAATGCGTCCAATCTGCAATCTTTGACTTTAGTTGGCTATATCTTCGCAAACACGACAACTAAAGCATTGTTCTCGTTAAAAGATCAACTACGCGAGTTATATTTGCGAGATATTTATTCAACTAGCGACACAAAATTACTTGAGCATATTTCAAATTTTACGCACTTGGAGAAATTACATTTACAAGAAATCTATCCGGTTGAACTTATTTCGCAAGACTTTTTCTACAGTTCTGCTAAAAGTTTAACGGAAATTAGTATTTTGGGGTTAGGCAACGGTGGAAATTTGACAAAGGATACGTTTCGTGGCTTACACAATTTGACCCATTTACAGTGGCGAGATGCCAATATTCAAGCCATCGAACCAGGAGCATTCGATGATTTGGAAAATTTACAAGTGGTAGACTTGTCGAAAAATCAAATCAAAACTATTCCAAACGGTTTATTCGATCAATCAAAAAAATTGAGACAAGTTTTTATAGAAAATTTGGATGATACAGGCCCAGTTGAAAATTTGTCTAAACAGAATTTCACTCAAGTAGAAAATTTTGATGATTTTCATTTGTCGATAGATAAATAATCTCGAGTTTATTCTTGCGACAGAATATTTTTATCAGAAATTTTCGTGACATGTGCTTCAAAGCTAGAAAATATTTGACATTTGTGTGCGCTACATATACATTAGAAACTTTTTGCGGAAATTATTACTGTAGTGAAAATTCTGTGTCGTAAACGTGATCACTTGAAAAGATATAGGCAAAAAATCAAAGAGCATTGCAGGCTTTTCAAGTGAAGTAGCTGAGCACACACACACACGATACCATTTTGAAAAGCCACCCTTTTTCTTCCACTTGCTTGCTGTGTGACATGCCGCTATTTCTCACCAGGAAAGCAACTGAGTCATGGTGGCAGCATACCATGATTTCGGTTTTTTGCAAAGAATATACAAAATCTTGACACAAATTTTGCTAGGCAAGCAGTGTGGTGAACGTGGTTTTGCGAGTCACTTGCAAAGTTTCTTCGTAGGTATCTTGCGAAAACTAATTTTTGCAGGTTAGATGTACTGTTTATGGTTACGCAAAAAAAATTACCTAAAATTAGCGGCAACAGCCTTCTCACAGGTGGATTTTTGGGCCGACAGCGGGCTAAACGGGAGACTGAGCGTTTTCGCAAAATTTGCAGCGAAGTTTAGCTTTTGTGGCAAATTTCTGAAGCCTTTAGGCCCTTTAGGCTTTAGGTCTGAAGGCTCTGTGACAATTATCGTTCTTGAAAAAGATAGCCTAACCATCAGACCATATTTTATCTGAAGACTGCGAGATTGAAAGTTTTGCGCAGAAATTATCACTTCCTTTCTTCCGCCAGTGACTGGTGCAACTTTGCGCTCACGTTAGCCTAGTGATAATATTTTAAAACTTTTTCAATTGATCTCAAAAAAATCTGAGCCTCAACCAGAAACTACCTCTGGCTCTGAAATTGTAAATACAGCAGCCAAGTTTTTTGCCATCCTGCGTGAAAACCACACATATATTTTATTTTTTAGGGAATAATTCCATCAAAGAATCTCATCCAGCGGACTGGAGCCGCGCAAGATCAAACCAAAAACATCAGGTTTTGCTATCGGATAAAAATATATTGTGTGACAACTGGCGGATCATCAGTCAGTTATTCAATAATAGAAAACTATTGACCATAATTTAGTAAATATTTTTCATGATTTAGCAATTCTTCTATTTCTCGTACCCAGCACCCCCTGTTTTCTAGCAAATACTCTCAAGCATGAACAATAATATTCCACTGACAATGGGGGATTTGTAAGAAGGGGAGAAGTCGATCGATTTAGTTCCACTAATTATGAATCCAAATTTACGTAAGTGCGTTTGTGCGAAAAAATAGATGTAGGGGACCGTGAGAAGCACTTGAAACGATTTGATAAGAAATTGAAAGACCCAGTGCAAAAAATGTTCAATTCCCATTTCGCAGTCTCGAGTTTGGCTCTTCTGCACTTTTAATTAGAAGTCGTTGTTTCAGATTTAGCTTATTTGTGAGACCTTCCTTTTTAGAAGTAAATCAACCACACAACCCTTCGCTACCACCACCACCAGTCCTAGCACCCACTATCCGAGTTCCGAATATCAACGCTCCGTTACACTCAGTTATGGAGATGGCCAGAAATCCATCTGCTCGTCACATTTCCATTGATCACAGCGTTCCTATTCAATCACCTCAGGGCACAACAACCACTTTGGTCTCACCTGGCGGACTGACTGGGTTATTTTCCCGAAAGAGGCAACTCGCCGCTTTCTTCGGCGAGTGGTAAACTTCAACCCAAAGTGGCGGGTCCAGTTTTGGTAAGCTGTATGACTTATTGACTAAAAAAATTACCAGAATGAATAATGGTCAAGGAAGATATAAACCAGGCAAAACCAATCGAAAAGTTTCAAAATCATGTTTTTGATTGATGATAAAAAGTTCCCAAGCTTGCTCTCGGCTATGCCTACTGTATATGATTTAGATAGTTTTTGTAGAGATGGGTGAGAGTATTTTTCCTGCCTTGGTAGGTTGCATACTTGCCAGGTCATAATCTCACGCCTTATCTCTAGCGCCCCGCTTATATTCAGTCAGACTACCGCGAAGGTTGCTTCCAAAAGAATGTTACAGCTTCTGGCACCAGCGCAGCGCACCTACTTCGCACTTACTCTGCTTGTGAGGTCTCCGTGTTGGATATCCAGTGGCGCAGGCTGGTTTTCCGGAAATCGAGTCTTGGCACAAAATATGTGGTGGGGGAGGGACATCTCAAACGCATTAGATGGACTTTCGGTATACCAGGAAGCATCCTGGCACCGCACCTCACAAAACACATGCCTGCGACTACACTAGGGAATTGAAGAGGGTTGAGCGGGAATTAAAATCCTGCATTCCCTCATTTAGTTCCCACTGAGCATAAAACCTTTTTGTGAAATATGAGTTTGTGATCGTGAGTCAAACATTTAGGCAGCGTATTTTCTGACTCCTAGTGATTTCGCCTTTCCTTTTGCTTCCCATAGTTGGTCCAACTCCATTTCTTATAACAGGGCTAAATTGTTTTATCTGTATATCTGCTCAATCAGCCATTATTATCAGAGAATCATAGGTTGACAGGTAGGACATGCGAAGAATTATCGAAATCGATCAAGCGATTCTCAAATGGCGCCCCCAAAAAGGGGCATAAAAACAATAATAACTACAATGAAACATGAGTCGAACAAAAGGAAGAACTATCTTCTGAAACAGGAATCGTGCAGTTGCTACTTGATGTTGCTGACAGTTGGACCAACTAACGATAAGATATCGTCAAATGACAAAAGTCCCAATTTTCACGCCCTGAAATTAGTGGAATTTCGATGTTTTAGTTTTCACCGAGTCGAGAATCGATTACCGCACATTTCAAGCCAGGTTTTTAAATTTGTCTGAGCAAGTAGCGTTTACTTGCTCGCGCTAATTTCAAAGCGGTGAAAAGCTGTTCGAGGTCTTTCGACTCGATCGAGAAAAACGTTTAGCAAAAAATGTTTGTATGCTCCTTAGTACATTTCCTTTTTCTGGCTGCAATATAACTTGCAATTGAAACATGATTCTTAAAGTGATAAAAAACCTGTTTTCTAGAGGACTGACAATTACGATTGCTTCGTAGACTAGCTGAGTGCCCCTTCCCTGCCACCCTGTATGTTACATAAAGTACCTCGAAAATAGTCCTTGCTGTTCCACTAGAAGTTTACGCTTGAAGTTCAAACAAAATTTAAATCGTTTATAAATATTTTTTGGCGCCATCTGAGACCCGATTTTGATAATTTATGGGCAGCGCTAGGATCAAATTCCGCGTGAATCAGCGATGGAGATGTCGATCGAAATCATCTGACCCGTTTTTTTGTAGGACATGAGTCCACAAATTTGATAAGTGCCAAAAAGCTAAAAAAATTTTCTCAAGATTCTGTACAAACTGATCGCAAAAATCGTTTTTGATTTTTTGGGAGACGTTCCTGAATTACGTAGACAAGCCGTAGGAATTCAAAGTCGTGGCTTCAACTCATGCGACCTGACCTATAATATAATTTGAGCTTACTGAGTTAGGGTTCTCGATATGCTTCAGACGTACCAACGCCTGAACATACAAATCACCTGATTTTTCAGGCGACGGACACATCAACCTTGGATCCACCCTCGTCGAGAAGTACCCAATCAGAGCAATGGTCTGTGCCAGACCCGGCTGTACCATCTACATCTTCAGCCCACCATTAGAAATATTGAAGCGGAAAAAGGAGTTATATAAATAACCACTAAAAAAATTTTAACTTGAGAAAAATCTAGGGCTGGCTAAAAGCACTAATACAGCCAGATGACACATCAGAAATGAAGATTTCTGATCTCTGGTCAAATTATGTGCTTTTAGCCGCCTATAAAGTATTGTTCTAATTACATTCGTGGTACATCAGCCGATTTGTATTTTATTTACTTATGTGTTCCTTTCCCTGCCGTTGGGGAATAGGTTAAGGATTGGGGAATGTTTAGGCGTGGAATACTTCGCGCGTGCATGTTCCTCTCCAACTAGACTGAGTGTGATTATGGGGCGCAGAAACTATTCGAGTCCCGATCACATTCAAGTAATGTTTGACAGGCATGCACGTTAGCGGGTATAATCTGGCCCTAAAGACAGGCTAACTTTATTCTCTGTCCACCTCAGTGTCCCATCAAGATGCTGTGTCCGACAACGAGATGGGCATTAAAGGGCCTAACGGACAGAGTTAAAATAGATCCCCTGTTCCCGCGGGGGTTATTATCGCTAGCTGTGCCCTGAAAACTTTTGTTAGCCCACACAAGTACACTTGTCTGGTGATCAGCGGGACTTGAGGTTTCTGTGGTGATGAGCAGTCATCCTGCCCTGTGGTTCTGCCATGTGGGAATACTGCGAGACTGTTCCTCCAGCACAGAAATAATAAAGTCCGTGCTCAGACAAGACTGATCGTAGTGCAGAAATCTGGCAGCGGACGCAGCAGACTGGCTGTGAATGCTACAGTATTTTAAGCTTGCAGTCTTGTCGGGCAGAAACGTGCAGATCAAAAATAATAATAATAGTGAGGGATATAGTGTTGAGTATTTTTGTGGACTCGGCCAGGTTGTGTGAGCTTTTGTAGAAGTGCTGCGTGTTGTGTCGATTGGGTTAATTCGGATCTGGACTATCTGAGCTCGGCTCATCGGGTGGTGTATGGTATCCATGGCAGTGATTACGTATCAGGAGTCTTATCTGAAGCTTTATCGGCGGCTTTCGATTATTAGTCGGTGAGATTGGATGGACAGTGGGAGTCCATTGGGTTTTGGCAAGATAGCCAATGTGAGGGATATAGTGTTCGATATATATCGTGCCATTAGGTCTTTGTATGCCTGTCGTCGACACTGCCCTACTATGTTGCGTTTTTTGGTGATACGTGCCCTGCCCATTCGTCCGCCTAGTCTCTCGTCGCTCTGCGGCCACGCCCTGCCTCTTTGTCTGGCTGACTTCCTGTCTGTTGCCTTGCCGTCTCGGTGCGCCTAGTCTGCTCAGTCCAGGGTGGCCAGACGCGAAGGTTTCCCGTCACTTTTGACGGGTTTTGGGCTAATGTCAGGTTTTTGTGGAGGTTTGCGATTTTGGAGGTTTTGTGTGACGGTTTCCGACTTTTGGTGGAGGTGTGACGGGTTTTGCCAATCTGTCACTTAAACTGACCGCTTTTCACTGCTGATCTTCAGGTAGACCTTTGCTACCTATGACAGCATGACCTAGCTGTGCGATCATTTTCAAGTTACTGTTGTCATCAATGTATCATCCTTTTCTTTGCGGTTGTTTGCCTGTTGTTTGCCTGTTGTTGGCCGTGCCGTGCCGTCCTCCCTCCATCTCTCTCCTGCCTGAGTGAAGCCCGATAGTTTCGTTGCACCAAAGGAAATGCTAAAGATGTTCTCGTCAGATATATATGCTTCTGTTAGCGGCTCAGATGAAGATGATGAAGGCGATCTCGTTTTTGTTGATGTTTTCGATGCTTCAGATGCATTGGAAGGAACGTGATATCAGTATGAACTATGCCGGATAGTAAAGGATTGCAAGCCAAGACTATGTTTTCATTGAACAGATCGCTAATATTGCGAAAATCATTACTTTTTTTGTGATGGGTTTTTTGACGGTTTTTCAAAAATTTGGTGACGGGTTTTTGGAGGTTTTTAGGCCGTCAGTTGAGGGATTCACTTCGAGCATCTGGCCACCCTGGCTCACGAGTCAGTCGTGTTGTGTTGCGTTGCCTCGTGTGGTTGCTCAATAAACCTCTCTCTCGTACTGGCTTGTGTTATCGATACGGGAGATCTCGCCATACGGCATCCTACAGGTGCACAGCCGTCAAATCTGTCAAGTCCAAACTTGCTAACATAAACCCTAATGTATCTTAATGCACCTAACGAAGGAGCGAGCTTGGCAAGACTTCGACTGACAGATGGGACTTAACTGAGCCACTGTGATGTGTAACTGATGTTATTGTTATGCAATTTTGAAAAAGTGGTTATGTTGTCTAAAAATAAATCCTGGGTTTGCAATTACAGTGTTGTGTCCTTTTCGGGATGATGATCATCGTAAACTGGACTGGAATATGGGACCTGTACACTTCTTTACGCCGGATGGTGGCACAACATGGCGAAATGCCGTACATCGCAGAAGGTACTGCGGGAGGCTGATAGTCTATATAATATATTGCAGACAGGCCCCAGTCATCAGTGGCCGATACATCAAAGGATTTCCGCCTCGCCAAGAGAGGGTGTATCGACCAGTCAAGGAGCCGATACACTGCTCCGAGCGCAGAATTTGGTATCGGGAAGTCACCTAAACCCAATGCCCGATGAGGAGTCTGTTAAGACGTAGAAAGAGATCGTCATCGCATTTTATTCTGGTGATTTATGCACCGCACTTTTCCGTGTGTAAAGTAATTTGTGGCTTTCAGAGGGCACTGGTGCACTTAGCGAATCAGGCAGGCACCATGCACACGCTACCACTGGCATAGCCTAGGCATCACAATATCAATTAGAAATGCCCTACTTGGCACTGGTCTCGACCTCATTGACCTTTCCAATAAACAACACGGTCCCGCTTGTTGGGTGCACGATGGCAAAGATGAACGGGTGGTCAGCGATGAATGTTATTGGTTCACGAATCGGTGGTCTTGGCATACTTCGAAATGACGTCACTGCAGTCGCTGCAGCTGCTTCTGTTCCATTTTCATTCACCTGAATAGCAAACTCACAGCACGTGAAATGGTCAGAAAAGATATCAGAATCGTTGACCATCACACAGTTCTTTTCCTCTGGAGTGAAGAGTGGTTTGGAGTGCAGGAAATTCAGCCTGAGTATCCCTGTCATTTTAGGCACATGTTGAGCTGATGCAGCCCATGTTCCAAACTACCTGAATGCGAAGCTCTAAACCTTCGGTGTCTGCAATCATCGCAGTCAAACAGCCAACCAGAGAGGTCGATTTTTCTACGACCACTCTATAGTGTAATGTGATCAACGTCATGTGTGAATTCTTCGCTATTTCTCTGGTTTTAATTAGACCTGTATAAGACACGTGGTTAGTTTGCTTCCCCACGCTTGACTGGTCCAAGGACAAAAAAAACGAGCGTAATGCTTCGTAAATAAGAAAACTGCTTTGCCAAACTTGCAGCTGGCTTATTGATAAAATCACTAAGGCCCCACTGCCTGAATGTATCCGTTGATTCCCAGTAATGAACAGTTTTGAATTTGGGATCATTCAAGCCATGCCGTCAGCAGAGAAAAACTGGTCTAGTCTGTCACATACTGTACAGCACCTTGAAAATCAGCTGCAGCAGGGAAATTTGTACTTCACACCGCCCATATCCAGTAGCCTTTGCACAGTCGTGCCTGCAAATCAGGCGGAGACTGATGGTTGGGGAAACGACACATGTCTGACAATCGATTCTCCCACCAGACGAGGTGGAGGAATCGTCACGGTACAGCAACAAATTGGCTGCCATGCCATTACCTTGATATATCCTTCGTGAATAAGGTCATTGAATGTAATTCTCTGGTCACTTAATCGGCTGAAATCAGCAGCACCAGAAAACACATTTCCCAGACCGATTTCTCTCAAAATTGGTGTCATTTGAGTTTTCAGACGAAATTCAAAACGTGGTAGGTGCACATCCACGTGCTCCGGTGAAAACTGGAGCAACAAAGGATTGACCCTATTTTCGGTTAGTAGACGTTCAAGTGTTTGAATTCCATTTCGTTGTTTCGGCAAGGCGACAATCAGGGACAGGCTTTGTTCTTTGTACGGGATTTGGACGATGTGATACGCGTCTTCAGAAACGTAGCCAAAACTACCAACGCGATGAAAAAATTGCACCTACAAAAAAAATTAAAAGTGAGCTTTCGAAAGATTTTTTGACTCTAGGCTGTGTTTAAGACATTTCAGGCAAGAATTACCTGCTGCTTGTCATTATTCCGCCCTCCTTTGTAAAACGTTCCCTTATCTGACAACAAATTAAACGCATCGTGCCATTCCGCCTTCAAGTACAGCGCGTTTGTGAGCACGGCTTGCGTGGACGAATCGATCGAGTCAGCACCCAATAATTTGGGTATTTTACCATAAGTTTTCTCTGATACCCAGCCATTGATTTTCTGCAGCGCTTGATCCTTGTGGCGGAAATTCACTTTTTGCACTTCCGTCTGTACGCAAGTAGCACTGGCCAAAAATTCGGGTTTCAGGGTGACGCTGCGTCCATAGAAGAGGCCATTAGCGATGCTCAAATTACTTTTGACATTTTCACTTTTCAACTGGACTTGCAAAGACTCGTAGATTCGATGCACATCGTGATCAACCCCCGGGGCAACTAAGAATCTTTGAAGTTGAGCTTGCGTGTCTCCAGCAGCACCCGTTTCCAATAGAGCCAACGAAAGGATGACTGAGACTGGTGAAAAGATAAGATTTTTATTTGGATTTTGAGCAGCTAACTTGTGGTAAAGTTTGATTGTTAAGTTAGCCGTGGGAACGCCCGCCACTTGTGAGAAGAAAGGATCCCTGGCGCATGTAACTTCGTCAGCGTTGTTAACAGACGCGAGTGAAATGAAGAAGAAAAACCCTAAAAATCGAAAGTCACTTTTACGAATGTAAATTAAATTTAAATAAAACTAAACTTACCAAAAAGTTTAATGTTCAAGAGCATTTTGACCAGGTTTCAAGTTTCTGCTTCCTGACTGACAAACTTATTCTGTGAGCTTGGCGTGGTTTCTTCAAGAATTCTCACAAGAGAATCTGGGCTAGATATAGCAGTAGCCTTTCCTCTGCACAGCGTTATGAATAGCCACAACTGCCGCGGGTATTCAATCGGCAGAGCGGCAAGGGAGGATTCCGAACCAAGTCTCAAGATGCTGGTGATTATCCCTCTGTGCGTAAACGGTGCTTGCTGATGTCAGGAGCAGAGATGGATACTCTTTCTGCGCATGCTTTGAGAAAAGGGGTCTTCTTCGTTGTCTATTGACAATCGATTACCAGAGTGAGCAGAGATTTATATTGAACGGTGGCTGTGATGAGGGCAGAAGGGTGTTTATAAAAGTCAGTAGATGAGGCGGGAACCAGAGCACCCAGGCGGAAGAGTTTCTTGGACAAAAACTCCAACTGGAAGAAAGCAAGTCTCGTGAATGTACGTGTGGCTGAAACATCAACCAAAGTGGTTGACGCGGCCCAGTCAGGAGAGAGTGTCGATCCCCCGACCGCCAGGAATGCTAGTTACGTAAATATATAAGGCACCAAAGTGATCCCTTGATTTGTCGGTCGGAGATATCACTAATCAAATTAGCTAGGATTACTGCAAAATCGTATCGAATCTTTTTGATGTCTTACGCAATAAAAGTGGTGAAATTGTGGCTCCTTCCCATCTCTGCTATCGTTCAGATACGAAAAAAAATGATATTTGCCTCATGAATTCTGCATGCAGTGGTCCAAAACGAAAACATTTTTGCAAAGCCGACTATAACGTCTTGTCGCAGAATTTATTCGTTCAGGTGTGAAAAAAAGTTGGGAAATAGTCGCGCAAGCCTACAATAATATTTTTGCAGTCGCATGGAGATCTATCCTGTGCAAGAATGCGGCAGAATGCTGTTTCGCCAAAACCTAGATGAAACTGCTCGCTTGCAATTTTTAGACAAGCGCCAGGATTAAAATCCAATTGTTGGTCCAAAGTCATTTTGCTGAGGCTTTACCAGGGGGCAATTTTTAAAAACCTTCACATAAAAGGTTCCGTTGACAAGTCTTGTGGTACTGGTCTTGCGTGGGCCCGGACGTATTATCGATCGCATTTTCAAACTGATCGAACGTGATAGAAATTTTCAGACTTCGAAGTGTATGCTCTGTAGGCAGAGAGAAATTAGAGCAGCCGAATCAATTGCAAAAAACTTCTGCGTTTAGAAATTTTGCTTCCTTGCTTTGTAGAATTAAAATAACTTAACTCATTAAGAAAAAGGAGGATATGATCAAGGTTCAAACGATGCGGGCGGCAGTGGCGCAGTGGTTGTCCTCATGGCTTGGTCATGAACGGCCGGGGTCGCCCCTGGTTCTATTCCCGGTGACGGAGACTGGTTTGTAAGTGACGGACAAGTACATTCGCGAGAATTGCTTTCTTCCAGTTGGAGTTTTTGTTCAAGAGACTCTTCCGCCTGGATGCTCTGCTTCCCGCCTCATCATCTTACCTTGTAACCGTTCTAATTTTAATGCCGTGGCTCATGATTGTAATATCTCACACGAATTTAAGAAACCCGCGAGATTTTAGGAGCTGACCGCTGCTGACCATCTGGCAGGGCCAAATATTTTCACACGGGGAACTTGGGAATTATCGAATAATCATGTCAAGTTCAACTTACTGGCCGGCAAAGCTAAGATCAAGAAGATGTAACTTTAAAATTTGTGTAATGAAATGATTGAAATTGAAGAAACCCTTTTCATATACTGTAGGTGCTTTTATTTTATTTTAATTATGCTGACTGCTTTTCAACTTGGACCTCGCCTAGCTTATAACTCTTTCACTCGGCGATAGCCTGCAGGAAATCATGAAGCACTACAATATTCGTGAAGATTTTGCAACTTCTCTCTACATTTGGACCAAAATTCGAATGGATCGATTTCTTTTACGATAACTAGCGTTTTGAAAAAGCTAGCGGATGAAAAATACACCTACAACTCGCGATTAAGATGATGCGAACCAGCAACTCGTCTAGCTGCGTTTCGTTTTTTACTGAGATCTGCACGAACATCCGCAAACAGATTATTAATTTTCAAAAGAGTAGTAACTCGAAAACTGAATTTAAGTGATTCTAAAAAGATTCACTTACAATTAAATTCAGTTTTGGCGAGGAGATTCAGTTTCAGTTACAGTTAACTGTAAGAACGCTACTCCAGCAGAGCAGTTAAAACCATTACTTCTCTTTTTTTGGCTAACAACAACTTAAGTGCCACTTAGAGCTCTTTTGAATACTAATTAGGCCTTCGCCTTAGGAAGCCTGCTGAGGAGTCCGTCCTTTCGCCCAGTCCAGTCCATGCTAACAAACCTTGCTCGTGAAAACTATTTCTAGGCTTTTGCATAACGCTCCAACTGACAGATGCTATTAGCACCCACATACCCGCCTCTTTAGTTGCAGTTTTCGAAGTGTGTAGGCTCATTGTGACGCAAGTAGGGCGCCTATGGCGACAATTCCCGCCCCACTGGCAAAGTTTTGTTTCAGGTGTGAACAAGCCGTGTGACTTCTAAATTTATCCCTGGGTCATGTATGTACAAAGGAAAAAAGGATTATGCCGTCGCGTGACGCCTGACAATGCACCACGCCCCATTGTAATTAGGCAGGTACACCAATCCCCTGTCATGACTCGCTCACACGCGTGTGCGAAAACAGAACGAGGAAGTTTATACACAGGACACATGACCATGTTATGCAAGAGTCAGTCATGCGTCAGCGGGCAGCTAAAATTATCCTTGTAGGGAGCATGCCAACAAGTAGCCACCACGTCGCAAAAGGGTTTGCTGTGCGCCCATTAGCGACCATGTGTAGTGCGGCATCGCCCAGCAGTAAGGCCCACTGGACAAACGCTTGCACCCTAGTCCCTTTGGTTTGCTAGTAATCGTGAGGTATCTTACAATTGAAACGAGATTAACAGCGCCTTTGCTGCTGCTCGTCATGTCGACAAGTTCGTCATTGAATCGTTTTCATGCACCCAACGTACCGGCCGACAGGTTACCGAAAGATAATTGATCGAGGCTCATTACATCAAGAAGATAGCAAAACAGGATGTCTATATATGGAACACCAGGGCGATCGAGCGCACTGGACAGAGCAACAGTATAGAAAAACATTCCAGGCTTTTGGCGACGCCATCTTAGTGCTGGCACAGTGTTGACTTGACGCCACAATTCCACCACTGTACACTGCACTGCAGCATTTAGTGGAGAAGAAAGTTTGCAAAATTTTTAGCGTCTTCCTAAACCGGGCAGAAATGTTAACATGCGCAATGGCTAGATTTGCATGCTTACTGCAATAATACACCGACTATCGTGCACTTTATTATAGACCCTAAACTTTTTCGCGTAAACTTACAACCATATCCGAGATGGATGCTCTTGTCTTCCGCTCCCTCGGCAAGCAAGCGGATACGGAGCGGAATAAGTTGAAGTAATGAGTTTCTTTTATATCCGGAGATAGCAATAGAATCACCCACCTTGTTCTAGCTTTCTAAGCAATCACAAAGGATTTGACGCGTCGGCGTTGACACTCCTTTCTCCTCCTCGTCTGTTCAAAGAATTATAATTATTCACCTAGATTAGGTCGGCACGTGCAGGCCTCGATCCTAAATTGACACCTTTCGATCGTGTATAACATCCGGCACGTGAGGGGGCGCATGAAATACTATTGCGAATCCTGCGGATGTACGTGACTCTTTCATGTACTGTGTGCATATAACATTATGTGACCGGATAATGAAGACAATTTGGTCAAAGCTTCTCCTATATAAGACGAGCATCGCTTCGAGACCCACCATTCCTCGCAACAGTTCGAGTCAGCTTTATCGAGCCATGTTCATACACGAGTTTCTGTCGCCTTCTAAAAGCTGCCTTATTCTAAAAAGCCCTGCCACTGGCCGCATTCTACGCCTGTCAGCCAAAGATAGAAAGCAACTGATCGTTTCATGGACACGAATCATGACATCTGGTGTGGAAAAATTTGGACAACAAGTGATAAATGGTATCTGCTTGGAGAAACAAACCATTTTCCAATCAATAGCCGATCAATTTCACGATGTTCAAGTCAATGAAAACGTACTCAAAGACCAATGTTCGCAAATGCTAATCGCGTTTTTGACCAATTGCATTCGGTTAATCACACTTCGATCGGACATGATCGTCGACTTGTGTCGATACGCGGCTGTCAAATTGCACAATCAAGGCCTGCGCACATTCGATGCTGAATATTGGTTGATCACGAAACGATTAACCATCGAAAATATTGCCAGCAACCAAAAACAAAAAAGTGTTCAAAATGACGACGAAACTTCTTCGAGTCGACGAGTATGGAATGTTCTTTTAAGTTTTTTGATCATGGAAATGAAACATGCTTTTTGTGCGGAGACACGAAGAATATGTTCGCGCACTATCAAATAACCCGATGTATTGCCACAGTGTATTTCGTGCCTGGCTTGAAGCCTTTCTGTGTAAAACATAGAAATCATATCTCGACTAAAGTGTTCTGGTCTAAAATGATGCTCGCGCAGCAAAAGCTGAAAAGATTGGTTTTAAGAATGAATACATCAAGTTCCAAAAGTAGTAGTTGAAAGAAATCTGACTTGAAAAAAGCAGAATGTCGGAAAGATTCTCAGCAATGTGGAAAATTTGAATTTGTAACTTGTAATATATTTTTTCCTGCATCGTCAAACGCTGGATTACGCACGCGAGGGTAAAAGGCCGGTGCTTAAAATAGATTTTCATGCAAAAATATTATTATCTGGGCCTTTTGACGCACATTCGAAAATTATACGAGTCTGCTTACAACATTCTTCAAGGAGCTGGTGCAATGAGTACAAGAGGTGTGGTGCCAAAAATCACGTCATGTTACGCTTCTGATTGACGCATGACGTTAGTGGATGGCGGACAGCAAATGTGCGCACGCAAGAAACGGCCGAAGAGAGGAAATGATATCATGTTCTGAACAAAACGAAATTACAAGAGTTATTGCCGTCCATGCGCGTAGGCTGAGTCGGTGCACAAGCTAAGCAAGCTTATCACCAGAGGCAAAAAATTGTGTTCCTGTCTGAATGACGCGTGAGGATGGGCGAAATGTGGCTACTGTAACCTTCCTGGGGCTATGGGATTTGAGGGTCCGACCCAGTGATCGCAATTGGAGTGAGGGCATGTCATGTCGTACTTGTCGTTCTCGAGGGCTTAGGAGCATGGTTTGTTTCTCCCAGCAAATACCCCCTGCTCAGAGGACATCAAGCAGGTCTGCCCTACTGCATGTACCTACAGTTTAACAAAATTCTACTCTGCCAAAAAAATCAAATCCAACATGTTGGGAAATCTCAGGTCGTTTTTTCATTCAATTTGCATTTTGCGATCGCTGAAAACGCATGCATGCTCATTCTAGGTTGAAGGACTTGGGAGCCTAAAATAGTTTGTCAAAGTTCTCGACTAAATTTCCAAAAGGTTATTTTATAATCTGGACATATTTGATGCACTTTCCAAATATTATCTGTCTGACACACCAGTGCAACGGGGCAGGTACGGGTATTAAGGATCAGGCTTATATTCTCACGATTGACGCAAAAGGTGTTAGTCGATAGTGGGCGGTTAAAATGCACCTATTTTATCGAATAAGAGACCGAAAAAGGAAATGATGTCATGTTTTGAATGAAGCTAAATTACAAGGATCAGTGTCGGTTAGTCGCGTGCATGGGCGGGCTAGGTGCCCACGTTCGGAAGTGACATGTCGGGCGGTCATCCTGTCTGAACGAATGACGATGGCTTGCCTTTAGCCAGACTGTGAATCTGCTTGTGACTATGCGATTTGCCGATATCGAAGGCCACACTTAACTCGGTTTTATTGTCGCTCTTTGTTCACATGTCCTCTGCTGTTCAAGTGCACTGCTAAGCGTTTGGCCCGAGAGTAAATAGCATAGAATAACACATTCGAAGCAAGATTCAAACAAATCGCCCCCCCCCCCCGACAGCCACAAAAGTACATGTCGCGATGCCTGTTGATAGAAGGACAAAACCAGTGTCCCTATCGCGTTGCGCTATATTCTCGATTGGCTCAGCTTTGAACTCTTGCTTCTCTGCTTATTTCAAGAAAAGAATCGCTAACGAAATGAAACTTGGTTTCGCTTAATACCCTATTGACCTCAGAGATGCACGACCCTGTCGAAGAATAGAGTCGACATGATTTCTTGCAAGCATGGCCAACAGTGATGGTCGATGAATATTTTCTGGCGAGCTTAGCGCTGCTGGCTTCTCCTCAGCGATTGATCTTGTCGAGATATGAATTCTGCATCTTGGCAAGAGGCCAAGTGTTTCTGAAAGAGGAGGCAGTATAATAGGCACTGCGGATCTCACATATTAAGAGCAGTTTCATTGGCTAATGTATTCTGAGGGAGAATGAGTTTGAAAAAGTCACGTTCATTCGTGTGTGAAAAAGTCTAAAATCGGGAATCCTGCATCACAAAACATAGAGTACGTAATAAATACTAAGCCTGCCATTCTGTATTTGAATGTGAGACCATTGATGGCGTTATCACAAAAGTCTTGCAAACAACAAAGCTGCCTGACGAGGCACCATCAGTGTTCATGTTGACTAAGGAGATAAGTAAATACAAAAGAGCTAGAAGTGCCAAAGTTGCGCGCTAAAAAGATAAAGATTCTAGTAAAAAGTGCATGAAAAAGCCCCTACAGTATAATGTTCTATCTTACGTTGAAAATTTTTTCTTTAAGTCGGTCTCATGTGCTGATTTTCTTTAGAACCATTGCCTTTTAGGACATTGTAACTTGTATGTACACGTGGCTTCTTTGAGATCCCGATGATAACCACACCATTTGAACCCGTACCCAACCCGAGTTCATGGGTGGAGTATGACCGCTCCACACTGCGTCTGGGGTCAGTGGCGGGAATTCAAAATTTTGAGCTTTTGAGTAGAGTCTGAAAAAGAGCGCTGATAAAAGAAAATATAATTGGAATTTTTGAATGGAATCTTAACTCAGAGTGCTTCTTAAAATGATAAAATATAGAGTGATGTTGAATGTACGTCTCTCAAATTTATAAACAATGTTATTACTTATAAAATGATAACATGCATGAAGTTCTCAGCCACTAGCTGAGCACACAGAATCTGAACTTTCTTTTGCACTGAAAATATTTTTTCCGATCAATACTCGGCTACTTCGTTGTCACTGCCATGGTTGATATAAAGTGAGTCAACTGTATGTGTTTTGCGTATCATAGCCCGCGACTCACACAGTCATTTTTCCCATTTCTATCCCACCCACATCATGGATGTATTTTGACCCACAGCAGAATACCAACCTTATCGCGATTGCATTTTTTTATGCAACCAGCTAGACACGGAAATTTCACTACATTCAGTCATCTCGTGCTTTGCTAATAACTGAAACACTAAAGGGCACAAGCAGGCACAGATACGAAAGAAAAATTACAGAATGGAGGACTTGGACATTGAACTAATCTGGATCATTTCCACATTTCATATTCTGGGCACACATCTCTTTGAATTTACTTTCCAATAATTCTAATCGACTTTTCAATTCCATATTCTCTGTTTCCAAAACGTTTTGCAATTCTTTGCCATTTTCCAACACCATTTCGCACTTGCTCAGTAATTCTCGGAGGCGCAAATTTTCTTCATCGTTTTGAAATGTATTTCTTGAGTCTATTTCGATACTAATTTGTGTCATTCTCAACCAAGATGATATCAAAGAAGCAGTTGTTATATTTGTAGATTTTTCATGATTTCGACGTAGTCGCTTATAATTTTTATGAATGAAAATTATTAATTGCCACACACCGAAGAAACTGAATGATAAAAAAATTCCTAAATTTCCACCAACTTGACCCAACATTTCCACCCAAGTATTTTGAAAATATTCTTTAAATATAACATAAGCTGTTTGATAACATTTGATTTCAAAACTTATTCGATATTGAGGTTTATTTTCAACAAAATCTTCTTCTTGACTTTGATAAAGATCAATATTGTAATTTTCAAAATTTTGTATGGAATAACATGGGACAATTCTATTTCCTTTGCAAATATTCGATTTATATGTTATAAATCGAAGACAGTTTGCATAATGTTTCATCGTACACCAAGGCCATGTTTTTCTTTCACTATCTTGATGATATAATCGACGAAACGTGAATGGAATACATTGGCATAAATCGATTAATGAATCAATTTTACATTTATATTCGCAATGTTCTACGCTCGGTAGATTTTCGCACGTTCGACATTCGTGTTCAGTGCGGACATCGTGCGAATCGTGATTTCCTGTATTTTGTAATAATAAAGTAAAGAAAACTTTTCTGTCTCTGACATCATATATATTTCCACCAATTTGAGCCGGTGATCTAAACGGACCAGTTGCCATTTGAGCGTATGCAATTGTAGGAATAGAAAAATTATAAAAAGGAATAATATCGATATAAAATTGTGTACGATGAATATTTGCAAGAAAATTTAATGGAATATAAACTTGAAAGCGTTGTGGAGACAATTCGTCAATTATAAATTCAAATGGAATATTTGTAAAATTTGAAAAGCGTGGAAAACGTGCTTGTACAAAATTTGGACCGACAATTCGTGTTATTGCCTTATCAACTAAAATTTCAGCGTGTGGATTTTTTAAAAATTCTTCGAAAACTGATACCATATCTGGCATAAATACACCGAAATCGTCATTTGTGACTGCTTTTCCATGGGCTGTTATACCTTGACTGATATTTGAAAAAAAGTTATAAAAGTTGTCTTCATTTTCTAATCTTTTTTCATTTGTAAAATGTTCCAAGAAAAGCACATCGAGAACACGCAAGATTCGAGCGATCATACTAATATCGATGATATCTTTTAGAGAAATTGCATCCATAGAAGATGGATCTTGTTTAGAAAAAACGATACTATCTTTTTTATGTAAGTTAATTCGTCGAACTGGTGCCCAGTCTTCGGCCGTGATGTATTCGTGCAGAGGAAATAATAATTCGAGTTCGGTTTCATTTAAATACCAAGTTTCAGGAAATAATAATTTTCTCGAGTATTCAAAATAAATTGATACTCCTTTTATGAATGGTAGCATATTATTTGTGGTTGATACATTGACTGTTGTGGAAATATTGTCGAAAATGTAACTAATCACAACGGAAACAGCACTGTAAATTGCAATTAGGGTTAGTAGAACTATGACCACAGCGTGGATAATGTTTAATTTTTGACGAAATATTACTTTCAAAATTGCAATCATCGCTTTTCTAATGTCGAACAATCTAAAATATAATTTTGCCGTCTGGGCTGAAGGTTAAATTTCACGCAAGTGGTATTACTAAAGTGAAAATCCGGTTTCAGGCAAGGCAAGAAAAGAAATAGAAGTTTTACAAATTGCCTTACATTCCAAAATGTGTAGGACAAGGATTGCTCACAGTCAGAGTCAGCCTAAAAGGATATGCGAATGTCGAACTTGATCAGTAGCGTACTTCGTGTCTGACTGGTTCTCATTACACGTGTTTCTACTGCATACGCTGTAGCATAGTGTGCCCTTCGTTAGACATGCATGTTGACCACGCAACGTTGTGAAGATGGCAACGCGTTGACTTTAGACTGTTTCTTAGTGACTGCCAAGACGCCTGGCGCTCACAGTGATTGGATATGATTTTTCTGCATACGCTGTAGTGTTGGTGTGCTCTTCGCTTGACTTGCATTCGACTACGTTAACGTTGTCAGCGTGGAAGTGACTCGAAGTTATTGGATGGTATGCGCTTGAATTACTCTTTGAATTTCCCGCTTATCTGCGCTGTGATTCTCAGGTACCTTCTGACAGCGGGGCGGTAAAAGGAGGACGGAAGTCTGATGAAGCAGGGCCTAGGTCGAAGACCGAACATGTGGGCTCTCTGTGGCATGCATACTGTAGAGCAGTCTACTTTGTCTTTTCAGTCTGACCCAGAATTAAACCCTTTGAAGTATGGGTACACCTATTGTAGCTGAAACTAGGTAGCGCGCTAGCAGTAATGTGGCAATTTGCTTGAATGAAAACAAGGTAGCAGGATGAACAGGACCCTTCAGTATATGGCAAAAAGAGGGCATATAAAGTCTTGAAGCTTCACATTATTGCACCGTGTGTAAAATATAGTTTCAGACACCAGATTTTCACCGAGTGAATATAGCTATGTGATTTTCTTCGGGAATGTACCCGCGGCACTATGCGGGACGTGAAGGAGGTGTACATTCTCAAAGAAAGCTGGTTATAGGTTGAAACGCCTGAGGTTTCACTTAAGAAAAAATTGTGTATGATACAGGGGTACATTACTGATGCTAACTTTCCGTTGGCTAACTAATACACTTTATGAGCAATGAAGTAATAATTTCTATTTTTCACACCAAATTTGAGCAAATGCTTAAATGAGCGGTCACAACTAACTACTTTTATACAACTGCTGGTTTCAGCCATATGTCTGACGAAATAGCTGGTTTCAGCCATTTCGTTTACCGTCAACTTTAAGGCAGATTACTTGCAGGTAGCCCACATTTTTGCTGCGATACCTATGGTCTTATACATGCAATTATAATAAGCATATAATAAATAAAAAGCAGTGGTAATTTTGCAAAAATAAACACATCAGCACAGTCCAGTGAAGTATCAGTCGGATTTTCCAGTAGGCCCCATCTGCTCTGTTGTCCCATACAATGATAACCGCCATTGCGACAGCTTTGCTGGCCCTAAAATAACACTACTGAGACAGATCGGACAAATTTAAAAATCGCTCACCCGGATTATCGTTTTGGATTTCGAGCACCCACAATCCGCTTGCTCTCTCTCCCCATGAATGAGTGGTCATGAAAGTCCAATCCTGAAATCCAGCAGTCGAAGTGTCCAGTGGTCTTTTTGTCAATAAAGTTGATTTTGTGCCTGAATGACAAGATCACATTGGGTCAGTTTTTAAATTTAAAAAAAAAACCGAATTGTGTACCCATCGGAGAGGTCAAGAATAATTGAATATCGCCTCGTATTGAAGCTGATAAGGTGATATGAGCTTGAACGTGTTCCAAGAAGGTCACAGGATTTTCAGACCTGCTTGTGCAACTGGCGGCTGATAGTGAAATTCTGACCGGTTGACCTGAGCTGATTTCACTGAAAATAAAGCTCAATAATTTTTTAGAAATTTTGTGATAAAAAGTAAAAACTCAGATTCTGATTTTTGAAGGAAAACTTACGCCTCCAGTAGGAATCGAGCCCGCACCTCTGATGAGGTCACCAATCTGGTTTACACTTTGGCGTAGCACTTTCAGAACCTGAGTTGGGGGGGGGGGGGGGGGGTTCGATTCCCGGTCAAGGCAAAAGGTAAACATACATTGGTTGTCGATTGTTTGGATATGTCAACGTACAATTTCTCTGCTCTGGCACTTTGCTCCATTTCCTTGCTAGTCTGACCATTGCCCCGGCATTAATCAATCCGAAGCCGAACCAATGGCTCACATGTCTCCCCATGCCGTTGGTTATTGTATCATTAGGATTCAGGTGGGACATACTCGATGTCCGCACGATAATATGTTGCATATCTCGCCAGGTTAAGGCTGGATTAGCCTCCAGTGCCAAAGCGCACATGCCAGCGGCGAAAGAAGCGGCGGCTGAAGTGCCCGAATGCTGATCAGTGCAAGTCCCATTCAAATCTGTAGTCCAAAGCCGATTTGGGGAGAGCCTGTCGAATCCGTATGCTGTGGCCAAGGTGGAACTGCATTGTTCACTGTACCATGGCACTTGACCAGAGTCAGTAGCCCCGCTTATGCTGATAGTGTAAAGACTGTTTGTGTAGCCGTCGCAATTGCAATTGTCTTTGTGCTTTCCCCCAGTGCCGCTAGCCCACACGAATATGGACCCTTTCCGGCCTCTTCCTGTGGTGACTCCCTCAACAAACGCCTGCTGAGCCAGTCTGCCTGGACCATCCACGGTCTTGCCGTCGTCGTTTGGCCCCCATGCCGCGACATAAATATGGATATGTTGATTCTCATAACTGAGACTGATGGCTTCGACCACGTCAGTTACTGGGCCGTCCAGCATGCGTATGCCTAACAGATATAGTTGTGTTAGGCTTTTCATCTCCACCTGTCGTACTGCTGAATGCTCTTATGGCAATGGGACGCCCACCTCAGCTGAACTAGATCTCGGATCGTGGCCTAGCAGGTGGAAGTCTGCCTCTCACGCTGGGTGCGCACTTACAGGGGTTCGACTACCGCCTAGATAAAACATGATTGTCGCCCTCGAGTGCCACATATAGTCTTGGGCATACATAACGAATGATGACACGACATGACTGCTGAAGCTACTGTGCCTCTTCTCTGCCTCTGTCCGCACTGACACTGAGGTGGGGGGGGGCGTTTGTCATAAGAATTTTCAGCAGAACATGCATTTCAATGACAGCAAACCCAGTTCCTACCTCCTACTTTGGCTCCGTATGCCAGGCCTACGATGCACAACGAATTATTGTAGACTGCTGCCACTTGACCAGCGCCTCTTGTGCCTTGCCAGTTATCTGCGCCGTATCGAGGCATGGGGTCAGCGTCGTTATCATTAGCGTCGTAACTGGCTTTAGGATCCTGCAAGACAAAGTATGTGTGATAAAAAAGCTGCGCAGTGTGAACACACACATAAAAGGTCATCCTGCCATGAAAAATATGACTTACATGCAATCATGACACTGGACAACGTTAAAGTAGACCAGCCTGCCGCAAGTTTACACTCACATAATTTGCCTGAATGTCAGGATGCGTGTACTCCAATCCATCATCCGTGAATGACACCACGACACCACGGCCAGTTATTCCCAGTCGCCACGCTTCTTTCACATTCAAGTCCAGACCATTGCCACGATTCTAAAACACTCAATCACATCGAATTTATGAATTTTCTTTAGACATGGCGCGATTTTTGCGAATTAGTGCAACACAAATAGGAAGACAAAAGAGACATAGGAATCTGATTAAAGTTTTTTATCACTGGCTAGACTTCAGGGCTAACAGAAGAACACATTGATGCAAGGCTAAATTATCACTTACAAAATACCACTGGTGCGGCCAGGCTGGATCGTTTGGCGAATTGGAAGCAGCTGAGCGCTCATTTCTGAAAGAAGTTTCGTGATTAGTAGACAAGGCTGAATTACGTTTTTGACGGCGTTTTGCTGCTTGCTGTTGCAACCACAAAATCTAAAAGAGGTAATTCCACGCATTTTATTCTTCGTTTAACTTTTTCCTCAATTATTACCTGAGGTTCTCTAGCCAGGCCATATTGAAGATATCTCGCGCTTCTGGTCGATCGTTTCTTCGGATTCCGATGACTCCTGATCAAATGATAGTCCCCTATCAAAGGAGTCAAGTACTTGAATCCATGGCGTTCCACAATTTTTTCAATTCCATCCAAGCCACGTGATATTTTTATAACCCATTCGTTTGTGTAAAATTTCTTTGGCTGAAATTTTGCACTTGGGTAATAATTCTCAAACTGTTCTTTTTCTGCAGCTTTTGACAAAATACAAATCCAGGAAAGAAGTAGAAATTTCATTGGCATTTATTTTGTTTAGTTTCCAAAAAGCTTATGATTTCTATCAGATTCTAGTATTTTCGACTTTCCACTGCTCTGTCCACATGAAAACTGCTGCCGTCAGAAATTTTGGTTCTTCGTGTTTCAGCTACGTGCTGTGAGCTATGTCAGGTGTCGCAGCTTGCGGTGCCTGGCAAAGTTATTGATAACCAGGCCACTGAACTTTTTTGCCTGGGTTCAGCGAACTTAGCAAATTATTTGTGATTGAATAGTTCAAACAGACTTCATAGAAAATGAAAAACTCTGCTGTCAGCAAGCGCGTGTTTTCCTTCCTGTTTCCACTAAAACGACGAAATCCTACTGGTGTTGGCCAGAAAATATCCATCTGAACAATGCAGGTATTTTTCGATTCAACTTTGGTTGGCAGCAAAACAAGCAAACCTAAAGCAGTTTAAGTGCAAACAAAGTGCGCTTCCGGCTGTCATAATTCAAATGGAAAAGATCTTCTCTCTGCGCAACCGGACTGACTCATTTTAGTTAGCGGAACGTTGCCATAAACATATAGTAACGCCCAGGGCGAAATACAAAACCGGGTATGACGCGGGGAAGACATGATTGGTGAACAACGCTGTTGAACGAAACGATGTGTGGGCAACAGCGATTTGCAAAGGATAAATGGATGGGAGAGGGAAGAGGGGTTATATGTACTTGCAAAAACCGTGTATGGAGTAGTCAATACTAGGTTGTACTCTAAAGTACAGAAGCTGCAGAAATACATCCTCAATATTTCTTATTCCAGTTGTAAGTCGTTTTTGATGTTCAGCAAATTTGACCAGGATGGGAGAAGTGTAAATTGGAGTATCTCTTAAAACTCGTACAAAATGTTGTACCTGTTGTGTAATTTGGCGCGAATCCCATCCCAAGTGGTTTTCATTTTTTCAAGAGTGTCAACTGACAAATCAAGTGCTGCGGGAACCAACAGAGGAGGGAAGACAGTTTTTGAAAAATGTCTGTTTTGTTTGCATTGCACAATTAGCTGAAACCATGATTCGTATTCTATTTACAATAACACCTTTCCATGAATCATATTCTCTGGTAACAGACTTTGTATGAATTACACAATGGACAGGGATGCGAGTTCGATTTCCGCTCAGGGTGCTTGTTTTGGATTTGTGTCTGATGTTTAATCCCAAGCTTTCACCACCATTATTCGCTGCTGGTAGAAAGAAGTTTTGATTTATTTCAACAGCTAGTTTAAATTTTATGGCAAGTTTATTGCGTTAGCGAAACTAGCTTCTTGTGTCTGATAGGAATCCAATGCATAGCACTTGGCGATCACCATGAAAATAAAACTTGTGGTGGCACCTGGCTATACAAAAGATTAGGAGTGGAAAGGAGGGTAAAATTCTGCAAAATTTTCAGGCACAAGCGTTTGATTTTGCAAATGAAGAAATTATTTTCATTGGGTTTTTTATTTTTTGCAATCGAATTGGCTTCTATCAGCGTCTTATTGGCTGCCGAAGTTGATCAGCGATATTTTTCTGACGCTGAGCAGCCTAGTTCGCGTCCTTCTGACGAATGGGTGATTCAAGTATCTGACGACTCGAAAGAGAAGATTGACAGTGTCGTTAGCAAGCACGGATTCAAGTACTCGGGTCCTGTGATGGGCGACTATCATCTGATTACAAAGGAAGCGATGCCACAAAAGAGATCGGTTCGGCAAGAGAGGCATGCGGAGAGTGCCTTGGCTAGAGAGCCAGCGGTGAGTACCCAGATTCCTCGTCCCATGAAATACTAAGATGGGCCCACGTGGGTATGAAATCCCACATGGGATCATGTCATCCCACATGGTGCACACATGGGGAACGCATCCCACATGGTCGCCATGGGGGATGACCCAGTGGCCAGGCCACGCGGGCTGTCGTGCGACACGTGGGCATGGGCCACTCGTGAGATTACACTTCACCACTCAGTCGTCAGTTCGAGCACGCAATCAGTTCGATGGAGCGATAGGGGCAGAGGCGAGCACACATATGCACTGGAACCTTCATGATCAGTGTCTAACATGATAGCGGGGGTTCTCTGATTAAAAAAAGTGATCTGACTTGCACCAGGAACTTGGTAGATTGATTTTTTAATTTGAAAGTCAAACAGCGTTGATGCCTGGACATGGCACCACAATTGTGCCATGTCCAGGCATCAACGCTGCTGCCTCCAAGCAATGCTACATACAGGTGCAGAAGACATGGCACAGTGTAATGTGCCATATCTTCACTTTTCATGCCTCAGTTTTTTGAACTGTTCGAAGTTTATCAAGCTTTTCAAGATTACCGCATGGCTAAGGACATTGCAAGCTTCCCCTCAAGCAAGCAATGCTACAGGTACAAAAGACCTTAAATGCTGAGTTCAACTGCAAAACTCTGACCCCTGCTGACCTGAGATGACTTGCAGCCACACTGCTCGCTTCTGTATAAGGCAGCGTAATTTTTTGCTGTTTATCAGAATTGCGAGGATCGCAAGACTATGGCACCATCAAACTGTATCAGCCCCCGCCCCCAGTCGCTGCCCCCTCGTTCCACAAGCTGAACCTCTTTCAGTTACCTTGACATTTTGGCTTCATCTAGCTTAAAGTCGACTCTTTAGAGGCATTTTTCAAGCTATAGGAGAAGGGGTTACCTGCAGTCTTGTATTCTGTTTTTCCTCCCAGATTCTATGGATCGAACGGCAGGTAGCCACCCGACGTATAAAACGCGGGTATGTCATGTCAGAAGGAGACGCTTGGAGTCGAGCCAAACGCGAAGTCGGGTCTGCGCAACCGAATGATCCTAAGTGGTCGAAAATGTGGTACTTGGTAAGCCATATGCATGTCACATGGGAGTGCGCAGTTGACGACTTGTGTCCTGTTTAGAACCGTGGTCATGGATTTGACCACAATGTCCAAGAGGCGTGGGACTCTGGAGCGACTGGTCAAGGTGTCGTAGTGTCATTTATGGACGACGGGTTGGAATACACTCACCCTGACATCGCAGCTAATTATGTATGCGGACTGTGTTAGGCCCGTGTTTTCTGTTAGCCGTGCATTTAGGTATCTAGGACAGGCCACATCCATCAACAGCTACCGTACTAAGATGGGGGGGGGGGGGAGGAGCAGAGGTGAATCCTGACCACCCGTCGACTGTTGTCGCTTATCCTCAATCAGTTTAGTAAACCACACGGCTAACAGGAAAACAAAGTAAAACCTTGCTTTTCGCTATGAAACATTCAACAAATCATGCGTCTAATGTTTCAGGACCCAGATGCAAGCTTTGATGTTAATGATAACGACACTGATCCAATGCCTAGATACGACGAGAGTCTCACCAATCATCAGGGCACTCGATGTGCTGGCCAAGTGGCAGCAATATACAACAATTCCTTGTGCATTCCGGGTGTGGCGCATGGTGCCAAAGTTGGAGGTACGTTCGAGGCAACAAAAGAAACCAAAAAATTTTGCATATCTTTTCAGGAATTCGAATGCTTGATGGAAGCGTAACGGACTTGGTGGAAGCTACTAGCATCGGTTTTGGGCGCCAGCACATCGACATCTATGTCGGTGCTTGGGGGCCTCAGGACGATGGACGGACTTTGGATGGGCCCGGAAAACTCGCTCGAATTGCTTTCCAGGATGGTGTTCGTCTTGGTCGTGGTGGCAAAGGTTCAGTTTACGTGTGGGCCAGTGGTGTTGGCGGTGACTTTTTTGATAACTGCAACTGTGATGGCTACACCAACAGTATCTACTCAATTAGTATTAGTGCCGCTACAAGCAACAACACTGTACCATGGTATGGTGAGCAGTGCAGTTCCACACTGGCCACAGCCTACAGCACTGGAAGGCCCCAGGTGCACCAGAGCATATGGACGACTGATCTGAAGGGTGGTTGCTCGGATAGGCATTCAGGCACATCAGGTGCTGCCCCATTGGCTGCTGGCATGTGTGCTCTGGCATTGGGAGTCAATCCGTCGCTGACTTGGAGAGATATGCAGCATATTATTGTAAGAACTGCAAAGTTGGATGTCTTGGTTGCCAATGACACTGTGCAAAATGGCCAAGGAAAGAATGTAAGTCACTGGTTTGGGTTTGGACTCATGGACGCTGGTGCCATGGTTAGCTTGGCTCGGAAATGGAAGAATGTACCTGAGCAAAGGAATTGCACAATTGTGTATCCAAATAATAGCGACCCCATGTAAGTGATGCGAAAGACCATTTTGCATTTTGTGCAATGTGTATGCTCTAGAAATATCAACCCGGGCAAAACCATTCAACTGAATCTGACAACTGATGGATGTTCGAAAACAGGCAACAAAAAAGGAGTTGTCTTTTTGGAACATGTGGAAGCAAAAATTACTCTAAATGCCGAGAGAAGGGGTCAAATTGAAATCTCTTTGACATCGCCTCAAGGTAATTCCTTCTAATTCATAGAATGAGCATATAGAGTAGCTCGATTTTCAGGTACTAAGTCAACTTTACTGACGAAAAGGCCACGGGACCTGTCAAGTGCAGGTTTTCGGGATTGGACATTCATGAGTACACATTCGTGGGGCGAGACAGCCAGTGGAGTGTGGACTCTGCAAATCAACAATTCTGGTGCAGGTAATGGATTGACACTGCTTTGTGTAACAGTCGTATGGCAAAATATGTGTTTCTGTTTTAGAGATAGCAAAGTTACAGCAATGGGAACTGGTCTTGTATGGTACCATCGTGCAGGTGGGACCGAGTGGAGCACAAGATCGAAGCTCGCCTCCTGTTCCCACCCCAACCTTTTGACCAAGTGATTTGTACTTACCAGAAAATGTGCTGGTTCCTTTCTCCATCTTCGCATAGTTTGTCAGATGTTTTGCGGTCAATTGATTGCTACAATATTTCCTGATTGACCGTAGCTAAAAAATATGCACTAGTAATGCAGCTGGGTGTATGGCTAAATGGTGGATTTGTGTGACTTTATAGCCAGATCAGTCTCATCGTCTGCCAGGCCGCCAATGATGCTAGTTAGATGAATCGCGCAGGTGTTTCTGGTCGCAGAATGTGCTAGCTGTAGACAGAGCCATTGTGCTACTCTCAAAATGCTTTTCATGGACTTTGGCACCCACGCTGCTGTCATGATATAATGAGCAAAGCCGTGAGGTGACCAGCTTTTGTAGCAGGTTCCCACTGTGAGTCTCCACTTGGAGCACCTCCCTTCGAGACACGGGGGGGGGGGGGGTGGGGGCGGGCGGGGGGATTGTTAGAACATAGGAGGTATTGGAAGCCTGCTGAACAAGTTTGGCCAAATCTGACTAGCGAGTATGATCGCGTGAGAGCGGAATGACTTCTAACTTTCTGTAAATGGTCAGAAAATATGCAGACATTTGCCAGCAAGCATGGCACCCAATTCTAACGCTTGACCCTGAAAACAATCTCAAAAAGTTCCTCAGCTAGAGCAGAGCGAGCCTCTGGGTTTCTGGCGGGGATGTGCCACAAAAGACATTCATGCCCCAGGACGAGGCTTGGACTTCAGTCAAGGACTGGTTTAGAGCTCCTGCACTTTGCACTGCGCTCGTACGTAAAAGATCCAATGGGGTTTGTCCCATGTTTAGCCGATCGTTAAAACATTGTAAGTGAAGCCCATGCCACACAAGTTCGAGCTTACTGGAACCGAAAGGACAGAGAATAGTGAAGCAAGGCAGAGCTGACTCTAGATCGGCCAAAGTGTTTCTTCTTTTTGCTGGAGGTAAGCCGCCACAGTTGAGAAATGCGCAAGAAAAAGCAAAAACAACCGACGTTAGACACGTTGCCTGATTCTCCAATTCATTTTGCATGCCAGCACAAATAACCATATGATTGTCAAAAGAAGAAAAACAGCTGCTCCGAAAACAGTTTTGCTTTTTTAGGGGGTCAAAAAATCAGTGACCATAAATATACGCTTAGTGCGCGCTTGGAATAAAAGGCCTTGCGAAATAATGTGTCAAGTAAAATTAGATTCGATTTTGGATTTATCTGGTTAAAAATACAGCCTAGCAGTTGATCTGATCTAATCCGATTTATTCCCCAGCGAAACGTAGTTGCGCACTAAAATGCGGGGCACATGAACATGGCGTATAACAATAAATAAAAAGTCAAAAGAAGAATGCAAAACGTCGATCATTTCTGAAACAGAAAAGAGTGCACAGACTTCCTGAACTTGCCGTATGACACTAAACTATTTTCTTCATTGACCGCAGAGAATATAGTTTTGTGGAATCGAATTCCATAAAATAACTGATGAGGGCTCAAATGATTGTTCGAAAGCAATAGTGCCAGTTGGGCTTGGGGGTAGCTCAACGTGATTGCAGCCACTGAGGCCACTGATTGCAGCAACCTGTGAACTAACCCTGCGCCCAGATACCGGCGTCAGTCTGATTGTGAGTCGACTTTGATCGTAATCAAAGTTCCAGCTTATCGCACGCATGGCCACATGAAAAGTAGCTACAGGTGCATCTTTTTTTGGTTTTGATTTCGTGTCATTGGCTAGGCGCTGAATAGACATGGCTAGGCGCTGAATAGACAGGGGCAGTCAGAGGCTCACAAGGTAAGTGCAGTACCATAAGACTGGACCAATGCACATTTTAGCACGTTATCAGGATATTTACGAATCAGTCAAACTATAAATGTTTAGTCAAGGTTTAGGTTACTTCAGGAAAATTCAACTCGTTTGGATGCATATCATTTGAATCTGCAAGAGCAACCACTAATGCAATGCTTGGGTTTCTGTTTTTTCGTTAGCCGTGCACCCCACATTTGCCCAATGGCTCCTACAAAGAGAACCTGTACTGAATCTGAAAGCACTACGAGACAGGAGCCCCGCAGTGGGACGTAACAGGTGTTAAATGCAGACGAAAAAAAACTGATACAAAATAGCACGGCTAACCGAAAAAGTGCATCTTATGACCATATTTGTGGTGATAGCCAGCCGTGTCAACCTGACTCACGAACTCACCTTCTGTCTTCTCTTGTCAGCCTAACCCTCTCGGATTAGCTGAACCTATGTGCGCAGCATTTTTAGGATAACACAAATATTTATTTCACATCTCTCAAATGGAGCAGACGCAATTTGAGTAAAAACTGGGAACGTTTTAAACTGAAAACTTGGCCTAGGAATCAGCATTTCGCAACCTGCTCAAGATTAGACTAACATTCGCGCAGTTGAGCACCGGCAGGACGTCCAGCTTTTTCATCTGTTGAATCAATCTTGTTTCTACGATGCAGTATGCAGCATAGAAATTTTTAACGATAGTCGCAGACATTAAAATGACAAATTCTTGCATGCGCAATTGCAAAGTTCAAAATGCGCAAAAAATATCTTGAATCTTTTCAAATGCTGCAAGTTTTTTTTCAAACTTTTACATCTTTTCATTCACTTCCAACGTGTTTCTGTCGCGTCAGCCAGTTATTGACTCATCCTGGCGGCATGCCAGCGACACGTCGTTCCTGCAACGTCACCCCGCTCGTTCACAAAATGCTGACGCGACTTATCGCAGCGACTGGCACGAAACGACGCGAGGCGGGCGTGGTGAGTCGTTCGACGAAATGGTCGCGTCGAAGTTGCGCAATCCCGTGAAATCGTCTATAAAGTAGGCCCTGCTGCCTAGCGAGTCCAGTATTTCACAATCTGCGGCCACAGGCGGGTGCTAATGCTAGTCTGGCAGTGAGTTGCAGTGGATGGTGCAATCGAATAGCATTGCTTTCATCATCTCTACAAACTACAGTACGCGGCTATATGCCTTATCAAATGGCTAAACCTTATTTAGAGGCGCCGAAAATATCAAATTCATTCGACGAAGAGGAAGATATTTATCAACCAAATTGTGATTTTAATCAAAAAATGGCATCAATGAAAAGGACTTCAAGGATTTTACCTTTCTCAAAGCGACCAGCAAAAGTGGAGATTAGGCGCCGACCGATCGTTGGCACAACCTCGAATACTTCGAGTGATCAATTGGAAATATTCGATTCCAATCGACAATCGACGCAAGAAAATTTTTCTTATTCATCAATTGATACGAGCTCGAATCAGATGAGATCGATGGATTATCATAGCAGGGATTCGATAACTAGCAGTAGTTCGGAGGATATCGATCAGTTATCGATTGATTTAAATCAGCGAAAGTCGATATTTGCTTTGCAACGCGCAGTCGATTCGCCGATTGCGGCTCGAAATCGAAGGTTAAAAACATCATCGCCTTCGAGCTCGCTGTCTGCGATATCGAACGAAGTGACCGAATATCGAGCCCGTCGAGAACGAAATAACGAAGCTGTTCGAAAAAGTCGAGCTAAAACCAAAGCTAAACAAGAAGAATTACAGCGAGCGTATGCGGTTTTAAAAGCGGAATATGAAGGTTTTAAGAAGCGATCGGAAGAAATTGAGAAAGAATTGGAATTTGAAAGAAAGAAAAATGGATATATGAGTCAGTTGATTGAAAAATTGCAAACTGAAATGACTCGAAAATAATGTGCGAGAAACACGATCTTTTGAACTGCTAGTTTCGATCTAGATATCGATCAATATCGATTTTGAAAAACAGGGAATCGTACTGCAACTTTTTAGTACGTAATTCTGGGCCTTTTTTTGGACTGTGTGCATACTGTAAGTGTGATATTCTACATTGTGACTTGATTATTTGCTTTTCTTAACCTAGAAACTATTAATAACGCTGGTTTTTTATGATCTTGTGTAATTTTAAATTTAAACAAAAGACCAAGTCCCGTAGTTGCATGCCGTGAACAGCATTGAGTTGCTGTAGGCAATGAGGTGAATGCCTCATTTGGCGATCACTTCTTGAAGCCACTCTGAAGACCACGTACACGTGCCCAGTTCCTGAAACAAAAATATTCTGGTTTCCCTACCAGGTGTCGAAATGGGAATTATGTGGATTGGGGACACAAACCTTCAGTGTGATTCACACTCGATATTACAGTAGGATCCCTACTTATGCATGGATCACGCTGGTGGACACTTGAATCAAATGCAAGTAGCCGCCACAAGTCTAGTCCTGCCTGCATGTACTTCAGAGTCAGCCAGAGACTTGAACAGGGTATAGTCCATGGATTTTAGTGGAGCTCGAAATTATGTTGGTGACTGCGTGGAAGGGACCGAATAATAGCAAAGAATGACTGGCTGATCACCTGTTAGAATTTCACGCAACCCTTCACGCATTCCTCAAGACTCCATGATGGATTGATACTGTATGTGCACTTTTTTAGAATCTTGGAATGTCTTTACCCCTTCCCCCGTTCTAAAGGAGCGTATGCTTTACCTGGGTCTTCAGTGATGGGGCAAAGGAGTAGAAATATATGTTACGACAGCATTATCCTTGACACAGCCGCGAGCTCTCGTACAGACACTATCAACTGTATGATGCTGTGAGGTGAATCCACCTCATTCTTCGCCGTGCTATGAGCTCACAATCAGTCGGAATGGTGATAATTTGCGTGTTTGCATACTGTATTATCTGCAACAGTGCACTATTTCGGCGTCGATGTCAAAGTCAAGGATGTGAGAAAATCATGGTTTCAAGAATCTCCTGTATGTATGGAATCAAGGGAGGTTAATATTTTACAGTCAACTTCATTTTTCTCGATAACACTGCATCAATTGCGCTTTGACATCTCACAGTGTAAAGTGTTCTCTTGTCAACCAGACTTCCAATAACCTACTTTACACTTGCCGCTGCTTGCTTCTAGCGACAGGAATAAAATTGCCGCAACAGCACCACGGCACAAACCCACAAAAGTCTTAAAGGAGCCTTCAGGGACACGTATATGCTGCTTTCGCCAGGGGCCTGATCATACAGTAACAGTATCCAGACCTTGGTGTGTTTGTGTGATTGCGGAAGCGCGAAGGTGTGGCCGTAAAAGTTTTTACTCTGGCTATGAGCGCCGGTGGTTTATTTCCTAGCAAAGCAAAATAAAGGAAAAAATTTTTAATCGCAATAATGATTTCTGTGCTCATACGGAACTAAACGAGACATATTACTGACTGATTGGTTGGACATCAAAACTTTTGATGTCTTGTCAAAATTTTTGTATTGGACACATATTCCTGAATCCTTTGATTTGAAGAATTGAATAGGATCGAATCTGAAAAGATTAAAAATCAAGTAAAAGCAGTGCTGGAAACTATTTATTGCATGCATACAGTGCTGGCAAAAACGTTGAAAATGTTATCATACTCAAAAAAGTCAAGACATTGCAGATCTCCTGAGAGTTTCTTGGAAACAGAGTGGAAATCAGGAAAATCGCAGCATGAAAAAACAAGTTCAAACAGAATTCTTTTGAGCAAACGTTTTTCAAACATCGAGCTAGAAAAAGCAATTCTTTTCTGGCGTACTGTAAGTTCTTTGAGTGATCGTTTTAGGCAATCATAACGGCACTCACCCGTATCCCCATTGTATCTCGCTGGGCAAATAGGAGGTCCTCGCTTGCACAGTGCAGCCAGTCGCATCGACGGCTCCCTCCACCACCACGATCAGTTCGAAATTAGCACTCTTCAACCCATCTTTAGTCAATGAGAATAATGGGCTGTAGTGGTCGATTTCATGTCTGACTAATGTTGGTAACAGGAAGAGGTCCCCATTTTCTACCAACCTCATAGCCTGCATAGTCTCTGGATTCTGGTCCTTGTCCACATAGTATAGTCGGTAGGTGATGTTGTACAGTTGTCGATCATCCACATCGCCCACGCGAAACATGAAACATCGAGACCAACTAGCGCTGTGGTGGGTTATGACTGCATTTTTAGAGAATATGAGAGTTTTAGCCCTTTTGTAAGGGCGCAGCAATCTGGCAAATATTGAACCACAGATGAGAACCAAAAGGATTTTGCCGCCAGCAACCTGGATTGGTACGATTGCTAGAATGCTTGAACAAGCTTCGTTTGTGTACCTGCATAGAAATCAGATATCCAGTACCAGCTGCACAAGTCGAAAGGGGGAAGCGCCAAAAAGTGGATTATAGTGGACAAGTGTGGATCAGCGATGAATTAAGCGGATTAGTGTGAATCAGCGATGCAGTGGAGATTACAATGGATCATGGATAACAATAGTGCTGTGAATTACAGTAGAGGATATGCAGTGCAGGGATAGCAGGAGATTTGTTTAATTCAATGTATTCGGTGGATTACAGCGGATAGAATTAGATCATCTGAAATACTGTACAGTGGACTACAATGCTAACACTGGAACAGCAACGGATTGCAGGAGTTACAGTCGGTCATCAGTGGATAAAAAGGGATTCCAGTGGGTCATCAGGGATAAAATGGGATTCGAGTGGGTCATCAGGGATGAAAGGGGATTCGAGTGGATCATCAGGGATGAAAGGGGAGCCGAGTGGATCATCAGGGATGAAAGGGGAGTCGAGTGGATCATCAGTGGATGAAAAGGAGTTCCAGTGGGTCATCAGCGGATAAAAAAGGATTCCAGTGGGTCATCATTGGATAAAAAGGGATTTAAGTAAATAATCATTGGATAAAAAGGGATTCAAGTGAATCATCATTTGATAAAAAGGTATTCAAGAGGATCATCAATGAATAACTAAAAGGGGATTACAGTTGATCATCATTGGATAACCAAAAGGGAATTCTATTGAATCACCGATGGATTATCAGAGGATGACGGGGGGACTACAGTGCATTCTACATTCTACCATGAAGCATACACTAGAACGCTAGTGGATTGCAGCGAAATGCAGTGGGCACAATTGCACAAAAAGAGATTGCAGTAGATCAACATCGGATGACTGGGAAACCTAGTGAATGATCAGAGAATAACAGAGGAGTGCATCACCAGTGGATTGAAGAGGATCACATTAGATCACCAGCAGATTACAGGCGTTAGATCTTCTAACTAGATCAGAATAAGTCCTGTAAGCCAAAGCCACTGATCAAAGTACAATATATGTTGCGCTGAAGGAGATACGCAGCTTGCAACGGCATGCTAAATTGATATTCCAAGCACCCATGAGTAGGTATGAAAAACACAGAATAAACTGACCTTGAACCGTACCCAATCCTTTCTTGAGTTTCGATGGAATACAGGAATGCGGCCGCAAACGATTTGACATTTTGCAGACACAGAGTCATATTTGACAGCAGCTCATCCTGGGCATCCATCAGGTCGCCATGCCGTTGTGCCAGCGCATAATAGACACCAGCGAATGATAACCAGAAAGTAGGGAATACCAAAAGCAATGTCAGCCAGAGCCAACGCCATTGGGCCTTCAACATTGATTCGCCAGAATCACTAAAATATCGATTAGCTTGATTTTTGACCCCTCGGGACATTTGAATTGGATTAACAAGGGAAGGGAGGCTTTCGAGTGAACATGGTCATACTTTCGAGTGAACATACTTTTTTATGATGAGTGAAAAGCCCTGGTCCCCGCGGACCTTGAGATGAACTGAAACGTATGACGTCGTCAGATAGTACAGGAACGCAAAATTTGAATTCCCGCCAAGACTTCAAGGACTTGTTAACAATGGCCGGAACTCGAATATATAATCACGCTCAGCAAAAAAACCTGTTGTCAACCTTCTTAACTCAGAAAAAATTTACAATCTCTGATTTCAGTGACATCACATTCATTCCATTCATTATCAAGTTTCAGGCAAAACCCAAACTTACTATAAATATTTATGTAAAAATGTTCCAGAAGTTCTGGGAATACCCCAGTGTTGAGTTATTTTGCAAATACCTTCTTTTCCGATCATTCGTTCCATTTTAACACCCTGCACCACCCGAATGCGAGCCTCAGCTCTTGCCTGCCTGACAGTCAGAGTGGCCGTGGAAGAGTCGATAGAGCGGTCGAGTGCTCTGTCAGTCATTCCAATGTTAGCAATGCTGGGGGAACTAGTTTTGTGAGGAGAAAAGCCATAATGAAGTCGTGTGATGGAGGTGTTTTGTTGGCCCTGCCTGCCCTTTTGTAGTACCTATAACAAGTTACATGACCAGCCATGACTACAATAGCGCCACGCCATGTTTGAAAATTGTCCTATGACGTAACCAATGAAGGATCATGTGGCTTGTAGAGGGCTTACAAGTGGGCACAGCCGGTATGGTTGATGCCGTTCTGGCCAGCGTTACCAGGTCTGCAACACAAAAATGCCCTAGATACAGGTTCAGATTGCCCTAAACCCAACTTCCAGAAAAAACCGCAAAGAAGACCCTTAAAAAAAGCCTGCCAGACACCCAACATCATTCCAACCAAGTCATGATTGCGTACTCGAATACCATATCAGTTTTCAAAGGCGCCAACAACTTCCAATGCTTCTTCGACATCTCCACCGAGCTTCCCATAAAGGAAAACACCATTTGGAACAGCGGCATTGTCGAGAGAGCTAAGACAAAATGCCAAAATCTAAGATTGCCCTAAGAATTGCCCTAGAAAGGTCATTGCCCTAAAACATGCCCTGACAGCTTAAAAGTGCCCTGGATCTAGGACAATTGCCCTGCACCTGGCAACACTGGTTCTGGCGCCACTCATTTTGGCTGCGCCGATTCGGCGTTCGCCAAAATAGCGCCATGTACGTATATTGAGCGCGTGAGGATTTGGCGTCGACTCATGCAGCGTCTAGCGATTTGGCTGTCACTGTTTCAGCGATATGAAACTTTGGCGCCTTGATTAGAAAGCTTGGATGGATTTTTAATCGACGCGAAACCGGGTTCTTCGCTCTTCTTCAAAATCAACCATGTCGTGACAGATGCAGCAATGTCAAGTGTTAATGCTGCCAGCTTTGTATTTAGTCACTGAAGCCTACAGTAGGGAATTCTGATCTTGCTTATGTTTACTCAAAACCAGAGCGGATGGATCATTTGGGTTCGACTCCCGCCTGGGTAAAAAAGTGATTGTCAATCTACACGTATTGTACGTGTTGCTTATCCCCTGAGAGAGTTGTATACAGCCTGGCTATGGATAAAGTATGACACGGCATTCGACTTTTGACGTTGAGACAATCCAAATTTTTGCCACTGAATGAAGACAATGAAATATCAATCTGAAACCATCTTTTACACATTTCATGGAAATGTGCCGCGAACTGATTAACCTGTTATATCATTCCACCCACTCAGCCTCACTTCAGCTTGACATACTTCAAGAGCTGAGCTGAAAATGCCACCTGCCACCTGAGTTTGCATTGTGATAAAATAAAGTTTCGGGAAGCGGCTTATTTAATAATTTTGAATTCCCGCCAAAAATTCTTGACTTATAGCAACACGTGATAGCATAGCTTTCTTACGACCCATCAGGCGATAACCTTTGCTGAGAATATGGAATAGAAGAGTTGCTATTCCTTTCATCTAACTTCTCAGCACAGACTTTCCATTAATTAAAGATCGGCTAATTGCAAAAAAGGGACATGACTTGGCGTATTATCGCAAAAAAATGGTTTTTAGGTGAAGTAAAAACAGTTTAACTTTATTTACTGCAAAATCAGAATTTCAAATTTCGCGCCAAACTGCGGTCTCGGCTACTTACCTCATTCATGCCCTTTTATGTGCTCGTCAGCTGCCAGCAGGTGGCTCTTATCAAAGGCTCTTGACTCGGAAGTAAACGGCACCTCGTATCGTGTGCGCGACACGGCTAACAAAATTTTTTATACAGCCACGGCTAACTAATTACCTTCGAAAATCATGGGAGAAAGCATAGCATGTGGGTTATCGAGGTCAGCAAAACTGGTCACCCCAGCCGCAACTGACGCACTGGCTGCATTGGCGCTCAAATTGTATTGAGGCGGGAAAGTTGGTACAAAGACCCGTTTTGTTGCACAATGTTGATTGTGCCTTGTAAGCTGTAAGTTTGGGAACGAGTTATTGTATCAATACGATGGCTTGGAAATGCGACTATTGCGATAAGATTCTCCCCAACAAAATTTCGCTTGGTTTGCATCGAAAATCAGTTCACGGCCGTAGCAAGGTGCATCAATGTGACTACTGTCAAAAAGTTTTTGCACACCACCCGTCATTACATCGGCATCGTAAAGTTTGCAATCCGCCCGCTACTTCAAATAATGGTGATTTGAATGGATCAGAATTGGATAGGGATATTAGTGATGAAAATGTGACAAGCCAATCATTTATTCCTGCTACTATTCACTGCGGTTGCTGCACCGTCACGGTCAAGGCTATGCCAGATTTATGTTATCATTTATGCGAAGCTCATGGTATTGCGGCTTACATCGACTATTTTGAATTCAAAAGTGTGGAAGAGTTTGAAAATTGGAAAACGGAGGTGCAGAATAGTGGATCTTTCGAATTTAAAAAGCAGAGAAAAAGGTCGACAAAGTCCGCTGTTATCGAGTACTTTTACAACTACAGCAACTGCAAAGTCTGTCCAGATATGTACAATTGCACGTGCGACGACTCCGCCTTCGCCAACGTCGCGTGTAAGCACATGCATTTGGTTCACATGAGTCGGCCAAATGAAAACGAATGCGAAGAGAACAGCTTTGACCAATCAGTCGAGCATACAGGGCTGGATGGGGTCATTGAAGAGAGCGACAGTGAAATGGGAATCGATAAGGATTTTCGCAATGTTCTGCCAAATGACAATCAAGGCGAAGAAAACAGTTTCGGAGAATCAGTCAGGAATCGAGGACCTCATGGGCCCATTGGAGAAGGCGACTGCGGAACGGGAACCGATCTGGGTGCTCCCGCTTTACAGTGTTTGATGGCTGGAAAAGAAACGAGATCTGATGCAGCAAATCAAGCTGAGTTGGCCGCCATTTTCTCATCGCTTTCTGAGCAGGTATCAGCACTACGAGGTGATTGTCTGAGTGAGGTATTATCAAAGGCGCGATCGTGGCATCGATATGTTGTGTTATCTGCCAAAAATGATCTTTTGCGGCCAACCGATCGTTATTCACAACAATGTGGCCCATCAAATCAAACGATGGAGAAACAACCACGTCTCACTCGCCCTCGTCCGCATCGTCGTGCTACAACTAATTTCCCCGCACGTCCCACTCCAGGCCAAATAGCCATGATGAAAGATAAATTTTTCAACTTATAATCTGATCTTGAAAGTGTTGATATTGAATCAACGATAATCTGTTATTTGGCGTCACGAATTATTTGCGGATTTAGATGCACCTTTTGTCATGAATAATGTAGCACACCACATTTGCTAGTATGAGCCAAAACACCCTAACCCTCCCAATTCTTGAGATCAGCCAGTAGAAGCTTTCTAAATATACGGTATGTCTACCTGCAGTATTTCATCAACTTACAGTATATTGTGCTACCAAACACATCACGAAAGTTTTTGAGTACTTTTGAGCTAGAGCAACGAAATTTGTGCTTTGCACTGCCGCACATCTTACAGGAACCCACGCAAAAAATATCACAGATCCACCCACGCATTCTCGAAATATTTCGTACCCTGCTGCAACATAAGTTCAGACAAGTTTTCTAACACTTCTCCATGTGGCGTAGTTGTATTCTTGTTAGCCGTGGCTGTATAAAAAATTTTGTTAGCCGTGTCGCGCACACGATACGAGGTGCCGTTTACTTCCGAGTAGGCTCTTGCATTGGCTCTTATCAAAGCGAAGGCTGGTTCAAAGTGAGAAATCGAAAAACCTGCTTGAAAAGCAAAGTAAACGATGAGCTGCAGCATTTGTCAAACTGAGCTGGCTTTTGTTCGTCATCTCCGTTCAAGGTTCCTTGGTGACTGGCGCCGTCAGCCAGCCTCGCCCGCCAACACTCGTTCGACCTTTTACCCGTCCCGTTCTATCTCCTACGCTGGTGGCGTGACATTTTTTCAAACTGACACTTTTTCTTTCTTCAGTTCATATGCTAGTAAATAAAAGAAGTCACATTTTTGACAATTTATTCATCTCTGTTAAACCAATCGCGAAAAAGTTTTTACAGATTTCGTCATCATCTTCCGCTCGTTTCCTGCTTATTCACGTGCATTTCTTGCATTTTGCACGTTTAGGCTTTTCATTTTCTTGTAAAGCCGTCGAAGAAACGATCCGTTTCTTGAATAGACCTCCTTCGCGAATTCGAGTCGAGGAAAAATTCTTTAGAAAAGCTTAGTTTTCTAGTATTTATTTTAAGATTTCGTGGTTAGTTTCTACTCGAAATGATCTTTTCTTTTCCTTCATTGAACTTGAATCGGCCTTGGCTCGACTATTCCTTCCCGCCTTCTGTTTGGCGCGGTCGCTGGGGGTGCTTGATTCGCTTACCTTCTCCCCTTCGTCCGACTTTCCTACCTAGTTGGTGATGTCAATTTGAACACCGTCCGTCAACTGCGTTCACTAGAGTATGCAAAAGTGCACATTTGTAGGAAAAAAGATAAAATATGTCTGCAGCGCCGCGTACAAATGGCAAAGATCTCGTCATTGGAGCGAGTGGCAAGGTCGGCGGTGGTGGTGGATTGACTAACAAGACTTCGTCGACGAGTTTGGATCGTAAAAGGAAAGCGCCGACGATGACGACTACTGATTTAACTGTTTCAGCAAGAATTAATGTCACTACTAATGATAATTTTGCTTTAAAAAATTCATCACCAAAACAACATCAATCGAGAATAATGACGGACAATTTTGAAATTTCGAATGGAAATAAAATCAAGTCGAAAACAGCATCGTCCGATTCCGATGAAATTGATGAAGAACAATTGGATAGAGAAGTGGCCGATTTTACATCTTTTCCACCACCGCCAAAAATTAAAATATCCAATATCTCGGATAGTAAAGTTTTTGGTACGGAACAACTACCTTTGGTAAGTGTACGAAAATTGCGCGCGGGTTTCCGATATCTGATCAGTTAATCAATCGATCGATTAACTGATCAGATATCTTGATTCCCTATCAGATCATTATCTGTTCTATTTGATCTGATATAAATCGTGGATCGATCGATTTGTCCATGAATTGGTAGTGATCGAATCATAATGAATTGATCAGATTTGTCGATCATGAATCTATCAATCGATGATTTAATCCTGTGCTTCTACTCTTTCATTTGAGTATAATCGATCACTCAAATCCAAATAATGATCAATCGATAACACTCACAATTTGTGATCGATAATCTAAAAGTCTGATCGACTCACTTTAGATCGGTGTGGTCATGATCCAGTCATAGATCAATCGATAATTTTTTGTCTAGCCTTTTATCCATCCTTTTTCGATCAATCGATCGTTTGAAACCTGAATCGATCGTTCGAAATCGATCGTTTGAAACTAACCGATTCTGTGATCAAATCAGTCTATTTCAAGGCTGATCAGATATCCCTTAAGTCGATTGCTGAACTTATGAAACGCTGTAATGGATCTGGCTAGGTCTACCAAACTCACTTTTATCGATTTTTGATCAGATAGATATCCGATCGGAATCGATCGATATCGATCTCGATCAGATTTGATCAAAGTCGAAAATTCTGGAATCCTATGATTTTATTCTTGGCGACGTGCCAAAAACCAGTCGTAATGGTGTTTACTTTTCAGGCTTTAACCATCTGTGCACCATACAGCGATGAACCGGCAGCGATTGCTGAACGTGAACGAGTCGAGTACGATCCAAAAATCACTTACGAAGATGCAAAAGCTGGAAAAGGTATTTAAATTTTTAATCGAATTTGATAAATTTTGTGAGAAACTAGAATATTCAATTTCGATGGGGAATTTGGGATAAACAAGCTGAGTCAACTGGGGGAGTGGGTTAATAAAAGTTTTGGGGCTGTTTTCAATGCGTAGCCAGAAAATTTTTAAAATTTTCACTTTCCATCTTTTATTGCGATTTTTGCGCATTTCAATGTTTATAGCACAAAAATCTGGTATTTAGGAATGTTTAGCTACATCGGCGCTGATATCAATCAACTCCCGGGATATGCCATTCTTCTGTTTAGTTGCTACGTGTTTTCGATCATTAAGTGAGGTCTCAAGAGACTTAAAAAAAACGACAAAAAGATTGGTCCCGGTGGGAGTTGAACCATGGGCTCAAAACTTATGACTATACTGCACATACCGCTACACAACTGCTAGCTGAAAATTTTAGGTGATGCCATTGGCCAAATGAGTGGATGAGTTCAAGAGAGCTTTTATGGTTTTTTAAAATGCTCTCAAAATGAAAACTTTTATTCGCAGATTTTTTAACAGCTAGCACTTTGAACTGAATATTTTTTTAAAAATTTTCTTGATTTGTACACAACACGTAGGCAGTCGGCGTCGAAACTATGCATTTTTGAAATTTCTTAACGCCATATTCTTTCAGCTTCCCGCCCAATTCGAGTATATGCGGATGGCATTTACGATTTATTCCACTACGGCCACGCTCGTCAACTTCAGCAAGCCAAAACGGCCTTCCCTGGCCCCGTCTATTTGATCGTTGGAGGTAGGTTGGAATTGTTTTCATGAAATGGACTTGACTGACCGATTTTCTGATGGTGTGCGGGAGAATATCATTGGCGCGAGTTCGAATCCCACTCAGGGCATATCTTTTTGTAAATCTTTCTTTATTGGAAATTACGGTGCTCTTAAAATTTTGGAAAGTACATGTGTGGATGGCCCAATTTTTTAATAAGTACCGGACCCTCAGCCTTACTAGGCCCCTTTTATAGCTGAGTACATTATGAGTGGGGCCTGAAGTGGGTGAGATATAAAAAACTTCTGGATAAAAGACACATTCCTTTTTAATGCTGGATTAAAAAAAATTTTTATTGCCTAGTGATGCATTTTAGCTCAATTTCTTTGGTCGTTCTATCATCCGCTTTATTGTATGTGTCTTCAGAAATCCATTAGGAACTTTTTCTGAACAGGATTCATGAAATGCTAGGAACTTGGGGAAATCAAGGAATCTCAGAAGCGCCTGGAAACCATGAATAAATCCGATGAAACGGGGATTTTGGAGGCAAAATTTGGAAAAAGCCTGTAAAAATTTTGAATTTCCCGCCTTTTCTGGGTGCCTGATGATCGCGCTGGAAATCAGTTGAAATTGATTATAGTGCTGAGATGGTGTGAAAATGATCAAAGCAAGAAATCGATTTTTGCCCCTCAAACGTGTAATAATTAGGGGAGTCGATTTTTTGGCAATCAGGAGAAATCGATTTAAACCTCGAAAAATCAGGGGAAATTAATATTTGGGTGCAAAACATGGAAAAATCCAGCTAAAATCGATTGTATGGCGGGAATAAAGAAATAAATTGATTTTTCAAGTCGAAAGTCTGGGAAAATCCAGTTTTTGACATGAAAATCAGGGAGAAATCGACTTTCTTCTTGTAAAATCAGGGGAAATCAATATTTGAGTGAAAAACTTAGAAAACCAGTGGAAATCGAATTTTTCGGTAGGAAAACTGTGGGAAATCGATTTTTTTTTTGGAAATCCGGAGTAAGTTGATTTTCTTGCTGGAAAAAACAGGGAAAACCGATTTTTTGGCTGTGCATCTTAGAAAAATCAGAAAAAAATCTTTTTCCATTCGCTTTATGAAATCTGTGACATTTTTTAAAAATTGTAGTGTGTGGTGATGATTTGACGCACAAATATAAAGGCAAGACGGTGACATCGGAAGATGAACGATACGAAAGTGTGCGACATTGTCGATATGTGGATGAAGTTTATCGAAATGCGCCCTGGTTTGTCACCATGGATTTCTTGAGAGAAATGAAAGTAAGAACTCGTGCTGGTGAGGTGTTCAGCTATTTATTTTCTAAGAATTCCATCATGTTCTCTCGTGTTGTGTGTTTTTTGGATTTGATGCAAGTGGAGCGAAGATAAGTCGTGTTTGGGTGAATGAACTTGAATGAAGGGAATTGAACTTTTGGGGATTTTCGAAAACTTGATGGAAGGAAAGGAGTTTAATTTTTGACGTTAAGTTTCAGTGGAAAGATGAAGAAAGGAATTTAAAGTTTTGATTTAAAACTTTTCATGGAAGAGCATTGAAGTATTTTAAAATGAACGAAAAAAGTTGGTGGAAGAAAATTTGATGTAAATGATTTCAATTTTTGATAATTTGGTGAAACGAAGAGAAACTAATTTTTTTTGATTTTGTGATTAAAAATTAGTTTCAAGTATAATTTTTTGATTTTGCTCAATTATAATTATAGTCATATTTAAAGGATTATCTACCTTTTCTTGGAAAAATGGAAGATTTTTGGATAGGATAGGATTTAAAATGGTTTAGAATTAAAATTTTTAAAGAATTTAAAAATTTAAGTTTTTTTTAACTGTAGATTGATTTTATCGCCCACGATGCAGTTCCGTACGCGGCGCCTGGATCGACTGATTTGTACCAACAGTTTCGCGATGCGGGTATGTTCGTTGAGACGCAACGGACGGAGGGCGTGTCGACCAGCGATGTGGTGGCTCGAATTGTCAAGGACTACGACGATTATGTGCGCAGGAACTTGGCTCGTGGATATACGGCCAAGGAGCTGAATGTGGGATTTTTTATGGTGAGTGAGATGAATAGTCCCCCCCCCCCCCCCCCCCCAGAGGGCATAGGAAATCGTATAGCAGTCGATGGCAATCGATTATTTGAGGAGCTCGTCAAGATGATGTTTCACACCTGGGCTAGGTCAGAAGATGTGGTTGGCTTGAAACTGACATCGCTGAATGGCTATCCAAGGCAGTTTAGACCCCCCCCCCTTAAAACTTTTGTAAAGGGGGGACCCTTCTCATTTTTCAGACGAAGTCTGCGATGTTGGCTTGAAACCCTCGTGCCTGGTAGGCCATGGCGAGTGGGAGAGAGTGATCGATCTCCCCTGGCTGCGAGACGCCAACCCCTCGAGCTAATGTTTCAGTCGCAGGTGTAGTCGCAAGACTTGCCTGCTTCAGTCGCAACTTCCCTCTAACGCCTGCCAGGACTGGTTGTAGGTTCCTCAGGGGGTTTGGTGTGGTGCAGAAGCTGCATTGGCCCACTCTCCCCACTGTGTGAGGTGGACCCAGAGAATTAAGGCGGGTTCGCATTGGCTGCGGTTGTTGCGGCTGCCGAACAAACCGCTACAGCCACACAACCTATCTTTGTTCACATTAGAACCGCTGCGGCTGAGTGGTTTGAGGCGTACGTCAGGCACTGTCAGCAAGAGGCGGGTGAGGAAGAAGACGAGTTTGAAAACTTCAATTATGAAATGATGTCAGGCATTTCCAGAGAAGCGCGAAAAAATAGAATGCTGGTCAGCTTGGCAGATGTACACACAAATGCGAGCGTACTTTTGGGTGTTAGCACAGAAAGCTCATGGCAGATGCCATTGGAAACTTATCGTTATGGCAATACAAAGCTGTGTTTGACTATTATTGACCCAACACAGCAACATTGCTAAAGGCAGGCTCACATTGGCAGGCCTAACTGAGACATCCGAGCCACCAGCTTCGGTCCTTTCGAAAATGTGTAGTCAGATTCTTTGCAGCTGCAAAAAAGGAACAATTTAGGGAAATATTTTGGACTCATACTGCGGGAGTAGTTTCGCACTCACTCGAGAGCGACTTCCACCAAGACCTGGTGAGACTTCAATCTCGCAGTTTCGGACACCTCGAGTTTCATTTGAAGTCTCTCCTCTCATTTCTACAAAAGATTCACGTAAAAAACCAGCTGGTGTTCTATTGTTGCTGTTAAGGCGGATCTGTATATAGGGATACAGAATTGCACTTGCGGTCGAATTTTGTAGAAACTGACTTTAAATTTAAATCAAGAATATCTTGAGCTGAAACCAGGATGGTGTTTTACCATTTATGTACACTGTGAAAAGGACTTGTCCTTAGAGCTTTCTTTGCACAAGGATGCTGTTCCAGGAGTAATGAAATGCAATCTGTTGCGTTTCACCTCATGTCCAGCCTGCTAATCGACTGAAATGATCAAACCGCTGACAAAATGCAGCTATAGGGTGCCGAAATCCTGATATAAACCAGACTGGACTAAGAAACATGATTAAGCAGATTAGTAATTTTATGAGAGGAACGAAAGCAACAGTAGGCTTGCAGGGCGCATTCGCATTGAGCGATTTTGCCGGTCGACCAAAAAACCACATGAACCGTGGCAAGTTGCGGCTGGTGCGGTCGGAAAAGTTTTTTAACTTCACCGACCGCAAGCCTAGCCGAGCCAACCGCACAAGCGGAAATTAATGTTGATGAAGCACACGCCAGCCACCCTGGCCGCAAAGTCAATGTGAACAAAGCGTTGAATCCTCGGCTGCGGTCAGCTTAGCCAGCTCGGCTGGCTCGGTTGGGCCTGCCAACAACATCGCTGACTTCGTCTGCGGGGAGGGGGGTCTGATCTTCTTCCGGGGGGGGGGAGGGGTCGGCGACTTGGCGGCCCATTTTGGTTGCTTGTAAAAATTGAATTTTTTTAAAATTAAATTATTCCCGCGAAAATTAGTTTGGGCTTCCAAGGCAAAACATGGGGTCTTTTTTACAGCAAAAAAATGAAATTTTTCTGGGTGGGTCAAAAATAAGAGGTACCTGCACAACCTCGCCGGGCGACACAGCAGGATCTTCGACATGTAAAAAAATTCTCTTCTGCCTAAGAGAGTAGGGGGGGGGGGTAAAAACAGTAAAGTTACCTGCACACCCTTGTCGGGCGGGACAGGGGGTCTAGAAAATCAGAAGGGTCCCCCCTTTACAAAATGTTTTAAAAACTATGAAGGGGGTCTTCGCCATGTAAGAAAATTTTCTTCTGCCAAAAAAGTGGGGGGGGGGGGGTCAAGCACAGTAAAGGTGGAGGGCACAGACTGCGTGACCTGCACACCCTTGCCGGGCGGGACAGGGGGTCTAAAACATTAGAAGGGTCCCCCCTTCACAAAATTTTTCCAACATTTTTGAAGGGCTATTCGCCAAGTAAAAAAATCTGTCAAAAATAGTGGGGGGTCAATCACAGTAAAGGTGCACACCCTTGCCGGGCGGGACAGGGGGGTCTAAAAAATGAGAAGGGTCCCCCCTTTACAAAATTTTTAAAAAATTTTAGGGGGGTCTACACTACCTTGGATACCCAGTCAGCGATGTTGCCTGCCAATGTGAACCCGCCTTCAGAGCTGGGTAATAAAGCCGCATACTCATTGTCAGTGTACAGTGGCAGAAGTAAATACGAAAGGGAGAGAGGGGATGGTGGAAATTGAGTGTGGGGTTGGATGAGTTTTGGAATAGAATCGATGTAGTGATGTGCCTTTTGTCAAGAGAGAGCATGTTGGGCGTGTAATTGTAGGAGGGGAGGGGCTGCTGCGGAACAGCATTCAAAATGATATGGTTTAGGGACAGGTCGGGATCAGGGCACAGTAATCCTGATCGGGATCGGGATTTCTTGCATTTTTCTGTTTTTCTCTGTGAGCTTATTTTCCTCACTAAATTACACTTTTTAGTCGTACAAGCCAGCATCGACCGATCCAACCCTAGGCCTGGATCTCGATCCGATCCGGCCGATTCGCTTCGTAAAATATAAGATTGGTGGGAATGACGTGTTTGGCACTGAGCTCTCACCAACCTGCCTTGTTTCTTCGCTGTAATTCTCAATTAGACCACTCCAGAGACACGGGAGACATGACCATCGCCTAAAGTGGGATTAAATGTTGATTTGAGAATAAAACGGGACTTTCTCATCATAGTATGCAACACTTTATCATTTTCAAGCAGAAAAAGCGCGAAAAAGTGTAGTTGTTGATCCGGCCGATCCAGCAGTCGGATCGGATCGGGAACCGATCCACCCCATGGATCCGTCGATGCTGGCTGTCCAAGTTTTTCTAAGCCTTTTCTTAGGCTGATTTTCAATCATTATTTATAAGCTGAAATTGATGATATGTACATTTGCAGTTTCGATACATGTCCAGCGGGGTCAGCCTAGGCTTGAGCGATATCACTCGCTATCCTTATAATCGATTTGAGCTGGTGTTGCTGTTGCCTATTGATCGCAAATATGATGAATCAGAGTGTACCTGGCGTGCTTATACCTATGCTGTATATATGCAGAATCCCGATGCTTCAATGTCGAGATCCCGACCTGTTCCTGAATTATGGCAGGTATGAAAAACAAGCCATATATTCAGTGTTATTAGGGCTGGTTATTAATGGAATTAAAAAGTGTAGCCACCACGAATAAATGCGGAATACAAGGCTTGAGTGGGATTTGAACTTGTGCGCACCTTTGGGATTACTTTATTTAGTGTCGTAAAGATGCTGGAATGGAAAGATACCGTGAAAGTGACCCGCTTGCACTTGTCGTCGTGTAGGTGGTGCTGAGACCTCCGATTGGCCCCATGTTGAGCATGGTGCAGCGGGTTCGAATCCTAGTCTAGGCTAAAATTTAGCTAGATCTTTGCTAGAAATTCAAAAGTCTATTCTTGCACCTGAAATTTATTACTTGCTCATACTGAGTTTGAGAAAATGAAAATTATTTGCATTTGAAAATCATTGCGTAGAATGTAGAGGAATGATTATATTTCCAATAGCAGTGCAGTTATAATGTGATTAGTAACTTTGCAAGCAAACTGATGACCTCGACCCAGTTGAGCTTGTAAGTGGGCCTGAAGGGTAGCCGGATACAGAGGTAATGCGGTAGTGTAGGTGAGTGTGAATACTGCAACTTCACTGGTTCAGTGCAGTATAATGGGAAGCCTTGCGATAGCGTTCGATCAGGATCGCCCCTCGATCCCCTACCCGATCCTGATCTCTATTAAAAATGATCGATATTGAATGTTGTGGAGTTGCGTGAAGAAGGGGAAGCTGAAGAAACTTTGGTGGATGATTGAACTGGTGAAGAAAAAGCAAGGGATTGGTTCTTTAATTGGTGGCTGATTCCCCGCTTTTTTTGCTTTTCCGATTTTTAATGCAATGATAAAAACTGTACTAAAAATTTTTGGCTCCTTAATGTGCTGGCTACTCAAGGTGTATTCTAGGTTATCTACAGCGAATAAAAAATAAAGAAGCGCTCAAAAATTCCCGATCCTGGTCGGGATTGTTGAGCGAATTCCAATCCCGAACGAACGGCTCCCTTTTTTCAGCCTGTTTTCCAAGAAATAGCTTACCCTTCGAGGGAGTTTCCACTTTATTAGGTTCAGTGTTAGCTTATGTCTGTGAGAGTACGCCAGGAGACGTTTGTGCTAAGGGGCCCAGGGACGACACTGTAAGAGTTGGGATTCATGACTGACAAGAAATGGCGAGCATGAACTTTGTGCAATTATACCAATCTCACCAATAATTGCCTAGTTTTGTGTGATTTCCTAATTCCGCCTTTCCTGAATTGGAATCTTTTCGAAATGATTCTTTTGTTATAGGAAAAGAAATATAAAATGCAAAACAAATTGGATACAATGGTTGGAAAAGGGAAGGAATTTATTGCCAAATGGGAATCGCGGTCGAAGGAATATATTTTACATTTCTTGGAAATGTTTCATCGGGATGGACAAATTGTAAGTATTGATTTTTAGGGGAATTCGATGGGTGATCAGGAGTGATCAACAGTTAAAGATTAATGATCCGGTCTATTTTATTTGTAGATAAAATGTCACATGTATCTGATATCTGATCTGATCAGATGGGTGGTTGGTCTAATATAAGATATTTGATAAGACATCAGATATGTGATCAGATCAAATTTGAAGGTCTGACTGACATTGTCAATCTTATCTGATCTAAGGTTTCTCATAGGATCAGGATGACATCTGATTAGGTGTTGATTATATCGACTAGATTTGTAGATCAGATGTCCGATTGATAAAATGAGGGTCTGATCAGATATCTCATGATCAATCTTAAAAACGTACTGACGTCTTTGCGGTTGCTCAGGTCTGATATATATATTAAAAGATATCAGGTGTGATTAAGTCTCATAGGATATCGATTTTTTTCAGATCAATTTAGAATCTGATCTAGTTGATGTCAGATATTTAAATACTCAGATACTAGTCGGTATCTTATTGCGTCGATTAGATCAGCTAGATCAAATCAAATGTATGATCAGCTGTTCAGATCGATTACATTGATATGAGATCACTTAACAGCAGTAAAAAGGGTGATGATGGGATATAATGATACTTTTCAGTTTCGATCTTTATCAAATTATTTATTTGCTGATGTTAGATTCAGGACTGCATTTGCCATCGAAATCGTGTCTTTTGCAGTGCGGTGATCGACAATTATCTGAATTTGATCGATCGGTGACATAATCGATCAATTAGCTGACAGTGCTGATCACATCTGGAGTCTCTCATAAATGAAGTGTATCATTCAGATATGAATTGAAATCAATTAGGTATCGATGAATGAATCGATTGGAAAATCTTCATCGATTAATTGATCGATGTTGATGACTGATTAAGGCTGATTGGATGGTGCAGGGGTCCAAGCATGGATTGACTAAATGGCAGTTGGGAGACACACTGACCACAATCACATGTGACTGGTTTCAGGCTGTGGGTCGTTTGCGTAGCATCCTTAGTCGCAGTCCATCGCCGGATCGAGAAGGCGAAGGGAGCAGTAGCAACCAAGGAGGAGTGGAGGAACAGGACGAATCGGATTTTTACGATGATCCTCAAGGTTCGTCGACTGAGGATATCAGTGATCATGTGCAGGAAACAAAGAAGAATCACAAGCAGCTGAAGAAAGACGAGGAAGAGGATGACGATGAGGAGGAGGATGAGAATGGGGACATGTAGGCCAGGCGAGCATTTCTCTTGAAATATGTGACAGGTTGAACAGTTGTAATGTAGGAGCTAGAGAATGTGTTTATTAGATCTAGGGTCCTGGGTTTCCGGTGTTTCAAGTTCGTTTCATTCAGTTCCTTGTACATCTGTAACATGTTCTGGGTACTTATACACTGTCTGGCCACTGCGATTGGGATACGTTTTACTTGAGGAAACCAATGATTATAGCGATGCGGTTTTCATTTTGTCACTTTTAGGTAGACAGAGACTTGAACTGGAAAGCTGTGGAGGTGTCTTAAAGGTATTTGAAACATGTATGGAGAGGGTAGTATTTCTTCCAAAATATGTATGGATATATTTTCAAATAAAGACGTGTAACATGTGAAAAGTTGAATGTAACAAATGGTATCTTTGGATTCTAACAAGGTCTTCACACATTCCAAAGTTTGAATTTCCCGCTACTGCGGTGGTTCCTGAAAATCCTCCCACTGCTTCTATTGGCTGTCTGCTGCTGTGCGGGAATATTGAGTCTCGGAATACTGTAACAGACCGTTACTTTAACTTGTTTTTTCAGCATTTTGTAGGGAAATTTTTAATCAAGAGAAAGGGTTGCGGTCGAAATGGGAACAGAATCGAAAGAGCAAGCGAAAAATTGCAGGAAAGATGGAATTTTAACCAAGGTTAGTGTTTTTTATTGTTGCGTAACATTTTTGACAGAATTTTGATTTTTCATATCCCAAACTTATATGTTGTCCTATAATCATTTTTTGTGGTTTTATGATTTCTAGTTGTATTCATAAAGTAGAATGTTTCTTGATTTTTTAAAATTATTAGGTGATAATTCGTCGTTTGCCGCCAACAATGACCGAAACGGAATTGTTAGAGCAAATTGCTCCGTTACCGCCCTACGATTATTTTGCATTTATGCCCATGGATTCGAGGTCAGATTTATCTATAAAATTTAAAACTATCCTATTTTTTCACGCAAAAAATTTCAAATGTACTTAAATGCTTGAATTTAAATTTTTGCGCTAAAACAGCGCAACGAATTAATTGAAATGAAAGTCATTAATTTCGATTTTAGCCTCGCTCCATGGTCATTTTCGCGGGCATACATTAATTTTACGAACGTGGATGACGTAATTTTATTTCGTGATCGTTTCGATGGTTATGTTTTCGTCGACAATCGTGGTGAGCTGGCATGTTTTTAAAATTTTTACAATTTCTTTAAAACTTGTAATTTTAGGCAGCGAATATCCGGCCATGGTTGAAATGGCGCCGTGCTCGAAAGTGCCGAAAAAGAAACAGAAAAAGGATGTAAAATGCGGATCTTTAGAAGATGGTAAGTTGAAGAAATTTTGCTTTTAATATGGTTTCGATTTTCTCCTATGAATTGATCAATATTGAATTTTAAATCATTTCCAAGCGATAATTTTTTAATCTCAGCCATGGTTTTCAATGAATAGACGAATTCAATATAGATCGATATTGATTTGATTCATTTGTATCAATCAATCGATCGATCCCTATATCGATACCGACACATTATCGATTATGAAATTTTTATTGACTTTCGTGGAAACGATTTTTCTGTGAATTATTGATTATAACTGATTTTTCATTGTTTCAGATCCTGATTACAAGAAGTTTGTTGAAAATTTAAAAAATCCAGAACCAATTCAATTAATGTCATTGGAACAATGTTTGGAAGAAATTGATAAAAAAGAAAAAGAACGCAAAGGTTTAGTTATCAATAAATTTAAATTTTGTGAACGAATCTGATGATTTTTTTCAGAGAGCAAAGGTTTTCTCAAAATTTCAACTCCGCTAACGGAATTTATCAAACAGAAGAAAGAAGAAAAAATTGTATGCTTTAGAAATTAAAATTATTTGAATTTTAGAAAAAAATTTATTTTTCAGCGTCGTCAATTGGAAAAGAAACATCAAAGAGAAGAGGAAAAACGGAAACGATTAGAATTCGAGAAACAACAAGAAAAACGACGCCAACGAGAGCAAGAACGAAAAGAAAAAGAGGTAATTTTCGATCAGTTCCATTTTTAAAAATAAAAAACTCGGAAAAGTTTTTTCATCTCCGAACTTTGGATGGATGAAATGAAAGAAATGTCAGATTTAAAAAATTTTAATTAGGAAAAAAGGACGAGAATAGAACAAAGAGTTTTAATTTTTTAGGGCAAAAAAGACACAGATCGTTCAAATATTCCGCCAAGATTTGCAAAAGAAGAGAGAGAAAAAGAAGAAAAGCGTAAAGACGAGTCAGTTAAACCAAAATTTTCGAAGAAATCGAGTGGGTGGAAAGGAAATAAAGAATATTATGAAGAAAGTGGTCGAGCATCGTCGAGATATTACGATGGTACTCCTTATAAATATTATGAGAAGTCGTCAACTGCCAAAAAACGACCAACGGATGAACAGAAATCTCGATTTTTGGAGAAAGAAAATTTGGAGAAAATGGAAAAAGCGAAGAGAAGTTCACTCGAAAAGGAGGAAATGGGTGGGGCGTCGGGTGGAAACGAAAGAGGCGATGGCGGGCGGGGGGAAGAAAGGATTTCGAAAGAAGGGCGTACGAAGAAAGGAAATGGGGAATATTCACAGAGCAAACCTCGATATAAGGTAGGGGAAATGACTAAATCCTTTTATGGATGTTCTGACCTTGTTGCCACGCACGAGCTATTCCTTTCCAGGACCGCCCGTCAGTAGCTCTCTACCAACCTGGTCGAAATAAAACGGAAGGTGCGCCAAAAGATACTTGAAATATTTGCATGTGTAAGCTGACTAACTCTGTGTTGTGGGTAATTGGTAAGAGATATGAGATGACATGAATAGTTTTGCACATGTAATAAATAAGTCGGTTCATTATTCCGAACACAGCAGCAGGTACGAAGCCATCCTACCATACATGCAAACGCACAATCGTACTTTACAAAAGACGACACTCACGTCGAAGTCAACAGGAACGAATCCTTGATTGGAAACTAATCACCCCCCTAATAGGTTTGACTCGGTTGACCGCCCTTCTTGCCACCACCGCTTGTTGGCTTCGCCTCCACTCCAGTCTTCTTTGGCAAAAGAACGGCTTGAATGTTGGGTAGAACACCACCCTGAGCAATGGTAACGCCATGCAACAATTTATTTAATTCTTCGTCATTGCGGATGGCCAACTGTAAATGACGTGGAATAATACGGGTCTTCTTATTGTCACGAGCAGCATTTCCGGCCAATTCGAGAACTTCGGCCGTTAAATATTCCATGACGGCGGCCAAATAAACGGGGGCTCCGGCACCGACACGCTCGGCATAATTTCCTTTGCGAAGTAGACGATGGATACGACCGACTGGAAATTGCAATCCGGCACGGCTCGAACGAGACTTGGCCTTGCCCTTAGCTTTACCACCTTTGCCACGGCCCGACATCTTCGATTTGCTTGAAAAATACGTCGACGAACAAACTCAAGGAAGAACGAAAAATTGCGTTGACGAATGACGAATAAAGGACGCGCGGCGCTTTATATACCCGGCGCCACGCGCGCGCGCACTCATTTCGTTGCAGTCACGAGGAGGCGGAGCTGCCGCTTTCGTTGCAGTCGCAAAAAGGCGCGTGTTGCGTGTGGTTTGAAAATTTGCGTTTCTTTTGCGTTTTCGTCGTTAGCGGTACAATTAATTTTTATAACAATTTTTGTGAACGAGTGCGCGTTTTTTTTACAAATTTACAATTTTCATATAATTCTTTAAGAATTTGCTGGTCTAAAACATCGAATTTTCTATCTAATAAAAAAACTTCATTATATACAGAAATTTACATTTTGTACTCGACAACTCTACATTCTGCAAATGCAGAAAATTATTTATCGTTGCTATTTTCCCATTTTCGTGCTATTTCTTCAATAGTCTCGAAATGTTGGTTTATTGTGCTACACTCCTTTTTGACTCCTGTGCATAACACTGCATCAGTGGATGCTCCAAAGCAGGGTGTGCCACCATTCGATGGGCTCGGGGTGTCGCATTGGCGAGTTCTGAATTGAGAAGCAGCTACTTTTGAGGATTTAGCCAGGTCCAGCGCGCTTATTTGCTTGCGTGTTGGGGGGGGGGGGGGCTAGTGACAGATAATAGCTAGAAGGATCACGGCTCAGTATTATACTAAGGGTGGGGCGGTGAGTGTAGCTAATGCAATCGGCTAAGGTTTTGAATGCGGCCTGGTAAAGGCTTGTGAATAATGTTTCCTATTATTCTGAATATTTTCTGTTAGCCGTGCATTCTATTCTGCATGCCCCTCTTTTGGACTAATTGTCAAACAGAAGAGCATGCAGTGCAGTGCAGGAAATCCTTAGCGAAACCTACAGTTCAATAGAATAAAATAGAGGTGTTGGCTGCACGGCAGGATTTTAGTCACGTAAAGTAGTGCTGCGGTTAGTGGCACGGCTAACAGAAAAATTGTGTTGTGTGTGATGTGCGCGAAAAATTGGGATCTGCTGTGTGGTGTATTGCTTATTGGATATACCTGGATCGAATACCATATCCACATTGCACTGAGCATTCGGACCAGTTTAACCATGCAGACCACCCGCCGTTGATGGCATCTGTGCAAAAAAGTGCAAAGAACTTATCGAACTAAAAGTGCAAAAAAACAAAAATCAACTGTACTTGGGCATTGTGGCAATGTGCACAGTCGAGTCATGTATGCTAAACCCAAACAGGTGCGTGATGTGGATGGGATGGGCGAATCGCAGATGCGTTGACGAGACTGATAGGCGAAACCACACGACTGAGTGCATGATGACCACGACGACCATGAACCCCAGCCACCTTCCACTGATGATGCTGCAGGGGGGTAGGAACATAATAATGATGGCAGTGACAGATGATAGGGTGGTACTAACCCACTGGGTGCTTGGACCTCACCAGCTGCGGTACTGCAAACTGTCAGACCAGGACACGGCAGGGGGTGACAAAGATCGGGTCTGCCCCCAAACGCCTGACACCTGCTGGCAGAAGCCCTGACCGACAGCTTTGCATGTGGTTAGTATCGTTGCTGTCGTTGTGAAGTGCAATGACAGCAACATACTAACGTGATGGTGTGATGGCACACTTTACAATGACATTGGGCCTGAGTGAGGATGATTGGATGGGCCTAAGTTACTGTAGCAGTGACGGCTTTACCGCTTTTGGATCGCCCCTTGGCACACATAGCTGACAGCTAGTATCTAAGGCAGGACTCATGTAATGCTGGAAAACTGAGAAAAACTGCAAAAGTCAGGGAGTCCGTGAAGTTTGTAGAAAACCTACGAAAATAGGAATTTTTTATCTTAAGTCAGGGAAAACTGACAGGTTGCATTTTGAAATTTCAAATTTTGAATCACCCGCCTTTTCTGAGAGTAAACATTCTAGAGCCAAATCGAATTTTAAATAGATCGATCAAATTCGGCAAAATCGATCGAACAAGAAAGGGTATCAGGCATCATCCCCGGGTCAGGTATCAGCCCAGTTCGTGGCCCAGCTGTTAAGGCGTCCTCTCAAGCTGGGTGCGCACTTACAGGGGAGGGTTCGACTCCCGCCTGGGTAAAAAATTATTGCTATACTGTATATACAGTACATGCATGTGTTCCTTATCACCCGTGTGGGCTGTATGGGGCTTGGGTATGGGTAAAATGTGACATGACATATGTCATCTCCCCCTCCCACCCCTGCGCATAAGCGTTTGGTGATGTGGTAAAAGATGAACATGAACATGAGTCCACCTCGCAATCAGTGATGCTCAGGTACCGGTTATCTGCTGCAGATACCAAGGGGCGATCCACGAAGGATCTGTCCTTTGAATCGCAGTCCAAACTTACATTGACAGGAGTCAGGCAATTGACACACTTCCAAATTAAAGTCCAGCCCTTGACATGGTCGTCCACCATTGGTTGGTGGTGGATTCGTGCAGTACCTAAAATGGCAGCATACAGTGGGGAATAGAAGGTGAAATAGCAAGCGTATACCTCGTCCTGCTTTTATGCCCAGCATTGCAAGACGTGCTACATGCACTCCAGGTGGACCAGTCCGACCAGCCGCCATCAATGGCGGACCCTGCAATGCAGTGTTGTGCGTTTCGAGAAATATGTGACATGCAAGCGCTGTAGCCGCGAGGGCTACAATAACCAGAGCTGCTTCATATTTCTCTTCGATGTGCTTGCGTGACATCGAGCCATTATCGACCACCCACTGCGTTCACGTTCAAGGATGACTGCTGGCTGCTATGTACCAGCGGTTACAGTATGCCATAACTCAGGTGGGAGTATATTCCTTGCCCAGGCACATACCTACCTGAGCATGAAGGGAGACTAGTGGCGCATGAACCTTTCTCGAACGACTGTCCAAAACAGTAGGGACCTCGATTGACTGGGAATGGGTCCGAGCATTGACGATGTCGTATTCTATATGCACCATTCGGATTCGATGAAGATATGCACTCGACTGAGCACGAACTCCATTCCGACCACTGAGACCACCCGCCTGCGACTGGGGCTGAAAGAACAGGCAATGCTCAATGACGAGTATGTGATTCAAAAGCATAGCAGACAATCGATAACGATCAACATCAATATCGATTTTGAGTCAGTGATCAGTAAAGATCACGAAATATCTGTCTTGGTCAGAATCGATATTGGTATCAAAACTGACTTGATTTTTGTATCAGCAATCTGTTCAATGGTAGGACGGCCAGATTCACCTGAGTTTATCACGGATTAGAACATTATTTGCTTGTGCATTATCAGATAAGGAACTCATGATTTATCGTGATCAAATCTACAATACAGAATTCCTATTCATTCTACTTTGAGCTAATAAGCAGGGGCTAAAAAACTTCTGCCTGGCAAAAATTTTCCTAGCTCATATACAGTAGATGTAATTATCGATCACCATCTAAATCGATCGATCAATGAGTCATCATTATCATGATAATCAAGTAACATGATATGGTCATCGTTTACATGAAATTATCCAGCTGATCAATGATCATCAGCCAAGAATCGATCAGGCTCAGTGATTCTTAAAGCGTCACAATCTGATAAGACACACTGCAGAAACGACTGTTCGGAAAGAGGACAGGTTAGAATGCATCACCCGAAGTCACTTACTGCAATTGCGAGGCGTACACTGACGTTCGTCAAGAACAGGCCCGACGCAGAAACCGAGCACATTCGGTTGCACTATGCGGCAATATCGACGACGTAGGGACTTGTCGTTGAAGCAGCTGCATGCACTCCAGGAGGACCATTGACTCCACTCGGGTCCGTGGGCTACAAAAGAACCGCTCTGTTGCGGCAGGGGAAGGCAAGGTGCATTCTGGCAACAGATACGTCAGACATGGCTTGTATAGTAGCAAAACATATGCTTCAGGCGATCCAATGAAGATCGCCTGAAGCATAAGTACTGCATCGAAGAACCATGGGCTGTCATCAACAGCAACTGTGCTCATGCAGTGCAGTGTATCGTGAAGGATAGTGTGGCACAGCACAGTTCACTCACGCCACTTTTGCATTCAGTATGTTCAGCCAGGTGGTACAGCATCACTCACCTTCGATCAAACTGTCCCCTCTAGGCGTATGAGTGGTCAATGAAGAGCACGATGGCAGCACTGTATCGCATGGTGATGCTTCCTTGTCATCGCCCTGACATTCTCGTTCATCCAACGCTAAACAACGTCTGCTCCTGATACGTTGTCCATCAGCACCACACGTCCGACTGCAAGCACTCCATTGACTCCATGTGGCCCATTCGGCTGCAAGCAAGAGGGGCATGAGCGGACTGTCCTGCAGGTAGACCATAAACTCACCATCACATTCGTGAACATTACAATTATCGATCTGTATCGATCCAGAAGGTGGACATATCGATTGTGATAAGCAGTATCGGATCCTGATAAGATGATATGGTGAGCAGTCTGGAGTCTTGGCAAAACTGGCTTACCTCTGCCTGAACCCGCCACCACATGTTCGCGAACACGAACTCCAAGCTGCCCATGCACTCCACCCACCACTAATGCCATTCACCTCGATGTTGGCTATGGTACTAAGTCTAGCCGTGGCCAGTGTCGTGCTCGGAGTCACTTGGGAACACGACCCGACGAAACAGGACTTGATATCCTCCGTTGTTCCACCACCACAATTGGAGACCCTGGATGGGCATGTCCGGGTGCGTGATTGTTGACCAAATCCACATGTGACGCTACAAGGCCCGAATGTGGACCACTCAGACCAGATGTTATCGTTGCCAGTGGGGCCTGGACACGGCTGCACAAAACAATCGCGTTCTTCGGACATGGTGCCATCGAGACAACGTTCGACGAGGATCGCCGCGTCGCTGTTGAATGGGCAGGGACGAGATCGTGATTGACGACCTGTGCCGCATGTCACTGAACAGGTACTCCACGCATTCCACGAGTATAGGCTGGCTGCGATTCCACTGCAGTCCTAGATGGAGACACTTGTGAGCCTGGGAATCCACAATGACACAGGCGTACTGTGACCGCCAAGGGTTAATGGACAGGATCACGTATCGGGTGACCTAGGGCCACTTTCCAAGTCACACTGTCACAAGCATGATTGTGACAGTGTGACTTGACTGTCCTCAACCTGGGCCAGTCACCTCACAATGATGCATGAGGAGTATTGGATTGTCCCAATATTTAGGAAATGTCCATGGTGATTATGAATCCAGTCCCTAATATCTCTCTGTTGCAAATTCAGCGATAGACTGTCGGTGAGTGGACACTGGCCCAGCACTCACACGTCAGTCAGGTCCGCTCGCCCTACCTTTCTTGGACAAGGTTCCGTTTGCTGGCTATCCCCCGAACATTTGTCCCCATTCGTGCATGTTCTACGTCGACTTCTCTGGCCATCATCACCACATGTCTTTGTGCAAACTGACCAAGCTGTCCACTCCGACCACAGACCATTGTTGCACTCTTTCTCATTGCATTGACTCTGCTCAGAGCTTTGGCCTGCAATCCATTTTCAATAAAGGACATGCTTCAAGGTCATTCGGACAATAGCTTACCAGAACAGTCATTGCCATTCTTACAGTTCCTAAATCGGGTTCGCACACCTTTGCCACACGTTGCACTGCAATCGGTCCATTGTGACCATTGCGACCATGTTGAGCATTCGACTGGACTGGACGGACAGTCTCCTTGCTCTGAGCTGTCGCCTGTGCAAGTGCTCTGAAAGGGAGACAGCAGTGTAATGCAATTTAACATGCATGGTTTGCAAAGCGGGGGCTTAGTCGAATTGTGTTGTGTTCAGTCTGCCGTGCACTTAACATGGCTAGGAATAATTTTTTTCCAGAAAGGAAGTCCAAAGTACAACGCAACTGATCAGATGTGACTGCATTGTGCATCATTGTTCTTGACTACTTGCATTTTGCATCTCTATGCTCTATTCTCCCTGTATAGCGCCTAAGGTGACTGAACACAAGCGACATGGCAAGATCCTAATGGTCAATTCATTCCCAGAGTATCGCCAATCAAAAGCACGGCTAACAGGAAAACAGAACCTTGGCTACTGTAGATTCGCCCTGAACTTCTTCACGGCATGCCCCATGCCTCTTTGAAGCATTGGAAACTGAAATAAGCAGATGATCTAACTTACAGCGTCTCCATCGCATTTCCGTCTCCTCGTCCTGACACCCTTGCCACACGTCACAGAACAGGTACTCCAGCTGCTCCAGTCTGACCAGCCTAAAACTTAGCATTTCATGCTCCTCATTAAATCACATGTGTTCAAAAGCCTCAAAGAATGCAGTGGCCAAAGATGGCCAGTCCCTCACCTGAAGTAGAGCCAGCGATTCCGGACGGGCAGTCCCCTGGACTATCGAAAACTAAGGCTTTTCTGTCGCAACTTAACTCCAGGCATTCACCATCGACGCAATACTTTTCGATCCCACATGGTGTCCCGTCAGGAAAAAACCCTTTGTTGCGAATTAATTTTGTGTCGCCAAGATGACACCAAATTTTGCACGGCGAGGTAGTGTCTGAAAGAGAAATGTGTGGCATAGAGAGGGACGTCCCAGAGGGGGCGCATTTTCTGATATCAAGGAAAGAGTATGGCAGAGAAGCAGTCATAGGCTGATATAGTCATCCCCCAACTATCAGTTTGCTACTAGTACTAATTGTCACTGACGACCAAGCAGTCTCACTAAGGCTCCATGAAGTCAGCACAGCAAACAGCAAAAACCATGATATAGCCTTCTTCAAGAACCGCTGTATTTTCAGCAAGTAATTGTGATCCTGATCATTACAGATATCAGAATATCTGCAGCTAGAGCAGCTCTTGCACTTCCCCTGGCACTCTACAAGCACTTTACAGTCTCTAACGTAAGTCGACTTGGATTTCCAAGCATTCGAACTGCTAAGCTGGGAGTGGCGGCTTGTAGCATTGCTCACAAATAAGTTTTGCTGATTATGTGAACAAATTAGGTGCCTGTGGGTTTCGAACCTGGGACCTTCTATGGCAGGCTATCACCTGAGACACTCGCCAGAGATATCAGCGAGTCGATTGCACTGAGGCAATTTTATTAGTCGTATCGACATACTGTACAGTACTGTAGTTTTGTTTATTTAGGGACCTTTGTGGGATAGCATTGCAGAGAAAGTTAACTTTGCATGATTCTTATCTGCTGCTATTCTGCTTTTCAGATGATGACTTTTTGATGTCATACCGATTTTAATCACTTGTCTGAAATCTACAGGATGTATTGGGGGGGGGGGGGGCATCCCCAGGTAAAAGTGAGACACGAGCGTAAGACTGAATGTGAGTATGAACACCACTGGTTCCTGGTTTGCTTGAAGTTGCCTCCTGCATATCTACAGCGGCCATATCCTTGCGCGTTCCGCAGGAAGTGTCCTCCAAACTGTCCCAAAAAGTTTCAAGCAGACTCACGTAGGAAGCTCTTTCCACTCAAATCCGTATCTCCCTTTCCAGTACCATCGTCCTTGAGTGCCGTGCACGCATCGTCTGAAAATTGCTGTTTAGCAATGGTCCCACATTTTGATTTGTCAAAGTCGCAAAGGATTCCTCGAATGGGCGAGCCTTTGCAGTCCCTGCCGCCGTTGTTGGGCCTGAAGAGAACATTATGCTGTATGTTGAGCAAGTACAAGCATGTCATGCACAGCTTTCAGGCAGTCCCTGCTACAGCGCAGTCCTGCAGCCGAGCATCGACCGATCCGCCGATCCAGGGGTGGATCGGTTCCCGATCCGATCCAACTGCTGGATCGGCCGGATTGGCACCTAAAATTTTTCTCGCTTTATCTGCTGGGAAATGATAAAGAGCTGCATATTATGATGAGAAAGTCCCGTTTTTTCTCTCAAATCAGCATTTAATCCCACTTTTAGGCATTGATTAGCTCTCCACGTCTCTGGAGAGGTCTGATAGAGACTTACAGCGAAGAAACAGGGCAGGTTGATGAGTGCCAAAGACGTCATCCCCACCAATCTTGTATTCTATGAAGCGTATCGGCCGGATCGGGATCGGGATACAGGCCCAGGGTCGGACTGGTCGATACTGGCCTGTACATGTACGGTACTACAGCTGTACGAGTATGCTGTAGGTATAACATGTGCTGTAGCAGTAAAACATGTACCTGTACTAGCAGCGCAGGTCAGGAGGTAGTACGTATAAGCAGAGGTCCTACCGCTATCATTTAGGACAATATGGCGAAACAGCTCCAATTAGCAAAGAGCACAAAAGCAAGCCTTGAGCGGGCGCGGTTTTTCAAAGCGGCCTAACGACACTGCAGTCTGCACCTGTGTGCAAAATTTGCCCATGCTCCTCCCAACTTCGACCCTGCTTTTCTGATCAAAGTCGAATTCGACAAAACATACTGACTAGGAACACGCGGGTTCGACTCCCGCTCAAGGTTGAAGCTTTGGTGTTGTTTGATCAAAAGGTTAGACGGCTCTTTTCTTTTATCAGCTTGCTGTGGTGGAAAAGAGTCATGGCATCCTGTAGTTTTCCCACAACCAGTTTCAGCAGAGTACTCACGCTGGATCGTCGCATCCCCGAATATCCTTCCGTACTCGTACCCCGCCCGTGACCTTGCATTCGGAACAGACCGACTTCGACGTTGTGGTCCAATGTGACCATGAACCATCTATTGATCTCGGCGGGGGGTTATTTCCAGGAGGCCAGTTGGTGCACTGTCCATCATAACACCACTAAAACGCAGAGATGATCTGCACTTAAAATGCACCGTCTGCGTGACAGAGTAGAAGTCAATGCAACGCCTCCTATGTCAGACATATCAGGGGCATCCCAACTTGCCTTATTAGCACCGCACCACGTGCCTTCCAGGGCAGGATGCGAGGTGGATATGGTCGATCCGCCATTACCACACCACAAAATGTTGCAGATCTCCTAAAACCGGGTCTATTCATATTTTGGCACTGCACCAAAGCAAAACTTACAGATTTAGACTTTCCAGCTGGAACTTCATTCTTGAAATCGCGACCCCAGAAAAATGCACATTGTTGATCAGCAGTAAATCTCTGACCGGGTGACACACCATTCTGTCGGTGGTCCTTGACTTCTGGCGAGTGCTCACCGTCAGTCAGGCAATTCTGGGCCGAGCCTGGATTTCTGAAAGGCAATATGCTGTGTTTTCGGACGATCACATGAGAAAGAGAGGGCAGTGTAAACTGGGAAACACTTTACACTGCCATGGATTCGCTTTTTCCAAGGCAGACTTGCTGTAAATTCTGATTCGAGCAATTTCGTTTCAACTTGTGTCATAAATCCGTAAGATAAGGGACAGAGCTGGTGAAAAAGCACCTTGAAGTAGATCTTTAGAAAGGAGCACCGTCAGCACTTAGAGTCGGAGGCAGGGAATAGCACGCCCTGTTGCAGTCCATCATGCAATAACTTACCCCAAGGACAGGATATAAGCGTTCAATTCACGGACAGAACACGGCGACCAGGTGGTTTTTCCAGCACCATTCACTGCTGACATCAAGCAACAGCTTCGACTGCATTGATTCTGTACTCCATCATGGACCATGCCTAAACTGAACACAGATTTTGGGTAAAACTATCCAAGACTCTAAAGTGTCATGGCTTACTTATGCCCCATTTCATGCGCAAGCACGAATGATCGTCCCAAGTGCAGTCCTTCCACTAACGAGCAACTGAACACCTGATCGCACATGCGAGCAACTGGCGCCACGCCTGCCACACTGGACGTGGTGTGGTATATGTCGTAACTGAAAAAGATATGCTGCTTTTCTATAACGTCCTACTGTAAGACTGACGCATTGGAAAGATCATTTTCAGCCAAAAATTTTATGACAACATAATGCTGCAGACTTTTGAACAACAAAGTGAACAGCACGTCAGTGCGAGGACGTGCGGTAGTGGTCATGGTCTGGTACTCTACTCACCTACATTGCACCACTGTGTATCCACCATTGGTGATAAATTTCCACCATTGGCAATGGTACCTGCACAACCTTGCTGGGCGGGACAGGGGGTCTAAAAATGAGAAGGGTCCCCCTTCACACAATTTTTCAAGGGGGTCTACACTATCTTGGATAACCTGTTTTTTCATTGAAATAGTAGCCTAGGGTCAGTACATTATATGACAGCTCGAAATCTCATCCTACGACCATAGATTATTGTGCACATGTGGGATAACTAAACCACATTTAGCCAAAACAGATCAATAATTTTAGCTGTTGATCATTTGAGCTGATCAGTAATAGCCTATCTTGTAGCCCCTGGAAAGAGCTTCCAATTGCTTTTTTCCACGTCAGAATCCGCTAATTTTCACCCAAGATATTGAAGAAAACTCAAATTCGGAAGGAGTGCCTGCAGTACGCACTTTTTAAATTTCCCGCCCGCGTGCCGCTTATGACATAAGAGCGACTTTGGCTGCTTTCTCTGGGTATCGTCAGTTAATTTATAACATTTTTACTTTTTTACTACAACATCAGTCTAATTCTGTGCTGGAGTATCTGTCTTTCATAGAACATAACAAAAGTTATAAGTTTACTGGTGACTGCCAGAGTAAGCAGCCAAAGCCGCTCTTATGTTATAAGCGGCACGCGAGCGCGAGCGGGAAATTCAAAAGGTGCGTACTCAATCCGAATTTGACCTTTCTTTAAAATCTCGGGTGAAAATTAACGAATTCTGATGCGGAGAAAAGCATTTGAAAGCTCTTCAGCCAAGAAATTGAGTCTTGTGAGTACTTTCGATAAAGCACATTAAAAAAAGTTCAAAAAAATTTGACTGCCAGCTGAGGGCCGAGTCTCTTAGAAATCCTCTCTTAAACAGTACGCAATACACTGTGCGGCAGTGGTCATGGTCTGGTATCTATCTGCTGCACTTCACTGCAGCTACTGTAGCAGTCTACAATTCAATCCACTTCTCTGCTGAGCTCTCCGCACTGACAACCTGAAGCCAGCAGAAGTTCTCTGTTGTGAGATTTTAGCGGGGAAAAATTTCCAAATAAATCGCAGACGATGCATTGCAAAAAACTAATCGAGCGTAGTCGCTGCAGCATGCGATTACAATCACACAAAGCACAAGAATCTTTGCGTGTAAAGTCTCACCTGACAATGCCAAATGCAATCTATCTGATCTTACTGTAGCCCTGCCCCAGCTGCACCTGTAGACCAGTCACTTCAATACTCACCCCGTCAACAAAGTAGCATGATCCCATCGTCCAACTTTCAATGCACGATTACCCGGATTCAATTGTGCTTGATAAGTACAGAAAGCGTCCAAAAATAACTGAGCTTCCCCATTCTTGTGTTTTCCTCCTTCCACTTCCTCCTGCAGTTTAAGAAGATTTCAATCTTATTTTATGTGCGCATATTTTTCACCAGTCTACTATCGAATGTCAATCTGACTGTGATTAGTGAGTTTGGAACTGGTTTTGCTGACAAATTTGTACTGTTTGTCTGACTTACAGAATTAATGGCTTGAGTGTGGTGATGTGGCCTAATTTGTAGTTCAGACGCGAGTAGTAAACAAAAAAGTACAAACCGGTTGTGCTTTCCACATTTCGAAACGAACAATAATGACATTCAATTTTGGCTGCATACTTGGTTGTTGATAAAGTAAATACACCTGAAAATATGAGGGTTTGGGTAGACTGTGATAAACGTGCCCAAGATGGATTATCACCACAGCATTTTCGAACGTTTTACTTCAATCTCCTCCTAAAACGCTGTGTAACTTAAAACTGTCAGCGGAAACTTTCAAATAGTCTGAGTAAGATAATTTTAAAAAAGCTTCCGAGTAAGAATTTTTCAAATTTATGAGAGAAGTTTTGAAAGATCTTTTAAGCGGGAATTTCAAAAAGTATTTTTGGTCAGTGTACAACCAGATGGCCTGAACACAATGGTTTCAATGTGTGTTGCAAAATGATAGGATATCGGCATATGCAGGGCAGCCACAGACCTCAAAAGCGTTGTCCGCTAATGCGCGCTAACTCAGTTTTTCATCGTCTCTTTGGATTCCATGAGAAACTTAAAGGTATCCTACCACGGGGGGAGGGGGGGGGGGGTAACCTTGATTTGCAGTCCCCATGCGAATAAGGTTGGCATACTTCATTTTGCTCAGATCCGTATCATTATTTTGAAAAATACGAAAATAGAGTTTTTGGAGAAAGTTGAATCGCAACTACTTCGCGCGCTTTTGCCTGTGATGCGCAGGATAGCAGAGTACTGTAACCGCTACGATTTTCAGTAACATTGGTGCAAAAAAAGGGTAGGAGCTATTTCTTCCATAGTTTCTTCGAGATTTTGCAATTTATTCGATCTCATGGGTGATTTTTGAAAGAAAGTAGCGCTTTTGCCGAATATATGTTGGTCAACAATATGTGCCATTTATTTACATTTGGTAATGCTCCCATTTTTGTGTTGGAACTGTAACGGCTCAACGGCAAAAAAATAAACTGAAAAGGAGAGACGTGATATTTTTTATTCACGTCTGATAATTAATACAAATAATTATAACATAAAAAATTTTGGAAATGCAGAAGAATCAAAGCAGATGTATTCCTGTGATAAAGCATGCGATTACTGTATTTTTTGTCGATTGTCCGTAGCGTATCAATAAAAATTTCGAACTAAAGTAAATATATTCCACCATTTAAAATTACCCATAGAATAAACAGTTGGCCTTGGGAACTAAAACTTGTCAGTCTGTGACATACTTTTAACAAACTTTCGTGCTAATTTTATTTCATAAAACCGATTACGTTGTTAAATCTCGAAAGAACTGAGAAAAAAGTTCCTGTCCACTTTTCACCAATGTTGCTGAAAATCGTAGCGGTTACAGTACTCTGCTATCCTGCGCATCACAGGCAAAAGCGCGCGAAGTAGTTGCGATTCAACTTTCTCCAAAAACTCTATTTTCGTATTTTTCGAAATAATGATACGGATCTGAGC